>JAEAOA010001797.1:1352500-2055000 GCA_016746295.1 Potamilus streckersoni | reverse complement strand
TTGGCAAAGTGTCATGATGAAGCAGCAATAAAAACTGGTGATAATGCCATCTAAAAATACTTTAATCAAAATGATAATATTAGACAGATGGACAGAAAGATGTTGCGACTACTATGTCTTGTTTGTGGTATTTGATGTAGGCAAGACATGGATCTTGAATTATCAAAAGTGAGCAAGACAAGAAAGATCTCATATTAAAATTCAGCAATCACCAAGATTCAGCAAGACAAGAAGTATCTCAAATCACAGAGTCTGCAAGACATCTTAAATCACCAAGATTCAGCAAGACCATCATTGAGATTCAGCAAGACAAGAAGGGTCTCAAATAACTGAGATTCTTTATCAAGTGGGTGAACAAAAATCTGATTCATACCTTATGAACAGGGCAGAGGCACCTCTCTTTTCCAAGTGGTCCAGGACTACTTGCTTCCCCTGAAAAATGTCACACACTATAAGAAACAAGTAAAACCCATGCGGCAAGCAAAGCTTGCTGTCACAAGTATATAAACTGCATGTCATAACTCATTTCTTGTGTCACAATTCAGTTCATGTTGCATGTTCTTTCTCTGCTGTGTAATACACATCACTTCTACTGTGTGATAACCACATATAATGTTTTAATACAATGCATGCATATAGGAATGCAGGCATTTTGTCAAAATCAAGCTATCCATGGACAAGTAAATTAAAACAGTTACTTGTCCATATAAAAGACCACAAGTCCATATTTTTATAGCCAAAATGAATACTGGAAGACAGTACTGTTAAACTGTTTACTTTTGTTAAGCTGTACCATTTAAATGATCTCATTATTGATCCGTGGCATTTGCAAGTGTAACAAGAATGCATTTTCTTGGCCTATAATGGTGAATCAGTACAAGCATCTCAAAGGATGGATATGAATTTAGCTCAAGATATTTTATCAGATATTTTTCTGTAGGAGGTCAAATATACTGTTGATGAAATCTATGCATATAGTTTTGTTCTGTTATCATTTCCAAGTTCAACTACATTTCTAACTTAAACCTCACAAAGAAATTTGGAGTTTAAAAAAGAGTGTCACTGCTTTGCTATGGCTTATGCAGTTCGACAGCTACTTGTAATGCTTGGCTTATATTGTACTTATCAATTACTGTCTAAATCACCCTTCTTTTCCCTCAGATTTTACCTTTTTGTTAACAAATTTTAACTGACAAGAATTGTACTTTGCACTGCTTTAGTGTGTTAACAGTGTCTTCATTATATTAATTGGTCCTTCAAACAATCCATTCATTTTCTCTGCAGTTGTGATCTCTTACAGATATACAAGAAATGATTGTTTTAGCATCATTGGCCTCGAGCTATGGAAACTCCTGCAGCCCAAAATCTTTGAACTCCTGTTTTCTTTCTTTATATCAGATTCCCTTAATTAGTCAAGTGTAGCTTAAGTCTATTTTGTTGACCTTTCACTTAACTTTTCATCATTTGGCCCTGGCTTTATGAAAAAATGATCTATCCTGATGCATTCCTAGGATAATTCATTGTCTTCATACATAACTGTTTCATTAAATCCAGCAACTGGTTTAAAATAGAAGGCTTCTTAGGAGATGCCCTATCCTCCAGCCAACAAAATTCATTCCAAATGTAACCATGAAAAGATATTGCCTAAACCAGAACTTATTTCTTCCATTAGCAGTATCCATTGAAGTTGAATCTAGTTTCAGTCCTAATCTATAAATATCAGCGTACACTGTAAATATACAACACATCATCTGATACTCACTGATAAGTATGACTTGCGCTTGTGTGAATATTGCTTAGACAAAATGGGAATTACTGCCCTTCAAGTTCAGGCCAAAATTTACTTGTCCACTGACATACAGTTTTGACCAATACAGTTATGGATAAATTGGTAATAATAAATTAGAACAGAAAAAACAACAAAAGTTTTTGCTATTACGTATACAACATTGTGTTAATGCTCACAGATAATACATATTCTAACAAAACTATATATATATATATATATATATATATATATATATATATATATATATATATATATATATATAATTTTGAAAGGTGAAAAATTGATGGAAAAATAAATATATTTATTGATTTTTCAAACAAGTTATATTGCCATTTATTAGTTCATAATGGTAACCTTTTAATGTGCATGATGTAAATTTTTTGTATATAATGTTATGACTGACAGAAAACATCAATCAATAGGGCGAAAAAATGTGCAAGGTGTCCAACACTTATGGTACATCAAATAATTGCTATAATTTTGTATTCTAAATTTTGCAAAGCATGAAAAACTTATTTTTTGAAAGCACTATATACAATACAAGACTCCCCCATGTGGATTGGATGTCTATCAACTGCAGATCCCCAAATACTATGCTGGGGTTGAAGTTTTGTAGATGTTAACACGTTTCAACATAAAAGAACATCTTTGGCAATTTAAAATTTGAGTGCATATTTTTGCCTTTAACAAACTGATGTCCCAAAGCCTACAAGCATAATGTGTGTGTGTCTGTGTGTGTGTGTTTGTGAGATTTGGAAATTTAATGTAGCTTTAAAATAATTTCACTTATATCGCTATGATGTCAGCAATGTGGCAGTTGATAGTGATGTCTATCACTGGGACATCATGTCACAGACATGTAGCATCATGCCCCAGTCACATCATCCTGGCACCAGGCTGACCAGTGAAGCAGCTGTTAGTACATTTTTAGAAGTTTTTGGTATGACTTGGCCTGGGTTTGAACCTGCGACCTCCCACATCTGAGGTGGATGTTCTAACCACTAGGTCATTAGAATGGTTATTTTTAATGGTGTGTAACCCCAACCTTTTATCAGTTTCAAATTAAAAGTTTCTGATAAAGTGCAGAATTATGGAAATTTAACCTGATCTGATCTGCCAAATCTTGACCTTAAATAGGTGTTAGCTTGGAAAACCTGACTACAGCTGCAGCATATTTAACCAGCATGTAAATACCACTACAATGCCACAAGATTCTTGAACAATGTGGACAATGGAAAGTGGTAACTAAAACTAAAAGGAAATGGAATATAGTAAGATCACAGTCATCAGGTAAGTGAACCATACATATTACAACTGTCAAGACATCTCTCTCATAATGGGGCATACTTATTATTTGATCATGAGGTGTTAGAAGAAAAATGTGATGGAATATCTCCTTTTGTCATGGTTTCAAGGTTATTCATTTTGTAACTTGTCAATTCTAACGCACATATATGTTATCAAATTTAAACAACATACACTAGTACATGCTGCTCTAGTGCAATTACATGTGATATACATAAAAATTTTAATACTGACAATCATGTAATTGTTTAAATTCTTCTTAATGTGGGGTCCTATATTTTTTCATCCATGATCTCTTCCGCAAAATGAAATATTTTCATGCATAATTTTTTATACTTATTGGAGAATTATTTTCCATATGAGAAATTATGTCACATACGACAAAACAATTTGGATGACATTATCCAGTTTATTCGGAGTATAAGATAAAGCTAAGATTAACTTGTCAAATAGATTTGTCTTATAGGCCAGCAAATATGGTACACTAGATAATTGTACATGTCAGTAGCGCCAACCTAGTAAGTACATGTACTCAGGAACAGTCTCAGCAAACGCAAGGCCTGATTTGGATCATTTTGGCAATGCCACCCGGATTTATATGTGGGGATCCTCTGTGAGCAGGGCATTTGGAAATAATGTTTTAAACAACTTTTATATGATACTGAACATCATTTTTTCCCATCATTTTAAAATTACTTTCTCTCTACATATATATTTTAAAAAATTACTACTGTATGTGGCTCCTGTGAACACATTCTAAGCAAGTCCTGCATGTATTCAATATAAAGTGATATGTTTAAGGACACAGCCAAGGCAAGACTCAACCCCAAAACCTTCTGATCTTCACCTCCTTATCCCTATACAATGCTGCCTCCTGATGCATTTTAATTTTTATTTTCTAACACAAAATCAAAGGTAATGAGATTTTTGACTGATCAAAAGGTCACAAGCTGCAACAATCAACAATACACTGTTTGAACATTTGGAAATTTTTATGTCACTGTGATGTCATGAATTTCTGTCATAGTGCTATAGAAAATGTCAATCAAGAGAATGAGCATGGCTTTTAATGCATTCTGTGGATTTAATTCTCTTCTAGTCAAATTTTTATCCATTTTGAACTCATGATAAACCAATAATTTAAAGAAATAAAGGAAAATTATCCAGCCATGATCAAAACAGGATCTTATTTTACCACAATGCACATACACAAAGTTCCACCTAAAATGTCAGTTTTTTTTTAAACCATGAAAAATGACATCTATTTACATGAATCACCAGGATACTGTCAGCAACAAATTGTGGATTGATATTAACTTATTACCTTGTAAGAACTGAATAAATCTTTCAAGATCTGTTATCTGTGTTGTTAGCTGTTCAACCAGTTTTTCCTTCAATTTGGCAGGGTTAACAATCTGTGGAGTAAAAGAAAAATAAATAGCCCATAAGAAGAACTCGCAGTTTGAGTGAAGAAAGAATAATTATAAAACGAATGGTATTTAAATCTGTAAATGAAATTAATCTGCAAGTTGGATATTCCATATCCAAAAGCGACATGATTATATAAAATCTCAACTGATCTAGCAGGAACTGTCAATTAGTACTTATCGGTACATCAAGTAAACTGCTTATCAAAAAAAAAAATCGCCAGGTAAGTATCAATTATTGCTTAATCATTTCTGCCATGTTTGTCTTTCAAAGCTCTGTGTGTGTCGACTTTAATACCTTGGTACCATTCATTGTAACACAGATACAATTTTGTCATAAAAACTTTTGTGTTTAAGTTTTTTTTTTTATGTACTTTGAAGCATTATGTCAGTAAGCTTGGATAACACATGCACTAGTGAAAGAAACACAAGTAATCCTACACCGTAAACAAACAGAGAAACAAAGATTTAACATAGACTTCATATCATCACTGCAACATGCTAAACCACTGAAAGTGAAATATATAAGTTGTTTCATAGCATAGCCTGTAAGAGAAAAAATGTTTACATTGGTAAGCCAGTTACATAACACTCGATAACAGAAAATAATAATCAGGTAAGTCCCACTACATGTGTAATCCCTCTGGTAATGATGTGTAGTTTTCCATCATAATTTGCAGTACTTCCCAAGCTTCCAACTTTCCAAGAAAATCATTCCATTTTTAAATTTTTTTGCAAGGAAAATCATGTAAGAACAAATAAACACACAAAAATAAGCTGAACATAGCTAAATTTCAGGAATGATTTTCTTTGGTCAGACTGTTATTGCCACTTTTAAAATGTCCTACACTTTTCCTTTTCATTATTTTGCCAGATAGAAAAGTTGCAGCCACATCATTATTAAACTGATCTCTTCAAAATTTCATAGCTCAAAGATACAATTTGGTGACAATTATGTCATATAACTTTTGTTGCTGTTTAGGCACAGTGGCCAGTAAAAAAATTTGAGGATGAACCACCAATCTATGGGAACATACTGGCAAGCTTTCTCACATATTCACAAAGGTCACATGAACCCATGCAGAGAGAGGCGAGATGCATGCAGACAGAGGCGAGATGGCAGTGATCGTTAAAGGCAAGCAATTTAGACCATTCTGTCACCCGGGGTCTCTCACATGTATAACATGACTGTACAATGATCACATCATTCTGAGTTGTGAGGAACATGGACACAATTAACATCTGCAAGAAAATAATTTCCTGTTCTTGATATCTGAATGAAATCATGGTCAAAGATGCCTTTAAAAAATCCTACCTGTCCTATGGCATGATCAACAACTTCCCTTAGCTCCTCTGCACTGAAAGTTAAAAAAAAAAAACCAATTGTGCATCTGTACACTGTTTTAACCATTAAAGTATACAGTGAGGTGGGTGTAAAAATGTGTAAAAAAAATAAACAATGAAAAATTTGGTCACATTCATCAGAACCTAATCATGCCTTGGTACTGACCTAAATATATTATTATGCAACTGGTCTAATATGATTGAATAAACTTAAATTAGATTTTGCAATATCCGCATACTAGGTAAGAGTAAACACGTTTTTTTTTTAAATACAAAATCAAATGCTAGAAAATATTTGTAAAATAGGCAAATCTGTTGTAATAATTAGAAGATTTAATACATACATAGTTGCTAACCATCCAGTCTTGAAATTAGTGAAAATAGGGATAAAAATTGTGTGAATTTTGATTTGAATTCGTGAGGGGATCCAGGAATGTTTGTTGGAACAAATGTTTAGCATGGGATCCAGCTGAAAAGGTAGATTCAGTTGAACAAGAAAACTCACAAATAATGCTTAAGCATTGGTAGCTTGCAGGTTTTCTGTTGATGGTTTAAAATATTCCAGAGCTGAAAATATTCTGGAGTTCTTAATTTTCCCAACCTCTATGTGCTTTTTGCTACCAATGTACTTCCTCACATCATCTCTGCCACCTAGTCAGAGTTTCCTCTGACCCTTTCCACCCCCTTAAATATTTGGACATTTATGTTAGGATATAGGGCCAGACAGAGTCCATTGCCTATCGAAAAGTTGGAATTCACTGACACCATTTATTGTTGGTATGGGGTAGCCACTTACTAGCCGGCCTAGCAAACTCTAACGACCTTTAATTGAGATATACCTGCATGAAATCTATAGGAATATGATTTATTATCTCAGAAATTGTAAACTTAGCATTTGTAATATCTTTAATCCTCTGACAGACAAGTCAAAAGTACATCAGTGTTGAAATTTGACCTACTTAACATCACTTGTTATGCAATATTTTTGGTGATGATGACATTTTCAATATCAATGCCGAACAATAATTGTGTTGGAGAAACTTCTGGTTAGGCTATGGTTTCTCTAAAAAGCATTTGTAAAATTATAGATTAAAATATGCTAAAATGCTTGCTACTAGGCCAACTGTATTAATTGGCTATAGTTCTGCTAATATTGCGACCAGCAATACTGGACTGTTTCCACAACTGCCGATATCATGACTAGCACTTACTGGGAAATCAGTTAATGAAGTTCAAAATAAGTGAGAATTGGGAAATTCACGATTTGTTTGCATATGGTGTGAATCTGTAAACTGCTGAAAAAGTCGTGAAATTCACACCAAAATTGTGTGTATGTATGTATGTATGTATGTATGTATGTATGTATGTATGTATGTATGTATGTATGTATGTATGTATGTATGTATGTATGTATGTATGTATGTATGTATGTATGTATGTATGTATGTAGAGGCAAGTAATAGACAGTGACTAATAAAAGGAAATCAAAAAGATTGTTTATAAAGACATTAGTACCATCAAAAATTTGGCATTCAGTCACAACAGATCACCATGGTCATAGTTGATGGAGATTAGGGTACAGATAATTAAAACAAAGGTTCAGCAGAAAGGAAACGTTAAGTAAATAATATTTCTCACAGAATACTTACCTAATTATGTTAATATTAAGAAATATACCCCACCACCTCTTGAACCCAGCAATTACGAAAAGAAAAAATACTTCTTCATTCCCGTTTATACAATAAACAAGGGGAAGATACTCTTACCCATTACCTCCCCTCTGAGTGGCTGCCATCAACTGGATATTTACCAGTTCATGCTGAATCATACATCAAATTAGGATGCATGCATTCCTGGGGAGGAACAGGAGGGTTTAGTGGGATCAGGTAAATATTTTGGGAGAAGCTTAATTCTCTAAAAAGTGTACTCCCGTCATTCCCCGATCACATTAATATTGAAAATATGTAATAGAACAAGGAATTGCATGAGACTCTTACCTTTACCACAGGCACCCATTGATGGAAGAATGGCTGGATTTCCTGTATGAAGGATTAACATAATGACAGCACTAGCAATGCTTTTATAACCTGTGACAAAAGGACCCTGATAAGTCAGGTGAATTTATTTTCTTGCCAAACAAAACAATCCTAGTGAATCCATTGAAAGTGAACCACATCCATCAGGAGGTTGTGCCAATATCAAATTGCTCTGATGGTTATTTAGTCTGTAGCCATAGAACTCACCAGATTCAATTCTTTATCCCTGCGAAGCTAGATCATACAGCTACAAGTTTGAAAAGGTTGACTGTCAATGCCAAACTTATATCTTCCATGATGCTTGAGTGATTGAAACATTGCTAAAAAAATAAGGCTTGAGTGATTGAAACATTGTTAAAAAAAACAAGGCTTGGTGAAATCACTCTAATCTTATGAGCTGGGATATTCATTAGGTGTACTGGATAATTTGATATTTCTGATGATGCAAGGGCTTGCAATCTTAAAACATCTTTGCCTTAAACAGAAGAAAGAAAAATTTTCCAGCCTCATAATCCTTCTCCATGTGCAGCAAATAGTACAGAGTGGGTCATGAATTGCTGCCTCTATTGATATATTAATCATGAAGAAGGAAAGGCTGATCACCTTTTGATTGTCCATTGATGTCCATCTAAGCTAGGAAACCTGGTTATATCATTAAAACCACAGAAACATTAGACCTAAACTGTAGATCTGGGCCACTGAAAGTGTCACCCTGTGTGCCAAAACTAAAGCTATCAATGTTTTGTATGATGGCAGGTAAAACAGTTACCCCGCATGCCAAAACTAAAGCTGTTTTGTATGATGGCAGTTCAGCGCCAAAACCAAATACAGATTTCATTCAGTCAAAGCTGGCTGGTATGTCTGATACATCCTCATCATGACAAATATCAAATTTGCCATGAATGCATTTGGAGATCATACAGCAATTGTCTCTGACAGTAAATGGAACAATTTTTTTCTTCAAAAGCCAGAGAAAAAAAGTGGGATGAAGTCACTAAATGGATCAATGCTGTCAACTCCCTAATGGAAATAGACTTTACAAGCTAAAAGACTAAAATGGGAAAGAAAACTGTTTCTGCTCTTCACTAAAGTGGAACTTGACATTTATTTTTGGAGGTTATCACCAAGTTATACTTCAGTCATTATTGACAAAATTGACTGGAAGAGAGTGACAACACAGTTTCAGACCACTGTAGATATCCACTGGCTGATGTTGAGACTCAATATACGTGCAAGAAACTGGTAAATTATTCCATGGCAGCCAAATTTAAGAAACTTGCATAAAGCTGGATGGATAGGGGGATGAAAATATCCATTGGTTAGTTCTGGATTTACTGCAAATCTGTCCTAATTTAATGGAAAGCCAGACTGATTGTGTGATCTAAATTGTTAAGATCTGTGCTGTGGTACTTGTTGAGCAACAGAATTCTATCACTGTTCTGAGTTGTCTGTTGGATTTGGGAACGAGAAACAGCCTAGAATAAAACCCTAGAGTGTTCATCTTGCAAACTATCATCACCACAAGTTTGCTGGGTTACAGCTAAATTTCCTTTTTCAAAATTCACATTTTCTCTTGATTGGATAGTATATCCATCATACAAGAAGAAGCCAAAAAGGGAGGGGGCTTCATGAACAAAATTTGAAGTCACTTGAAAACATCTTGTATGGCCTATTGGTTTGTACATTGTACATCTGTAGGGGGATACCAAAGGGTACATAAAGAAAAGCCAAGGAATGTTGAGGCTTCAGTGCATTTAAGCAGAGACAGGCATCTCTTTACACTAGATCCTCCCTATCAGAGGCCATCTGGTCGTTAGCTGTTGAATTATTTGCAGCCTTGTTGATAACCATGGCAATCTGGGGTGTTGAATCCCATGGATGGTCATTACCCAACTTTCAGCCAACTGAAATATCACAAGTGATGCTAAATCTAGCACAGAAAAGGCTGCAACTATATATTACACAGGCTTAAAGGTGTAATCGAAAGCATTCTGATTCACCTTATAAAACTGCAGAATTGTCACAATGATTACGGTGATATTTTTGTTAAAAGGCCAATAGCACAATGTTAAATCTCGACAAGCAAATTTGAAACCTGTGTGATGACAATGATGCTGGTAATTGGCTTTTGGAAAAACAAGCCTTGGAGTTATTTCCTTTAAACTCTGTTGACTGCAGCAGTTGACAGATGGAGTGGCAATCTTCCAAGTCTATTCAAACTTTCACCTTATAGCCAGTAGATGGTGGTAGTGGGCACTCAGAAATTGACAAAATTCAGTAATTTTTTTCCATGGATGGTCCGAAGCTTAAATCTGTACACTCCACTGTGTTTTTGGAGTGTGTTAAGCTTTTCAGGTTTACCCTCAATCACTGTGGGGTTGTACACATCAGGCATTGTGTCTATCTAAATATATATATATATATATATATATATATATATATATATATATATATATATATATATATATATATATATATATATATATATGGAATATACCTGGCTGCATGGATAGTCCAGCCATTGTCTGTGTGTGTGACAGTTATCTCTGCAACA
The DNA here is from genome assembly GCA_016746295.1 of Potamilus streckersoni. Classification (NCBI taxonomy): domain Eukaryota; kingdom Metazoa; phylum Mollusca; class Bivalvia; order Unionida; family Unionidae; genus Potamilus; species Potamilus streckersoni. The sequence continues at coordinate 2,044,545 of JAEAOA010001797.1, read as the reverse complement.
GTGATGCTGTGAATCAATGATTTGCTGGTTGCTGGTTGCTGGTATGTACAACCTGGAAGCATGATGAAGGCTGGCTGGCTGGCAGAACAGTCCGTTCGGGAACTGTCTGGGTGGAATGTGCAGTGAAAGACTGAGCTGACTACCTGGAACCCAATATGATTCTAAATGCTATGGAACAGCTGGATTATACTTACTTATATGACAGCTTAGCCAAAAGTCTTCAGTGGGCTTAGCCATTGTATGGTATGCAGCCCAGTTGATAACACTGGTTGTCAAATGAGTAGCAATGTATGACATTGAAAGAAATTTATTGGCCCAAAGGCCATGTTCATACCTGAAAAGGATTTACAACTGCTAGGTTGTGAAATAAAAAAGTACATAGAGGATTTGTGATGGATGCAGGGACAAAAATTCCTGAGGCCAGCAAATGCATCATCTCTTCTTGTACCAATGCATATGTGACTCTAGTGTTGTATGGGATGGATGTGGGGCTGGCATTTCTGCAACCCCTTGTTCCTCCATTTTGAGTCGAGCTGATGTAATAGTCACAGTGGGCATCATACACTTAATTTGTATGTGTGTGTGTATTTTGATGGGGGTTGGAGGTGGGATATCATGGCATCACCAACTACAATGGCTATTAATGTTTCTTTTGGATGAAGACTAGTGACATTGCTTTTCTAATGATAAAGACTTCCCATGTCTCTTTGCTCTTTAGACTTTTTCACAACATGGTGGACCAAATCCCTTAAAACTATGCACATACACTGCAGAATTAACAATACACCAATGATATCATGTTGATACACATGGTCGAAATAACAGAGTCCACAACTATGCTATAATTCAGAAAATCATTATCAAAACTGAAAAATGGATGACTGCAACATATATAAAGAACCTTTTATCAAAAGGCTAGTCCAACTTTGCTGATGGATGGGTTAAAAAAAAAGACCAACAAAAATAACCTTGGATTTTGAGAAGCATGTGATCAATCCGAAAGTAAGCTTATGCTGGCAACAATCTAGTGGTGGTAAAGGGAATTAATTGGTAAAAGTTCTTCCTTTTGTTTAAATGTTATATAAACCAGAAAGATGAAGGTTCAGTCTTTATGGAAGTGCCAGATTCAAGAGGTAGTGGAGTTATGTCTTAATGCATACATGCCAACCCTGGTGAAGAAAAAGCATAATCCAAGTAAGTGGACAAAAGGAAAGGAGTAATCTAAGCAGAAAAAGCGTAATCCACATATAACATATTCAATGCACATAAGTACAAAACACATGTATTTCCTGCAAGTTTGGCGAAAGGAAGCATCTGTTTAAACAAAGGACCAAAGTTGTATTATACCACTAGTTGTAGTCAGTATTTTATTAAGAGCTAAGTAAATAATTCCCCTGGATTTATAAAATTCATTTCCACAATTTAGTTCTGCTGTAAAAAAGAAGTTTCCTTAGTATTGGAGTTAGCAAAACAAGCTATTTTAAGGCATCTTTGTTTTACACTATGACCAATATTAAAATCCTTTTCACACAGCCCGCAATGGGCGTTAAGCTATCCTAGAATGGCACTGTATTGTGTTATTCATGTATTCATCTCAGTCATTTTTTCCGTTTTTGTTTCTTTCTAATCCATCTGTGAAATCATTTTAGAAACATTTTTGCTGTAACATATGCATCGACTAGAATAAATAGGATGACTTTTTACTGCTGAATTGCTACATAATGGTTCTGTACCTCACATTATATTTAACAAAGAATAAGTGAGCATACATTAAAAATTAGAAACCAGTCTGTTGTATCCTAAGCCAGACAGCTGCTATAAATAGAAACAGAGGTCTTCTTGGAAATAGGGCAGCTGCTATAAATAGAACATAACACTAAGGAAGGTCACCACTAGTCTACAGACAAGTGTACTTTTATGTCATAGTTACTCAGAAGTCGTCTTTTCTAGGATACGTTTTGTGCGATTAGTGGGATGTTAATAAAAATGAGAAAACAAATTAATTTTTTTGGAAGGGGAATATACCTAAAAAGTGTAACCCAAGTACATTTACGCGTAAGGCATAATTTAGTGAGAAAAGAAAGCGTATTGATTACGCCAAAAGCGTAATGTTTGGCATGTATGTTAATGTAAAGGTGAGAAAAGTTTATCCATTCTCAACATTTTACTTAGACAGGTGAGACAGAAAGCAAGAGGGAAGAATTTGCTGAATGCATTTGAATATTGCTCTAAAAAGTATTCAATGGGATAGATTATTGAACTACAGATGGGGGCGTCCAGTGTTGAGACATTATCTGATTAATCAAATTTGTCCTTATTCTAACAGTCTGAAGATACAGCAACATGTTGGAAGTGAAGTATTGTACCTGAGTCTGTCAAAGTTGTCCAGTTTCAAATCAAGTCGGCTTTTCAGCTCATCAATTATAACAGTCTGCTTCTCAATCTTTCTGCTAGTGGGTAGATTAGCATCTCCTGTCTGCCAAAAAGGAAAATGTCCATATGAGACAGAAAGAAAATAAGGAATCACTAGAACAACATAAAAGAATCACTCAATTACAGCATAGCTGATAAAAAAAAAACATACAGAAATGCATGTTACTGATAAATTATAAAGATACAATTGCAACTGTAACTAATGCATCTATGTTATTAAAAAATGTGAATTTGGAACTGTAAATTGACACTTATAAAGTAGTTACATCACAATATTTTCCTAATTTTATCAATGAAGTTGTCTGAATGATATTCATCAATAAAACAAGTAATGAGCTTAAAAGATTTAAACTATTTTCTGCAAATGTAACAAATATGGTGGAGTCCAAATTAACACTATTTAAGCCTGAGAGCTTTTGTTAATAAAAGGTGAGATTATTGTTTGTTAAACTATGCCTACCACCTTGTTATCTTGCATGAACCATGAGAAAAATGTTACTGTGCAGAAACAATTTTTCCTCTTCCAGTCCCAGTGTTACCTTTTGACCCAAAATCAACAGGCCTCTTCCTTTACCCCTAAAAGCCAACTATTACAAAGTAAGGTAATGATACATGGTGGAAACCTCAAGTTGCTGTTCAGAAATTAACATGGAATGAGATTACAGACAAATAAGAATGGACTTGCAATATCATAACATAATAAGTACCATCTTATCTGGGCTTATAACAAAGGGACTTTCTAAACAGAATTTCCAGGAATTTAAGATTATTTCTTCTATCTAACTGCTGAGTGCTGAAACCATCTGTGATATTCTTGCATGATAAGATTTTCAAATTAGTCACTCTGGCAGCTATACTGAATGTAAGATCAGCACAAGTTTTATTTACAACGAACTCAACGCCATTACAATTTTTGCTGAATTAGCGACAACATTTTCAACATACTGGATGTCTGTGGAATATCAATTTCATTTACAAGCAACCAGGTATCATAAGAACTCTTTGCTGAAAAACTTATTATCAATATGACCATAAATATTTTGAAGGAGTAGTCGTAACAAAATATTAAACACGTATGATGGTAGGTTGGCATCATTTTCATTCAGAACTAATTAGATACCATGAGAAATCTTCTTCTGAAAACCCCATATCAATATGACTTTATATTTTTGGTCATATCAGCACCATTTTCAAGTAATACCAACTAGATATCAGGGGCCCCGAGTGGCCTAGTGGTCTAAAGCGCTGTCCGTTACGGATCATTGCCATCTCACCTCTGTCTGCGTGGGTTCGAGTCTAGGATTCGGCAAATGTGGATATGTGAGAAAGCTTGCCAGTAGCTTCTCGTGGGTCGGTGGTTCTTTCCGGTGATTTCACGGTTTCTTCCTCCACCATTAATACTGGCCGCCATGAATAGCCTATCGTGTGCTGAAAAATGGCGTTAAGCACAACAACAACAACAACAACAACATCATAAGAACCAAAGATCAATATGACCTTCCATCTGGGTGAAGTAATGATAAGATTTTCAAAATGTAGACTGGGTGGTAATCCTGGATGTCAGATGGGTGCAGTTTTTTTTTAAAACCAACTAGACATAATAGGAAGTCTGTTAGTCAAAGCTCAATTTTGATATGACCATCTGGTCAAAAGGTGTGTTGAAAATAAAAGATTTTCAAGATAGCTGATGTGGCAGCCATATTGGTTGTATGAACAGCACCATTTTCATTTATGATTAACTGGACTTTGAGATGAATGAGCACGTAGTGTTTCATTGTACTTTTCCAAGTAATTTAAGAGAAGTAGTGATAACAAACTTCTGCCAATGTATGGCTGGACAACACATGACACATGTAACACAACTGATGAATGGCAGATTCATAAACTCTTCTGGTCTAAAAATGGAAACTCAGACTGGGTTACCTCATAAGAATAAGTTTCCAGATCTTCTGATCTAAAAATGGAAACTCAGACTGGGTTACATCATAATCATAAGTTTCCAAATCTTCTGATCTAAAAATGGAAACTCAGACTGGGTTACCTCATAGGCATAAGTTTCCAGATCTTCCAGTTGTGTTTTTAACTGTTTTATCAATTCTTGTTGTTTTTCTCGCTGCTGACTTATTTTCAGCTCATGCTCTTTGTCACTCTGAAAAACAGAAAATGTTTGAAAAGCTGGTCCTAAATTCATAAAATTTTAATATCTTAGACTGATTATCTTGGATTGTACAGTCAAGTTTTGTACTAGGTTTGTCAGGTTTGTACTAGGCAAGTTTTCATGGGCTTTCGAAAGATTTTTTTATACAGTATTATTTTCTGAAGAGAACTGAACTTTCTCAACATGCTGCTTTGTTTATTATTGCATTAAAACTACAAAAGAGGAATACAAAACACAAATAACAAATACTAACAGAAATATTCTTAAATGTTTTTAAATTTTAGATTCACCTATTTAATATTTCAAATTTCAAATGATGAGGAGGCAACTGGTAAACTAATAGTCAATGTTCCGAAATTGAGTGCAAGATGATAACAGCAAAATGTGTCTTGATTCTATTCTGGTTTTTACATTTCACACACTTTCTCTAATGCTGGAAATGTCAATTAACTTTGTTGCATGTCTTGCACATCACTTTGTGACCTTTAATAACCAATTCCACCCAACGTTAACGTGGGTAATGGTCTCCTATTTAATTGCACACACTGTTCAGTCATAGATGGGGTCACATTCTGTACTCAATTTACAAATGTGATGAATGTACCAATACAGAAAAAGAGCAACTTCATATGGTTTGGTGTCATTTAATTCACCCAACTTTATCCTATTTTATTATTAATTCACATTTATTTATTCACATTCTTGTTTTGAAAATATGTAAACAACAAAACTTTTATTATGAAAAAGTTAGGTATTTTTTTCCACTTTAATGTTCTTATTTCCACAGAGAAAAATCAAAGATTAAAAAAAGAATTAAAGACCTGTTCTGTGAAACCCTAGAGAGGGAGAAAGAGCTCTGGAATTCATCAAACTTGTCATAAAGATTCTGACTTGGCTAGACTATATTGTTCTACTCATGCACATATCCCCAAAATGTGCAAAAATAACTAATCAGAAAACATTGATAAAACTGGTAAAGTTTTACAGGTTGCACCAATAGGTACAGATTCTTGAAGCCAAGCGGATAGAGGTCAGCTATCTGTAAAGGCAAACACCTTATACAACTCAGTGACACAAATGTAATATTATATGATAAGTGAAACTGAAGATAGTGTTCTGCGTTCATTTCATAAATGAAACCCATTTTATTATTTAATAAGCTGCTTGTTGCAATCAAAGATACAACATGTTTTATAATCATCCAAAAGTTTCAGGTAAGTACAGCTACTGGAACAGATGGCGTGTGACTTTCAAAAGACTTTAGTCCCTGAATATCACTGATGATGACGATGACATTGCTGTCAGAAAAGTGATATCTATGTTCTGCCACCAAAGACAAACAGATGGCAGAAAAGAAAAATTTATGTACATTAATGTTTGGAACAAAAGACCAACTAAAAATCAAATTAAACAGCAAATTCAATTGTATGGCAGCTTTTAATGAAAAAGATGCATACATTTTGCCATGAAACCTCTATGAACTCTTTAAACTTCAATAGAAATAAAACATTTTCCAGCAGGGATGTCATATTATACCGAACTTCACCATATCATAATAAAGAAAAAAAAAATCAATCTCTGAATAAAAAACTAGTGCTAAAAAAATCTTACCATTTCTTCCAATAATTGTGCATCTTGAACTTTGCTTCCACGTACATCAGGGATACCTTTGAAGGCAAATTCCTCTAATTCTTTTAATAAGGACTAAAAATATAGAAACAACACTACTGTTATAACATTTACAAATAATAATAATAATAATAATAATAATAATAATAATAATATAATAATAATAATAAATGAGGCCTATGTATTGTGCCTAATTTAGAAGTTCTAAGTGCTTTACAACAGTTGATGACACTTAAAAGACATATGATATGATTACAAAACAAATACCATGAAATTAGGAAACAGAAAACATGTAAATAATTAAGGTAAGGAAACATTAATAGGTCTTGAAGTCTGTTTTTGCAGTTGAAAGAGGTGATTTTTAAGATGTCATGCATTAGTTGGGTTCTGTTTATCATGTGGATATTTTTCTTAGTAGCAAATAAAGGTCAAGATGGCATATAATGCAGAGGTGATCTGATGCAATTCATGGGATACCTGGAAGGACTGTAAAATACTATTATCAGATCTATAAAGAATCCAGTCTAAAATGTGGCCATGTTTATGGGTGGGTCAGCTTACTGACTTTGAGGCTGAAAACGTGAATGGAATCTAGAAGTTTTGATGTGTATGGCTTTCAAGGACAGTCAAAGTGAAAGTTGAAATCTCCAAAAATAAAATGGTTGTCACCTATCAAATTTCCATAGACCAGGAGATTTGGAAACTGCTCCAAAGGTGGCACTCACCAGTTATTATGTACTTTTGAGAGAGTGATGTATGTAAGGTGAAGTTGTTTGCATTTTAAACATGCACAGTGGAGAGATTGTTGGCATACCTATATACTACTTTCATGTAATGTGTATGAAATTTCTTTGGATATTGTACTTTTGGAAATTTTAAATGATCTTAGGACACTGCTAACTAAAATGACTGCTCCCTTGTGCTCCAAAAATCAACCTAAATTTGTCTAAAGTAAACTATTCTTGGCAGCTATTAAAATATGGAAAATGAATTTTGCCAATCTAGATAATACCAGCTTCTAAAAGTGCAATGACTGATTTACCAAATACATAAAATGTAAAAAGAGTTATCGGCTCTTTTTTTTACAATTTACCTCTGAAGTTCGAGAAGTGAAAATGAGCAAGTAGAGCTAGCACTTTTTTGAAAGATGCACATCTGGAGTAAGGCCAAGCTGTATACTCTCTAACCCATATTACACCCATCAATCATACATCAAAATAAAGGGAATTAAAGGTTCTTTGAACAACACCTAAGATATACAAAGTCTCTTTTAAATAACCAGATAACTAGTGAGGAAACCCGGGGAAACTCTTTGTCTTTAAAATTTTAACCCTATGCTAAATACGAAATTGTAGAGAGCCACCAAAAAGAGAGATTCAGTCAGCTTATTTTTTGCACTAGGAGGAGAGCAGTAGAGGATGAAAAAATGGACTAATCTTTGTTCCAGTGTGAGTTTAGTTTGGACTAGTTCAAACAATATGTGGTAGAAACTGAAGGTTGTAGTGTGGTTAAGTAATTGTAGTGTGACAGCAATTCCACCTTTGCAAGAGTGGCTGGGGAATAACTTGATGGAGTAACTGGTGGGTGTTAGATCTGTGCACCTGGGTTCATGGCCTGATGTTTTTAGCCATGTTTGTCAGGAAAAAGACGTTGATAAAATTAACTATTTCTGTGTGCTTTTCCAATAGTCATACTAATTGGGCATTGAATAATGTGATGCGCAATGGTATCTCTTGGATAGTTGACACAAAGGTTCATAAGGGAGATAATTGGAATTCTCTTTACTGGTCTATGCCAGCCAGCTTTGAAATAATGCCTTTTTATTTGTTTCTGTTTATATTTAAGGAATGATGAATGTAGTCCCAGGTCATTTAGTCTAGCGCACAATGTAGTGTGGAGAGCCAAGGTGTGGTTATTTAAAGCAATTAATGAGGGTCCATCATAGCATAAACAGGTGGACTGGTGTGTATCAGTAACTGTTGACATAACAACAATAAAAGAAATTTTTTACTCAATTTTTATATTTACTATTGTAATAACATTACCCATAGGTAATTTATGGCATACTTTGATATGATGCTTGACAGCATTGTGAAATGACATTACTGAATCAAAGCACTGATGGCTTGGAGGGTTAAAATGATACTAACTTACATAAGATCCAACATCAAAACACAGGGGTCACGCTACCTGACGAAGTGGGCAAAAAAGTCGCCTGAGAAGCATAAACTTCGCCTTCTTCTGTTATGAAAGCAAAAACGACTTCACTGTCTGATTTTTCAGACGTAATATGACTGTAGATTTCAACTTTGAGATGCCCCCTTGCTTTAGCCAATAAGTTCTGGCATTGCTGTAACCCAAAGCCGAATGTATTTGCGTGGTGTTGATTCCAATCAGCTTATGGCGACAAAGAAATGATTGCACATTCACATGGATGTTTTAATAGCTAACTTACCATTAACCCTTTTCCGGAGCAAGATATCACTTAATTTAATGAAGTTGGGCCTACTTTGCTATGATGAAAATATACCAAATTCTATTTCGAAATTTAAACATCAATATGCAAATAGTAATTTGCTTTGAAATATATGATCGGTGAAAAACGTTTTCTAATTTATATCCTATTTTTAATAAATAGAGATTTTAACGGCCGTATATGTGTATTTTCTGTATAAAATCAGTTTGAAACAGTAAATGAAATTTTAATGGTGGACATCGCTGCATATATGAAATACTTCATTAAACTGTGAAAATACAAAAAATATATATAGTAATGAACAAATAATATTTAACCAATACATGTCATTATTACCAGTAGGTAGACAAACCATAAATATAAATATGCAGAACTTTTAATGGATTTTTGTAACGAAACAAGAAAGTGTGGTTCGAGAAAAGCCCTGCATCTAAAAAAGATGCACTCGCTCTGTGCAAGACCAATTCTTGGATTTTTGGTTGGGGTAAAAAAAAAAAGGGTCCAGTTTAGTTATATATCGGCTTTAGTGATTCAGTGTGTTGTCTATGTGTGTTGTTACAGTAATGTTTTATCAGGAACAATGAAATCAGGACGTACAGTATGGTTTGAAGTCACTTGTGCATTTATTCCTATGTACATGTATTAGGGGCTGTTTCAAAGAATGTTAAGAATCTTTTTGACTGCAATTGTATACAAAACTTAAGAAAAATAAAGTAATTATGTGGTAGTTTATTAAGCATTTTTACCAACTCGCAGTTACAAGGCTCTAATCTTGTTACTTTTATCAGTGAAAAATAATTACAATGTAAAGCTTCAGATGTACTTTTTAAGTCATACAGCCAAAATACACTGCATTTACTTAAATTTAAACACACATAAAGTAGTATAAATAGAATGGGTATGAATATAATTTTTTTCATACTGACAAAATATATTGATACTCACAAATAACACATATTTTTCAACTTGAAAATAAGGCATTGCTTAAAACTTAAAAAGCATACCAAGAAATAGAGCACATCATTAAAATAAAATAATGCATCTCTCTCTCTCTCTCTCTCTCTCTCTCTCTCTCTCTCTCTCTCTCTCTCTCTCTCTCTCTCTCTCTCTCTCTATCTATATATATATATATAGTGTTTATTGTTTCGGTCTCACTTCTCCCTGTTTAACTCCCACTTCTCCCTGTTTAGCTCCCACTTCTCCCTGTTCTGACCAAAAGGTGAAGACACTTCTCCCTAAAATTTAGGCCTAGCTTGACCCTGAAAACATAACTCCATAGACATTGCTATTCATAGTCCTTTTTACTATCATAATTACACTACTTTAAATAATCTACACAAATTTTCAAGAGTTTCTTTTCTTTAGATTTCAAAAGAGAATTTATTAATGTAAATTTAAAACATTCTCTGAGGAATTTCAAATTTATTGTGGTGTTTTCCTTTTAAAATTTTTTTAACTATTGTTTCCAGTTTAACATCAAGGGAACAATATCCAAGGAAGATAACTGTTGATGGGTCTAATCATTTACCAATATATGAGTTGCCTCATCAATCCTTTGTTACTAAGTTTAGCTAGGCTAAAAAGTGTGTCATTATCTTTAGCAGTGCAAACTATATTTCTTTAAATAGAACTGACACTATGCCATATGCATGTAGGAACTGAAATCCCTTAAAGCCAAAAATGCAATTATATTTATGAAAAATTATTAGATAAATGAATTGCAATTTTCATTATCCAATGTGCTAAAGTAATTTTATAGCATAGTTTTATTAAATTTGAGTCATTACATTAAATGAGTACCTATTCAAAAATGACCCAATTTTAACAGCTATCTGTATTGGAATATTAAAAACGATTGTAACAAATGCACTGGCTATAAAATGTTAGGAAATTAGTAACTATGAAAAACAAACAAGATTCCCCCACTACCAGAGCATTTTTGCTAGCCAAGGTTCCGATATGATAACCCTATCTACACCTTAGTGGATCAAACAGATGTACTGGTGTTTTGCCCATGCAACATCAATTGGATTTCATGAGTTGCATCCCTTAGTATGTAATGCCAACTAACGAAGAGCGCAGTACTTCATACATCAGCAGAAAATGGTGAGGGCAATTGGCTTAAACAGATACTTTGGAAGTATAACATCAGCAGTGTGACTCTGTACCAGAGGGAAGCCATTACAGATGTATCTGAGCGAAAGTTATTTGTGCAAACATGATCAGACACTGGAAAACGGCTTATTTACACCTCATTGTCTTGATCATGTAGGAATAGTGTTCAAATCTGAACTTAATTTTGACTGAATGCAGTGGCTTTCTGCTGCATCCAATGAAATTCAAAAACCTGAAGCACAGAAATATCTGCTTGATACGCCAAGGTGAAGATAGTGTTATCACGTAGGAACCTTGGCTAGCGAAAATGCTCCCAAAGCCTAAAAATCAATTGTGTTTGGATGCAATGTCATTAACAAGGTGAAGGCATTGGTGAATGGAAAATCACTCAATATGATCTACATTTTAAAAAATGATCTAGTCTGACAGATACAGCTTTTTTGGACAATCACAGCATCAAGCCATAAACTTTGAGGCAATAAACAAGATCTTAACAGTCATTGATATATTGCGGGAATTAGAGGGGGGAGGGGTATTTTTGAACAGATTACATTGAACCATTTAAAAATCAAACAATGGAATGCCTATCTCAGGACAGATTGACACTTACTTCTTTTTCATCTGGCTCAGCACTGACAATCTGTTTCAGACGAAACTGAACTTGAGCAAAGTGGGTGGTTAGGGCCAGGAGAGAGTTGTTCAGCTGTTCCTGTTCTTCTTCTAATTGTGTCAACTGTTCTAAATGACTTGGATGCCTAGAAGTGTAAGAATTATTATGTCTTATGATGATGATGATGATGATGATGATGATGATGATGGTGGTGGTGGTCATCATCATCATCTTTTATATGACACTGAAGTTTAGCATTATCAAGCAATATAATATTACAGATGTCTATCTCCACCTTGGTCATGATACAATTATATTACAAAAATTGCACAGTGAAAATATGGATATGTATCATATAATTCACAGGAGATACACTGATTAAATTGCATGTGTTTTGTTCTGAGTTGGCAGAAAAATGAGTCTGATATCATACAAGGGATATATCTAAGCAATCAGGCAAGATTTTGCTTACTTATTTTGAAGCCATATAAAATGATTTCTTTTTCCAAACTTGGAACAAAATGTGAATGTGGTTTTGTGTATATTTCATACCCACCTCTAGTACACTTTCAAAATAATAGTCAAACAAATTGGGATTTGTATGAGTAACTGCATCTAAAATAATTTGCATATCGTCTTGCTACTAACTGAATAATGCACTGTAATCATTTGACCTAAAATAGTGTATGCTGTCACAGTCCAAATTCAAACTGCTATGACCCATATCTGTCACATGTGTCAACAAATCTTGGTCTGTGCAATTTGTTAGAAGCAATCAGTAGAAGATACAGACCCTGTTTTGCAGATGCATTGTGCCATGGCAGATCAGGATCTTTGCTGCTTGGCTTGTAGTTTAATATACTCATAAGCAGTACATACCATGATAGTTCCAGATGACAATCTTCAATACAATTGATTAATTTATGTAAAGACATTATCATTCTGTCTTTGTAAGCAATGATATTGAATGTTGTTTTTTTCACTGACATAGATTTAGAAACCATTTTTCACAGCTGAATATGTATCACAAGATAGAAATTTTTAACTTATGGTTAATTTATCATTTTACATACACATTTCTGACTCTTAACGATTTTGATATTTTGTCACTAAGATTTGTGTCTTTTCTTGCTGTGTATGGGAACCAGTTGGATAACAAATATCAAACAGATGGATAACAAGATCTCATCGATAATGTGAGAAATTGTGAGCAATCTGCTCATATAAATATATGCCAACCTTCTAAGCATCCCATCCTTACACCATAATGGAGAAAAGCCTAGAGTCAAATCAAGAACATAACACTGCAGTAAAATCACAGGTGATGGCATCTGATAATGACCATAAGATGTACAAGTTTCAAAGCAATACACTAACAAGAGGACCAAGAGGGCATACATCAAATGTGTAGCTGACAGCTTATCCAAATGGAGTTACTGCATCTTCTCACTGAGATAATCTCTGCACACAATGTTTTCTCAAAGATTTGCATCTGACAACTACCATGCAGTGGATATGATCTCAATAAAATGTGAACTGTTTCCAATTTATGAGCCTTGCAAACTTGCTCTAATAAGGTTCATTGAAATTTTTTAAAAAAATGTTGAGCTAAAGACAGGGTATAATAATACACAACCATAATTAAAACTTTTAAATTATCTTTATCTTTCTTTATCCAATTTCAGTTCCAGTACATATTGTAATACATTTCATTCATTTACTACTGCAGTCAGGGCTAACAACCTATGTTGCAGGAAGTGATGCATTGCGGGAAATTTGATCTGCCATATTTGACTGAACTGTTGATTTCAAGTAATTTATTTAACACTCTGAATAGTTTTCATACAAAAATACCTAGTAAACCAAAGTCAGCAGGTTCTCTAAGTATTATCACGTCTCAAGTGCTGCTGATAACTTCAAACACCTCAACTGATCTTCGGTTGAGTTGTTTGAGAAAAGTACAATCACAAAATACCCAAATGATGATAAATTATTAGCCAATAATCTGTTGTCTTTGGTACACACCATCCTTTACCTGAAAGGTTTCTTTAATACAATTTCATTTGATACAGCATTCCATTTCTTTTGTTTTGAAGCAACTAGATATTAAAGTCTTCTAGTGAAATCTCATGTTGATATATGTTCTGTTCAGGAGGATATTTTCAAGACAGCTACTGTGGCAGCCATATTAGACATCATATCTCCACCATTTTCATCTATGGCTAACTAGATACTTAAGTATTTTACTGAAAACTTGATATATGAAAAACTGATAAATGACCATCTGTTTAGTAGTAGTTGTAATAGTAGGAGTACTAGCAGTACTCATAACAAGATTTAGATATTAAATATGGACACTTTGGTGGCATTATTAGCAATCCAAGCAGCACTTTTTTCATTTTAGACCAACCAGACCTCATGATACATGTGTATATAAACTTTTATGTCAATTCTCCGCATAATTAATGTGTAGCTGCAACAAAAAAATGTATGCTAATGTATGGATGGAAAGATGGACAACAGGCTGTCCAACTGAGCTAATAAACTATTTTGTTTTTGTAATATATGCCTCAACTACAGTCCTAAAGTTCCAAAACTGTAGAAAAATTTGATCAATTGCTCAAGTGGCAGAAAAATCTAAATGGGTCAAATATATACTTATACAAACATATCAAATTTTATTCTTCTACTAAATGCACAAGGTTTTTGTTATAACATATGCCCCAAAAGTTCCAAGATGTGAAGAAAAAAATTGGAAAACATTTAATGGCCCAAAAATACAATTAATTTATTGACATATGAATACCTAATTAAGACCAATATGTATACCCAATTTTGATGTCTATCTCCATATACTAATACGGTTTTGTCAAAAAGTTTCCAAAATGCTTTTATAAAACTGTTGTCATGATACAAAAATCTAATAAGGTAATCTATATACAAATACAGATATGCTTACAAAATTTCATTTGCTAACCTCAAGCAGTGTTGGCATTATTGTGCAAACAAGGTTTTTGTTAAAATTAGGTAGAAAAAACTGTAATGTAATAATAAATTGCATAATTGCTGTTGTTGTTGTAGGTTTTAACGCCATTTTTCAGCACAAGATAGGCTATACATGGCAGGCCAGTATTAATGGTGGAGGAAGAACCCTGGAAAACACAGAGAAGAACCACCGACCCACGAGAAGCTACTGGCAGGCTTTCTCACTTACCCACGTTAGCCAAGTCTGGACTCGAACTCACGCAGACAGAGGTGAGATGGCAGTGATCCGTAACGGTCATCGATTTAGACCACTCGGCCACTCGGGGCCCCCATAATTGCTGTAATGGTTTTAAAATCTAATCAGATTATCTTCTTATAAACATCATAAAGTGTAAAACTTTCATGATTTGATGTAAAGTAGTTATCCTGCTACCAAGCATTGACATCATGCACACAGAAGGACAACATAAAATGAACTTTAAAATGAAAATATTTCTTTATAAAGGAGTAGATTCATTTCCTTAAAAATACAGCTTTCCTAAGTTAAAAAAAAAATCATCATCACAGCAACAAAAATGCTACGAAGTCATATCTTTGGCTAGGAATAAGTCACACTAGTGCTGTCTCCCCTCAGAGGGCTTGGCACCAAGTATGGTCAGTTAATACTGAAGTGTATGTGCCAGCTCTACCAGGGAAGTAACTGAATAGATGCTAGGGTGGGTGTGTCCATATTATGATCAAGTGTTATAGAAAAAAAAAATTTTACATAAAAAAATTGGTTTCTTCTTCATTTATGGTACCCATAAATAACTCATTTGGCCAACTGTTGAGGCAAAGGGAGTTACCTCCCCATTTTCCTGTTTCCAGTATCCTAACAGCAGCTTGAAGTTTCATGTAAGATATAGGGATTGCACAACCTTATACACCAGCCCCGACAGATCCAGCAGAAGTAGTAGCCAGTGTCATTGCAAAACTGCAAAATAACCTTTAAAGGTAACTTGCTGTAATGCTGATACAGTATTTTCTTTAGGCGGTGCCCTTGCACCTGCATACATGCCAACACAAAGCTACGTACAAGTATAGTCACTGATAATATATGGCAAAAAAGTGTAATCTGAGTATAAAATATATAATCTAGACATCACATGCCATAATCACAGTACACTGTATGAAAAATGTAAGTTTTATTTGTGCTACTTTCCTGATTCTGTTCAAAATTCATGTCACCAATCAAGCATAATCTATGCAGAATTGAACCAGAATACAAACACAATACATACTTGCAAATAATTTCTACTCAATACTCACTTGAATTTGTCTACATGTCTAACTTTATCGGAATGATTGTGACATCATGAGTTCAGCAAAGAGCATGATCATGTGTTCAATCAAGGTGCTCTATTACATCACTCATGTTCTTTTTTAAAGTTTGTAATGTAGCAATATTTTATCCTTTTTTTCTCTTTTCTGATCTGACATATTCTTAACTTTGAAAAGATCCAACTGCTCTGATAGTTTCAGTCACATGTCACACCATTAAGCCTGCTGTGCTTAACATCTGGTGCCATTTTCTTTCAAGGTATAGACTTGCTATCACTACATGTTATCAATACAATGAATCTGTGACACAAAGATTCAAACTGAAAAAAAACCTGTTTTCTTGAAAATATGCTGTAAACAGTTACTATAAATGAAAAAAAAAATAAGGAAAGCTGATGCACATCCAGTACTCTAAGCTATTCTTATGCAACAGTCATCCTTTCAAGAATATCTTTTTTTATATGATGTTAGGAATTAAAAATATAACGAAAAACAACTTTTTATTGCTTTAATTTTTAATGTACCAAAAAAAGCATAATCCATATACAGGCAAGCATAAAATTCAGTGAAAAATGCATAATGATTATGCCAATTTGAAGGGGGCATGTAAAAATTAACAACGCACTTCTAAGGTTACCCCAAAAAAGCCATTTAAAAAATTTGTTATCTCATGATATGTATTTCAAATATTAGACAAGTCAATTAAGGCATCAGGATGCAAGATGCAGTCAATGAGAAAATGCTGCAATCTTCCAAGATTAATTCATGTTTTCACAGAGTTATAAGTGTGCCAATTGTAAAATATTACAAAATGTCTTATTTTTTTTCACTCTAAATACTTTAGACATTGTAATGGTAACTGACAGTGTGATATAAGAAAACAACAATTTAGAATCAAAGAAATAAGTAATTTAAAGGTAAATTCAAGTAAATATACTGTACAGTCATCACTGAAGTCTGATATGACACAGTATTTGAAGTATTAATGATTTTGGAGAAAAAGGTCAAATGAAACCTCTCTTGCAATCTGGCATTTTTGTTTTTAATTTGCAATTGCAGTAAACTCTACAGGAAAATCCCAAGCTGGCTGTAAGTAACAATCTTACCGTTCTTCTACCCCTGAGAAAGGTGGTTCAGGATTGGAAGCTGCACCTAAAGGTGCCCATCTCTCTTTTGGTCTCTCATTGTTTTGTTCATCAAAACTATCATAGCCATTATTGTCATCCGTAACAGTTGTTTCTTGCATCATGCTGAAATGAAAATGTACATAAATGATGGTTGTAGTTTATTGACACTTATAATAAACCATATTATAACAAATGTACCCTAATTACTAACAAACATATTCTGTAAAAAAAAAATCCTAAATGAAGTACTACTATGGTTGAAAATAAATGAAGCATGTCTTCAAATTTCCTTTCTTTCTCATAACCTTATATCAAATAACCTCTAAGCCCTGGCATACTCCTCTCCCTTCAGGCAGGGTTAAACTGATATTCTGCAAATACTGTGCATATCAGCAAAATCCATTTCAATTACAGCAGAACCTCACCAGCTAAAAATAATGTAAACTTGAGAACATAGGATCAACCATACAAAATGATCTTTTGATTCCCTCTTTTTACTGTCAAGTGTTAAATACAACTCTGATATTCTTGAGCTATAAGACTTTCAAATCATTTTCATGTAAGACAAATCAGATGCCATTTGAAGACTTTAGGTAAAAACTCATGTTGATATGACCATCTATTTGTTCAATGATTTTCAATATGTTCATTGTGGCAGTCATATTTGAGGTCGGATTAGCATTTTTATTCAGGACCAAACTAGATATCATAATTAGTCCTACTGTATGCTAAGTAATCAATAAATCAATATGAACAAAGATAATCTGCCTGCTTTTCCTACTTATGCTCCTGCAACACAATGATTAGATATATAAAGGTCCAAAATTTGCTGTGCCAAATGTTCAATAAGAGTAAAAAGATAATTTTCAATAATAAATTAGAAAGAGAATCACTATATACTTTGCTGAGACTATGATACCTATAACCAGTTTCCTGTTAAAATATTGAAAAAAAATAAAAAAATATGAAACAAAAGTTAAAATATAAATGTCAAATCAACAGAATCAAATTTATTTGTTCTGTTATAATAGAGCAAATAAGTGTATACATGTGTAATTATATTCCATACTTACAGTGCAATGAAAATGTACACTAAGAAGTTGTTTCCTGCCTGTTTTGAAGCTTATATGTCTGACATACCTGATGGAGAGTCAGCTAGTCCTACATTCATCCTGATAATTTGATGTGCAAGTGTGCATATAACTGACTACACAATCAGGTCTAAAACATATGGATGCATTTTCAAGTTCCAAAGACAAACTTTGGTTAAAATGCAAATACAATGGTAGCCATGGAATGTGAACATTCTGTTCAAGTAGGGAAACAAAACTAAGAATGTTGATGAAAGTAACTAGCTTTGTTTAATTAAATAAACTTACTCATACTTCAACCAACTTTATCACTTCAACTAACTTTATCATTCCTCTGCTATAATTGCATTTTAACAAAATGCATAAATTTATGGCAAGATTTAATTCTATCACAAAAAGAGATCAGAAGTACAGTCCAACCAAAACTTTAATCTACGTAACAGTGTTGTCATGGGCTGCCAAATGCAAAATTTTCATGAAACTTTGGCCTTTATTATCCGTGATAGTCAACTGGGCAACATGCTTGGGTAATCTGGTCATATTCGGACAACTAAGGTCATCAACATAAGATTGACAATTTCATTAGTGAAGTTGACTACTGTGTCCATAACTTAGATATGGGAAGCAGTCGACAGGGCTTTTTTGCAACAAATTTTGTTATTCAAAAAGCATATAATGTGAGATCTTCTTACTGAAAAAATGATTTTATTATGACTCAATAAGTAGGGATAAATCCAACCATTTTGTGGCTCATTTGGACCTCTGATATGTGTAATTCCGATCACTATATATGGACTGCACATGTACAAGTTTCATCCATAAAATACAAAGATTTTGTTTATCTTGACATATTTAATTTGATGACTCAATACACAGGGGTAAATCCAACCATTTTGTGGCTTAATTGGACCTCTGATGTGCAATTCCGATCACCATATATGGACTGTACATGTACAAGTTTCATCCATAAAATACAAAGATTTTGTTTATCTTGACATATTTAAAAGCTTTTATTTTTTTCATATAGAGAGCAGATAGAAAGCAATACTGCTACATAGATAACTGTGAATGTTGTGATAATTGTGGAGAGAATTAACATTTTATTTTTATTTAGCTTTATACCTTTAATTTTGTATTTATTTGTTTTTAATTATGTAATTATTCCTGGGTGTTTTTTCTTCACAGTTCAATACAAACTAACCATAACTCTATATTTTCTGTATGCTTGTGTTCTTGTTCGGAATTGCCCTCTTATGAAAAATAACCTGGGGTAAATCCAGCTACTATACAGAACATTGCATACAACTCTTGTCTTAAAACTGGTGTAATTTTTACTTTTTTTTTTAAAGATAGCATTTTTTTAAAGCTACAATAGCATGATATGTTATTGAAACTAAACAAATCTTGGATTCATTGATGCCTGACTAAGGTACTGAATAAAAAAAGCCAAAAATTATAAATGCCTCTCATGAACTTGTGTGGAAGCAAGAATACAGAGGCTGTTACATCATTTTGTCATGCAATGGCCTCCTGGAAACATCTTTAATTTACTAATTTGCATAAGCACATGCACAAACAAAAATAAAGAACACAGCAAGTAATTTTCATATCTTTGTTGTAAACAGCGGGAAGTACATCAACGGTCGGAATTACCTAGACCAACAAGTAGGTCTCTGCATTTTTTTGAGAAGGAAAAAAAAGGCAGAGACCTAATTGTTGGTCTAGGAATTACCAAAGGAGTCTGCAGTTTTATCATCAAAACACAACAAAAATTTCTGACATGAAATCACCTTACAGGTATTATATATTAGCACAAGGAGTGCAAGCGTTATCAGAACCCTCCGTTAATTAGACTTTTCTCACGCATCTTTTAATGCTTCAGAATTGCAAGAAGACTGAAAAACTACAAATATCCAAAAACTACATGTACCAATGCATCACTCTCAAATGACCATCGTACAAATCCAATCTGGCGAATTAACATTTATTTTCACCATTATGGTCATAAACCCTATCAAACAGAAATCACTGCAGGAAGTAGCCCATTTCTACCCTGCAGTAAATATGCATTAGGGTCTAATAATTTTCCGAACATGGCGCAGAATCTCTTTTAATACTAGAGAAATTTAATAATGCAGACTTTGACAATTACTTGAATATAATCAAAATAATGAATGCATCATTAAAGTTTCTTCCAGTATTATATTACTACCATTTTCAAAACTTTTAAAAAAAATGCTCTCACCCTGCACATACATGAATGCATACATATAGTTGATAGTGTTCAGACTGTCCTCGCATTGTATACACATTAATTCTGATAATTTTAGTATTTTGTGTTACATGTGTCATCTGTCTTTCTCTCTCTCATGTGTGTACATGTGTGTGCCACTGCAACTCAGTTGGTACAGTTTGATAAATAATGCAAGGGATCCAGACATCTCATTTTTTATTTTCCAGGTCCAGCATCTGTCTAGGCTTTAATATTTCAAATGTGATGATATCATCAACTGTTATTTGTACTATCTGAACTACATATTACTGTTCTGGAAATTGATACAAAAATTATCAAATGATACAATCTGAAATTAAAAAAACAAAACAAAGTTAAACATTTCATCTTGTAAAGTTAGTTTTATTACTTTATTTGGCCAATGGTAGAAATTGGATACTTCCTGTAATGATTTCTGTTTGAAAGGCTTTGTGACCGTAATGGTGAAAATAAATGTAAACTGAATGGGTAAGTGTCGCTTTTCAGTCTTTTTGCGATTCTGAGCAATAAAAGACGTATTAGAAAAGTCGAATCGAGCAGAGGTTTGTGATCACGCTTGCTCTCCTTGTGTTAACTTACAAAACCCGTGATTTCATGTTGTAAGAAATTTCGCTGTACTAGGCCTTTGTTGATAAAACTGCAGACTCCTGTGGAATTAGCCCTGTGACTATAAACACCAAAATAAACTGAAAAACCGAAATACACTTATAATTACATGTTCTCTGTAAATATATCGGTGTAAACACATGAATTACGATTTGTTTTTGTTTGAATAGTATTACAGAGCAAAATAAAATATGATTGAAACGATTTTGACTCTAATTATTAACTTTTTTCCTCGTTATAGCACTAGTCAAATGGTCGTACTTGATTAACGGTTGATCGTTCTGGTAGGATAGTGTCTGATTGTTCCGAAATGGAGGTATTGTCTTGCTCAAGTTAAAACAATATGTCACGCACATTAAAGAAACGGCACCCTTTGCTCAACGCTGTCATTATTATCTAATTGTGCTACTAAGGAAATCAACACCGACTTTGATTATGCACACATTTCATAAATGAGCAGTAAATGTTTTGATATAAATTTTAGGCTTAAAGCTAAAATAATATGTTGAAGACATTAAAGAAACTGTACCCTCTGCTCAACGTTGTCATTATTCTCTAATTGTCTTCCTAAGGAAATCACCACCGACTTTGATTATGCACATGTTTCATAAATGAGCAGTAAATGTTTTGATATAAAAGCTCTGTACGCTCCCCCCCTTGTCTGCATCATAGTATTTTGGGAATATAGCATTCGGTATAATTAATTCAACTTCATCAATTCCGGATCCTTCCTAACACCTTTACAATCAACTGTCATATTAATAAAAGTAGCATAAAAGTACGTTACATTATTGCCAAAATTTGGGAAACCTTTTAAACAACAATTTAATCAAATGCTATTTATTTTTTACAAATTGTATCACTAAAGTACATATATAATCTTATGTCGGAAAGTACATTTGATTATATTCACTTTAAATCTGTGTATGTATCATTACATTTCTCAATAGATCATTTCTGTTGAATCAAGTACGACCTATTGACACCTTGCTTGAAGTTGGCAATAACAAGGAAAAAAGCAAATAATTCGTATCAGAATCGCTCCAATCATATTTTAGTTTGCTCTGTAATACTATTAAAACAAAAATAAATCGTAATTCCTGGTTGTACACCGATATATTCACAGAGAAAAAGTAATTATAAGTGTATTTCGGTGTATTTCGGTTTTTCAGTGTATTTCGGTGTTTATAGTCACCCGAATTAGCCTACTTGTGGGAATATGACCATGTTACCCTATTCAATATCTATTTGTACTGGAAATAACATGTTGAATCTCCCACATTATAACTATCAGGCTGGACGTGTTATATTGTAAGACCATACTGGTTATAGACCAATTCTCGCCGCATTCCAGTTGTCGCCATAATGATAATAACTCTGTTAATAACTATCTGATGCTTATTTTCGATCGGGCTTGTCAGTTATAATCACTCTTTTTATTTTTTAAACAGGAATCAAAACTTTGCGTGCAATCGCGAGTTATTATTAATATGGCGACAAGTGGTACACGGCGAGAATTGGTCTCTAACCAGTAATTAGCCAGAAAAATAAAAAACAAAAAAGCTTGTTGGTCACGTACAATTGCTACTAATTGTTTTCAAGGTCTCTTAGAATTTATTTTAAATCTTCCTAATTATTCAGATCGTAAATGTGCAGCAAAATTTGTAAAGAAACTCAAATACTTTCTTAACAAATTCTGTAAATATATCTTCAAAATCGATCGTCCATCTGAAACTGATACTGCCGTGACCATATGGTCATCCGTAAAAGACAAAAACATTACAGACTGTTCACCAATGCTACCTGCTCTTTGCAGAACGGGATGGCCAGAATACTGCTATGTATCCAAATATTTCAATACATTTTCCAGACCAAAATTATACAGCTTTACTGGTCTGTTTAAAGAGAAAACGTAACGTTTATGATTATCCGGGCACTTTCCGAAGAAAAGATACCTCGCTATATTAAGTTTCGTAGAATTTGGTATGGCAGTTAACGAAGTGCAAAGAGCGAGGATTACTTTCAGTATTCAAATTACAGAAAGCCGAAAAAAAAAAAAAAAAAAAAAAATGCAAGGAAAATTCGGGTCCTGATTTCAAATCATTTCTACGGTCTACAGAATTTCTAATCAGATTTAAAGTTTATATTATCAGAGTTAGATATTTCGAAACTTTTGCATTGGGTTTTCGTTAATAAGAAGTAAGAGAAAGGTTGAAGAATATATTCTGTTGTTTGATCATTTCCCCCGTATTTTTTTAATGATTTTTGCCACATATATCCATAAATGTCTGAAATGACACGTAGAAGTGATAAAAAATGTGTCTGGTTTTTATTTTGTTTTCAAAGGTCAAAGATTTAAAAATCAAAATGTGTTTAACATATTATTTTGTGTAAAATTTCATTTTAGTTGCTATGATTGTATTTTATAATGTCCAAATGCTAATTCATTTATTAAATTTCAACTAAACACACATACACATTCTTGTCTATCAGAGAGAGAGAGAGAGAGAGAGAGAGAGAGAGAGAGAGAGAGAGAGAGAGAGAGAGAGAGAGAGAGAGAGAGAGAGAGAGAGAGAGAGAGAGAGAGAGAATTTTCATGATAATATGATGATGCACGTGCCTCAAACCCAACTCGGTTATCAGTTGCCTTAAAAAGTGTTGGAATATACCCAACATTGTTTCTAGTTCGTTTTATACCACCACTAAACACACTATTAATATACACTTTATATGTCAGATTATTAATGTCAACTGGAACATGTGCCGTTGTTATTTTGTATTTATATTACCTGAAATACGGGGTGAGTCCTTCTTTTTCCTGAGCGTAACTAATAGCATCAGTTTCATTAGATCGTGGCAAGGATGTTGCTAATCCAGTTATTTCGGAGTTATTGCTCATTATCAGGTTACCTGTCATTCTTTCGCCAGCTTAATCAAATTAGTTATCTAGCTCGTTTTATACCACCACTAAACACCACTAAACAAAAAAAAAAATAAATAAAAATTCCACAAGGAGCTTATAATATTACTGATCTAAACAGGACACTCAAAGAGCTCATAACAAAAGCTGGCGGTGTGGCTGATAATTTTAAGTTGGCAGCGAATTATAACACATTACGAGCTAGGATAACTTTGAAAAATATATTAATCGGTCTTGAACTAAGAGAAAGAAATATTGCACAAGTGTTAGGATTTACTAAAAGAAGTTACAATGCACTTGATCAGGCTATTACTTATGACAGTGAACTGCCAGTAAATATAACAGAAGTAAATACAATATTAGTAAATTGCTCTATTGCTTCTGGCTCTTATACATCAAAAGGTAGCAAGGGTCAAAAGATTTACATTTTTTCACCAGAAGTTCCGCCAGGTTCTCTCATGCAAATAAATCCACGACATATTATCTATTATCCTTTAAATCTTGAAAATCAAATATCAAGTATAATAATGCAGTTGACAGATCAATCTGGAGAACAGTTGCATGTTAATAATGAAGTTGTAACTTATTATTTACATCTACGCGAGCAAAAGTAAAAATTATACAACATCAGATATAATGAAACAAAGAAAAAAATTATCGAAGCAAAATAGTAGGAGGATTTTTTGCAAATATATTCACTAAAGTTATTGAAAATATTCCGGGTATAGCGCGTAAAGTTGCACCAATTGCTATTGACGCTGGTAAAGCTTTTGCAACTGGGGCTGCATCTGCCGCTGGGACTGCGGTTGGAAAAAATATAGCTGATAAAATAAAAGGAGATCCACCGACTACATCTGAAATGAAACAAGCTATCTCAGAAATCGCTCCAACAAAAGAAACTCAGCGAGCTATGTTAACAACAAGAAAAAAAAACTATTATCACCAAAGGGCTAGAAGATCATACAAAAATTAATATCTAAAGCAACAGTGCCGCAATAACATTTTATATAATCTAATAAATAAAATGTCTGTTAAAAATTAACTCGAGTTAACAGAAACTCATGACATCGACAACGCTGTGACAGAATTTGAGTATATTGAATATCTTGATGAAAACTCTAACGAACCAAATAAAGCTGGTATCAGAACCTTTAATGCCAGAGATGAAGATTATTTCTACTGCCACATAAGGCTATGTTAGAAGTATGCGGTCAGATTATGACGTTTGCATTTACAACAAGAAGAAAGGAATTAACTTAAACAGTTATTATTCAGATATGAGCACTTTGTTCCAGATGTTTATACAAGGAAAAACAAAAATTTTCATGACGTTGAAACTGAAGATTTAAAACCTGTAAAACAACACCCATACAGGATGAACCCTCTCAAACAGTAATACTTGAAAAAGGAAATTCAGTATTTGCTGGAGAACGATTTTAGAGCCCAATAAAAATGATTGGAGTTCACCATGTATAGTTGTTCTGAAACTGGTTAAAACTTTTGGTATGTGCACTGATATAGGCAGATGAACATTGTGACAAACACAGATTCGTTTCCAATACTAAGAATCGATTACAGTATTGATAAAATTGGAAATTCCAAGTACGTAAACAAATTTGACCTAATAATTTGTTTAAATAAAGTTTGCTAGTCTAGGAATCAGGAGACTATCTTTTTCTTACAGCGATTCGGACTTCTTAGCATGTTACCGTATCTACACCGTTAGGAGTGACACACTTTTGCTAAGAAAGCCTAAAAATATTCATCACCAAAGATTCAAAACCTGTAAAACAACACCCATACAGGATGAACCCTCTCAAACAAGAATACTTGAAAAATGAAATTCAGTATTTGCTGGAGAACGATTTCAGAGCCCAGGAAAAATTATTGGAATTCACTATGTATATTTATTCTGAAACTGGTTAAAACTTTCCGTATGTGCACTGATACAGGCAGATGAACATTGTGACAAAGACAGATTTGTTTCCAATACTAAGAATCAATAACTGTATTGATAAAATTAGTAATGCCAAGTACGTCACCAAATTTGACCTTATAGTTTATTTAAATAAAGTTCGTTCGTCTAATAATTAGGAGACTATCTTTTTTTTTTTTTTTTTTACAGCGATTCGGACTTCTTAGCATGTAGCCGTATCAACATCGTTAGGAGTGACGCCCTTTTGTTAAGAGAACCTGAAAATGTTATTCACCTCTCTCTAACTCTAACTATGGGCAAAGACACACACACACACACACACACACACACACACACACACACACACACACACACACACACACGTAGGTCCCTGTGCATGACTTGAACTCATATGCAAACATTATGCTTGTTCTTTGTCCATCCTCAGGTTCTTGTCCTCAACTTAAACTGGTGGTATCCTTCTCCTCTACATATACCCAGTGAATATGTATATACTTTTAATAATAATTATCCTAGGTCCCTGTCAAAGACTTGGTCTCTTGGAAAAGAGTTAGCGTATAGTACAACATCCTAGCTAAGTTAATTGTCCTCTACCTGTACTCACTGAATAAACACATTATTATCAATAGTTATCTATGGTTCCTAAACGTAACTTAAACGCATACCCAAAAGTATGTTATTCTATAGAAAGTTCCTTGTCCTTTAATTGTATAGGTACTATCGCTAAGAAGCTAAGTGCATATCTATTATACATGCTTTCAATGTTTCGAAATGGTTCACCAATGTTTGATTTCTTCTACTATTTATCCTAGTAGTCTGTAAATAACTTAGACTTTTAGAAGCGCCTTAGGCCTTAAGAATAGCATCCATGCTCAGGTCCTCTTCCTCCACCTGTTCTCAGTGAATAAGAATATATTTCTATGAATAATTAACCCCAAACAATAAAATTCATACACAAAGGCCATGCTTATTGTACAGCGCACTACCATCGGTCCTCTCCTTGTTCTCTATCTGCATTCAATAAATAAGTCCGTATTTATATTAATACTTATCCCATGTCCCTGTACATGATTTGGACTCTTAGAAAAGTCTTAGGTCTGTAGTATAGCATCCCAACTTATGTCCTTGTCCTCTACTGATACTCTTTGACATGGAACTCTTACACAAGATTTATGCTAACCTTATAGTGACCTCCCCAGGTCATTGTCCTCTAATTATACTGCTATTATGGCAAAGAAAGCATTGAAAATATATCATAATTTTTTTAATAGTTTAAAATGATGTGCAACTTGTAAACCTGCTCTAAAGCAACCTACCTTAGGTCCTTGTCCTCTAACAGTACTCAATGAATATATATATATATATATATATATATATATATATATATATATATATATATATATATATATATATATATATATATATATATATATATATATATATATATATATATATATCGTATAGCATTATTAAGATATCAATTTTGAATAGATATAATAACATCTAAGTTGTGTTAGACAATGTCAAACTACTATTAAGAGGAAAAAAGTCTGCTCAAATGTACTGAATTAACCTGTCTGTCACATTCTTGTATATTGCCCACAGTAACAGGTATGGTAGATAGGATTAAAAGATGGCCCCAGCCCAAAAGTTCATAGCGGGAATGGAACAATAAACGATTTACCTCTAAAGCTCGCGTTCTTTATAAACTGTCACAAACTGATTCAGCAAATTTATAACTGTCTGGTTTAACAGTTCATTGTATATAAATAGCCTCACTTGCAACAAATGTAAGCAACATACGATTTAAAAGGTCATTCGCTTAAGAGACAAACTCTTATAGATCTCACTGGTTTTGGACTAGGGACAAAGGCGTCCTTGAATTTTACACAAGGACATACGTGACTTTTAAACAAGGTCGTGCGTGATACCTATAACTCAGAGTATAAAAAGGCAGAAGACCCCTTGTGAAATTTAACTGTGAAGTCCAAAAC
Organism: Potamilus streckersoni; assembly: GCA_016746295.1. Taxonomy (NCBI): domain Eukaryota; kingdom Metazoa; phylum Mollusca; class Bivalvia; order Unionida; family Unionidae; genus Potamilus; species Potamilus streckersoni. The sequence goes on along the minus strand of JAEAOA010001797.1, from coordinate 2,016,873 downwards.
CAAGAGAGATAGTCTGTTTGTATTTTACAAGTAGTAATTTTCTGTTTTGTTACTCACCCTTAAAAGTTAAAGATTTCTGTGGTAACCAGTAATCGCAATTTCGTTGTGAGTTCTCTTTTTAATTTACTATAATAATGTAGCGGAATATGGTATTATTTTTAAGATTTGATGTTAATTTGTATTATATAAATTTACTACTAGCTTAATGCAAAAATTTACTTACGAATAAAAATATTCTTTAGTTAATAAACTATAATGTTCAATGATCTTTTCCAGGTCGTTATTCTAAATTAAGTGAAAGAAAATACATTTCTTTATGGCATCATTCGCAACTATTGAATTTTAGACTCTGAATGCAGGCAATATTTAATCACTTGTATGGTATTCAAAAAGGCAGAAAACTTTACAAGCACATGAAGTTGTAGATCATATGAAATTATTTCTGTATTGTAATATGTATTGTATGTATTTTTCAATATAAAGGTTTTTATAAGTTGTATCTTTAGAGTGTAGTTTATATGCATCAATAAAAGAACTGTGAAGTCCAAACCAAGAGAGAGACAGTCTGTTTGTATTTTACAGCGATCTTCGCTACCTCTCGTTGCCAAAGCTTTTCCCACAAAAAGATGTAGCCGTATCTACACCATCATAAGTGACACCTTATCTTTAAGAGGGCCGAACTTCTTCTCTCTCTTCCTCTCTGATCAAGATTCAATGCATCTCTTAAAGTAGCGATAAATCACTTCTCATAGCCGGAAATGAGAAGAAGGTTATGTTAGAAAACAACTAAACAACAACGCAGAGTTTTCTAGCATAATAGTATAATACCTGATGTCATTGTCCTATACCGTTACTCAAAGAATAATAACATATTAGTATTAATATTTATCCTAGGCCATGTACGTGACTTGGACTCTTAAAAAGGAATTTATTCCAATTCCAACATAATCTAAGAATTACAGACACAAATCACAGTAATTTAAAGTCCTAATAAAATTTAGCAGAAGTCAATAATAAATCCAAAAACTGAAGGCGATGATGTGTCCGTGGTAGCTTATAGTGTTGATGTGTCAAGTCTTTTGCTGAATCAGAGAAATATAATCCCAAATTTGAATTCACTATAAATTCTAGTGAATGTATCTGTCGAAGAATTTTATCAAAGCTCTTTTGTGTTTCCAGTGAAATTAATTACTTGAACTCAATAATTCTAAGAAATAAATTTTCTAGCCCAAGAATGAAATACGGAACACAAGATATACTAAAATTTGAAAGTGATAGATCATAAAGCATGACCGAAAAAAATCCCCTAAGTTACAAGAGTATGTAGTTCTCTACTTGACATCAGGTCACAATTAGAATTTCTGAGAAAAAAATCCCAATCATTACCTAATGGAAAATAACCTTCAAGAATGATTCTTGATGTTTACAAATAAAACCATAAACTGGATTATGTACAATACATTAAGAAAATTCCAAAAAACCTAGACCTAGACCCCAATGAGCATATTTTACTTCTAGTAATAATAATAATACTGATTTTTATTCCCATACACACATATAATAATTGAGCGAAGTATTTGTTTACACAGAATAAAACAAAATAAAAAGTTCATTCAGGTCCAGCAGAAATAAATCAAATTTTGAACAAGGTCAGGTAGAACATACAATGTTAAATTATAACAGCAGGTAATGAAATAAAAAATAAAACTAACAAACAAAGCTAATTATACATGCAAAAAGGTACGTATTACAAATACTTTAGATGGTTCGATATGTGCCAATATTGTGTATATTCTCAAGCATCTTACCTTGAGACATAATCGTCTACCTTGTCTCATATACAAACATTATGCATATTATATAGCAGCCTCCACGAGTCCCTGTTCTTTAATGATACTGACAATATCCCAAAGATGCTATGCATTCATATATCATGCATGTTTTGGTATTTTTTGCGCATGATTTGAAAGCATGCGCCAGACCTTGTCTAACGCAACCTGCCGTAGGTCCTTGTTTTTTACCAATAGACCATTCCTAATGAGGTCCTCATGAATGTTAATGTCTCGTGAAAACGAGGCTAACCTAGGTAGATGCCGTTTCTGTAAATCTTTTCTTTTATATGCAACAACATTAACATGACATGCCTAATCAATCGTATATACTGGATGCTCTCCTGGTCTAGATTGATCTTGATCATCAAGTCGGGTATCAAGTCGAGTTCCAGGACCACGATAATTATATCCAGGAAAATGTTTCCCACCGGGGTATTTGGCCCATGGAGCTCCTGGCAATTTCCCTAATGAAGCGGATGTATCACCACCACGATCTATTTGCGACGCGGAAATAAATGATGTATTTTTGTACTACATTTTACACATGTACCTGTAATTGCGCGTCTTTTTGTTGTTGTTGTTGTTGTTGTTGTTGTTGTTGTTGTTGTTGTTATCGTTGTTAATTAAGTCGTGGACGTGGGAATCTCTGCATCGAACACAATATACACTCATATATTATATGGATATAATTTACTTTTCAGCGACACGAAAACAATAATCAGTAAAGCACCATCCAGCGCTTTAGAATTCCATCAGGATGATTATAATTGGTCCATCTAGGTCTGGGGGGCCCCGAGTGGCCGAGTGGTCTAAAGCGCTGTCCGTTACGGATCACTGCCATCTCACCTCTGTCTGAGTGTGTTCGAGTCTAGGATTCGGCTAATGTAGATATGTGAGAAAGCTTGCCAGTAGCTTCTCGTGGGTCGGTGGTTCTTTCCGGTGATTTCCCGGTTTCTTCCTCCACCATTAATACTGGCCGCCATGAATAGCCTATCGTGTGCTGAAAAATGGCGTTAAGCCCAACAACAACAACAACAACCATCTAGGTCTGGTAAAACGCAATTATTGCTTAATCTGATAATGCTGTGAATGAAGTGGGACAAATTATATTTAGTGGCACCATCTGCATATGATCAAAAATGCTATGACGTACTTAGAGATTTTGATCAAAATGCAAAATTATTGAATCAAAATAGCAACGATATTGTTGATTTTATCACCGATATTGATGAAGCCTCATCCGTTGATGACTTAGATGGATTCATTAATAACCTCGTAGTGTACGATGAGGTGATGCCGGACAAGCAATCCAATCCAGCTAAAATATTTTCTCGAGGTAGACATAAAAACACAGATATGAGTTATGTTACTCAGAGATACACACATATACCTACGGTAATCAGAGACAGCTGTGTTTAATGGAGAAGATAATTATACTTTACAGAATATTTATTACACTTGGCATTCAGGAGATCTGGACATGATCAAATTTAAAAACTTCTTTTCAAAAGCACTAGCTATTCCATTCAGAATTATAACAATAAATCTACATGACCCAAGATCAAGGCATCGTATAGATAAAATCTTTGGTTAATTCATAGTAGGAGGGAATGTGAACGACCAATACTGACTGACCAGACAAATAAATAGAATCGCATAAAATTAAAAAAAAAAATACGTCAAAACTGAGCTAAACCAAACAATTTATTATCAGTTCAAGTTGGAGGCTTTGATATGTTATTTGACCTTGTTTTTTAGGTTTCGTAGGAAGGTTTATTTTTTAGGCAAATGACGATTCAGCCATGTGGTCTGTTCGCCCTCCCTGCTGCTTAGGGTAACATGGTTATATTCCAACCAGGAGGGTAATTCCGATAGTTTACCGCTGTTTATAACAAAGATATGAAAATTGCTTGCTGTGTTCTTTGTTTATGTTTGTACACGTGCGCGTGTAAATTAGTAAAGATTTTTTTTTCCAGGCGGGTATGGCATAACAAAATGACGTAAAAGACCCAGTATTCTTTGCTTCCGTGCGAGTTCAGAAACGGCATTCAGAATTTTTAGTTTTCTAAAAAAAATATTATTCAGAACCCTTGTTAGGCATTAATCATCAAAGATTTTGTATAGCTTTCAATAACAACAATTATGCTATTGTAGCTTTAAAATAATGCTTTGTCTCCCTGAAAAAAAGTAAAAATTGCACCAGATGTATGACAAATAACAATAGTATACAATGTTCTGTACAGTGTTCGGATTTGCCCCAGGTTAATTTTCATAAAAGAGCAATTCCGATCAAGAACACAAGCTTAAAGTAAATGTTTAATTATGATTAGTTTGTCTCGAACTTTGAAGATAAAGAAAGTCAGGAGTAAGTACGTAATTAAAGACAAATAAATTAATAATTAAAAGGTATAAATCTAATTAAAAATAAAATGTGAATTCTCTCTAATCTCTCGATAGCAACATCCACAATTATCTATGTAGCAATATCGATTTCTATCTGCTATTTCTCTATATTAAAAGAATAAAAACAAAAGCTTTAAATATGTCAAGATAAATAAGATCTTTTTTATTTTACAGACGAAGCTGATGAACCAACACGTAGATTGACCTTTATATGGTAGTCGGAATTACACATATTAGAGGTCGGAAAAAGCCACAACACGGTCGGATTTACCCTGCATATATATTCACAATAAAAGCATAGTGTTAGTAAGACCTTAAATTATATTCTTTTTGAATAATGAAACTTGTTGCAATGAGCTCGATAGACTGATTCCCATTTAATTAATACTTACGGATACAAATTGTCATGAAATTGTCGACTCGTGTGCACGACCTCGTTTGGTTGGAATATAATCCTTCTACTTGCAGACGAACAATTGTAATCTGTTGTAGTCATTGTTCAACTTGGACCAAAACTGAAATATCATCAGCATGGGAGAATTCTGGAAATCTTGTGCAGTTTGTGTGGTTTTAATTTCAATTTCATATAGAATTTGTGACGGTCTAACTTATTCTGACAAAATAATTGGATTAAATGCATTTGTCAGCTCCAAGAGGCAAGCGCCCCATATTCTAACCTCAATATTTGAAGAAATAAGGCCCGATATAGGGAAAATGGATGGTTTTTATTCCAGTATTATGATGGCTGAAAAAAACAATCTAAAACTATCCGTGGGAGAATCCTCCTGCTTAAGTGATACACTGACGATCTTAAGAAACTCATTGCTGAGTGCAGTTGTGGGAAATCCTATGCAGCAGTGGGCATTAAAATGTAAGTAACATATATGACCTTTATGTCTCAATTTATGAGACTCCTTTCGGAGTTGTCAATAAAAGTGCATTAAGTTGTGGAGTCACACGAGAGTGATGTTTTCTGAATAACTAAAGTACGATCAAAAATTGTAACAACACAAAATAACCGCATATATTGATCCTACTGTAAAGATAAGGTAATTTCTCGTAGATTGCATCGTACTCCTGTGGTGCAATCTACGTGTTGGTTGATTAGCGGTAATGATATACTGCAGTATATTCAAACGTCGAATTTTCTAGTCATGCTTTCAAACCATGTACTAGCATAAACACATGCATGTAACAACCACGAAAGATACAAATCAGTGTGCAATTATAGCCACGCTATTCCAACAATGTAAGACGCCTTTCTGATATATTTGTGGATTTTTTTATTTTTTTTAGCTCGCCCTACCCCTCCCTACCAAAAATACAACAAAAAAGTATATCAGGGGAGGTGTGTTATATTGTAGGACTATTGACATAGATGACACTTTCTGGCATAAATCGTTTAGAGTGATTTGGATTTTTGCACATAGGTTTAATGATTTTTCAGTCATATCGCTGCGATACTTACACTACATTGTGACAGTTTATGGGTATTACTAAAATGCAAAAAGTTACGAAAAGTTATCTGTATTTGCTTCAGTGAAAATATATATTTCAAAACTGCTATAAAAACTTGATTTGGACATCGAAAACTAGTTATAACTGGTGCGAAAATCTTTATTTTGTATATTTCTTTCAAAAGGACATATAAATTTTAAATTGGGCAAAAAAGTAGCCTGAGGACGGTAAACTTCGCCTTTGCAGTTGGGAAAGCGAAAATAACTTCGCCGTCCTATTTTCGGACGTAAAATGGCTGTAGATTAAAACCTTGAGATGCCCCTTCGCAGTGGCCAGTAAGTTCTGGCACTGTTGTAATCCAAGGTGAAATGCATCAATATGTAAATAGTATTTTGCTTTTAAAAAATGTGATCGGTGAAGAGTGTTTTCTAATGTATTTTTTGATTTTATAAATGAAGATTTTAACGCCCGTATTTGTGTAGTTTCTTGATAAATTCTGTTTGAAATAGTAAATGAACTTTTATTGTAATGGCGGACATCGCTACGATATACCATATCATTAAACTGTTTGTATTCGTAAATAATTGGGCAAATAGATTCAGGAAAATATATAATATATTGAAAACAAAGCAAAAATATTATTTCATAGGAGATATAGTCTAAATATTTGATAATGTAGCTCATAAACACGTGACAATCACAGTTGTGGAATTGGAAACGATGATGCAAGGTCAAAGTTGTTTCCTAACCGACCGTAATTAACTTTTGCGAAATTACAAAAGTAAATACTGTTAAACCGATTTATATCAGTAATACCAATAGGTAGACAAAAAAATTCATCCACAAATATGTAATCCTATTATTGAATTTGTTATAACAAAGCAAAAAAGCGAATTGTTTTTAGAAAAAAAAATCTTTCTAAAAATAGACACTCGCTTGGTGCAATAAGTGACAGGGATGGTCCTGACTTTTAAAAAGTTATCGCCCAAAAAAAATAAATCGCCAACTGCAATATTTTGTCCCCAATTTTCAAACAGTGACGCCAAATAATAGTGAATATTTTTCTAAGGCTGTTAATTTAATAGGCTATGAAAATTAAAAATTGAAAAACACAGGATAATTATTACTTTATTGACATTTGTCAGTACAGCTATAATATAAAATAAATCATTAGATGATGACTATTTTAAATCTGAAAAAGCATTATCAAATGTAAAAATATCAACTTTGCTGACATCTACAGCGTCTATCTCATTTTTTTTTATTACCCTACCATTTTATGGATAGCTTCATAAAGTCACTGGATGTTGTAGTTTTTTTCTTAACACAAAACTTGGATCTCCATTCCCACCAATGAAACTTACAAGAGTCAACACCTGGCATAACTGTACCTTATATATAGGCATTAGTGACAATCATATTAATTCGGAAAAAAAATTTGTTATTGACCAAGTCAACATTGTTATATGCATATACTAGTTAAGGTGACCCTGCAAAAGGGTGCCAGGACAAAAGCATGTCGATGTGCACTCTGCAAAAGATGTAAATAACAAAAAAACATCATTTTTAAAATAGTTTTCTGAGTACTTAACCTATAGTTCTTCTATGTATGACCAAATATTACAAATAACAAGAAATAATAATTGTAATTTTAACATGTTCAAATGGTTCAACTAACATTTACTGAGTTTATTACTCTAAATGCTAATGTTGTATGTGATCCCATTGTCTTTGGCATATAATCAGCAGTCAGTTAAAGTTTATTATATTTTTTTCATCTGAAAAACATGAAAGTAAATTATTTTGATCGCGGGTTACAGTTACTTAGAATTGGAATGAGAATAATGGTCTTGGCTTTGAATTATTGAATATCACTCACATTATTTATCTTAATTTATACCTGCATGGTTTTGTTGCGCGCGCTTTTGTTGAAGTTGTTTAACATTGAGCTCATATGTCGGCATGCTTTCGTCCATGTGCTTTTGTTATGGAGCCGCTAGTTAACAATAAGTTTTTGTTGTTATATGGTTTAGCTCCATTTTCAGCACAAGATAGGCTATACATTGCAGCCAGTATTAATGGTGGAGGAAGAACCCGTGATGAACCACCGACCCATGAGAAACTACTGGCAGGCTTTCTCACTTTAACAATAAGGAATTATGGTGGGATATAAATGTAGAAAATAGTTTTTATATGTATGGTAGTTTGAGACAAAATTTGAAAAAACAAATGCATACCCCTTTAACACAGAAAAGGGTTTATTTGTCAATCAATTACTAGTGCTGCACTCACTATAGTAGTAGAGGGAAATGAGGGTTTCGACCCACTTTATCTTTTTACCCTCCAAACAAGTATAAATTATAGTCCTAAATTTCCCCCCACCCCCCTTCTCAAAATAGTGAAATGAGGGTTTTAGCCCACCGCCACCCTCCCCCTCCCCCACCCCCGCCAAACCCTCATTTCACTATTTTGGAAAAAGGGTAGTAGGGGATAATTTAGGACTATAATTTATACTTGTTTGGAGGGTAAAAAGATAAAGTGTGATGAAACCCCTCATTTCCCTCTACTACTACTATGTAGACAGGTATTTTGTAACCACACAAAACAACAGGTGTTGGAATGCGATAAGCTCTGTCAACAGAGGTGACGAATTTGTTAGAACAGCGTATGTGTGGAATATGATTATTCTAAAGACGGCAAATAGGTTTTACCACAAATTTTTTATCAGATAACAGGATGAAAATTAAACTGTGCATTAGAACGTTTCAGTTAACAAGGTGGAAATTAAACTAGCATTAGAATGAAAATGATATTATTTTATACCTCATTACCAACTGTTAATGTCTCAACTGTAGATATCAAAAATATTTCATTATCATGGTAATAGAGGCTAAACTTTATTTTACCGCTCACATAACGACGGGACTCAAACAAATCTTTTATTTGTGATTTGTTAAGAGGGTATTTTTTGTCGATAAAATACACCTTTGACCGATCAAGATCAATTGTAAGTTTCGTGTATTTATGCTGACTAATCGGACAGTGAAAGTTGTTAAATTCCGCTAGCAACTTTTGATACAATTGTTCGAGATAATTAAAATACTCGCTGTCATCAGATCTGATGAGCGAAAGTTTTAACTTGTCACGGGTACCACTAAAGCATATGCCTGATGTTTCATTATTAATTTCAACTGTCAATGGTTTGCCGTCCATCATTAGATATTTGATTTTGCTACTGTAGCTATTTGTTACTGTCAAATTTTCAAACATTATTTTTAAAGTTTAGATAAAATTTTAGTTTGCAAAGATAATGTCAAATATATCTCTATCATCATGACAATACCCAAGTGCAAATGTATCTACCCCATTTTCGCAATAACGTTTATCATCAAAATTGCTCAAACCGCGTTTGATAAGGACATCTGTTTCGAGCTTATGATGATTTGTCCGAATTGACATAGCTCTTATAAAACTAACACCGCCATCAAGCGCGTACTTGTAGTCATCAAATTTTATAAACTTTTTAACAAAGTCACGAGGCAGACCTTTTGCTTTTTTTGTTATTTTATTATTGTCTAACAATACGGCATACATTTTACTACGTAATCCGATAAAGTATTTGATAGCGCTCGAGTTCATTTCATCTTTGAACTTACCAATAACCTTTTTATTTATGTCGTCATGAAATTTACTGTCACGTGGGTAATCGGAAAGATCAAACAGATATCTATTATCATGCATATCCTGATAGACGTCTTCGCATTCGATTTCATATACGAGCGAATCAGTATCAGTAAATAATAATCTACTAGCCGGCCATTGATTTTTAACAAAATTATAATGAAAATCATACATCAGCCACTTTGATAAATCTAACACTGAAGCTCCAACGTAGATCGGCTTGTTTAGTTTTAGATTTGTCTTTCGTCGCTGTACTGCGACAAGATTCTCATTAAATATTTTCATGCTCACAAAATCATCGTCTGACACAAGTTTGTTTCTGCGATTGACATCATTAACTATTTCAATATTTACGCGTTTCCTAATATTCTCCATCGTCTTACCAAAAACGGAATTGTTCATCAGTTTGAAAAAGTTTTTCTCAAAATCAGTTTTAGCTACAGTTCTTCTTGAAGTGTTTGAATTAATGTAACCTCTCATCCACGGCGACTGATTAAATTTTAGTACACGATGAACTTTTCTCAACACAAGACCAGCATCGACTGCTTGTTTTAAAACTTTATAATGCAAAACATAATTACGTTTATGAAGCAAATTTGGTACTAGTTTCTTTACCATAGAATTTTGTCTTGGTGATGCTGACGCCTGTTGTTCTTCAGATAACAAACTATAATCTATTATCATTGATTCTGCGCAGAAAGGGTAATCGTTATGTAATTTGTGTAGCGAAGTTGGATAATCGAGGTCAACTTCAACGAAATAGGAAACATCGTCGGGTATCTTTTTTTCTGTCTCCGATAGAAATTGATCCGCCGTGATCCAATGAAATCCACCAAGAGGCATTGGTTCTGCCATCGAATACCCGTACAAGTTATTACAATCTAGATATATGATATACTTCGAAGGAAGGTTAGGATTATACTCTTTCAAATATTTGTTGTTTGCTTCAGCATATTTCTTCGTTATCACGCTAATACCGCCTCGGATACCTTTTTCAATAAAATTGAACATATCAACGTCAGTCAGTAATTTCAACCTTACCTTACTAAACTTTAACAGAGCATCCCATGACAGTCCGGGGGCAGAATAATACCAGCAAGGATCTAGTCCGTAATTATTATAACTCACTTCTCGAAAACTTTCAAAAACATCTGCTAATAATAACACGTCAGTTTTCAAATACAAATCGTGATAATCACCAAAAGTCTCACAATCAAACTCTTTCCAGATATCTTGTGCATACTTGTACTCGTCATCAGTTATATTTTCATTTTTAAGTTGTGAGTAAAATTTGTCTTTGCTAGGTAAAGATGTTTCATCAAATTTACTCCAATCGTCGAGATATTCGTATGGAAAAACTCCTTTTTTAGCTAATAGATTAAATTTATCTCCAAAACAGTCTCTTAGGTTATTAAATTTACTACAACCTTTTACTAGCTCATCTAACGATGCTGCCATAAACTGCAGGCTGTCAATAAAACGTAATTTACCTAGCGTAACTGACATATACTTTTCAAAATTATTTGGGATGCATTTGATGATGTTATCGAGTTTTAGACGAGATTTTATATCAGGATCACCAAAAGCTTCTACTATAATATGGCTATCATATCCTCGAAAATTGTGAAGAATAACTGGAATAAAATCTGGAGCGTGAAATTTTAAATTACACTGGTCATGAGCCGCTCCACGATACTGTCCGGTCAAATGGCAATGGTCACGTACTTTTTTGTTGTCAGGGTCAAAAGCTTTTTCACAAATATAACAAATTTTCGCTTGCTCGTGATCAGATTCTTGTTGAGGTGTTAATTTTAACATTGGAGTTACTTTTTTCAAACGATAAGTAATTTTATCAACTTCATTAATCAACTGCTTGAGAAGCCAAACAGCTGGATTTTTACCTCGATAGAGTTGGATTGATTTAGATAATCTCGAATCAGCGCAACAAACTACCTTGTACGCTACTCCGCACGGAACATGATTTTGAATTTTTCTTGTACTCGATTGGTTAGGATCATTTTCTACGCCAAGTACAGGTTGAAGTAAGCATTCGAAATCGACGTATATGACGAAAGGAATTTTTAGTTTATGATTATGATGGACAAACTGTAATACGCTATCTTTTTTAGATGGCATTGTTATTCTTTGTACGTCACTACAGTACTGTAAATGCTTTTGTAATGTTTCATTGTCTCTACAACCATGCAAGCAGCGGTAACAAAAGAACTTTTTGTTCCTATTTTTATTGTACTGTTTACCAACTAGTCCGTTAAAGTTTTTAATCCAAATGTAATGATTTTTATAAAACAGTAAATTGATAGTCGATTGTGAAGCTTTTTCTGAAATATACCTCGGATAGACATTTTCTTTTTCATCTAATCCGAAAACGTTAATCGAAATATTATTTTGCTTTTCAAACTTTGGTATTTGATTTTCAGCCACTGGAAAGTTAATATCTTTAAAATTTAATCTTGACACGTGACTGATATATTTTTCAACGCGATCAGCGTGTTTTTCTGCTGGAAATAGTGCGGAAAGAACAGCCCATTGGAAACATTTGTTATCTACGTTTTTGATGTTTATACAACATCTTTTACTTTTTATTTTTGGTGGCAGGTCGATATACGAACTACCGCGTAATGCGTCATATTTCATCGTATGAAACAAAATTTCTTTGATTATTTCAAACTTCCAACCTGAACCAGATTCGGTAAATTCTTCTATTTTTTTCCAAATTTCTTGGTGTATTTCATTAGATAGTGACAAAAGATCAGTCCCAAGCAAAACACGTCTAGATTTTGCGTTGATGTAAGGGTCTGCAATTTCCTTGTTAGTAGATTCTTCCGTCACAAGTAGTTTTGAAAATATAACGTGATATTGCACTAACAATATTAGACCCTTGTGTTTTTCAAGCTAACGTTTTACAGTCGTCTGTAGCAGATGAAAGAGATTTGTTTCAGAAAAATTTAATAAAACGTTTTGATTATCAAACTGATAACTTATCAAAACCTGTCAAAGCAGTCGCTATTTTATCAGGTTCTCCCATAAGACTTCTCTTGGCTATATCACGCAATTTTAACATTATTATATTATAGTCTAATATCTAATTGATAATTTACCGCACACTGCGCATGCGCTAAACAACAATTAGAGATAAAAAATATTACCTATAATATAATGACAGTAAATCTGACAAGCGCACGTGAGCAAGAGGTATATCATGTTTATCCGAAGTACAACCTGTACGCTGGAAATGCACTTGGTTCGGTTATTAATATCATTACTGGAATATCTGTTGGTAAAGCAACGTCAGCGGGTTATACGATTAGTGTAAAGGGAGATAATACTGAAAGAATTACGATGTTTAGAAAAGATTTTATTTACACGTTATTTTGCGATGACATTCCAGAGGGGAAACGAGTATATCATTATAACGGTAAAGTCACTGATGATAATATTGAAAATTTATCCTTACAAGATGAGTTTCAGCCGCATCCGGTCTTTGATTTATACGAGGCTAACGATCGCGGTATTATTAGAAACAGAAAAACGAAAAAAGTTCTTAATAATATGAGCAATATGGGATATATCAGTGTGACTGTTAGAGGAACATCGACAGATCGAGTTTGTTATACTGGTCATAGGTTTGTTTACGAGGTGTTCAACGGATCTATACCCAATGGTCTGGTTATTAATCATATCAATAATGTAAAAACAGACAATCGATTGGAAAATCTGGAGCTAGTGACCCAACAGGAAAATGTGAGAAAAGGACAAAATAGTAATGGTATTAATTTTAGATGCCCAATAAAACCTGTTATTTCGTTAAACCTTGAAACGGATGAGGAGATCAAATTCAAATCAATTACAGCTGCGGCGAAATATTATAATATAAATCCCAGAGCAGTAAAATTTGTAGCTGATGGAGCAACAAAATCAGCTTTTTCAAACAAATATGATGCTAGTATTTTTTTTAAATATGATGATTAATAATATTTTGTAATTCGGTTTTAGTCAAACAATGATGAGCAAATGCTATAATATCATCGCAATCAAATTTTAGCGTCGTTACTGCACTTTCATTAATTTTATTTTTTTCTGCTTCTGTTAGTAATATTTTATGAGAATCACCTTGCATTACAATAACGTCAACGGAATATGAACTATAACCTGACAGGCATTTTCTTACCGCTTCGGTCAGTTCGTGGTAGTTTATTATATTAACTTTTTGGTGATATTTTACCTTATCAGTCATCTTATAACAACAAATTAGATAAAAAGTATATTATAATATGGATATGATGAAACGACTCGTTCATCAACTATACGAAGAAGATACTAGCGACAAAGTCGCCAGCGATATCAGCGATAAGGTCTCCACAATCTCTAATGATATGATAGACAAATCTGTTGGTTATAACGAAGATGATATTTTATATAACAACGAGTCTGATGATGGTGAAATAGTCACCGTCGTTAACAGATATAATTATAGCAGACCAACCACTGGAAAATATAATGTCAAGTATCACATTGCTAAAAAAATTATAAAATTTAATTTTACCGTTACCGAACAGCAGGTATTTTTGCAGTTAATCAGACCTTTTTTAAACATCAAAATTTCAGGTCGACAGAAAAATATAAAATTTGATTTCATCTTTGTCAAGATTTTTAATCTAATGACGATCTCTGACGATCGCAGACAATATCTAATATCATTATGTAAACCAGTAAAATGCAAATCTATCAAACGAAAGTATGAGGAAATTTATAATAGCATTATTTCGCAGTCGATAAAATCGACCGGGTTGGAATCCAGCTGTTAAATTTATCACTATACCCACGCCATTTGACTAAACTTTTATCTCCTTTTTTCCTAATCACTTTTTCGACTATAGGTTCCCCTGCCAGATCTTTTAACGCGTACGTTACAGGTACTGTTAAGAGTACTTTATCAACAACAAATACTTCTTCGCTCCAGTTTGGAGTAAATCCTTTTTCAAATATCTTTTTAGTCAAAGAGATTCTAACTTTATCACCGACCTTAAATTTATGTCTGCGGTACATGTTTTCGTTTGCTAATATTGGATTTTTGATAGCGTCATTGGGTGACATTTTGATGGTTCGATGTTTCGTGTTATTATATTCGCCTACGATTTGAGAAAGGTCATCGATGTACCTGTTGGTGTTTTTAGCTGTCATATGTTTGTGTAATTTTTCGTTTAGCGTGCGATTAAATCTCTCGACAACAACGCTTTTGCCTTCGTTTCCTGTAACGTATTTTTTAATATTATTTTGTTCTAGAAACTGCTCAAACTTTTTGTTAAAAAACTCGGCTCCATGATCAGTCCAGATTTTGTTTGGTTTTCTTTCAGTACTCGTTATTATTTGTTTTAACGCATCAGTGATTGACGTTCCTGTTTTATCTGAAACTGGCACACTAAAAGCGTATTTGCTGAAAACATCTGTGACATTAAACAAATACTTCTTTGGAGCGCCATCAGCGCCAACGTTAAACTGAGCCATATTAGATACATCTACCAAATCTATTGCCCAGATATCATCTACAGCGTTTGCAACAACTTTACGTCTCGGAAACTTTTTTTTTTAGGTCTGTGTAGTTCGACTGCAAGATCATCGTATAATTCTTTTCCCCGATCGCGAGGCGATTGACGAGACTCTCCGAGTCCAAGTTTATATTTTGCTCCTATCATTCCCTGAACAAATCTTCTATCAAAACGTTCTCGTAGATTTGTTGGCTCCATATCATGTAATTCGTCTAACATTACTTTATCACAATCTGCTTTCGAGTTTTCATGATCACGATAACAGATATCGTGACGCATTGCTATTGCATCCACTTGATTATAAGGCTCTTGTCCCGGCAATGGATTGTCGTTTTCATCTAGTTGTTGGTCTAGCGGATTGTAAGGACCAGTATACCGATGACCTGGCAAAGTCCAACCGCCTTTTGGTTTTGGTAATTTACCAATAATTTTATGTATATCTATACCTAACCCTATTATTTCTCTGTTGTTACAACGGTGACAGTACGTAATGATTTTATCTTGTTCTATGCAAAGATCTTTGTCACAATCACAATTGCATTTCATTTTATTTTATTTTGTTTCATAAGATTAATCGTCGATCAAGATAACTCTATCAACGCTAGATCCTACTTGTTTTTTCAAAAACATACTTTTCTTTCTACCACAGATTGCACAAATACTTTTTAACATCGTTCTATTATTTTTCGTTTTTTCCGTCATCTCATCCTTGTTCTCTGTTTTAGTTTTGCATTTGAGACAGTATGTTGACATTATTATATCAAGGAGTTTAGATAAAATTGATTGCAATATTATCATTCGCATGAGAAGGAAGCTCATCAAATTGTAAAATAAACTTTAAAAAGTTTTTACTTCCAGAGCTTTTACTCTGGTGCATTTGTCTGACAAACATGATACAATAATAACCACAAGCTGATGTTCCAATCGGCTGTAGTTGATTAGACGAATAATTTATTTTATCAAATTTTTTAAAAATATATTTTTTTATGAGATCGCTTGGAGGAAGTCCGAACGAATCAAAATAATTGTTATCGTGGACAGCAACCCAGTGGGTGCCAGAGCCATCATTGAAGTTTTCAATATTTACAACACAAGAACCGCCTGTTGGTACGTCATCGAGTTCATCCTTGGAAAATACTCCTCGAAATCCAACAACGTCCTTCAATTTTTCAATGATGTCAAAATTGCTCAATAACGTCTGGTCCCTGGTAGAGTTAATCCGCGTCCGATTCCTAGTAAGTTTGGCAGCAGACTTCCCGCTAGTCCCGCTAAAAGTGGAGCGAAAGGAATAATTCCTCCTTGTTTTGTTTGTTTGCGTTTTGTTGTTTTCTTTTTTTTCGATGATTTTGTTGTTTTCGGCGACTTTTTCGTTGGCATTTTATTTTATACTGTTACATAAAATTAACGATAGATTTGTTTGATACCACGACCTTCGACTGCTTTCTTCGTTGCGCCAGAGACTGCTCCTGACGCAGCCGCAAGTCCAAGTGTACCAAGTACTGGTAAAACTTTGCTAGCTATTATTGATAACGCTGGTCCAAAAAATCCACCTTCTTTTGACATTGCAGTTACCTGAGAAACAGATAATTTCAGCACAAAAGGTTTGTTGCGATCGAGTTTATTGATTTGTTGTTGCGTTAGCATGACTTTTACTGCAATTTTATTTGAAGTTTCCGGAGAGATCATCAAAGAAACAGAGCTGCGTTTAGCAACAGCTGCTGATAATTTTTCAACTTGACCAGATGTTAGGTATATTTCTCGAGTTGTGTATTTGGTTTTCATAATGTTATATCCAAGTTGTTAGATTAAACTTGTACTGTCATTCTTCCTTTGATTGAATCGATGGTCAGAAATCGATCACTAACCAATAGCGCGTATACGTTATACTGTTCACCTGGCACAGCGCCCAGTGTCCACGTGACCTCAATATCTGCAGTCGATCCCACAACACGCTCCAAATGTTTTGATACGTCGAAGTAAAAGATGGGATAGAGCGTTCGAAACTCTTCTATTGATATTTGAGATCCACTGTCCGCGTTCTGATATTTTTGCATTGCTTCCATAAGATACATGTACGGCCGAGAGATGTTTCTGGTGGCGTCTACGGCAAAATTACATTCGATTGCACGTTCGGGATACTGTTTGGAATTTACTCTCACAAATATTCGTCTAACGTCTGGGTTATCGAATACGGAGTTGTTTATTTCCTGATTGTTACGACGTGCTTGTCGTTGAAATACGACGAACAAGTGTCGCGGTAGTTGTTCGCTGGGCGTGGTCGTTACACGCCATGTGTAATCAGTCGCGTTGGGAATGGCTGTTTGATAAATCCTGTTCTGTTGGAAGTGTATCTTTTTTGTAAAGGTGGCTAGTAAAGATTCGAGCTCCATCATTTTAGCTAATGAAGGGACAACCCGAGGCATCCACAATGCTAATCTTGTAATAGAAAACTGTCCCTCATCCACTCCAACAGCACGCATTATGCAATCGTTTTGATCAGCTCGATCTAAAATTAAGGTATGTTTTATTCCTCGAAACACTTTATTATAATCACGGCAAAATCCAAAGATTGTACTTAACGGAAGCATCATCGTTATTTGGCGAGATTCTGCGGCAAATGCTTTACGTTTAACAAATCCTTCGTTAAAATTTAATCGTCGTGGATTTTTATTTGCGCTTCTTATTGCATTCGTTACTATAGTACCACCAGCTGCATCTGCGGTTAATGGTGGAACAGTATGTCGTGCAGCTGCATCAGCTCCAGCTGGGTTTAGAATAAGTCTGTTTTCAACATCAGCATCACCTTGCTCTCCAGTTTTAAACTCGTTCGACACAGTTGTCCCTAGTCCAGTATCTTTGAACCACATCATGTTTGTAGCAACTGATCTGGAATAGTCATCACTAAACGAAACGATGTTTAGTATTGTACTCGCTATGGGTAAATGCATTGAAATATCTTCTACGGTTTGATTGGCCAGTTGGTATCGTGCACTCTTAAACAAACTCCAACCATTATTGACGAGAGCGATTTCTACATTAGCTGCAAAATCAGCACCTGCTGCAGTTAATATTCGGCCACGCACTTCTAACATTGCCTTATGGGGTAGTAGAAACACGTCCTCGTCTCTTGTGTTAAAAGTTCTAACTCCGGTTTTATTCGGTTCGTTCGAGTTCTCATCGAGATACTCGACATACTCTAATTCTGTTACAGCATCGTCAGTATCAATTTCTTCTGCAAGATCGAGATAGTTTTTAGCTGACATTTATTTTATAATCGTTACACAAAATTAAAAGGCAGCAGGGGTCATAGGCGCTGTTTTCTTTACAAGTTTACGTACTATTTCTTCACCACTCGGCGACAATAATTTTTTTGTTGTAGCTATCATAGCTCGTTTTGTTTCTTCTGTTGGCGCAATATCTGATATTACTCGTTTTATTTCAGACACCGTAGGTGTTGTTGAAGGTCCTTTAATCTTATCAGCAATCTTTTGCCCTACTGCAGTGCCTGCTGAAGATGCCGCCCCTGTAGCGAAAGCTTTACCGGCGTCAAGTGCAATGGGCGCTACTTTACGCGCGATTCCTGGAATATTCTCTGCAATTGTTGTAAATATATTTCCAAAAAATCCACCTACGATTTTTCTTCGATAAACTTTTCTTCGTCTCATTTTATAAAATTATGTACACAAAATCACATTCCTAGGCAGTGCGTAGGTGTAAGTAATACGTGACTATCTCGTTGTTCACGTCTATTTGTCGTCCAGATTGGTCTGTGAGTTGCATTGTAATGCTTGTAATTTGATTCTCAGGTGTTATTGGATAGTAGATAATCTGTCGGGGATTGATTTGCATGAGAGAACCTGGTGGGACTTCTGGTGAGAAACTGTAGATCGTTTGCCCGCGGTTGCCTTTTGACGTATAAGATCCAGATGTGATAGAGCAATTGATGAGTATTGTATTTACTTCTGTAATATCTACTGGTAGTTCTCCATCAAATGTCAAAGATTTATCTTCACCGGTGGTATAGTATAAAACTCTAGTAAAACCTAACATCTTTCCAAAACTTCTTTCTTCAAAGATGACTTTCATATTTCTTTTCACTGTTATCCTAGCTCGTAAGGTGTTATAATTCGCCGCTAATTCGAAATTATCAGCATTCCCACCAGCTTTTGTTAGAAGCTCTTTTATTGTTCTGTTTAGATCAGTAATGTTATAAGCTCCTTGTGGAATCTGTAGTTTGTATTGTATATCAATAAACTCTTTTTGTGATGTTGGAGATTGTTTAACATTAACAATTAAAATTTCATCATTAATCCCAGTTTTAATATTCGGCATGGCGTTCCAACAAGTACAAGAAATTAATCCAATCTCATACTGTTTTGCAGGATCTAGTTCTATTGGTGGGTTGTAATTTACTGTAAAATTCGCGCTGTTTCCTATTATTTGTGATGAATCAAGCAATAATGTTGTTTGCATTATACTAATATTTTAGATAAGATCGCGGTGTAAAATTTCGTACTCGGATGATGTTAGTAATCCACTCGATCTTAGATGATCAAGTATTTCAATAATTTCGTTATCAATCTCTACACTTTCATTACCAGCTTCTTTAGAGGATATCAACAGCATTAGCCGATCGACTATGTCTGCGTTTGATGTAAAAACTTTAACTCCACCTCCAGTTCTTTCTTCCGGTAATCTTTTATCTCGCTTGTTTTCATATTGTTTAAGTAGTTTTTTAAAATCCCAACCTTTCTTATAACCTCCTGGTTTATTTCGATATCGTTCTGATGTTTTTAGTAAAATTTCAGCTATAATTCCATCTTTAATACGATCAACTAATACTAAAATATCTTTAATATCTTTAATATCTTTAATATTATCATCAGCATGTAAACCATTTTTTATAATTTCTCTTAATTTTTCTATCAAATTATCATAGTTTTCTTTTGGCCAATCTCGAATACTATTAATATCAGTGATACCATATTGTTTCATAAACTCTTCATACTCACCACATTCTATTTTAGACCTAGCTTGTCTTCTGTAAAATATGATAGTATCCTCAAGAGGCATTATTTTTATCATACTTTCTTGTAACGTTTTTTGTTTCTCAGCTAATTCCTCAGTTTGTTCTGACACTTTTTCCATCATACTTCTTAACTCGTCGGGATTAACAGCCTTTGTTGTTATAGCTTGCTGAAGTGCAAGAGGGTTGTTTATTAATCTATCAAATTCAACCTGTCGTGCAATAGGATCAACAATGTCTCTTACAAGTTCTTCTGCAATTTTTTTATTTTCTTCTTTCGATCTTTCTCCAAGTAAACCTAACAAACCTTTTTCTTTCATTTTTGCTAGTTCTTCTGGAGACAATGTTGGTATTTCTGGCTGCTTGCCAAGCATCGCCTCAGTAACAGGTTTGAAAAATTTGGTTCTTTCTTCTTCTGCTTGAACTTGTCCACGTCGAGCTTCTTCCACCTTTTTCTTAAAAGCCGCACGAGTTTCGAGAAAATTTTTTAGTAATTCGATTTTCTGTTGATGTTTGTCCATTATTTTTATACGCTTTACAAAATTATATCATAGAAACGTCTCAAGGCAACAACGAAACATCTTGGTTGGATCACGCGCTAGCTTGTCAAATAAAAAGAAACTATATCTATCTTTAGTTGCTCGATGATATAATTCGATAAATTTATCTTTTGTAACATCACCACATTGTTCGTTTGCAATATTTCTCACATCCACATTATCTAGTCCGGGAAATAATATGAAACAACCCGTATTTCGCCTAATAAACCTATCAACATTATAAAAACCTTGGGCAAGATAAACAGAATTACATCTTTTATTACGTGATAGTGAAAAATATGATCTAATCTTGTTCATTTCCTCATTGTTTAGCGGAATATCATCAAAGACGATTATCTTCTGCTCTGACGAATCGAGTTCATTCACTGGAACGAGTTCTTCTGGTTGTTTTATCAAAAATATATCATCACCAATGCCAAGGTCATCACGAAGTGTATCATTATACTCACTTAGTAACTCGTATTTGTCTTGTTGGGGGTTGATGGTGTAAATATACACCTTATCATAGTTAAAGTTATTATTGAGTAAAAGATTTAATAACAAATTTGTTTTACCAGATCCAGTTCGCCCAACAATAAGATAATGACAGTCTGGAAGTTCATTGCTATGTTTATGCTTCACCAATCGCTCGGTGTCAAAGTTCATTATCTTCGCCATCGTATAATTTTATGTTATATTAAACCAACAATTTTGTGTAGAACGGTATGTATAATGAGCTACTATACAAAATTTGGAACATTAGCAGTAGATTTATTAACAGAAGGTTACCAGGGTGACTTATCCAAGTATGCGACTCTTGATAAGCTCAAAAATGAAATCAACAATTTGTTAAACGTTGCAAGTGTAGATCCAAATGAAGTTGTAGTTTTCCAGGACAAACAAGGACGATTAAAGACGAGTAATGTACAACTATCAGATGTACTAGTACGAAATCCTACTGCAGTTGCTAATAATATTGCTACTTTTAATAATCAAGGTAAGATAGAAGATTCGGGTAGGTCAGTTAACGATTATGTTAGAAAAGCAGGTGATTTATTTACGGGAAACATTGCTATGAACCAGAACAAGATCACATACCTTGGAAACCCAACTGAGGATAATGACGCTGCTACTAAGAAATATGTTGATGATCAGGAATCAAAGTACGTGTCGGCGCATGGCGGTATAATGCGTGCATTTCTCAACATGAACAATAATGGCATCAATAATCTTAGAACACCAGAATCTGATTTTGATGCTGTAACAAAGAAATATGTTGATGATATCAACAATGAAATCACCAAGTTCAAAACTGATTTTACTAATCACATCACCACGTTTTTAAATTTTCGCAGAAACATAAACAAAACCAATAACGAATTTTTTGGAAGTCCGCCGTCTATTGATATTACACTCGATAATATTAACACAAAACTCAACGATATTATTAGTGGAATTCCTAGTATTGTTGAGAAAACAAGTATGATTAAAATTCCTCACAAGCAGATTAAAAATATTGTCTATACTGTTGCTTCTGGAATGTCTACTTGGTCGCCGCAAAATAACACTCTCAAACATACTGCCGAGGTCACTGGTGTGTATAGATTGTCCGTGTTGAGCAGTGCAAAGTTTAATATATTTACATTATTTCCATGGCGTCACTCGACTGATAATTTTTCTGGAACCGTGTCTATTGTGTTAAACAAAGATGTTGAAGAAACTTTTATGCTAATAGCTGATGACAAAAAATTAACTGCTGCGTCATATTGGTATTGTCTGGAATTTGTGGCTGAAACACCTCAACTAGTTACTTAATCAAACCTGAGATTATGTGAACAAATATTATAATGAAAAAAAGCATAGTTGATTTCAATCATATTTCAAAAGATATTCCAGGACAGGATGTTGACGCACTAATACAATACTACAAATATTATCACAAAAAACTTTGGTGCGTAAAAAAATGCTACAAATATTATAACAAGATCCTTCGAGTAATATCATATCTACCCTTGTTAATGACTAGTTCTGGCATAATTTCAAGTGGTATATCATTAAACCCGTTTTTGTTAATCATATCCAGTGTTGGTGTTTCTCTTACAGCAGCTTGTAAAAAAGTTGAACCTAAAATTTTGATAAAAAAGCACGGCTGCTTAACATCAATTATAACTTACAAAAAACTACTTGATCAAATAAGATCTTACCTACGAGGAGTAAAATATAGTATGGACGATTTAATACGTGAATTTCGTATTATTGACAACATGTTAACAGATATTCTACCCATGAGGATCAGCAAATATGAGAAAGATTATCAAAAGAAGTATGATATAACATAAAATCAATTAGATATATAAAATTTTTTTTATATTATATAATGACCAAATTTTCAAGTGATCTCCATGAAATCCTCCGAGAAGTTCAGATGAAACATGCTGAAAATCTTATACAATTATATACTTCTCCAGGGTATATACCAGTAGATGATATTGACGTAATAGATCTCCCTGATAAATTTATTAAAAGAGAAAGAGATCTGCTCAACCACTACATCAACGCCAATAAATCACTCATCAAAAGTGAACCAGATGGAGAATATTATCCTTACTTGTACAGCATAACGAGAAAAGCAGCATTAAACAATAATTTTCGCAAAACTCACAAAAAATTTATCAAAAGTGAACCAGATGGTGAATATTACCCGTACGCATATAACGAACTGATCAACAAAACATTGAAAATCACTGATGATTGAGAATTTGAAACCACTAGTGGTTTTACGAGTGATCTTTAGGTTTCAGTAACGCCTCAGTAAGTATTTGTTCAACAGATTTCTTCTTTGGTGGAATCGTTAACGATTCCCACTCTAGCGTTTTCATGACAACTTTGTTGTCTGCGCTGATTCTTTCAAGTCGGCTGATTTCTTCATGTTGTTCATTTATCGTTGATGTTAAATCATCTATGATTATTTTATTATCTTCGATGGTGGTATTTAACCTGGCAATGGTCTCTTCAACGTCGCAAACTTCATTTACTGCTTTTTCGTACAGTTGTACGACATGATCTCGCCGTTGTATCTCACACGTCAGTTTGTTGATCAGTTCTTGCCGTACATCTAGTTCATTTTTCATTTTGAGAGCTTTGCTGGTTATTTCATCATGCTTGGTCTGTAAACTTTTACACGTTTGCCGTTTTTCTTTTAACTTTTCGTTGATGCTATTTATTTTTTTGTTAAATTTTGACCCGCTTGAGTACCTGCTAACCCTCCTGGAAATTTTCCATCTCCGGATGCGTCAGTCCATATTTTATACAGCCGGGTAAGTCCGATATTAAATTGAGCCACGATAATGAAATATTTTTGATATCTACAGTTGAGACATTAACAGTTGGTAATGAGGTATAAAATAATATCATTTTCATTCTAATGCTAGTTTAATTTCCGTCTTGTTAACTGAAACGTTCTAATGCACAGTTTAATTTTCATCCTGTTATCTGATAAAAAATTTGTGGTAAAATCTATTTGCCGTCTTTAGAATAATCATATTCCACACATAAGCTGTTCTAACAAATTCGTCACTTCTGTTGACAGAGCTTATCGCATTCCAACACCTGTTGTTTTGTGTGGTTACAAAATACCTGTCTACATAGTAGTAGTAGAGGGAAATGAGGGGTTTCATCACACTTTATCTTTTTACCCTCCAAACAAGTATAAATTATAGTCCTAAATTATCCCCTACTACCCTTTTTCCAAAATAGTGAAATGAGGGTTTGGCGGGGGTGGGGGAGGGGGAGGGTGGCGGTGGGCTAAAACCCTCATTTCACTATTTTGAGAAGGGGGGTGGGGGGAAATTTAGGACTATAATTTATACTTGTTTGGAGGGTAAAAAGATAAAGTGGGTCGAAACCCTCATTTCCCTCTACTACTACTATAACAGGCAGTGTCTTTAAATAATGTCGCAGAGGTTCAAGTCTAACCTTAAACTGTTGTATAAAATATGAAATGGGGCACGTTGGGAGGGGGAGGCAAATAACGCACTCCACAGGGAGAAATGGCATGTCGTTTTAGAAAATTTCTCATGTATTGGACCTGTAAAATCGGAGAATATTAGTGAAAAACGATGCTTAAATATAAAAACTTCTGGATGGCAAGTTCCAATCTGCGTATTTTCAGATTCAATCGTTTTGAGAAATAAATTATTCAATTATGAAAAACTTGTTTGTGTTGATATTTCTTGTTGCATAGTTTAAGTCTCTGCAGATGTAACAGGATTGATGGCAAAAGTTAAAGATCAATGAGCAGGACTGCCGGGAATAACATCAGGGTCAGCAACTATGTTCGATAAATTTGCATTAAATCCAAATGTTGTTAATTTTTGTTAATTTACTCTTAGGCTGAAATGTTGAACATACAATGTCTAACTTGCATTTACCTGTGATAATGTTGCACTGCTGACAGTATATAATTCTGATAGAGATTTAATCCATTTAATCCGTTTGCTTGGTATTGATAGACAGCAATTGGTACTTCAAAGGTAGTCAATTTTCTCTCCAGTGTCAGCAAAACTATTTATTAGTATATTTTAAAAAGAAAACTGGGAATGATTAGCCATCATTCATTTACATGTAACTGTTTCTGTTTGCATCCTGGATTGTAGGTATCATCATATAGTACATAGGCCAGATGTCAACATTAGCTGATTATGATGTAACATTGTGCTGTATACAGACTGGTTTGTCAATAGGGGATTTGTTTATATGGGAATATAGGTCAATGTATAAGTCTGAAATAAGTCCCATTGAATTTCTCCACTCCAAATTCATGATTGTATGTATAAGTTAACCCTTTCATCACTACAGAATTCGGTCCAGGGGAAGTAAGTTTGCAAACACTATGGACCGAGTTCTCGGTCTAGGGCAGTGTTCTTTCTTAACGTTCTTTCTTAACTTTCGGGATACCTCTAATAACTTCCTTCTTGTAATGTAGATGTTATATTTGGATGATCTCGTGAGTTTAGCTTGTATACAATTAGAAATATCGAAAAAAGTACGAACTTTTAATGTGTTTTCCGAATGATGAAATTTGTATCCAAAATGGCGGAGTTTGAACAAATTTCAGAGGAGGTTAATGGAGGATTTGAATAATTTCGACCTGGTAAATTTGGATGAAAATGAGAGAAGATGTCTGGAGAGACAATGGTCAGCTCTTAGCATCGGTTGAACATACACCATACCAGTGGGTATGCTTTATCGATGATATAGAAATGAAGTGGCAGTATGGAAGAGAAAGTCTGGATGACTTCATATCAAAGGCAAACAACTTCCATCCTTCAATAAAATTCACGGCAGAAATTTCCAACTCAAACCATGTTTTCCTGGACACAACAACCAGACTGGTGGAAAACAAATTACACACAGACATCTACTTGAAACCAACCGACAAACACCAGTATCTCCTCCCAACCAGCTGTCATCCAAAACGCTGCATTAAGAACATTCCATATACCCAGGCACTGAGGATACTCAGAATTTGCTCCAACGATGAAAGATTCCTAGAAAGGTCTGAAGAGCTGGCTAAACGTTTAATTTACCAAGGCTACAACAAAGACCTGATTGCAGAGGCAATCCAAAGGGTGAAACAAACAAACCATGATGACCTACTCAGATATGATCAGAAAGACAAGGTTGATAGGATACCATTTATTCTGACCTATCACCCAGACAATCCAAAGTAGGTAAAATCATCCAAACCACTGGCCAAACCCCGTGCAATCATGCAATCGTCAGACATACTAAACCTAATACTTCTGAACAAACCTGTAGTAGCTTACCGGAGACCAAAAAACCTAAAGGACATCCTAGTCAGGGCAAAGCTAACACCAATCGCTAGTCAAAACCAACCTAGTCAATCTGGACCCTGTGGCAATAAATTTCATAAAAGATGCAAAACCTGTCAACATATGATAGAGACCAAGACATTCACTAGCACAGTGACTAAAGAAAAACTAAACATACATGGTCCAAACAAAACGTGCAAAACAGAGAATGTGATTTATCTCATCACATGTAAGATCTGTGGCCTTCAGTACATCGGAGAAACTGAAAAGCTACTTGAAAGGATAAACCTTCATAGATCTGATTGGATGACAAAAAAGCTGTACAGAAGCCCGGTCGCAGAACACTTCTCCTCCCATAGCCACACTTTAGTGATATAATACTTATCGCTATTGCTAACAACCACAGCTGGAGTTCCGAAACCAGGAAGGAAAAGGAATCATACTGGATACGCCGCCTTAGAACATTGAAACCAAGTGGTCGAAACCAAGAAGACTAGAAAATGAAAACTATGCACTAGTAGAATTTAACATTTTCTAAATCTTCTTATTATCCTTCAATTTTTACTATAAGAATAACCGGTATAGAATCAAATATACAGGATATAATCTGCGTTACATATGTACAAAAAGTAAAAATAGATGTCGCTTTGGCTTGTAGACTTTTAGGGAATTATACGTTTTCAGTTTCTGCAACTAGTCTATACAAGCTGGTTGTATCTATAGTTTTAGCACATGTGAAGACAGCCATGTAGAGGTTTACAAACACAACATTTTTGTGTTTATTTGTTTGTCGTATATATGTTTTGTATTTGCCTTTGAAAAAGACTCATTAAGAGTCAAAAGCGCTTAGGCTAGTTAGTTACTAGTTTCCTACTGTTCGTTGTCAGTTTATTGCATCTATATATATATATATATATATATATATATATATATATATATATATATATATATATATATATATATATATATAATTTGCATTTCTTGGTTTGGTCTCACTTCTCCCAGTTTTGCTTCCACTTCTCCTAGTTTAGCTCCTACTTCTCCCTGTTCTGACCAAAAGGATAAGTCACTTTTCCCTACAATTTAAGTCTAGCTTGACCCCTGGTATTTATGTAAAATATTGTCTCTTGTTTTTAATTTTTATACTTGTTTTGGTATTAAATATTCTTTTTACTTTGAATGTTTTTATTGGTATTGACATAATTTTACTGTTTATCATCCATGCACCATATTTTGTCTGAATATTAGCTACAATTCATCTGAGTATTATGTGACAACAGTCAGAACCTGCTCTATACCTTTGAATTTGGTTCAGTTTCCGACCTGCAGAAGGAGTTCTGGTTGCAATTCTTCTGCCATCTATTAATTACATCATGTTTGGATGGTCTTTACTGCAATCATTGAGCAATCTTTTTGGTTTTTTTATCCCGTTGCTTGTTGCTCTTTCCTTATTCTGGCCCAGTGATCAGTGTTGACAGGGTGGTGCAGATATCTTTCACTAAGGTGATAATTATCCATTTTTCTTAGAGAATGACATCTCTCTTCCTGCTCACTGGTCACTAATTGCAGAAGCAGTTTGACGAACTTTAGTAATTCAGCTAGCTTTCCTTTTGAGGCCAATTTTAGGATATGATTTTCAATCTTTGAGTTGTTGTTTGTCCATGTGCTTGTAATTTTGCTGTTGTTGACCAGATCTATGATGTGTTCTTTGAGCATTGGATACAATCTTGTATCAAAGTAGGAGTGGAACATTGTTCACAGGCATGCAAGGCATTTTCATCCATGATAGAACATAATTGGTTTAGTCTTTCTTGGTGGGTGTCAACATTTTTTTTGTACAAGACCATTTGAGTCAAACACTTAATCTAAAACTTTTTGGAGATCTTTTAATGGAAATCCAACTTTATCTTTCATTTGTCTGTTTGCACTCTACATGGCAAGTACAAAGAATGTGTGTGCTATCAGGCAAACTGTGTTTTATAGTGGTTTTGAATGCCAATTCCTCATCTGTGCCAATTGTCAGTAATTCGAGCTGGTTGTCTGTCAAGTTGTCAGTGATGCCATGGAGGAGTGCAGAATATGCTTTGGTGCTGGAATTAGTATGGATGAAAGTTGGGCTGAACACAATGGTATCGTCATCTGTAGATCGACTTTTAATGGACAGGTCTTTGAAGACTGTCAGAGTCACAAAGAGAATCGCCTATGTTGTAGGTCTTGTCCATTCCAAGAACACTACTGCTTTTAATACAACATAACCTCCTAATGCCTGTGATCTGTTGTTCGATGTAAAGAGTCATGATTGGCCATTCATGTTTCACATTTTGGATGTATTAGCTTGTTTTTGTCATTTCTTCCATGGAAACAGTGTGGTTAGTGATGTTCCTGATTTGGGTGGGCTGTGTTTTGTTCTTACTATTGAATGTTTAATATTTTGAAGTTGTTTCTCATGTTTTGTCTACTTCCTTCACCCCTTTGTGCTCTATTTCATTAGCTAATATTTCTCAAATAGAAGACTTTGTTTTAATGTTTATGATGTTTTTTTATATATGTTTCATGGATGCATGATATGTTCTGTACGAGAATTTTCCAATGTATTCTGCAAGTGCGATGTTGGTTGCAATATCACTTAGAAGATTATCCACTTTCTGGAACCATATTATCCACCGCTTAAACTGATAAGGTTCTGAGGGAGAGCTCTTTAGAGTTTGGTAAAATCTGTGAAGGTGTATAATCTCATTTGCTAATGTTTGTGGTTGTAATGGCTCATAAATGTGATCATTGTTCACCTTTCTTTTGAAGCAGTACACATATTGGCGTTTAGTGTTGTGGATGGTGAACACTTGGTCCAAGTGCCACAGGCGTCCCAGAACTTGGATCTTTTCCCCAAAGAACATTTTATGATATCATTAAGGGTAACATGACTTATAGCAGATGTAGATAATTAATTCTTGGCCAGTGCTGATGAAATTTTCTGTTAATCCAATTTAGGCAAATGAATGCAGTTTCCTTCCACAAAGACTTCAAAGTCATCATCCTTTTAAACTTTATAATTCTTCATACATTTATTAAAATCAAATTTGTGATTGAAACCATGGTAAGAGCATTTTGAAAATCAGTTATTACACATAATTTCATTTGTGAATTAGAAATTGTGATTGCAACTGATTATAAAATATAGTCAATCCATTTCACAGATTAATAAATCCTTTATGAGACAAGGATACCATTAGCAAAAAGGTTTTTTTTTGTTGAAATAATTTATATACAAAATAAGATAATAAATCCTATATAGAACGAGTTATTGCACAATATAATGTAATTTGCAAATCAGAAGTATTTTTTGGAATACAAAAAACAACTTGTGCCAAAAATTTTGTGCACCTAGTTTTGCATTTACTTCATACATCATAGATATTTATTGTTTTACAAATTTAATAAAATCGCCTTCTTCATACATTAAAGATACTACTGATTTCATTAAAATGTTGAAGTCTATTTTGCAACTTTTTGTAACTTTTCATAACTTTTTGCATTTTAGTCATACCAGCATTTTATAGTGATACCTAGCACTGGGGTGTCTTGCCCCATCAAGCACTATGTCAGGTCCATTGAAACACCCCAAACTACACTCTTAACCTTTGAAACACCTCCAAGCAACCCATAATCTCCAATCACCACAAACACTGTTGTTATATAAATAAAGGAATGAAACAAAGAAAATAATTTTTTATTTATATAATTTCCTGGAATTTCAATTAACCAGCAATTGAAAAATTGCTCTATCCATATTGTAAGTATCATCTTGCTCACTGATACAGTGGTCATACCTTTGTCATGTCCTCAACATTGACTTCAGTTGATCATTTTTAAGACAACAGTGTCAGTCTACATACATAACAGTTGTTGATATGTTGTTTGTGTAACTGGAAATCTTTGATGTTGTTGATGAAAAATTATACATTGAAGAAATTCAGTGTCATCTGTTAATAATATTAAATTTACTGATGAGTCAATAATTTCCAATACATATTTCCTTACTCAATGCATTGTCTGCTCAATGCATGTTCCCACTGCCTGTTTGATCAATGTTTGATTGTTTTTATATATACCTGTTTATTTTTGATGTACCTGTATTATAATTGATTTAAGCAATTAAAGATCCCTATTGTTTTGTAGCTCCTTGATGTTTTCATTAATCATTTATTTTTTGTGTGTGAGTGGTAGGTAAGTTAAAGGAACTTACTGTACTTCATTTTGTAAAGGGTATTTTTAGTATCAGATTATTACACACCTCAAAATTCTTTCTCCCAAGGCTAGTGCACAGCTTGGATGTGAATAAACAACCTATTCTGGTTTTACCAGTTACTTCATCTCTTTAGGTAGAAAAGTTTCCAAGAAAACAATTTTTTGTTGAAAAGACTCAAATAAACAACTTCATAACTGATAAGGAACTTATTCAGCAGCAGTGGGAAAATGGATCAAATAGAAAGATAATTGTGTATGTACCAAGATTTGAATGACCTTTTTGAATGGTTTTGCAATGTGCATTACAATATCACCCACTTGCATATCATGCTTAGGCTAAGAATACAAACTATTAATGGATATTCATTAGAAATAAGTCAACTACTATAACAACAAGAACCGTTTAATAATTAATGTTGCTTTTAAATGAAGATAATAATTGCTTTGAAAAATGAAGTTTTCTTACTATGTACATTACATATACTTCACAAAAAATTTAGTCCCCTGCTGAAAAGGCCACCTGCCTTATAAAACAACTTTCCTGGTGCAGAAAGGATGGTTATTATAAGAAGGGGACTACTTTATATATAATTAGAGGTTTGGGGTGTTTCAGTGGACTGGCATCATGTCATACTCAGTCACAATATCTGACCTGACACCAGGCTGACCAGTCCTACCAATTTTGTTATGAGTGCCTAGCATTTAGTACTACTGTATTTTTACTTGTCATGTTTAACCAATTAGGCGGCCTGCATGGTCATTGACATCAGGCTTGTAAAATCCATTCATTCTGATGGATGAGTGATTGTGGATGAGCATCTTTTTACTGCAGAAATAGCATGAAATTATGTAACATAAAAATGGTAAAAATGATCTGTGCCCTATCCAATGAATACAGTATTATACAGTGTTGCAGCTAACAAATTTTGTTTTTGTCCAGGCCTGATTTACATCAGGTGTCTTAAGCCACTCTTCTCTTTATTGATTGTCATAATTCACTTATTTGAATATTATAATACGTAAATGTTTCTCACAATTTATTCAATATCCTTGCCTTTTGTAAATATCCAAGACAGACACTTTTTAAACAAGTTTTTATTCCAAAAGGAAAACCACAAATGTTTTAAAAAATTTGACTTTATATGAAAGCTTGGGCTATTACACATTTACAATAAGGTAGCTGTCATCACAAGAAATTTGTAAAACTCTGCACTATTAAAATAATTAGGAGTCAAACTGCAACTGTGTGCTAACAAAGGCTAAGATTAGAGTGTTTTAGGGCATATTGGCACACAAACCTAACTTATAGCACTACATTGTATATATTTGTACTTCTCAATAACCACATTATAGACACTGGTCATTATAGATACTATGGATGTTATAGACAATGACTAGGCAATATAAACTTTATAGACACTGACCAGGTAGTACAGACATTATAGACACTGACTAAACACTATGGATATTATAGATACTATGGACAGAAAAGTGAGGGCCTTTTAAATGTCAACTTGCCAAGTGAATTGTCATTTTAAAAGTCAACTTACCAAGTGAATTGCTATTTTAAATGTCAAGTTGCCAAGTGAATTGTCATTTGCTCTTGTGTTACAAATAGTATTTATTATCAGTCTTTAATAGTCAGGCATTTCTATTCTGTGCATGTTTATATATTTGGTACTGTTTCAAGCAGTTCTTTTGTGTACATGTTTTCATATTTTGGTAATCAGAAGTTAAGTGAAATATCTGCTTGAAAAACTATGCAATTTCTACTCAGATTGAAAAAGATTTTAAAACCGTTCTTGCATATTGTTTACAGTAATGAATTTTATGTCTTACAGATATTGATCTTTTGCATTTATAGTTCTGTCTTTTTCTTCAAGTTTGTACCATTGTTTGTCAGTAGACGGTTACATAGTTAATTTCATTCAAGTTCCATATTGACAAGATATTGTTCTGTAACATGCTTAATCCTAATGCATTGCATTTTGACACAAAAAGGAAAAGTAATTTACTATAAGAGCAGAGAACTTATCTGTCTTTTGCAGTTATTGATGCCTCTGGAAAAATCTCGAGCGGCCTTCTGGATGGAAATATTAATTTGATTGGGTCATATGATGAGTGTCTCAACCTTACAGCTGTGGTGTATACAGGGGTCAATCAGACTGGAGAAAAGTTATTCCCATTTACCGGGCAGTATTGTCAGCTGGGTATCCCACTGAATCCACAAAAACCTCCACCTGTTGATGTTGGTGTAAGTGATTGTCATGTATTAGTGAGTTTATGTCAATATTTAATGTTATAAAGTTGTCTTTCATAAAGTGCATAAAGTTTCATGCAATGGATATTACAATTTGAATATACCTCCCCAATTGTACTCACTATTGATTTAAAAAATGAAAAGCATAAATGAGATATAAAATATACACAGAACTTAGTTCATTCATTGATTTATAACTTTGATCAGAGTGGCCCTAACACCATTATTGTCTGTGTGTTTCACACCAAACAGAAATTTTCAGTGTTTAATGATCCACCACACCAGTCATGTCCAGTTCCTGGACAAGTCCATTTTCAGCGAAGGGTTAGATGCACAACCACACATTATGTACATATAATAATACAATTCACCTTGGGGTTTGGACCAAGACAAGGAAATCCCAGTCAAAGGGTTATATTAATTGTCACCCCATGAGGCTATGCAAAGTGGGGAGACAAATAATGTAACCCAGCAAATGGGATTTTCTCGTCTTGGTACAAACGCTGGCATAGATTTTTTTCTCACCTAATTTTTTTCCAATTAAATTAAAATAATCTACTTTTGCAAGTCATTTGACTGAGGCAAAACACAGTATTCATCAAGTACTATTATTGATTTTCACTCTGTAGAAGTCATGGTTTTGTACTCTTTTATGAAAATCTGAATAATTATCTAAGTAGAATCTAGCTATATATGCCATTCTTAGAAAAGGAAATTAATAATTAGGAGTAAAAGTTACAATTGTCAGGTGTTGGTCTTGGAAGTATTGCACAAGTGTCTTGAACCACATGTTGTAAAGTAGTATTCATTTATACGAATATGGAAATGAGGGTAAAGTAAATAAGTCTTGTGCATGAGAAAATAGAAAAATCAAACCATTTGGTATTATTACAGTATTATCTCATTTAATCGCTGGATGTCATATCAAACTAACAAGTCATTAATATCTTTTAATTCAATGACTTGTAACTTTCATCAGTTCTGATTTGGAAAATGTTCTTTGGTAGACAATGGTATGATACATTACATACAGTTAGTTCTAAGTGGGTAGTGATGGAGGGGATTTCTAATGCATGATATTCTTGGAAATTAATAGTTTCTTTTCCTGGAAATTTGAAAAGTTTTGCTATTACTAGTGCAGAGTATTGCTACATGGAAATCTTGTGGAATAACATGTGGACTGATTAATGAACCTCTCAGATTGGTAAGTGCAAGCATTTTCATTTGTTTACAGTGTTTGTTTCAGATGGACTATTGGGTATTTGAGAAAGTTTGAAGAATGTAGGTCTGACAAAACACATTTCAAGTTGTTGCTGTCTTTACGGTATGTGACAACTATATGGTTGTTGTTGGGCTGCTCCTAGTTTTTTATTTAAACTATTATAGAAGTCCCACCCAGGGATTTTATTCTCCCAGAATTGCTCCAAATGCCAATATGAATTGCTGCAATATAAAAAACAAAATCATAATGACGCTACACGCTAGGGACACAAATATACACATAGCATACAGTTATCTACTGTGTAGTCTATGCTGATTCAGTGTTCCTGCTTATAAAATCAGTGCCTATGTTCTTGGTTCCTTTCACATTTCTGATCTGCATTTGGTACTGCTGTAAGAACAGCGACCATCCATCACATAAAGCATCCATTCGACAATTTTGTCTGTTTGAGATACATGAGGGGTCGCTAGTTGGTCTCCGGTATGAACTTCTGCCATTATAAGTACTGCTTGAAACGTGATACCCTGAAAACAATTCGAGGCATTCCCTCTCCTATATGGAATAGTTCTTCTCAGCAGCAGAAGCTTCTGACTGCCATACACAACACGACAGCCTTGTATAGCACGAAGCATAATCTATGACCGTTAAAATCTACTGATTTCCTTGTGTTGATGCAGGTTTTATTGGTCTGATCAAATCCATTGAGACTCGTCAAAATGGTTCATCGATAAGGGGTGTACTCCCCAAAGGGACAGGTTGCTGTCCATTTTTGGTGCCATTCTCTGGCACTTGTCACAGGAAAGACATGACTGCTTAACATCTCCCTGGACCCCTGGCAATTAGAATCCTTTGACAAGACAATCATGTCTTGGCAATTCCAATGTGTACTCCTATGAGAGTTTGATGCTTGAGTTTCAACACTTCTCCTCACTTCTCCTTTGGCATGACGATTTTGTTGAAGTGCTCGTGTCCTTTCCTGGCGTGGCAATACAAGATTGCCTTTTTGTATATGAACTTCACTATGCGATTTGGAGTTTCTTTTCTGTTCCTTCTGCACTGTATTTATGCATCAGAGCTATGTCTTCCTGCTGCAGCTTCCACAACTTGACCGGTGTTGACGTAACTTAGATCCGTGTCAGGTTTGTTCAGAAGACTCCTAAACCTAGTTTCCACAGCACTCACCAGCGTTGGTGTGCATGTTGTGGGGATTGGTTGTGGCAACACATCACAACGTCCCAGTATGATGTCATGTGATAGTCCATCCAAGCATAGAGCTTCAATTTTTCCCCTTCACATATGGGGTGAATGAGTCACATGTGTTGTTCACATACTGGACCTCAATTAACCTGGGTATTCCTCAGGTTTCACATATTTCTTGTCAACAAGGGCAGGAACGCTACCCCAGTGTTGTACAAAAGGCTGGTGCCTTATCTGTTCACATTTGTGGATGTGAGATTTGCTGGTTTACAGCTGACCTCTGTCTTGTACTTCTTCCAAGCGAATGTATTCACCTGGGTCTGCCTGCCTTTGGGAGAGTCCCTTGTATTTGCCTCAGACACTTGCAATTGTTGCATGATGGTGGCCCTCACTGTCCAGCAAGGCTCGTTTTTGTGGTGAGGTCTGCCTGGGTCTATGGGTGATATCCTTACATGTAGATCTTCCCCCTTCCAATCCCCGATCTTCCTGTCGCCCTGACAGTTACAGACTGCTGGCTCTCCCATCAACCACGAAGCATGACTCAGTGGGTCAGGATCGGTCTGTACCCTTGGAAACTCTACTCCTTGAGTGTGCATGTTTGTATTGCTCCACCGTGCTGGTGATCTTTTTGTGAGTTCTGTGCTTTCACTCTGCTAGGAATACTGTCCACTCATAACTGTAAGTATTCAGGACAAGCTTCTTGAGTATAACCTCACATAACCCGTCATATTATCGTTTAGCTTCTACCATCTTCCATTTCTCAAATAACCCTTGAACATAGGTGTGAAATTGAGAGTGGGTTTCTGTTGCCTTTTTCATTGAGTCCCAAAAAGTTTACAGTATGTTTTGGTGGTCAGTCAATAATGGCAAATAATGGCCTTCTTGAGCACATTGTAGTTATCAGCTTCTTCATTGCCTGAGTTATGGTAAATTTCCAAAGCTATGCCTTGCAAATGGCCAAGATGTTAATTGCCCAATGATGCTTGAAAATTGTAAGTTTCTCAAATTGAATGAGGAAATTGTCAATGGGCTCTATATTTGTTGTTGAATCATTTAATGGTTTGTAATTGATCTTATGCTCCCTCTATGACTCATACTGGAGTTGTCCCTATCAGCAGTTCTAGCTTCTACCCTTAATTTCTCCATTTTGAGAGCATGAGCAGGCTTACTTTCTTATGCAGTCACTGCTATCCTTGTCAGCTCCAGCTCTTTCTTTGTTTCTTTGTCCACTGCTATCCTGGCTAGCTCCAGCTCTTTCTGTCTTTCTCTTTCAGCTGCTATTTTGGCCATCCTGGCCCCTTCTGTTCCTCTCTTTCAGCTGCTTTTTAGGCTCTCCATTCTTTGATTTTTTTATGGATGCTCAAGGCAATCTCCTTCGTACCCTAGATCTTCCATTCCCATGGTGCAATACTCTTTAAACTTCTGTCTTTCTAAAGCCATTTTATGATGATGCTAACAGTAACTGATGCCTTGTCTTGACTTACTAAATACGCTGTAGTTGACAGATATTACAAGTTCCTAACCCAATACTTACCTGTTGGCAATAACTAACTTTGCTCAGGTAAGATATTTTGCCCTATATTTGCTTCACAATTACTGCAAGTAACTGAAATCTACCAAATATACAAATAGAATAGAATCTATCTTGAAGGACCACCTCTTTTGACAAAAAAATTATGGTCTCTCAAGAAAGGTTGTCTCTCATAACAGGTCAAAATACAATATAACCAATTTTTGCATTAAGACTATGGTCTTTCAAGAAAGGTGGTCTCACATAGCAGTATTCTTTCAAGACAGGTTTTACTGTATCAAAATACATCATGCACAAGTTGAAAAGCATAAAAATTCAAAATATACAGAATGGAAAATATCTCACAACTGTTCACTAATACATCCTAATAACTTTTACTTTAGGTTTTAAAGATAATATTTATGTCTAATTCAGATCCTGGACAATGCTGTCACTGTAACGAGAGTGCGGTGCTCCCAATATTTTATTTAAACTATTATAGAAGTCCCACCTAGGCTATATTTTGTTTGAAGTCAAATCTAGTGAAAGATAGATGTAAAACTCCAAGCCCCCAATAACAATGCTGAGGGTTAGATGGTTAAATATACAAAAAAGGTTGAAATTCAATGAATAACAAGTTAATAACAATTCAGCAATCAAACAACTCAAATTTTCAATTGCACTCCTTCTGCTCGACCTTTTAAATAGCTTATTGCATCACTTGATTAGCAGTGTGAGCTTGATTTCCACCTGTCCTTGTATTTCTACTAAGCTATTGTAACCTTTCTCTCTCCTATTTCTTCGAATTTCTTCTCCTCCTCCTCCTCGACTTTCTCCAGATTCCATCTCCTCCTCCACAACTACCCTTTAACACATAAATGTGATAATGGCAAGCTTTTACTAAGTTGTGCGGACTATCACCACCGTCAGCTCAAGTTTCCTGTCTTTGGCTGGTCATAGTAACCTTTTATAAGAGTTCAACTCTAACCTTTCAGCAATCTTCAGATGTCCAACACATAGCCACATTAATATTTCCAAGACAGGTAGATTATAGCTTTTACATAACTTTATAGCTGGGGCTTAGCAAACGTGACATGGTATCTCTTGAGAGAGCTTAGATTTTTCATTTTTGTAGTCAGTGAAGTGTATTGTCTATGTGCCTGGATCATTGTTTTTTTTGTCATAGTTTGTTCCACACAGCATTGCATATTTCATTCTATCTGTAGCTCAGTAAACTTTCAAGTCAGCATCATTAAATGTAACTAACTGTATATTATTTGTTTCATATGAAGTATTTATAACTTGTTGGGTACTTTTAGCTACATTTAATGATGCTGACTTGCACATTTTTTGAGCTCGGCCTACAGATAGGATAAGAATGTTGTATGAAGTAATTCTTGCATAATACCAAATAGCTCCACAGGGTGTATCTCTCTCTCAAAATGTTTTGTATGATGTTTTCTCACAGATGGAGAGACCGTAAGTTGCTGTATGTTTTTTGTATGTTATGTATCTGTTGTTGTTTGATTTTTGAACAAACATGTCTGGCACAGTAAAAGACAAGGGTTTTTTTAAAAAAAAAAGTAGTTCCAAGCGTGGACACCTTGACTTAGACAACCTGTCAGAGATAACCAGACTTAGATAAGGAAAGTATGGTTAGGAAAAGAGCTAGATTTCTCTTTCGTATGGGTGAGAAGGTACAAACTGCATTGTCTGCTTCTCATATTTGTAATGATGAATGAAGCAAAAGAAAATAATGACAACTACAAATTTGTTTTTAAAAATACTTGTAATTTATATGCACATGTATACATAGGAATATATTCTCAAGCTTAAATTAATTTACGAAATTACCTGCAGTTACCTAATAGGATGAACTATGTCACTCTGTTGTCTGAGGAAAATAGACTTGCACATGCAATATGGCACTGTGTAAGTGTGAACACTCATTAAAGCAGGAAACACACAGATGATGACAGTGTTAGAGCCACCCAAGTCACAGTCAGAGGTTAGAAATTAGCAATCAATGAATGAAATGACAAATATCTTTGCATTTTATCACATTAAAGATTTTCGTTACAGTAATCGGTATTGGGGTATAAATGGGGATTTATGCAAAATCTATAGTATAACATAATAATCTGTAGTATAACATAATTGATGGGGTTCTGTATAATAGTAATCTGAGGTAATTTTGTTACTCAATATGATTGTTTTCCTTAAGTGTATTGCATTTTTTTCAACCTTCAGTTTGCATAAACTGCCTATGGTTACATGTATATAATATGGAGATGTGAACACAATGGTATGAAGATAACTTTTACCCATTCAAAACATTACTCATCTCTTTCCAATACAGATAGAAACAGACTCAAGGTAATTGTGGTGATACTTCCCAAATTGTTATGGTTTGGCTCTAGATGTGTGAATAACAGATTTCAGTTAAAGTGTCGAAAATAAAATTATAGCATAGCAGTTAAATGAAATACGTGCAAATCAGGTCTTTTTGTAATTCTATAATTGTACTGTATGTTAACATTATGAAATACTATAATTATACTGTAGTTTAACATTGTGAAATACTATATTTATACTATGGTTTAACATTGAATACCATATTTTTATATTATTTTGTATGTATATATCATATATTAGAGTTTAAAAGTATGTCAGAACAATACTAGATATTATATTGTAATGCCAAATAAAAAAAATTGGGTTAAAGTGATGTAATGAGAAAGAATTGAAAACTTAAGGAAGATGAATCCTTTCAAATAAATGTTACATTGAAATACTTCAAGTGATAAAAAAGCAAAACTGTTCAAATTACATAAAAAGTATATAAAATAAAAGATAAATGTAAACAAAAAAAAATCCTGAAAATATTTATATTCACAGTTGTAATACAGCCTTGTTGGAATACCAAACCTTATAATATAGTGATTTTGCTTAGGGTCCGATTTAAGTTGGTGGAGGTTTGTAGGAATGTGATTTTTTTGAAAAACATTTTCTAGCCCCAGGTGGCTTCAAATTATATTCTTGCTCTGATTTGTAGACAAAACAAAGAAGTAAATCCATTATATTAGTTGAAACAAAAAGTTATCCTGTAATAAAAGGAAAGTAAAAGAAAAACAAATATCCTGGCTCAGGAAAATCCCAGGCATGCCTCTTCCGCATGGAAATGAAGTGGTTGGCCTATATGTTGCCTGTTATTTTTTTATGTCCCATGAGAAGCAATGTAAAATGGGAGAACTGTATTAACTTTGTCATAAAATATTTTTAGTGCTTAACTGTTCCATTCCTTGCCATGTATGTATGGTTTGAAACCTTCATGAATTGAATTCATTAAAGATATCCTTTCTTTATTTTATGTTATTTAAATTCACAATTTGAGCTTATTTACTTCAAGGAAAGTAGTATAATTTCACATCACATGAATAAGAGAAAAAAAAACAACTTTGAAAACTACAAAATAAATGACACCTATTTACAAAAGACAAAATTTCCTTTGTCTTGAGATCCTATGATTGTTATTGTTTCACTGCTTCATTTACATTCCAGGGCACAAATTTTCCTATTGGTACACTTATACTTGGCCTCTGTGTCCCAAGCACCTGCAGTGGCGAGGAAATACGAAGCCTATACAATGCTGGTAACTTATCTGCACTTGATTATTCTAGATTTTGCTTTACTCAGAACATTAATATCTTAGATATCTAATAATCATGAATTATCCAGAGCAAGGAAACAACCTTTTCAATTGTTTGCACCTATTTGGTATTATTATATTATTTCCTTCTCCAGAGGTAACTTCTAAAAGCTCTTCCCAAGGGAGAAGGCAGATGTAGATTTAGTGTGTGTGGTTTAGATTTTTAACATAGCTTTAAATATTTTTCAGTCATATCACTATAGTGTCTGCAGTGTGGCAGTTTAGAGTGATGTCTAATATTGGGGCATCATACCGTAGACATTTAGCATAATTTCCTATCCAATCACATTATACTAACACCAGGCAGACCAGTCCTAACACTAACCTCTTAATGCTGATCACCAAGCAAGGTAGCTGTTAGTACCATTTTTTTAAGTCTTTGGTATGACTCGCAGGGGGGGAAGGGGATATGTGTTCATGCTAATGACCTCCTGCATCTGAGCAGGTACACTAGCCACTTAGGCAACTGAAGCGGTCTGTGTGCATCTCTCGATGTAATTTGACATGATATAACATCAACATGTGGCATTAGTACCTTTTGGAACTTGTATTCAAGTATAGCATTGCATAGTAAAGACAAAGTACATAGTGTCCTAAATAAGTTCCTGTTGTCAAGTATAGCATCCTGTAGTCAATGCAGCATCCATAATGTTCTCAAATAAATACCTTTTAGTATAGCACCCAGTAGTCAATTTGACTGTCCTAAAATAGATTCCTGTAAAAAGCTGATTGGAACTGCAGAATTATCATGTGATGTATTAAAGCCCCAATGTTGCTGTTATGTGCAAAAAGTCATATGTGCCAAATTGTGTGAATAATACTGAATCTTGAAAGATATTTATAAACATCATTGGGTTCCATTAAAACAATATAATATCAATAGAAGATAGCAGTAGTTATTTGGTTTTAATGGCACCCACCATTTAATTATTTTTTGCAAGCAGGAGAATTTTATTTTAACTTTGACCTTTTATTATGATGCTATATTGTAATATTTTATAGCTGACTCAAAGATTTGATAAACTAATTAGATTTTACAGTCAGCATGCCATGGAATATATTTTCCAGTCATTTTGCTGTCGGATAGCTTAATTTTTGTAAAATATGTCCAGTCTTACTGAGTTACACAGGGGCCATTTTAGTGTAGATTCAGTATTTTCTTTCACATATATATCTTTACTTTAAGCCTATTAAATATTACCATTTGATGACAACATAAAAGGTGTTATATTTGAGGTAGTTACATATCATTTGGCAAGACTTATGTTAA
Organism: Potamilus streckersoni; assembly: GCA_016746295.1. Lineage (NCBI taxonomy): Eukaryota > Metazoa > Mollusca > Bivalvia > Unionida > Unionidae > Potamilus > Potamilus streckersoni. The sequence goes on along the minus strand of JAEAOA010001797.1, from coordinate 1,975,120 downwards.
TTAATATGTAAAATTAAAAGACATTAAACTGAAGCTGCTATGTGTATTTTATTTGTATTTGTTGGCTTTTCTCCATGATTAGATGCTATGTATTTCTATTTTGTTAGATCGATCTTGGTCAGTAATAGAGTTAAAGGCCTACCTGGCTATTGTTTTTTTTTTTGTAAGCAACATGTTACATAGCTAATATTTCTCAATGATTATATATTGGGACCCACAAGCACTCTCCGCTCCGTTACAGATCACTGCCATCTTACTATAGTCCATATGGGTTTGAGTCTCGTGCTCGGCCAATGTAGGTATGTGAGAAAGCTTGCCAGTAGGTTGGTGGTTCTTTCTGGGGTTTTCCCAGGTTCTCCTGCCATATATAGCCTATCTTGTGCTGAAAAATGGCATTAAAACATATAACAACAGCAACAACAACATGATTATATATTAAGATCATTATTAATTGGAGTAAACATATTTACAGATTTTGAGTTCAAGGTCTGGTTCTTTTTATTTAAAATTAAGAACGTTCTAGAAGCAATTTGTTTACAAATTTGATGAGGAAATGACCCTCATCCTGGCTATGTTATTAGCTTAGCATTTTTATGTTGTTTACATCAAAATTACTCATTCAAATCTTAACATCCAAATCAGATTCAATCTTATTGTTGTGTTCAGTTTTAATTTGAGTGGATTTATTTATTTAAATTATTCACTTGAATCACAAAGTGCTCATTATTTTGGGACTAAATCACTATTTAGAATTAATAAATTCATTCAAGGACATTTTGGATTATCATTGTAATTCATCAGGACTGTTGGCACATTAGCACATTCAAGAATACTGTCACACACATTCAGTAGTGGAATTCATTTGGAACACTGCTGGAGCTCATTATGATAGTCTATAATTTTGGTCTTGTGAGAAAACTTTAAGGACTGTTTGGAACTTAATGCACAATACTGTAGGTCTTTTTATATTTTCACTTTGTATTCCAGAGAAATAAATTATTTATTTAATTTAACAAAACATGTTGGGTTTTGCTCTTTTCTGTTACATAGTTAAAGACCATATGGTCATAACAAAACAAAAGCGCTAATGATAATTCTTTTTTTTCCATAAATTTGAAACGTGATGTGTTTGAAAGTTGTGGTATTTTCATTTCAGTTTTGAGAGTTGTTTTTGTACTTTCAGTTTTGTCCTTGCTTGGAAATTCCACAGCTCGATTACAATCTAACCAAGTTATCTGTAAAGCAAAAGAGTTGGAATATGATACTAGGGCCATCATTGTTCTGTGAGTATTATATTATATTGTATATTATATTGTATGTCAGTGATTATTATATGATTGTTCTGTGTTATATCATTGGTTTCATTACATAATTTTTCTTCTTCACATATGTTATCTGATCAAAATACTTAAGGAGAACTACCTCTCAGATCCAGCCCTTCTGGCTAATCCTTTTTAGCCATAGAGATAAAAATTATGTCTACTTAGGTGGCATTTAGGTTGAATGATCTCCCCTTAATAAAGAAGTGCACAAAATCCTGTGAATTCTTCAGTTACTACTTCTGCTCATACTTACAGAGAGGTCTTGCATTCCATATGTAAGTATTTTGGATGGTTTGAACATTGAAGCTTGCGGGATGAGTGTTCTCTTTGAAGGAAAGTATACACCATCTATAAATTTACAACTTTTTTTATCCTTCTTCAATTACAGATTTCTGTTTATTTAGTGTTATCACTTTGCCATCCATACACACACTTAGGCACCCTCCATGGGTTGCAATATGATCACCTCACTTTGTTATAGCAGTATTTAGTAGGGTGAGGACTAGTGTGTGATTTAGAAAACTCATATAATAATGCTGTATAATTTTTGCTACAGTCAGATACATGCAGTAAAGTTTTCTTTTTTAATTTAGTCCTAGAAACTACTTGTATACATGATACTGTACTGATTTTACCTGTATAGGCCATCATTTGGCCTTCCCTACATATAAAAATGACTTATAATTTATAGCGTTCACTTCATAAGTATCAAAAGATATGCTTCAGTGCATATTTATGTGCATATATTGTACCCATATGCCATGGTCAGATACATACAGGTAAGTTTTCTATGCATGTTTAGTCATAGTCACTTTTTAGTTATAAATCATTGATGTTTTTGTGGATATTCTTGCACAGGCAGATATATGGCCTTTCCTTCAGTTAACTTTTATTAGAATTAATATTGTAGCATCCACTTTGTAAGTACAGTATTAATATAGATGCTCCAATACTCCACCTGTAATAACCATGTGCACCTTTTTTACAGGCAATTCTCAGTGTGTAGCTTTGAATAGACACTCCAGAGTTTGTAAAGTAGGACACTACACCTGTGTATATTATCTGTACTAATTTTGTCTTCCAGATTTAGACCATAGGCAAGGCCAGACTGACAACCAATCTGCATGAGGAATGTGGATATCATCAGTTCTGTCCTCCTCTCTCTCTACAACTACTGCCTGCTCTACAGTTTCAGCATCAGTTGAAACACGCCATTTATTCACTTGGATCCCCAGCAGTTGACCAATTATATCACAGTTTTGGTGATGACAAAGCAATCCTCTGCATGCATCGATTGGAAGTCTTTTAATGTCACACAGCAGTTGGTGAATAATGTTGTGGCCATTAGTTTTATGTCTTATCTAGTATCTATGGCTATCTTTCAGCTGGTAGAACACAGCTTCTTTCACATGGAGTCTCACAGGACAGGGGGGTCTATCTCTAGAATGGCCTATGTAATAAACATAGTGGCCCAACATATGGCTGAGGCTTCTATAGCAGCTATCAATTTACAACTGGTGGAATGATATGCAGTGCTCTCTACATCTCCCTTTCTTAAAGATCATCAGAAGGCAAAGCTGTGATCACAATTTTAATTATCTAATCTGCTCTTTCAATATCAGGTTGACAAAATTTCCAAACAGGTAATCAAGGACCCCAATTTCCATCTGCAGCAGTCTTGGTAACAGCAGAGGGTTTTGGAGGGCAGTCAACTGAAAGATCACAGAGATGTCCCTAGATTACACACCACTGGAAAGCAATCCTACCAGATTTACAACTGTCAGAAACCACAATTCTCTCAAACAATAATGAATAAGAGACCAAGAGAAGGCAATTTTATTTGCCAATGTTTCTTTCCATGAGAGCTTCTGTATCTCAAAATGACACTATCTTCATACCGTCCAGTATCACAGATCCCAGGAGGTGGAAGACCCCAATTGTTCTCTTCCAAATGTTGAAAAGATTTTGCCGTTCTGACCTCTGGACATGACAAGTGGTTTCTGAGAGACAACATATCACTTTCAGCGCACCTCCTTCTTTGTCCAAGGTTCACTCAGGTACATTCATTTTACCCAGTTGTCAACCTATGTAGACTCAAACAACTCATTTGTGCCTATAGGTTTATGAGGGAACACAACAATGGATTCTAAATGCCATTGCATTGTCAGATTAAGCAATCAGTAAGGACTTGTATAAAGCATGGATTCACAACCCCTCTCACATAGCTTCCAGGAAGTTCCTGCAATTTGCCTGCAAAGACCTCATTCTACAAAAACAGCAGGTGGTTATTTCTTGGAGCAAGACATGATATCCCTTGTTACTCTCCTCAACCTCATTTTCATTGGCAACAAGGTCATCTCTGACCTCATACCATGTAAAACAATTTGGTCATCTATGTCTGGAGAGATTTATACTGAAGTAAACAGTGTGTCTCTCTAAGGAACAAGCAGTTTGAATTAGTACAGTATAGGCATCCTTACTTTTAGGGACAATCCACCTGCCATAGAATTCACTTAGCCTGCTGAGTTTGCTCAGTGCAGCAGTAGACTTCTTAGCCCTAGGTTGCCTTCTTTTGAACTCATTACAATGAGTTTGTTGTCCAAATTGAGGCTGAGCCTTTGCCAATTGGACAAACTTTTCACTCTGCACAATATGAAGTTCCATCATGAAGATCTCACTTGATACCTCTGTAAGTACATCCCTCAGTAAGAATATGTACATCAATATCATAAGACTGGGGGACACATCTTCTATCATTTTTGGTAAACCATTGGAGTATGGCCTACTCAGGATCGTCATTTATGCATATCAACATTTTCGAAATAAAGCCTTTTTGACAGCTTTTCATTGATGGCAGGAGAATCAACATGGGAATGGAGTTCTCTTATTTGTCCTACTAATTCACTATAGTGACTTGCCTCAAATGGCAAATCCTAATACAGCATCATGGAACAGTAAATTTGGCATAGTTGTAAGTAAAGCACCGATTCAAGAAAAGTGATACTTTGGCATCACTTAAGTTTATACAAAAATCTTTTTTTGGAGCAGAAGATTCCAAAAGACTGCTTGTGAACTGTTGAAAATTATACATAACAACCATAAAGAACAGTTTTTAAACTTGTTCCAGCTGGCTAATCTAGCTTTGTGTATACCCCATCAGACAGCAGACTGTGAAGTGGGGTTCTCAGCACAGAACAATATTTATACACATGTAAGGAACAGATTAAGCTCAGAAACAATGAACAAATTAATGCCTATACAACTAGAGGCAATATCTTTTACAGATTTTGATTTCAGTAGGGCTTTAACCTAGTGGAGCTGGAAGAAAGAGAGATGGATATTGAAGTGTTAGGTAAATGTTGAACTATGGCCTTTTTAGCTCCTCATCCTTTTTGTTCTACTCTCCCCCTTATTTTTGTGACAAGGGAGGAACACCACTCCTTAAGATAAAATCATGGCTTTATCTCTATAAATGGAATGATCTCTTTTTTCCTCACTTTTAACTTAATATGTGCTCTGTAGAATAAATCATTGGTGGACCTATTTGCAACAAGGTGGAATGTCAAAATAAACAAGCATATGATTTGGTAATTTTGCTAGATGTGTTGTATTTCTTAAAAAAAACATAAGTGCTTCTTGCTTAGTTTTGAAAGACATTAGCTCCGTAAATAGTATTGTTTTTTCTAATTATTATTGAACCATCAACATTAAAGTCATTGGGTTGGTTTTGAGTTTGTCTTTAATGCATTAAGTGTGCAATTGATGCTTAAATCCAAATAAACAATAGCCAGCAGATGTTTGGTCTGTCAACAGGCATGCAAACAGTGCAGTGGTCTAAAAAGTTTCTCATCCAGATTTATAAATCAGTTTATTTACCTACTTATATCAAGGGAAACAATAGACCATCCTGCTCTGTTAACATTCTAATTGTCATACACAATTGTTGGAACAGTTTTATTTCCCAAAACTGTCAGGAGCAGTTTTGGTCATTTCTACAACCTCCACAACTTCAACTTAATCATTTTTATTTTATAGTCAAAAATGCAGACAGCAGCTTCAGATCATTTTTATACACAGGCCTTTGTAATAAAAAAGTTACATGTATAGCTAGCTATATTATTGTCAAGCACTGACTGGATTAGAACCAATTTGGGTGATAGGGGTGGAAGGATTTGTCAATATAATCAAACATAACTGCTTCCTAGTGTAAAGTTAAGAGCATAAGTTTTAATAGATATAAAGTGTTTGTTGTCTTTTAGAGAATGACACAGCTGTTTTTATGGTGATCAATTCTTTACCCATGAAATCAGATGGTTTACTCCAGAACTTCATCCAGGCAGTTATACATACCAGTTGAATTTATAAGTACATTACAAGGTCAATACCATAAACCTTATGTACGAATTTCACTTAAAAGTACTTTTCAAGCCGAAATACAAGTCTCTTTTTAGAAAGTTGGTGTATCTGATTGATGCATTTGATCATCATTAATAGATTGGACCATTTAGAAATATGCAATGAAAATGAATGTTTTGGAAATTACAATGTTTCTTAAATGATTTTAAGTGTTAGCAAGAAATTATGTCTGTTAGATTCAAATGGAATCTATCAGAAAAAATTCTTGAAATTATGCTTTTTTTGTGCATATTTTTGATGGAATTTCTATAATAAATACAGTGAGATCAGCTGGTGAGTACAGATACCCCATTTACACTTCAGTTGTCAGTTTTGTTTTACATGTTTACATATGTACCATTAAATGGTTCTTTGCTAAAAAAAAAATATAAACATTAAATTGTTACCAACTGTTTTAAGTATTTCTCATTGAATATGCATCTAGTTGGTAACTGTATCTGTGTCTTCTAAAGTAAAACATCTCCATTTACATGATGACATTTTAATGTTTGGTAATGATTTATTCAGCTATTGCTAACTGTATACAATTTAATTATGCAGAAGAAACTTTTGTAGAGTGGACAAAATTCCTTCTTCATAAAGGAAGAGTTAGATGTATTGTCACTTGATATTTTGGTCTTTGTCTGGTACCCAGTTTTGTTCAGTGTTAATATCTCTGTGTTGATCGGCAAAATCTATATTTAGCCTATGCTGACCATGTTATGATCTTGACAATTGTGTCCGATTGTAATCATCAAAGAGAAGTTCTAGACAGGTGTGTGAAGCCCAAAACTCTTATCACAACATAGTTGAGCCCATTTCCAGTAAGCATTGGCTTTTATAGATAATGATATAATATTATTCTTAGTGTTACATGTATTTTAGCCAACACTTCTTTCAATAACAGAAACCTGACATCTAGAGAGAGATATCAACAGTAGAGATAATCTGATTACTTACTTTACAATATGAATTAATTATTGGTTCTGGAGAAAGTTGAAATAAAAAGTGGTCACTAGTGAGAGGAACATTTTACATACAGTGGAACCCCGCTATAACGCGGCCCGCATTAACGCAAATTCGGATATAACGCGGTCGTAGCATGGCTCCCGAAATTTCGTATATTCATTCACACATGGAAATTTTTTTTAAAAAAAAGTAAAAAACAAAAAAAACCCCAAGAAATTAACTTCATTTTGGGCATGAGATTAGTTGTGACTTTTAAAATAATATTTTCGTGGCATGGTTCCTGAAATTTGAAATTCATTTACGTGTATTTTATGGGACCGTGAAAATATTTGTTTAACGTACGAGAAATAGTGTGTAACACGTTTATTATAATTTGGTGGAAGAATTTGTGTATTGCTTTTAATAATAAACGATCGGAACTTAACAATGTATCCAGGTTCTTTAAGTGATTTTGGAGAAGTGATCGTGTATGAATTCTAAAATAATATGATATATATAACGTACGAGAAATAGTGTACAATGCTTGGCTTCTGAAATTTATCAATGTATTCCACTCTAGAAGAGAAAACTGGTTTCAGTAGGTTTTTGAATTGTTAAGCCAAAGTAAACATTATCGGAAGTGTTACTTATTATGGATCCCTGAGTAAAGCCAGTAATCGTCTTTGTGATTGTCTTCTGTAAATTCTGTAGACAGTCATTGCTCAAACAATAGCCGACATGGGCTTCTTATTTAGCTGCAATCACAGCCAAGCCGAAGACAAAGACTCTTGGTTGATACAAGAGTCGCACAATTTAATAAATATCAAAGGACGAAAGCCGCTGACATGTATACTGTGCTTGGCATTGTGGTCAAATAACAAACAGTTCAAAGTAAATAATATCCACTTTATTATCTGTAAATTAAACGGGCTTGAAATTGTACATCCATTTGGCTTAATTTTGTTTTAAATAAAAAGTGATTCATAACCATTGCAGGCCTTCATTACTTAGTTATCAAGCTTTATCTGTGTACGTTGTTTGCTTATATATAATTTTTTTTTTACTGTTATGGAAAAGCAAGTTCAAAAACACAAGTCGTTTTCTGCTAAAGAGAAACTGTATGCCCTAGATCAACTAAAGAAGGGCAAACAAAATACTCAGCTTGAAGACGACATACGTTTAGCAGAAGAAGCACTCAAAAAAATATGAGCACAGACATCATGATATGCTTAACTTGTATTCAGTAGATGACATCTGCCCTATATATGAACACATATCAGATGACGAAATTTTTACAAATGTCAGGAGGAAGAATGAAGCTGCACAATCAAAACCTGAAACCAGTGATGATAATGATAACGATGACGATGGCACACCAACTCTCCCCACCAAAAGTGTCTGAAGCAGTAGTATATTTAGAAGCAAGTTTAAGATGTCTGGAAACACAAGATGTTGACAGCGTCAAAGTCATTCAATCAAGAAACACTATTGACTTTGCTAGAACCCAACAGTTCGCGGCAAAGAAGCAAACGTCATGGAATATATTTTTCAAGAAATGATGAATATTAAATTTGGGACCACACTGACTTTACACTTTGGGCAACGATTAATTTAGCAGTTTTCACATGCTTCTTTTGATGTTCACAAAATCTGAAATAAAAGTTATTTGCACGCTGAAATCATGCTTTGATTGTTAATTATTCTTGCAGTTGTCGCATATGATAAAATTTTAGTGATATGAAATTTGTACAGACACCGTATGTAGACCCGGGAAAAGCTGCATGCAATGACCGTACGATATCAGACGGCAAGTAAATGGTTTCAATAGTTTGTTCATCCTATATTTTACATGATGAATTCAGACTATTACAAAATTATTGAATATTTAAATCTGTACAATTTTCAATGAAATTACATCCATTTTGGATGAACTGTATGCCACGACGGCACGGTAGCATACAGTGTTGATACACTTTTCATGATATAGCGATAGTCTGGCATTATCGGTCAATCTGTATTATCGTTCAAACAAATAAAAATTAGTAAATGTTTTTAATGCACAGTAATAACCTATAAATATCTTAGCCATCGATTATTTTGAATATATCTTAATTAATGCAATCCAGTTAATATTCATCTGATGATAAGCAGACTTTTGATCATGATACATGTATACACGTACATGTATATGTTCTCGGAAAAAAGTGAAATATTGTAAACCCCGCATTAACGCAACCCCGCTTTTAACACGATTCAATTTTATGGACCCAGATCATCGTGTTATAGCGGGGTTCCACTGTATTTGTACTAATATGCTGACTGCTGGTCACATTAGAGGGGTGGCCATTCAGAGGGGTACTTTTGAACACATACACATCAGTGCCAAGGGATTTTGGCCATAAGAAGCAAGTGGCTGCTGGACAGCAGTTCAAGAAGGGGACCACTGTAGGCCTATATCATCAAGATCATGGTTAATGAATGCATGACAATTACTGAGACCCATCCATATTTTGATGTGATAGCGCATCTGATTGGTTGGTTATTTTTTACCATTGAAAAGAATGTATTTTTAGGATTATGATCAAACATGATAAATAGGCCATTGTCATTGAGATTATGATTGGCTATGATTATGTGTGAAATTTTTGCATACAAATGATGTGATCTTAGAACACTCTAGCAGCTGTATTTCTGATCAGACTTTGATCAAGTTTGTTAAATATATGATCAAGATGTTGGATGTGTTTATGAGCAAGATCTATGCATGTTAATGTAGTGATATTGTATTTGATTGGCTTAGTTTGTTACCACTCTGGAATTTGATCCACCTTGGTAAATAAGCTTTGTTGTGGATAGTTTTTTTAATAAGTGAGGTCTTTCCATATTAGTAAGGTATCTGGCATCTGATTGGCTGAGCTTATTATCTCTCAAGATCTATAGACTAAAGCACAATTCTACTAAAATTATTTGTTTGTAAGAACATGTGGTCTTCATAGCTGTTATCACATTTCGTAACAAGTTTGATTCACACTATTACATTACAGTCATATGTGCAAATTACAGGTGGTATCCCAAAACAGTGGTCTTTCAAGTCAGTAATTTATGTATAACAATTTCAAATGAATGCATTAATACCAAATCACGTTCTCGATGTAGTAGCTTTTAACTTTTAAACTTATTACTTTGCAAAATCTCCATACTCAATGATATAATATTTTCCATGTAAAAGACAAGATGGGAAATGAGAGGTATTTTTTAATGGAAAACCAGAAAGTTGATTGATAAGATAGGTGGCACCTGATGGTAAAAAAAACAGCTATGAATGGTTACACTTTGCCTACTTACCTTCTAGATTTTTTAAAAAATTTACTGCTGGCAAAATGATTGATACAGGCAGGATAAAAACTGAAATATAAATTATGTTTTCTTGGGGAAAAAACAACATGCAATTGTCAATGCTGGAGACGTATATGACACATGTTATTTGTCTCTTTGAATACACAACAAATTATACCTGTAGACCGGTTTTAATAAAAATATTAACAAACTTTCAGGAGTATCTGCTCAATGTTTCTACTTCTGATGGTGGCAGGGACGATTTATGATGTCTTCTTCATTCACAAGCTTCATAAGATTAGCTCCGACTTGCTTATTGAGAAGGTTTTAGTAAATGAGCATGCCAACAATAGTCAGATCCTTGACTCTTCAAACATTCGTTTTCATGCCAGTTCTCATCAACAAACTGAGCAAACACCCTTACTGGGAATAGAGAAGCAGAAGACAGAACCTAATCAGCCAGGTATGGTTTATATTCTTCAATATTTGAGGTTTATTTAGATTCAAATTAAATATATTTTCCAGCAAATGGCCTTAGATGAAAATAAAGAGTTTCCTTTCAATGAGAGAAGTATAATGGGAATAAGATCAGAAAGATAGGATGTGAGGTGTAGAATATGCATTTGAATCTGTCTTAATCAACATTAAAAAATTGCAGGCATTTGTAAAAACTGGACTAATTTAGAGATGGTATGATTTCTTGAAAATATAAAAACACATGTAAATCAAGAAATGAAATCCAAACTTATCAAAATAACCATGGAATTTTGTATTTTGATTTACTGTGACATGTTGTAATATAGCAAAAAAGAACTTGTGTTCTATTTGTTTTTGCAGGGTTGTGTGGAAGACTTCTGGTGTCCTTCTCTGTCTACACAAATGGTTCAAAGCTGTTGAGCACCAAACAGGGATCAGGAATGCTGGCTGCCATAAATGGAATCCGTTTCTTAAGCATTAGTTGGGTTGTTCTTGGACATGTGTATGCCTTTGGAGCTTTCAACACTGGTATATACACTGCATGACCATTTATTATACTTTGTCTATATATGCTTTTGGTGTTTTCACTACTGGTATATACACTGCATGACCATTTATTATACTTTGTCTATATAGGCTTTTAGTGCTTTCACTGCTGGTATATACACTGCATGACCATTTATTATACTTTGTCTATATATGCTTTTGGAGCTTTCACTGCTGGTATATACACTGCATGACCATTTATTATACTTTGTCTATATATGCTTTTGGTGTTTTCACTACTGGTATATACAGTGCATGACCATTTATTATACTTTGTCTATATAGGCTTTTGGTGCTTTCACTGCTGGTATATACACTGCATGACCATTTATTATACTTTGTCTATATATGCTTTTGGAGATTTCACTACTGGTATATACACTGTATGAGCATTTATTATACTTTGTCTATATATGCTTTTGGAGCTTTCACTGCTGGTATATACACTGCATGACCATTTTTTATACTTTATCTCTGTAAAATCTTTTCATTTGTTGGTAAATGGAGGCATTAGAAGATTTAGTATCTGTTAAACCAATGATCTGTGTCAAGTATGCAACAACAAATTTAATTGGTCATTTGGCAAAAATGTTGTCATTGGAGGATTCATAACAATGTGTCTTAATGATGTCACTTTGTCATTATCTCTTTTGGCATTTAACTGTATTTTCTGTTTCAAATATATTAAGTAGCGAAGTGGTCTAAAGACTTTACCAGTCATTGCTGTCTCACCTTTGCATGGGTTCACATATCTGTCTCAGCCAGTCTGGATATTTAAGAAAGCTTGCCAGTAGCTTCCTATGGGTCAGTGGTTCTTACAGGGTTGTCCTTGGGGTTTTTCCCTATTTATTCTGGTGTGTATAGCCTGTTGTGTGCTGAGAAATGGTGTAAAACCCACAACAGCAACTTCATATATGTTACCTGGTTATAATACCTATGGAATACATCAACTACCATACCAAGTTAGCTCAATCATGATTTCATTAGCGATAAAAGTGCTAAAAATTTATAATAATAATCTTTCAGATGTTTATAGTAAGCTGCTTGTTTTCATTATCCACTTGTGCCTTTTCCATGGTTTGCTTAGGTTGGCATGAGGAAGAAGTCATGGAAAACTCATGGAATTAAGTCATAAGGAGTTCTGTCCTTGAAAAGTCCATGAATTAAAAAGTTGTCAATTTGGCCAAAACATCTTTGAGCATATATAACTTGAATAAAAGAAATTGGTTTTTAGAGTTTATTAAAAAAATGCTTTTCACTTTGAAAAAATAGATTGATTTTATTATAAGTGCACTATTATTGCCCAGATCAATTGTCCTGGTACAGTTTTAGTGCTAACACTGGTTATAACAAGACAGCGACAAACCAGTCTTTGACTTTATCATATGGAATCTTTGGATTTTTTTTTTCAGCAGAATACCTTCTTGAAAAGCACATTGTGGGTGAGACAGAAAGAAATTTTAGTAAATTTATTATTATGTTTACAAATATTTAGAATCAACACAGTATGGCACTTATATCTCTCCTATGAAAAAGGGTGATAAAAGGAGGAAAGGAAAAAACAGCATTATACTATATAACTTCCTTGGACTGCAATATAATGAGGGAGTCCTGTATACATGAGATATCATGTATGTCTTTCCTATCATCATAATATATAACAGTGGTTATAAATGTCACCTTCAAAAACCAATTGTGACCTTCAAAATCTTATTGTACAAATGCGCCTAGATGTTTTACAGATTGAATCATAAGACATTTCTTTTTCTAAAATGAGCTACCTTTATCCATAATTTAAACTAAAATGACATAATATGATGTCCATGTTGCCATTAACAGACTTTTTTATTTTGCTATTTATATATAGCTTTTTATAAAGTGTTACTGTGAAACAGTCTGTTGATAAAAAAGTAGTTTGTAGCTAAAGTGAACCTCATTGCTGTGAATTGCCAGACACAATGAATTCCTTGGTTGGTTGTTTTAATAGTACTTCTAAAACATTATTGGCTATATCTTAGACAGTAAATAAGATATTGTCTTTCCAAGGACACATTGAGGCAGCAGAGCCAGGCTGGCCTGGCTGGATATCTAGCCTGCTTATAGCAGACATCATATGCAAACATAGAATATTTTTTCCAGAACAAATATTAGGCAAAATTGTGCAACATGCATTTTATCATATCATTGATGGACTATTGCACAGTTGTTTTATATTAAAAATTTGAGAATTTGTGTAAAGTTATGCTTTCCACAGCACATGCAAAAAGAGTTTCTTCATACCTTTAAGTGAATATTTTCTGAATTTTATATATATTTCAGAAAATGTTTTGCCATTTTTGCTCACGATGTTGAACAGATGGAGTTGGCAGGCAATTATCAATGCTACTGTTGCAGTAGACACCTTCTTTATTCTCAGGTAAGACTGCTTATACATTGACCCCAGCTATATTGTAGGATTTATTCTAGAATATATAATTACAGAATTTGCACCAATATTTTAAAAATTGCAAAGAAAACTCTAAATAATATGCAAACATCATCAGACCTGCCAGCCCTTATGATTTTGCCATAAGTGTTAAGAAAATTACCCCTAAAGTACTTACTTAGGGCATGAAAGCAAATACTACAGAAAAATGATCATTGCCAAAAAATCCAGAAAATTTGTGCATCCATGTTTGATTTGGGCCCAGGTTTCATATTAGAATTGGTGAAATTAGTTAGGGAACCAGACTAACTTTACAGCAGTACCTCAGACACTTTAAACTGCACCTGTTTGTTCATGTGAATCATCTGCATGATCAAATTCTTGATTATAGAATTTTTATGGAAGTTTAAGAAGGGAAAATAAGTCTCTTGAAAAGTGCTAATAATCAACACAGAAGAATAAAAAGAAATATTCAGATTCTTGTGAGTAAAAGCTGGAAGGTACACAATTATATTTATTGGACATCACATGCCAGTTTGAGTATGACTCGTAGCAGGAGATATGATTGACATTTTCATGTGAAATGGACAAAGAATTTCCAAGAATTACATAAAGTTGAGAGATCATCTCTTTAAGTCTTTTCATATAAATTGAGACTATGCTTAAATAGGTGACCGCTGCATAAGAATAGCATAAGAGTACTTTCCTTATTTGCTATTTATATCAACTGTATATGAATCCATTTCAAAGAAAACAGACAGGGTTCTTCAAAAGTGAACTTTGCCTAACAAATTCATTTTATTGATAAGCTAGTTACTTAGTGAACCAGTTTTGCATGTATATAATAACTATCATACAAGTAACCCAGACTATATTTACCTTATACTTAGGCATGTTCATACTTTGTGAGTATATTGTTTTTAATTTTTCATAATAATAATAATAATAAGATAAATAATGGAAGTATTTTTTAAGCCATGCAGTTGATTACTGAGAGCATTAGAGTACTGCTTTCATAATTGCCTTTGTCTTCAAATAGGAGAGTTACCCTCAGTAAAGTAGTTACTTGTATTAAGGTAGGAAGAGTGGCAAAGTTTAAGTACATAATTTTATGTTCAAGTTTCTCTGTACATATTTCTAAGAAATATACATAAAAAGGACAGTCAAACCTGTCAATAGTGGTCACCAGTCAGAAAAGGCAGAAGTAACCTTTCTGTTCTGTACACATGTTTACCTTTCAAAATTGGTTTTTTAAAATGCCATGTACAGATTTTTATTATTATTATTATTGCATTTTCAAACTTGTTTTTATGCACTATTCAACAAAGTTATTATGTGCATGTTTATGTCATCTCCCAAATTTATGTTCTACACAAAATGACATTTGTATTCTGCTCACTTTAATCCATCCAGTAAATTAATTCATCACAGATTTAATAAAATCACAGACCTTAGTTTTGTTTTATGCATTTCATTGCTGGTTCTTGGCTTACATATAACTTTGAAACAGAAAACAAACCCTTTGATCAGTCCACTTGTAAAAATTTGGAATGGAAACAGCTGTTCGTACTTCAAAAACAATATCTGGATTAAAAGAAAACTCGTGTGAGAGACTGGTGATGAATAGGGGATCAAAAGAAGGTGTATGTAACTGTTCATGTTGACCCAGGAGCCAACACTTTGCTTATCATTACAGAGGCTTAAAGTATTGAACAACCCTTCACTCTGATGAAACTTTTTTCATCAGGGATTGTTTTAATCAACAAGCAAATATAGTATTAGTTTATACCTGTAACAAAGGCATGAAAGGTGACTTCCAGTTCTGTAGTGATAATACAACTACTTTTCCTACCATTGTTGCAACCCATTACTCTAATGATAAAATGGCCTCACATTTGAATTTGACTATGATTTCTTACACTTCATGTTAATGTTATTGTCAGATAGGATGCAATATTTGCTTAATGTTCCGATTAATAGTTCCTTTGACTCCCATTTTGACACCTACATGACTTTATTTTTGCTCTATTGGTCATAGACCTGAAGAGCTTATGGGATAGTGTGCTTGTCCATCATTTGTAATCAGTATCACTATTGCCACAAGTTTGTCACTGCTACCCTTCCTTGCCATAATACTTTGCACACACATTTACTCCATCTTCATCATGGTCCTAAATGAAAATGGTGCTGCTTGGATAACCAATATGGCTGCCATGGCAATCATCTTGAAAATCTTGTTACTGCTATTGTTGCAGAATGGATGGTCATATCCACATGGGGTTTTCACTGAAAAACTTATTTTGTCTAGTTCATCCAAAATGAAAATGACAGATCTGTTATCCAATATGGCCACAGCAGCAGCCATTTTGAAAGCCATATTATGGCTGCACCTCCTTAAGTGATTGTCATATCAATATGGGGTTTTATTAAAAGAATTCTTATGATACCTGGTTGGTCCAAAAGAAAATGGTGCATATCTGATACCTATTATGGCCGATATGGCAGCCATCTCAAAACTCACGTTATGACAATGCTGTATAAACATAAAGTACTATTGATGTTGAGTATTCACTAATAGTAATCTTATGAAGTCAAATTGGTCTTAAATGAAAATGGCACCAATATGATATCCAGTATGGGCACCACACAGCAGCCACCAGAAAAATCTTGTTATCACTACTCCTTCTGAATGGGTAGTTATATCGACATGACATTTTCACCAAATGACTCTTTATAGAGTCTACTTGACCTTAAATGAAGATGGTGCCAATCGGACATCCAGTATGGTCTCCACACAACCCATCTTGAAAATCTTGTTATTGCTTCTCCTTAGTGGAAATGTCATTTCTTTAAAATATTCTTATCTCTACACATTCCAATTGGGTGACTATATCAATATGGGATTTTTACCTATAGCTTTCTTATGATACCCAGTTGGTCAAAAATGAATTTCACAATGACTGTCTTAAAAAAATTTGTTGCTATTCCAGCTGAATGGATGATCATTTTGACATGGGGTTTTCACCAAAACACTTCTGCTGATATCTTCTTTGTTTTAAATGAAGATGGTGCTCAGCTGACATCTCATATATGTGCCACAGCAGCTAATTTATTTTTATTTTTATCACTGAACTTTCTCTAAGATGGTTTCAATACTGGACTGTTTAAAAGGAGAAATGATCTTACCATGAATTGTTGGAAATTTCTTTTACTCGGTAAAATATCTATCCTATTAAGGGACTGGTTTCACTAACCAGCAATGAATTGCTATGGTCCTCTCCTGTAAGATTAAAACACATCATTTTCCAACCTGAATTTCATGAACATTGTGACTGAAGTGTGGTGAGTACAAGTGAGATATGAAATATTTGCACATCAATTTACATGATATGCCTTTAATCTAAACAGAGCCTTGCTCATCAAAGAAATATTTAATTTGCATACTTGGAGTGGAAGTTATTGATATGTTCCAGTGACCACTTAAGGTCAGGAGTTGCCACTGTTGGTTAGGAAATAGCTAGTCACTGACTGTTGAAAGCATGTGATCATTACACACACAGGACATTTATATAGGAAATTGGGCAGGGGGAAATAAGGATGACTGTTGTGACCAGGTGACCACTATGTACAGGTGACTGTTTAGGAAGTAACTATATATACTTATCAATTGGCGTGTTTAAAGGGAGAGAGAAAGATAAGGATAGCTTAAAATTAGGTAGAAAATGGGCAGTTTAGAAGAGTTTCCTAATTTATACAACAGATTGTGAATATAAAGGATAGTTGTAGAGATAGATATCATACTGGCAAAATAAAAAACCCAGTTTGTCAATGCAAATCACAATTTTGACCAATTTATTATGAGTTAAAATGTGTCAGTAAGCTGTTTGATTTCAAGGATTTTTGTAGGGTTAAACAATTAAGAAATGCATGCAAAACTCAGACACTGAATGAATCAATAAAGGTTCTTGTACATATAAAGATAATTGAGGTATAATCTCAAAATGTATTATAGAGGATATGCATGATTTTTATTTACACTTTGAGGCTGACAAGAAATGATCATATCCTTAAACTGCATATATTTAAAATGTTCTGAATATCAGTGTGCTGTATATCAGTTTTTTTTTTTTAATTAGTGAAAAGTATGTCACTGCATCCCTATAGAGTGCTCTCCACACATTATCTTTGATTATCCTTGTTATTAAATGGATTTTTGTATTTACTTGACTATGTTGTTGATATGCTAGAAAATTGCACTTTAATCTGCATGTTGGTTTTCAAATCATCTGCCCCTCAGAATCTATAATTAAGAGACTCAGCTAAAACCACAGGAGCTAAAGTAGGTTTGTACAGAGGATGTGGTTTTGTTTGGAGACTGTTCCATCAGGAAATCTGTCATCATGCTAGTGTGTTGTCATGAAGTAAAGGGATATCTCAGGTACTGATGCATTGATGAGTGATTTGGTAGTGTTGCACAATGTCCAGTGACACTAGATGATGACTCAGACCCCTATACCTGGATGATTTGTGTGGTTTGGATTTTTTTAACTTAGCTTTAACTATTTTTTAGTAATATTGCTACAATATCTGCAGTGTGGCATTTTATACTGATGTCTAGCACAAGGGTATCACGCCACAGACATGTAACATGATATCCCACCCAGTCACATTATTCTGACACTAGGCCAACCAGTCCTTACACTAACCTCTTAATGCTGAGCACCAAGTAAGGCAGCTGTATATACCATTTTTATAAGTCTTTGGCATGACTCACTGAACCCACTACCTATTGCATCTGAGGTGGACGCTCTAGCCACTAGGCCACTGGGATGGTGTACATGGATGAGTATGTCTTTTATATTTAAAAACAGTGCACATAAAAGTCTCTTGACTTTTGTGTTGTATAAATTGTGGTCTCTGCTTGTATTTTCATCTAACTTTATTATTTTATCAAGTTTGGTTAAAAAAAAGTAAATCCATATTTCATCACCTTTGACAATCTCATTAAAATGTCTCTGTTCACGCATTTTTATATTTGGCAAGTAACCATTTGGCAGTTTCACGGGTCAGTTTTGGATCAGGTATCATCAGATTCAAGTTCCATCTTGCACAAATGTTTCCAAGTTTCAAACAATTCTATAGACTATTAAAAATAGTTGATGAATTAATGCATGCTGTAATAGAAATATCTTCCACTATGTATTGAGCATCTCCACCAGTAACTCCATTCACAACAGCTACTTCCAGGTGATCTGTCTTCCAGAATTTAGAGCATATTCCAAAGATTTGCAACCATTTTACAAATGATGAAATCACCTCAGAATCATGGGATGTGACAGAGAATTACATCTGAAAATTTATCCAAGTCAGCCTAGATATTAGTTGGAGAGTATCCTAAGAGTTCCTGGATTTTACAATATGCTCTTTGTACAGTAATAGAATATTTCTTCCCCAGACATTGTAGGTCAGTGTCATTTACCGTTGTCACAGTATGCATATATCTGCAGATGTCCACCATGCTGCATTTGCATCTGCAGGTCATTGTATAGAATGTTAAATCATTTTGATTTGCATATAATTTATTGACAGCTTTTTAAAAAACATCTTTGCAAACAACTCATAAAATTTACATGGATATAACTCATGACAACCAAAAGAATGCACTTATCAGAAGACAGATTTCTATAAACTAAATGTATGTAAAAGCTGGGAAACTACATTGTAGAATTCTGTAACCAGATATCTGAAAACGATAAAGAGACAAAACAAAGAAAACAATAAAGCAATTGTGCATTTACAGTTGTTTGATATGTATGGTGATCTTGTTTAGAAAGTGCGTTTAAAAATGTATTGGACTTTTACCAGTGTTGTTAATAGAAGAAGAATGAGGAATTATTATTTTTAATGCAGATAATTCGCTTATAGAATTGTCATAAAATATTAAGTATTGTAACTGACAAATAATTCCTTGGAAAGTGTTTTTGCTTTGATCAGCATAGAGAACACACCTTGTACAATTGGATGGGCTTGTTAGGTACTATTATAATATGGTAGGTTACCTTGTGAAAGAGGATATGCTATTAGGTACTGATATAATTAAGGAAGTAACTTTGTCAAAGGGGATGTCTTAATAGGTACTAATAAGAATAGGGCTATCTTCTAAAAAAAGGGGATTGGTTTTTTAGGTGCTAATTAGAGAGGTTACCATTTAAAATGGGATATTCTTATTAGATACTAACATAATCAGGGTGGTTACCTTGTAAAGGGGATGGGCTTATTAGATACTAATATGATTAGGAAGGTTACCTTGTAAAAGTGAATGAGCTTGTTAGGTACTAATATAATTGTTCATTTGTATCTATGCATGATAGAAAAAAAAATCATACAAGGATCAGAATTTTACATCAGACACAAAATTCTGCCTCATATAGGATGCAAAATTCTGATCTCTTGAATTTTCTTGTTCAACAATGATGCATAATGAAAGACTGTTTTCCATTTGCTGAATGGTTACTGTCCAATGTAAAAATGGAAACATATTTTAACTCTAGACACAATATGTGAGGTTGCTCTCACAATTATTTACAATCTTTATTCAGTCTGCACTATTTTGCATCACTTGGAGCACATGAGTGCCAAAGATTAATCTTTTGAGGCTTGTGTTCCATGCAGTAGTAATAATAATAATAATAATAATAATAATAATAAATTTATTATTATTATTATTATTATTATTATTATTATTATTATTATTATTATTATTATTATTATTATTATACATTATGATTATTATTATTATTAAACATTATGGTCTACATTATTGTTTGTATTACAGCGGACTACTGCTCTCCTACTTATCATTGAGAGAAATGCAAAAATGTCAGTCACTGTGGAAATTCAAATGGGGACTCTTCTACTTCCACAGAGTATGGAGGTAAGTGACAAGCAAATTAACAGTTGAATTAGCCAAGACATAACTGTGTTCATCCTCTAATTATGAGCTGAACACCAGAATCAAATAACCATTTTTTTCCCTCTAAATGGAAATTTTAAAATTGGGGCAAATAAAATCGTAAATTAAATTAGCCACTGTCATAAAGGGATAATATTTTGCTCAGCTGTTCATAAACCAGAAGAGCTTATAGGATGGCCTGTGGTCCATTGTCTGTCCATTGGCACAAGTTTGTTATAACTACTCTTGAACTACTAGGAGGAATTGCTATGAAATTTTACACACCGATTCATCCCAATGTCTAGTTGGTCCAAAATGAAAATGGTTATGCTCAGGCAGTCAATGTGGCCACCATAGCAGCCATCTTGAAAATCTTCTTAGTGTGACTTTCTGATTGGATGGTCATATCAGCATAGGGTTGAAACTAAAAGACTCCTTATGATGTCTAGTTGGTTGTTAATGAAAATTATGTCAATCTGATGTCCAGTATGGCTGCCATGGCAACCATCTTGAAGGTCTTGTTACATTTCCTTTTAAATGGAGAGTCATATCAACATGGGATTTTTACCACAAGATTTAGTATATCTAGTTAGTCTAAATGAAAGTAGTTACATTTGAAAATCCTGTAATGTTGCCAATGTAACCATCTCAAAAATCGCATGATAGCTACTCAATGGGGTTTTCACTTAAATACTACTTTATAAAGTCTGGTTGATTTTGAATGAAATAGTGCTAAGCTGAAATCCACTATGTCCATCAATGATGCTGTCTTGAACAGAAAGTTAAATTGGCTTTAAACATTTCTTATAATATTGTTGGTCTTAAATGATCATGTTTCCACTCTGACATTGAAATTGGCTGCCATAGTGGCCATCTTGAATATTTTGTTATTGCTAGTCCACCAATTTGGATTGTCTTTTCAACATGGGGTTCACATTACAAGACTTTTATGATCCATTCTGGCAATTAGCATGGCACCACATCAGCCATCTTGAAAATCTTATTGCTACCAATTGTCACATTAACATGGGGTTTTCACCAGAAGGCTAATTATGATGTCTAGTTTGTATTGAATGAAAACAGTGCTATCTGAGCTCAAATATTTCTGCCACAATAAAATTGGTGAAAATGGACAATGGATCATCAATTTGGTATGGGGTTTCCACCACGTCTTTAAATGTTGTCTGTTTGGTTTGAAATGAAAATCTGTTTGCTTGGCAGCTATGGAGTGCTTATGAAAATCTTATCATTCAGGAGTATCGGAGATGGTTTCAGCATGTGCATGTTAAAAAGAACAGGATCTTATCTTGATTCCTGGAAAAATATTTTCAAACAGCAGAGCATCAGATCCTTTGAAGGACTCTTGTTCAGGTTAGAGCCTTTGTAAAAATGTTGGGCAATCATAAAGGTATGGGTATTTAGCATATTTTAAGATGTAGCCTCCAAAAAAAGAAGATGCTTAAATCTACTTTTATCTTCATTTTTGCACATATGAATGGTCACTGATACAATATGAGTGGTGATTCAGAGGAGGTTTGTTGAGTTCAGTCAAAGTCTGTTTTTTTCACATTTAAATTATTACAGACTTGTTTGTGAAAATGGGGAGATTTGGCTAATTTTGACAAAAAGAATCAACAGCTAACCATTAAAAATTGAAATCCCATAGAAGAAAATATTGGATATGTCACAGAATCTCTTCACAAAGATCACATTTACAAATTTGGACCAATTATGGATATGTCAAAGAATCCCTTTATAAAGATCACATTTACTACAGTTGACAAATCCTGGATATGTCCCAGAGTCTATTTATAAAGATCACATTACTATTGATGGTAAATATTGGATTATATCCTAGAATCCCTTTACAAAGCTCACATTTACTTCTGTAGACCAATCCTGGATATGTCCCAGAATCACTGTACAAAGATCACATTTACTTCTGTAAACACCTGGATATGTTCCAGAGTCCCCTTACAAGGATTACATTACTAATGATAACAAATCCTGGATATGTCCCAGAATCCCTTTACACACAAAAAGATCACATTTACTTCTGTAGATAAATCCTGGCTATGTCCCAGAGTCCCATTACAAAGATTACATTAACTACTGATGACAAATCTTGGATATGTCCCATAATCCCTTACAAAGATCACATTTACTTCTGTAAACAAATCCTGGATATGTCCCAGAGTCTATTTACAAAAATCACATTTACTACCATAGATAGATAAAGTGTCAGTTTAATGTCAATAGAATGAAGTGATGCTTTATACTTAAAATGTAGTCATAGCTACATAGATTAACAAGAAATAAGTTAAAATATATTATCCTGGTATGTATAATTGGATAGACACAGGAATCTGTAATACATAATTAAATACAAGAAGATAGATAAACATCTCAACATAAATCTAATTTTTGCAAGTTTGGGAACTGTATTACTTATAAATGATATCCATTTGTTTCATATACAGTATTGTAAAATATAGAAAATAGTGGCGAAATTTGTTTTGCATACATTAGTGTAAAATATTGAATATTATTTATGAAATATTTTAAAATTCTTTATATTTTTAGATTTGAAAAATATGTGTTCCAGTTTAAATTATACTTGCAGCAGTAGAAAAGGCATTTTGTAAGGTATAGTAATTTTAGATGGATAATGCATTATCTTTCAGGCATAGAAGTGATTTGTTGCCAAAGATAATTGGCTCACAACCATTTGTTTCATTACAAAGTGATGTCCCTTGTGACAACAGTGTTTAAATCATGGTGTGCTGCAGATAGAATAAAATAGTTATCAATGTTAAAAATATAATTTATTGCAATAATTAAGCCATGCAAGCCAAACATTATCTTTGATCACTAATATATTTTTTTTTACAATAAGTGATTTAATGTGATTGAACTTTATGAATAGGATGATGGAGATGGTGCATTATTTATTACCACACCACAAAATAAATCCACTGTTAACAAAGAAAATGAAGATATTATATACATATTTAGTGATATATTTTATGCAATAGTTTTTTCTAAATAGGCTTTTTTTGGTTACATTACATATGAACTGTACATTACTCATCCTATCATCATCTTCTCTTCTTAGGTCTGAGAAACAGTGAAACAAATAGTGCACACAAATCTCATTCCAAAAACAATTTTGTTTGTATTACTGTTTCATGACATCTCTGAATTAAAAATAGCTGTGTGGTTCCATTTAAAAGTAAGGATGATAAAAATAATTTTAAAAAAAATAACTAGTTATTCAGTGACAATTTTTCCCTGTATATTTCTGCAAGTACTATATGTGTGTTTCTTTCAGCCCACGAAAATATCTGTATACAATATGCATTTACTTGAACACTAAAGGTTTAGAGTTTTACAAAGCCTACTGAGAACAGTGTTGGTTCAGTGGCTGGCATGACTGGACTCCCTTTCAATATGTCTGAGGTTTAAATTGTGCCTGAATCAGCCTAGATTAGCTGATTTAGTGTTTCTCTGGAAAGACACTTTAATCCCATTGTCTGACTACTAAATGGTCTTTCATGTGGTGCTGTGTCATTAAACACATCAATCACAGTTTCAAGCATATTGGTAGCTCATATTTGAGGAGGTTATCAGTTTTTATCTGTGAAGTGAGTGAAAATATAAGTTTCCACCTAGATAGGATGCCAGTCAGTTGCAAGTTAGCTCTCCTTCCTGCCAGCTAATTTTCATTGCTGTTGCCATTTTTTAATTGGGTCAACTTGAGAAAGTGTGCATGCTTATATGTTGAGTCCAACTCCAAACTACATAGACCTAGATTATCCATCCCATAATGCATTGGCAGATCTGGGTCTATGCAGTTTGTTAGGAGTTATCAGGAGAATAAACAGCATAGACATTGATCTACATGGCACATTATGCAGTGGCAGATCAGGATCTATTTTGCTTGCAGTTGGACTGGACTGATAAGCGAGAGCATATTATGGTAAGTGATGCTATCAAAGGCACAAATATATAGGATTTCTGTCTTCAGATCAGAAGTCTGTGGTTCATATTAGTCCATGTTGCCTTCTCAATTTAAATACTGGTAATTAGAAAGTTTTTAAAAAATTTACCATGACAGTAAAATTAGACCCAACAAAATATTCACATTATTATCAACGAAGTAGTACATTTATCATTTCAGACTCACTCCTCCATACATGCTTATATTTATGGTCTATGTAGTCCTGTTTCAATACTGGAGTGATGGCCCCTTTTGGCCACAAGAAGGGATAGAGAAGGACCACTGCAAAAGTTACTGGTGGAAAAATCTACTTTACATCAACAACTTATTCCCAACAATGGAAACTGTAAGTTGTTAAATTGCTGTGTAATGATATAATTTTCTTTTTGTTGTTTAAGCATGGATTTTTTTCTTTTTTTTAGATAAATGATTGAAATCTTTGGGCTTGTGTTAAATTCCAAGGTGTATTGATTGGTAGTACATTTTATTTTTGATAGACTGAAATGATTCTTTGTCCATCTGACTGTTTATTCTTGTGTCTGTTAATTCTTTTGTATTTATTTTTTGTATATTTTGTATTTATCAGTATTTGAATATGTGTGTGTATGTGTACATGCATGCAAAAATACATATATCTGTGGTTGTAAATATAAATTAAAATAGTGTGTATTTGGAATGAGACATTCAAATGCCTTTAGAAAGTAAGCAAACTTGTACATATATAAATTTATCAAATTGGCCTTACTTTGATGACAATTTTGTTACATTATAAACATATGTATTTTTAAATATGTACAATGTCCTTTACAGTGTATGGTATGGTCCTGGTATCTGGCCAATGATATGCAGTTTTTTGTGGTCAGTCCCTTGTTGCTGATTCCTCTCTACTAGTAAGTCCTTTTTTTACTTATCCATTCCTTCCAGGGGTATATTTAGGGCCCATGCTCAGTGAAATTTGTGAAGCCCCATTGTAATCACATCTGTACATCTATCTGTTTGTCCATCAATCTATCCATCCATCCTTCCATCTGTTAATGAATTGGTTTCTTGGAGTAAATTTTATCAAAGTTGATAGATGAGTTTCACAGTTGCCTGTAATCAAATGTTAAGCAGATTATCAAATTATCTCATTATAAGAAAGCAAGCTTTTGGGCTTATTATCTCATTCATATATAGCTATTAAACACTCTGGCATTAGAGTTTATGTTTGAATCAATTAAAGCATATACATATATGCACCCTGATTGAATCTTGACCATTCTTACTAGGTCCTAAGCAACAGTTGAAATGTATTTCTAGCACCTACCCTTAGGGACAGTGGTAACTTTGTACATACATGTACATTACTTATGCATTCTTTATTAAGTTTTTTGCATTTAGCTCAGGTATTTTTTTTGCATATTGTATAAATAATGTTACACCTGGAATCAAGAGACATGGTGAGAGGATGCTTCTTGATGAGTAGTACAAGCTAATCATAAAAAATCACTGTGACCCATGTTTCTTTTTGATATACATAACAGTGTCATAATACCATAGGAAAACTATTACTATCTTGCAAGTTCAGCCATCCCAGAAAACACTTTTAGCTAAGATGCACAGTCTCATCACAAGTGACCTAGCAAACATCCTCTACCAAAACTTGAAATCCTACCCACAAAAATAGGAAGCTTTTTCACTTCAAAGGACAGAATACTCATTCAATATTTCCATCTTTTCTTTCTATAATGACAAAGTTTTGCCTTTACAAATTAAAGCATTTTGCCATTACTTGCTGGTATTTACGTACTTGCACCAGTAGTCTATATGACTTTACAATAGTCCTAGCTTAAATTGTAATTTATGCATGGGTGAGAGCATATAGTGGTTATAGAAAACTCATAATCTGTGTATAATTTCTGCTATGACCAGATATATACAGATAAATTTGTATACCAGTTCTTTTAGTGTAACTGATACAGGCAGTCATTAAGAGCCTTCTGACAGTTAGTATTTGATACTATATATTGATGCTTCATTGCTTTCATAATGCCATCTGTTAGCACTTTATTATTTTTACCAGTATAGAATGTTATTGGTCTTTTCCAACAGGTAAAATTTTCTCATAATGGATAATATAGCACCTAAGTTGTATGTTACTTTAGTTCCCTTTTATGTGCAGATTTTTGTGTTATATAGAAAACTTGTTTATATTACTATATAGCTTCCTCTCTGGTCAGGTAAGTACAGGCCAGTTTTCTATATATGGTTTACTCAGTAGTGTCCAGCTCATGGAGTGTTACTATAAGCAATGCTTGATTGATTTTTTTTTATGTCTGAATAGGCATCAAAAAAATTGGCCTTTGTGTGTGGCAAGCTCATATTAGAATTGATTTTTGCTTTGCAGTTGGTCCATGTAAGTTCTTAAAGTGATGCTCTATTGATTCATATTCACATGCCTACAGGTCATTGCCTTCTAATTGTATGTTTAGCATCCAATTATCAATACTCCTGACACTTTTCTACCTGTACAGGTCACATGCATCCCTCTATAGGTGTTTGTCATAGTGGGTAACCCTGCATAGTTTTGTACAAATTCAAAGCAGGTCACTCACACAACTAACTGTATGTAGGACCTGCTTTATTTTGTCTTGCAGATTTAGACCATGGGCAAGACTTGTCTGACAACAACTCTACATGTGTAATTTTCTCTGGTTGTCTTTCCTGCAATACCTGTCTGACTTGCCTTTTTGGATAGAAGTCGGTCAGCTAGAGGGATGAAAACGAAGCCTGCATCTGAGGGTTTGTACCACATCATTCCTGAGCAGCGAGATGCAGTGCAGTAAGGAGAACATGTCATAACTTTTCCCATCAGAATTATGGACTGGATATGTGAATTAGCATCCAGTAATCTGTTCCAACCTCAAGAACTGGACTACATCATGCCAGTCAAGATCCTTCACAACTGGACTTGGCCATGTAACTGATCACAATGGTCCATGACCACAATCAGTCTTACATTATCAGTCACCAGAATGCAGACTTGTCCATTTCTCACATATTACTGCCAAGCTCTTGTCAAGTAATAATGCCCAGTTTAGATCCATTCTACCATTGAGTCTACTTCATTTAACCATTTATAAATGGATTAGTGTAGCTTGCATAGTACTGCTAGGCACTTCCAGTGGATAACGTCCAGTCTATACAGGCACTCATGGGTCAGTCGAACCATAAAGTACTGCTAGGAGTTTCCTGTAGAAAGCATATAGTTTATATAGACACCTGTCATGGGTCAGTCTTGCCAAGAATAATACCTCAAACACTTCAGGAGTAAGATGTCCATCTTGGGGCCTGTTTTCAAGGGGTGACTTCACTCGCCCTGAGGCCTCTTCCACTCAAGTGACTACCTAGTTACATGTTAGAAGTAACATGATCTGTCTCATAAGTGCTGCATGTGTAGTGGGCTTCCAGTCTTCTCCAACTACTTTGACTTCCCTACCTCAATGAATAGAATGCAAACTATTGATATTTTGGGACTGAGTATATTGTCAATTATGAGTTCGAAGCATCTGCAGGTGTATTATATCACAAATGTCTCCCTGTTTTCAATATGAATACTCATGAATTGATTTGCAGCATCATGACCATGCGATCAACGTGAATCCAATATTTTGATGATCCTTATTAGGTGAACCACATCTTGTATCCTTCCACCACAAAAATTGAACACTAAATGACATAGAGGTACAACAATCTATAGCCATAATAGCTACTTTGAACTTACATCAGGTGGACAAGATTCAAGGCTCTCTGCTACCGTATAGACTTGTCTGGTCCCAAGGTACACTGCATCCTCCACCATCTGTTATGCTACCTTAATTGTCAAGTTGATGGAATTTACTACAAATTACCATTCCTCTCTCTTATAGCAAAGGGATCTGTGAGGCAACAAACAGGTTGCAGGGATGTCCCTAGAGTGCATGCCACTGGGAAACATTCCTACAACTAAGTGGAAGTCAGCATTTCCATCAGCATTTCCACAAGACAGTCACTATCTCAATGATAGACTGCAGGCCCCACATCCTATCCATATTTCAGATTCTAGAAGGAAGAAGATTTTTCTGACTGATTGGAGAAGATTTACCATGACAACCTGTGTATCTAACAGTAAACCTGGGGACTAAGTATTATGTTCAGCTGTAATAACAATGATTATGTGGTTTTAGTGGAGACCTGTCATTGACAAATGAACAATTTTCCAAACTTACGTCATACCAACCCTGGGCTCAAATGCAGGGTTAATTGCTGCTTCCTATACATTGGAATGGCTGAATGTATACAGTTTCTAAACACCTTGGATTCTAAATGTGATACAGGAACCAAAAGTAATAAGTAACTCTTCATCCTGATTACTCTACTAAAATAGAGATTACACAACCAACTGGGTCAGTATAGGAAGGCAATGGAATATAATCTCAGTGGTTCACACCAAAGTACTTTATTTTTTATCTCTAATGAAGACATACATACCACATTAGCTAACTTCCTAGGCACCTTGATGAGAAACAGTTAGCATCCATCACAGTTAACCTTACCATTTCACCATCACTAGCACAGGGTGGTACTATCATAGAGGAGAGGAAATCACATGAAACAGATCTGTGTGATCTTCTGTTTGTTTGGATTCCACCTCGCCAATAGCACTGGACCCTTGCTTAAGTGGAATTTTATTGGAGGTTGATCAGGCTAAACAAGATACCAACTGAACTGCTCTCACTAGCATTAGTTCAAATTAGTTCAGTCATGAGGCAAAATCAGCAAAACATTTCTTGGTGGACCAATCTTATTACAGTTCCAACCTGATGAATCAATAGCACTCATGAAGCACCCCACTTATAAGAGCATCATTGAATCACCTTTTATGCAAGATCTGCTTCCTCATTTACAATAACAATAGAAGGCAAAATCAGCATATTATTGCCTTATCAATGGATCTGGATTATGTACAATTCTGGCAAGATGGGTGACTTTCACTCAGGAAGGTACCCTCTTTCATTGCCAAGAAAAGGCTTCCTTTGGGTGGGTAACCAGACTGTTGTAATTGAAATCCTGTCTAGCCAGGACACTTCAGTTCCACACCACATGCATGATCCAGTATGAGCTTTGAAGTGGTAACTTTAATTATCAAAGCCATTGTGTGAGGTAGAAAATGCTTATTTTTATCTCCCCAACAGGGACAGGATGATATAACAGCAAAGACCCTTTTGTTCTGGATTAAGTGGATTATGCATTCTGCATATCTAGGAATAATTCCTGCTGAATGAATTTGTTATGCATTCTGGATCACGTTGATTGAGCAGTTGCCACAAGCATAGCCTTTGTCTGAAATTGTTTTCTGTCATCATGCATGCTATGGGATGGAGATCAGAGTCCACTTTCCCCCGTTTACCTCCTAGATCTTTCATCCCAAAGGTCTCAACTCAGTCTGGTGGGACCTATAATTGTGGCATGACAGGTTACCTTTCCAGGTCATACAGCAGTTTTGTAAGATGCTGCTTCATGACTTCCACTGGATTTATAATAGGTAAAATATTTCTATTTTGGAAGCTGCTCCCCAGTTAGTTCAACTAGAATCTGTCATACATACCTCAGGGATGAACCTCCCTCCACCTCTTACCTATTTTCCTAAGGTTATATGATTTAGTAACATACTGAAAGAAGAAAAAGCAAATTTTTAATAGTAAAATATATTTCTTTGGGAATTCTTACCAAATCACATTACATATACACCCTCCCAGCCTTCCTGCATTTATATCATCATAGAGAGCATGTCTTCCATTCAAGTAGTAGCTGATATGTTCTTGGGATTTGGCAACAATTCCTATACCAAAGGGATATCAATATACCTTACCACCACCGATGTGGGCAGATAAATTTCAGCTGTTTTTATCTGAAAGTGTTATCTGGGAAAGCTAGATTTGTAAGGTCATGGCATTTCTTCTAAGCTAATTTGATCATTAAATTATGAAGAAACATATCTTACTATAAAATTTTGCTTCCACAGGTTTGACTCAAATTTCTTGTTTTATCATTTATAGATACTTTCATACCTGGAATCAAGAAACATAGTGGAATCATGAGACATTGTGAAGTGATTCACCTTGATGAGTAGTACTCAATGCTCAGAACAAAGTAACTAGCCATGTCCCATAATTCTCACTTCACTGGCTTTGGCTAAATTTTGTGCTTTAAATTTATTTCTTAAGCTTTGTTCATGCTAGAAAATTTGATAGTTGCATACGTCTTTGTAAGTACAAAAGGTCATGGTGAGGTATATTTCACATTGAAATGACATAAGTTAAGTTTTTGAACTAAGCTCAAATTGGATTTTGTTGTACACTGTATACCAAGCAGTTAAATGTGGAATGTCACCAGTTTGAACCCCAGCCAAATTTTACTGAAGATTTATAAAAATGGTACTTACAGCTGCCTCACTATGTACTCAGCATTAAGAAGTTAATCTTAGGTTGGCCTGGTGTCTGGATAATGTCACTCGGTGGGACATGATGCTACATGTCTGCAGCATGATGCCCTAGTGTTAACACCTCCGTTGGCAACTAGCTGAAACAGACATAGTTTATACACACCACTCTGTTGGCCTAGTGGTTAGAGTGCCTACCTTAGAAGCATGATGTCGAGGGTTCAATCCCCAGTCGAGTCATACCAAAGACTTGCAAAAATGGTACTCACAGCTGTTTCACTTAGCGCTCAGCATTAAGAGGTTAGTTTTAGGAGTGGTCCACTTGTTGTCAGATAATGTGACACGGTGAGACATCATGCTACATGTCTGTGGCATGATGCCCCAGTGATAGACATCACTATAAACTGCTACACTGCAGACATCATAGAGATATAATTAAAAAATTGTTAAAGCTACATTAAAAATCATGATCATAGCACATTATTTATGCAATCGCTAGTTACAAAATGGTCCCGCTACTTAGTTTTTCCACACATGATCGCATGATCAGTTGATAACTTAAACATACCACTAACATTTGACCAATCAGAAAATTGATACATTGACACACCTCCAAAATTATGTAGGTGAATCTGTTATCTGACTGACTATATTTTCATACATAATTTTTCCAATTTTCTTATTTTTGGACAGAGTTCCGAATTATCAATACAAGTTTTATAGTAATTTTACACTTTGGTCCAAAGTTTTGATTTTTGGTTTCGGAATGAGGATTTCTTGATTAATTGAGCAAATTAACCTAGAAACGACTGTTTTTATTCCATATGCAATCACTGCTCTGGTGGCCTAGTGGTTAGAGCATCCGCCTTAGATGTGGGAGGTCATGGGTTCAATCCCCAGCCAAGTTATACCAAAGACTTATAAAATTAGTTCTAACAGCTGCTTCACTCGGTGCTAAGCATTAAGAGGTTAGTGTTAGGACTGGTGACTGGGTGGCACATCATGCTACGTGTCTGCAGCATGATGCCCCAGTGTTAGAAATTACTGTAAACTGCCTCACTGTGGAAATCATAGCAATGTGACTGAACAATTGTTAAAGCTGCGTTAACAATCCAAATCACATCAGAACACATCCATATACAATCAGCAGCATTGGAAGAAATTTAAGAAAGAATCCTACTGTCTTAGATTTTTTGGGCAGCTTGTATTTAGTTTGCAGATGTCTGTCAGGTGATCAGTTGAACAATATATATTTAAATGTTAAATGAACAAAATCCATCTAAATATATGACATTTTAAATTTTTAATGTTTTCAATTTTTTTCAGTATAACATATCTCGACTTTTAAAATTTAACACAGATAAGTTCAAAGAAAATGTCCTTGACCTAAATTTAGTATCAGATTTTTCAGTCCTTTATATATATATACATTTGTTAAAATGATGCACGTTATGTATTATTTGTATTATGTATTGTTTTTATATTAAAGTTCATCTGGAGTTCATGTTTATATATTTGGTTTCTCTCTTTGTGTCTTGTGTCTTGTACAAAACATATATACTCGATCTTGAGTCTGACAATAAACTGAACAGACCTAGATCAGCCAGCTCATAATATGCCATCAAATCTGGGTTTTTGCAGTTTGTTAGGAGTAATAGGTAGAGCAAACACCACAGAACCTGATCTGCAGGTGAATTATTCTATGGCAGATATGGATCTTTGTTGTTTGCATTTTAACTTTACTTATCAATGAATATATTAGTTTGGTTGCCTGCATCATATGCTGCCTGCATTGCACTATGCTATATGAAGTCAGGTGAATGCCAACACCATATAGTCACGTGATCAAAACAACTGGCCTCATGCAGAAATCTCATTAGTGGCACATTTATACCTTTAATATTCTGTTTCTTAGTGACACAATATGAATTTTACCAATGCAATTGATTTGAACTATAGCAGTTGTTATCTTGTCTTCAAGCTTGAGCTTTTTGGTCATATAATTATTTTTACAGATAATTTTACTAGTAAGCAAAGATAAAGGAAAAGGGTGCATACAACAATCTTTTTTTAATACATGTGTTGCATTTTACAGTGTCATCTAAAAAATTCTTTCTCCAATCAATTCCTTGATAAATTTACACCAAAATTAATATGAGGTGATTTATGACAGCCTAAATGAAGCCTGCGATTAAGACAAAAATATTACCCCTCTATTACAAGGGAGGTGAGGGTGCCAGTTATTTTTCAAAAATATTGCACATGTCCTTCATCTTCTCCTGCTAAAAAAAAATATTTATAAAAATAATTGTGACAAATTGGGTGTTAAGCTTGAACACAAGATAACAACTGATATTTTAAGTATTCTTAGAAACAGAATATTAAAGGTATCAATGTGCCTATGTTAATTTAACAAGATCTCTCCATTTGAGGCCAGTTGTTTTGATTGCATAACAATATGGCATTGGCGTTCGCCTGACTTCATGTTGTTGTACCCATACTGATAACTTATTTTCTATATATTTTTATATATATTTTACACATCTGCCATAGAATGGGTTTTTACCCATACACAGCTGAAATTTGAAATCATAATATAAAAAATTAATTTTGATTAAAAATTCAGACATTTGCTCCTATTCATACTGCAGAAATAATTTGTTTGACAGATGCCAGATGAACAGCACAAGCCTGAAATATTTTTGGATAATATACTTTTCTACAACAAAATAAAATTATAATAGTAAAATTGTATAAAATTTTCTCAATTGAGCAGTAGTTTTTTTTTTTTCTTTCCTTTAGTTCTGGAGTTGTTGGGACCATAGTGTGCCTGGTGTTTTTGTTTGGAACCATGACAGTATCTGGTGTCATTTCCAGTATTGAGAAACTTCCAATGGGAATTATAAGTGCTGATGCATTAGACACGTAAGTAGCCATTCTGTGCTACCTATCTGTTATTT
The DNA here is from genome assembly GCA_016746295.1 of Potamilus streckersoni. Classification (NCBI taxonomy): domain Eukaryota; kingdom Metazoa; phylum Mollusca; class Bivalvia; order Unionida; family Unionidae; genus Potamilus; species Potamilus streckersoni. The sequence continues at coordinate 1,941,299 of JAEAOA010001797.1, read as the reverse complement.
ACCTATGTCGCCACATATACATTTTTCTATTTATCACCACAGATGCTGTAATAAAAGATGTATCATGCTCGTACAGAGGATGTAATATGGTATCTCCATGACAGATACCTTGTGCTATTTGCAATAAAAATAGCATGCATATATATATATATATATATATATATATATATATATATATATATATATATATATATATATATATATATATAATTCTGCTAATCCAACAATTTCAGTATTTGAATGTTTAAAAAGTTGTCTAATAATATGTTGTATTGTAGGTACCATGAAATGTGTTATGTATATTTAATTTGGATTGTTTGTAATTTGTTTTAAAATTTTTTTATTTCATTATATATTGTATTGTAACATTGTATGTTGGACTTAACCTTGTCCAGAATTAAGTTTATTTTTTTACTTGACTTGAATTACTGTTTTTTTAATATTTTATTCTGTAAACAATAAATACATAGCTAAAATATTCTACTTGTGTATGGGTTTATTATCAGGACCATTACTACTGGTAATAGAAGTAAATATATTTATTTGAGTCTGTCTAGGTTATTGGAAAACCCCTACAATGTACCTGACATTGTCCAGGTTATATTTATTTTTTTAGTAACATACTTTCAAATTATAACTAACATTTAATATTGTAAACATTAAGAACTTCCTAGAAAGTTATTTTCCATTAGGTAAATTTTTTTTAATAAAAAATGTTAATTGAGACCTCAGGTCTAGTAGAGGACTATATAACCTTTTCATTGGAAAGATTATTTCAGCTTACAATCTATCAGAATCGATTTGTATTATTGTTGTGTCCAAAAGTTCATTTGGCTTTTAATTTATTTCTTCAAATTGTTCATGTGAGTTTTCAATAATAATTTCAAATAGTGCACAATTAGGATGTTTCAAAACTGACAAAAAAAACAAATTAAGTTAGAACATAAACTAAGGAGTGTTTTATTTGCACTTGAAAACTGTTATTACTTTAATTATCATGTAGATTCATTGAACGTGAAGCCAATAATCTGCAGTAAAACAGCTGACTAACTACACAACTCATGATCAAGCAGGTCACTAGGCAAGTCAGACTGTTAGCTTGTTAAAATAATAATAAAGGATAAACAGTTGATACTCTTACAATATGTATCAAAATTCAGTCAACAAGTTGAGTGATCTTACTTTATTATGTGGTATATTTTCTGTTGATCTAATTTTTGATGTAGTTCATTTGGTCTTCATACTCATAATTTGTTTAAAAATAATGATATTTTGCAGTTAAATTCTTAAACCAGTCAAAGTAATTTGGTTCTATTATATTTAGGGCAATGACTGACATATTTGGAGTTTTGGTGCTGAGATTGCTATAAGCATTTTTTAAAAAAAAATATTGATCATTATCAGATTTTTTTGTGATATATTTTGTTGTCAATGAAACAATATCAATATCAAACTGGTCTACATTCACTGAAAAGGTTTTTGCAAGATTAATCACCAACACAGTACATTTACACAATGAACAGATTATCATAGGTTTACCAACAAAATTTTAAACATGTCAGAAATATATGCAGGACTATAACAGTATCAATTATCTGGACAAAATGTTTATGAAAACTGATAAATTTCAATAGTACCTACCTGAGTTATTTGGATAGAGGGAAAAGTATTTATTTTGGGGTGCCCTCATATTTAGGTCAGTAATGGTAACCCAATTTATGAACAGATTTTTTAGAATGTCTTGAATTATACCACTTTTAAAAGTTTGATGTTTTTTATAATAATATTATTTAGTTCTGACCAAACCAAGCCTTGTGTTATGCTTTGACATTGTCTGAAACGAGAGTGATTTTCTATTCATGATAACAGGTTCAGGATCAAAATGCTGCAACAGATACTATTTGTACTACACTTATGGTATCACGGTACCAATTGCTTTTCCATAGACCACAATGCTAATGTTTTGTGAAATAGATATACTTTCTATCCTACCTCAGCATGCATGTCACACACTGTCACAAAGAACAATGTTAGATTGTTTTTTGATAACATCGAAAACAGGTACTCCATTGCATTTAAGAGAGATAACTCTGCTGGAACTAGACAGGGGTAAGAGTTATCTAGTTACACAAGACACATTTTCAGTCATGTGTACCACATTTTAAAAAAATCTTAAAAAATACAAAATGTGATCTAGATATGAATTAACATAATTTCACATGTTGCCAAGAGGCTCAACTAAAGCCTAACAGAAAGTACAACTCTTACATAATGCACCAATCACAGCTAGTTTTGTCATTCATTTCTGAATGCAATGTTCCCTACACCTTAAGCTCCTTCCACTTGGGGTTGTACAATTGGTACTGTTATACCTTATAGGTATCTTGTGTACATGAAAAATATTTTGTTTTACAGATTTTCTTTTCTGGGAATTTAAAAAAAATTGATCGATGGTTTCTATACTCAGCAGTTAAAAAGAAGAATAAAATTTGTCTGAGATTACTTGGAATTCCTTTTTAGCCAGCAGATTCCATTGAGGAAGTTGTTTCTTTTTTGGTATTCAAATCAAGCAAGTCCAGGAAAAAATAGCCATGGTTATGTATGAGATTTTTTATTGGTTATTTGAGCAATCTTATACAGACTAGTTACAATAAGTGGTCTTAGTACAGAAAAAATTGTTTTTAATTCAGTACCATACATTTTTTCATACCACACACATTTCTGTTTATTGACCTTACTATTGGTGATTTTGCTTTCCCTCTCCATTTGAAGAAATCCTGCAGTTTATTAAACTTAAACTTTTATCTTTCCCATTTTCCTGAGAAGCTGTCTGTCATTAAGTAAATTTAAATTTCCAACTAGTGTAGGATAACATGTTTACCACCTTAAGTATATTGCAAATGTGAATTTGGATGTAGCCAACATCATCATTTTAATTTTAATATGAAATGCAGTTGTTCTTTTTCTTTGAAATGCTTTAAGCTTGTTCCTCTTTTGATGTCTTTTTTTTTTCAACCTTTTGGAAGACCATGATGCTATGTGTGGTCTACCTGTTTCATTTTAGAATCAAATTATTACTGCTGACCTATAACCAGCTAGATGATAATATTAATAATGATAATGAGTTACTTCCAGGCACCCTGTGGCAAATCACCAAGCTTTTTTATAGCATATCCTTAATCCCCACATCCACCATCTGCTTCATCACAAACCCCAAGCATGAGTCCCTTTATTTCTGGACCATGGTCCATAGGTTGTAAACCCCAAAATCTCTTACATATTTGTACCCTTGATGGAATGAATGTAAAAGTTTTGTCAGCAGTGCATATATAAATTTGGTCAACAATATATGTATACATTTTGGTCAGCAGTTCGTGTATAAAGTTTGGTCAACAATGTATGTATAAAGTTTGGTCAGCAATGCATGTATAAAGTTGGGTCAACAATACATTTTTACAGTTGATCAACAATGAGTTATAACATTTGGTCAGCAATGCTTGTATAAAGTTTGGTCAAAAAATATTAAAATATTTACTGTAACTATAATGTCTATATATTTGAACTTTTGCCCTCAACCAAGGAGGGGACCCAAATAACATATCCACCTTACAGATATTAACCACGAGCAAAACTTACTTAGCAAGTTCAGTGAATTTCCATCCAGATGTTTTGAAGATGATAGAAATTCAGGCATATGAACAGGTTTTCAGATAGAGGGTATCATAACACACACATACACCTCTAAGAATTCAGACAACAAAAACTGTAGTAAAAGTCTATTATTATCATCTTATGACACTTTCTCCTTCTCTTCCTAATTGACTTTATTTTTTGTTTTTGTTTACTTCAGAAACACAGTGGAATACTTCAATGACTACTATATTAAGCCATACTGTAGAATGGGTCCATACATCATTGGAATCCTGACTGGATACTTACTTTATAGGACAAATTGCAAAGTTCATATGCATAGAGTATGTATATTATATATTGAGTACTATTTTTAACTTTTTTCTGTCTGTATGTCCCTATTTAGAAAGGTATTCTACCTCATCCCTCTTTCTCTCTCTCATTTGTTCCCCATCTCTTATTTATTTCTATACCTTTCTTTTATCCATAAATTGCCTAGTTTATAATTTCCATTATTTTTATTTTAAAAAATAATTGAACTAATTGGATATGCATTTACTGTGTAATTTTATAAAGGTTGGACCAAAATACTTTTGTCAAGAGAGAAAGATACATGGTGCATGGGTTCAAGTCTCGGGCTTAGCCAATGTGGGTATGTGGGAAAGCTTGCTGGTAGCTACTCATGGGTTGGTGATTCTTTCCAAGGTTTTTACAGGTTCTTCCTCCACAATTTATACTGGCCACCATGTAAAGTCTATCTTGTGCTGATAAATGGCATCAAACTCTATAAGAACAATAACAACTAAGGTACATGGTATGTCTTTCTTTCAGTATTTAGACTGAATCACAAATGGTAACTTTCTGTTGTTACTGTCATTGAAGATCATGAAGACCATTTTGTCAGGAAACTAAGTGATAAAGGTAGTAATTTAGTTTGTCAATTTAATATGCTACATACATGACTTTACCCGCTTTTTCTGCAAGAAAAAAACCCATTAAAACAAGATTATGTTAAATTTTCAAGCATTTTGTTGAATTTTTTTCTTGAATTTGTCTTCAGGCAGATATATTTGCCAAAATCAATGAAAATTGTTAATAATGAAAGCCATGGAATTATTTGGTATCATTTTTTAATCATAATTTTCCCACAATTAGATGACCTAAAACAAAGTGTAGCTCTTGGACTCTTATCTAGTTGGAACAGCAAACAAAGTTTACAATAATGGACCATTTTTTTTTCAGTTTTAAAAGTTGAATATTTTAAGTTTTAAAAGTCATCTGATAAGTTTCATCCAAACATTGCATAACATTTTCACTTATTGAACTGCTCAAGCCATCCTTAACAAATTCAGAATTTGCTGTACCCCAGTCCAGTAATTTAAGTGGAATGTTGATAGGAGATATGATTTATTTATGATCTGTGTTTTTGTCCCACCATTGTAAAGCATGTTTAAGTAAGCTATAAATTTGTTTATTTTCATGAGCATCAGATATATTTTGAGGTTTTATGAAAAATTACATTGTAGTTGGTACTTAAATTAATGGACTGGGGGACTTGTTCTGTCTTTCCAGAAAAGAATCATTGTCTTTTTGTCTTTAAATTCATGCTGTGCAGGAACCATGAAATCAGCGAAGACTGGTACCATACTCCATGAAAATAGTATTAGTATTCACTTTTCCAGTGCTGGTGGTATCCGTAATGTTTAAGTTTTGTGTTAAAGATTCCGAATATCACATCAACATGTTGCTACATCCAAGTCAAACTCTTTGATAATATAAATATAGGTCTAAAGCTTATGCCATGATATGGTACTAATTTCTGTCTGGCATGTTCCTTATCCTTAAACATTACACTGAACCATGTTAAAGTTTTGAATTCAAGTTTTTTTTAAGTCACATATCCTCTGTATCAGTAGCTGCATTCAACTGAAACTTTAGGATGATATTAATATGTTATTAAAGATTATACACTGATCTGCTATATCATATTTCATTATCTTGGCTAAGTAAAACTTTGTTTAGTTTTGTGTCTGTCTGAGTAAAACAGTATTCAAGTTTTGTATCTGCTTGAGTAAAAGAGTTAAGTTTTGTGTTCAGGTATTTGAAAGTCACATGTCTTCTACATTTTTTGTTGCTGCATTTAACTGAAATGTTGGTATAAACTATATAAATATATATGATAGTTTAATATAACCATTAATATGCTAGGATTCTGTGTATGTATATATATATATATATATATATATATATATATATATATATATATATACATAGCCAAAGATATGTCGGTATGTTACAATCAGACACTATGTTGGTATGTGTTAACCATAGATATGTTGGTATGTTACAACATTAGATATGTCATGATGTTTAACCAGAGATATGTGGTATAATATAACCATATATATGTTGGTATGTTATAACCAGAGATATGTTGGTATAATATAACTGTAGATTTGTTGGTATAATATAAACATAGATACATTGGTAAAATTTAACCATAGATAGTTGGTATAATATAACCATAAACATGTTGTTATAATATAACCATAAATATGTTAGTATAATAAAAACCATAGATATATTGGTATAATATAACAGTAGATATGTTGGCATAATATAACCATCCATAAATATGTTGGTATGATATTACCAAAGGTCTGAAGTTTGTGTGCTGATATGGAATTATTTTTGTCTTACCATAATTGCTTTTTAAATTTTTGTGTAAATGTTTACAATGGTCAGATACAGAGGTTGCACTGACATACATATGCAGGTGAGACAAAGGGTTCTGTCAGATACATGACAGCAGACAAAGACATTTTTGCAGGCTGTTGTGATGTGGGTTTTATGACATTTTTCACAGCTGACAAACCTGGCTGGGTGGGCTGTAGCAACAGCTTGCTGTATGTCTGTGCTGTATGGACCATATGACAGCTTCACTGGGCATCCAAACAGCAATGAGGTGAATGCCCTATACAATGCCATTGCCCGGAATGTATGGGCACTTGGAGTTTCTTGGGTCATTTTTGCCTGTTCAACAGGATATGGAGGTAATGGTAAACTCTTACATGTATGCAAATTAGTTTCTTAAATTATGATGTGTAACATTGGTATTTTAAATATGTTTTTAATAATTAATAAGCGATAGCATTGTTAGAAAATTAGTTTATGTAATTATTGGTCATATATTTTACAAATCATGATAAAAGTTTGAAAAATTTGCAGCAAACTGTAAAGTTTGAAGGAAAAATTGATCAATTCATTGGGAAAAGGATAGATGATCTTTTTTTATTCTTCAGAAACTTATATGTGGGTCTGGATAGTTGATTTCTAATTCATTATAATTTTTTCTCATTTGATTACGCAACTTGACAGTAAGAGGAAAGATTTTTTAAGTTGTTTGTGTAAAGAAAAAATTGAGATAAAAAATCACATACAAAGCTAATTTGCCAAACATGTAAAATACTGTGAAACTATGCATAACCAGAACCTCAGTATAACAGAATCCCCTCAGAAATAAAATATATTGGAGTCCCAAATCTTTCCTTCTTTAATATAATTGTTACTCCAGGAAACTGAAAGCCCCTGATCTCCAAATACCAAAGCAAATTTTGATCCCAAATATCAATTATATGCATTTAAAAACCCATTAAGACCAAAACTCACTTCAAACTTGGAAACATAATTCAGTTGTTATATTCCTGACGTACATTGGAACAAATTAATTATGGTTAGCAAGTATGGTAGTAAGTTCATCTGTGAGACAAAGACCCAGAAAATGTCCCAAAGGCGCACAAGGTGTAAAAAATATTTGACATATACCAATACAGATTTGGGACAACAATAGACATCCAAAGAAAAGGTCCAGATTTCAGGCAAATTATTAGAATTAAATGATTGTAGATAATCTGTTTAAGGAAGATTATGTTTATCTGCTTATTATCTAATTGTGATTGAGGCTATTTGTTTGCATAAATGATCACAGAACATGTTTAAAAATTAAATATCATTGCTTTATTAACCAGGCATGTGCCCTTGCCTGTTTTTTTTTTTTTGCCAACAGAGATCTGCAGAACAGTATTCAGATTTGTTCATTCAATTTTTAGTGGAGCAAAATCATTACATTCTTTATTGAATTAGCCGTAACTCATTTGTCTTCAGTCACATGTCAAGAGGTCAGAATAACCAGATAAGCAATGTAGTCAAAATTAGTGTGAGCAATGAGTATGAATCTGTGCTAAAAATTTCTTTGTAGAAGTCAGGGAAGCATGTATTGTTTTAGATGTTCTAAAGAAAATGGAATTCTACAAAAATGAATTTAGGAAGAACAGTGATGCATAAACAAATATCGTCTTAGAAATGCCAGCAAATCTGACAAATTGAATGATCATGTGTGGCAATGGTTTAGTCAAACTAGGACCAAAATTATTCCAATCTCAGGCCCTGTAATGTATAGTCTCTCTCACTCTTTATTTTCACATAAGTACATAAAAAAAGACATTCTTTAATATCTTTGAAAATATCAGTAAAATAAAAAACCCTCAAAACCAAAATTATTTGCATCCTAAGGTTTCTTGCTTTTGAGGTACTGGTTTTCCTCTGTATCTCAGAACACTTTGCTAGAGAAAGATTGTGAGTGGGTGGTGATGTTGAACTGTAGGAAAATTATGTTTTCAGTAGTATTATTCATCAGAATTTTGTTATCACTTTTTCTTGTCCATGTTCTTTCTTATTTGCTTTACAAGAAATGAAAATATTGTGATTAAGAGAAACAGGTTTTACAGTTTTTCTCATCACTTTCCAGGTATTGTAAATGCACTGCTGTCCTGGAAAGTCTTTATTCCCCTGGGACGTCTAACCTACTGTGTTTATCTCATCCACCCAGTCATTATGTCAATTTACTTTGAAAGTCGAAGACAATTGCTGTACATGACAGATCTGGAAATTGTAAGTTTGGCTTGCAAATGTGGATTTTTTAAAAATCAGAATTGGTTATAAAATGCTTTATTTATAAGTGTTTTGCCATATTGAAATTCCAGTTTTCTGTTTTCTTAAGTCTGTTCTTTCATGCTTACCAGAGAAGCTGACAGTAGTGTCAATTATATTGCAGTTTATGATTTTGAGAAATAATATGTGTATTCCTCCATGATATATATGCCTTTAACTCTAATAGAGCTTTCTCAAATTTAGTTACCTTTCAAAATTGATGAAAATCTAATTTTTTTGATAATTTAATGATTTACAGTCTATGATTCTGCATTAATTATCTTGCTAGCATGCATGAATGCATGTATCTTTGATAATGTCTTGTAATTTCTATTTAACCATAAATAACCATTTTGATGGTTTTAGCTTCTGCCTTGGATGCAGGAGGTCATGGGTTTGAACCCCAATCGAGTTATATGAAAGTCTTACAAAAATGGTAATAGCAGCTGCCTCACTTGGCACTTAGCATTAAGAGGTTAGTGTTAGGACTGGTTGGTCTAGTGTCAGGTTAACGTGACTGGGTGGGACAACATGCTACATGACTGCGGCATGATGTCCCAGTGCTAGATATCACTCTAAACTGCCACACTGCAGATATCATAACATTATGACTAGAAAATTGTTAAAACTATGTTAAAATTTCAAATCACTCACACACAAACTGAACCATAAAAAAAGAAAGACTTCAGATTCTGGTTTATTATTTGGGGTTGCACAATATTTATAATGCTGACAGGTTGCAGACTCCTGCTACCTGTCAAACTTAATAGTTTCACAGATTCTTTTGAACTATTGGTTTGTACTATTTCGTGCTAGTTGTAAATATTAAAGCATGTAAATAAATATGTTGTCAAAGTAGCACTGGAAGCTTATTAAAGGTCAGAAGTATAACACTTCATGATTCAGTTTCCAATGGTCTTAACTTAAGATTTTTTCCACCAATTTTCATGAAGTTTTTGGCATGTGGGTAAAATATAAAATGAATAAAATTGGCATTATGTTTGCAAGAAAACATTTTGCATAAAATTTTTTGTCACAGAATGGGTAGAACTGTCTCCACTTGGGAAATAAATCAGTTTCATCTCACCCCATTATTGCAAAGAAAATTGGATGATAGGCAAGCAGGCAGGCAGTAACTGAAAAAATGCATGGAGAATTGAAGCATTTATGCACAGTTAAGTTAAATTTATTTTTCAATTAATTTTACTCCATCACTATTAGGTTGATTTTTGTTTAAACTTTTTATATTTTTTTTTTCAGGTTTATCTTTTCTGTGGAAATATGGTTTTGTGCTATGCTGCTGCATTTGTTGCCTCCCTTGCATTTGAATCTCCATTTATGGGATTGGAAAAAGCTATCTTTCATAGAGAGAAAAATGACCGCTAGTTTTTAGCTGTAAGATTAGTTTAGTGAATTTTGTATTTTAATTTAAACAGTTTTTTTAAGGCAACCTATGGTTTTAAAGTTCTGTTTCTTTGAGAAATATTAATAGAAAACATTAAGCATGTTTTACAATTTATATCCCACAAGATCAGGTATTTTTGAATTCCATGAAGAGTTTGTAAGTAAACTATGTTTTTATGAATTTTAATTAGATCTGTAAAATGAAATACATTTTTATGTGCTCAAGGTTTGTTTTGAAGTTGCTTTTATGTCTACATTTATATAACAGTAGGTTTGAACAATATAACATAGATCTTTTCAGCCATATTTTAATAAACTTATCACAGTGCTAGTGACATTAAGAAAGTTTTCAGCTGAAAGATTAATAGAAGATTAGTGAAATTTGTATTGTAATGGAAACAATTTTTGAAGGCAACCTATATTTTTTATTAATGTTCTGTTTTTTGAAAAATATAAATAGGTAAAATTAAGCATGTTGTACATGTTTATATCCCAGTAGATCACATATTTGTGAGTTCCATAATCAGGTTGTAAATATTTTGTTATCAATCTTAAAATAGATCTATGAAATGAAATACATTCTTGTGTGCTCAGTGTTTGTTTTAAAGTTGTTTTTTTTTTGTTTACATTGATACAAAAGTAGGTTTGAACAATATAAGATAGATCTCTTAAACCATATTTAGAGCATTAAAGTACAGCTTAGTCGTACTGAATCTGTTTACCCTAAATGGACTAGATTTTAGCTTTTGATATTGGTTACTTTGGTGAATATTCTGATTAAAAATATGTTAAAAAACTTATCACAGGTCTAATACCTATTTGTGATATTCATATTTGGCCAGTCTTTTTACATGCCTTATTAGTTGTACATTCCCAGGTTTTTGTTGAAATCATGCATAAAAGAAATGCCAGTTCTAATTGCATGGCTTTATCAGTGTATGCCTCATGGAAGAATAGAGGCTACCAAAATTTTCCTAGAATCTGATGGTTTTTTCATTACCAACCAAAGTGCTTACCTGATGTAACCCTGTCTCATGCTATAATGGATTAAATTACTCTATAAATGGATCTTAAATTTGTTTTAATGAGTGCAACTGTATTGGGAGAGAGAACGAAAATTGACAAAGGGTGTTAACTCTTCTGTCATATACTAGCACAAAATGGAAACATTATTAATGTTTGCTTTATGATGAGATTTAACCTTATGAAATTCTTCCCAATTTTAAAATCTTCAACTTCATGTGGTAGTTAAATACAGCATGCAAGATTCCACATTGTTGAATGCCTGGCACTTGGTCTGATTCTCTGTCAGTCAGAAGGGATACAACATGTATTGATTATAGGTACTATTTGATATAACTGTTACTTTTAATTAAATGCAAAATTGCATATTTTTCTTTACCTGTGCTTATAGTTTTAAAGCATGTAAACCTTGTGTCTGTTTTTTAACAATATCCCAAATTAGTGAAATCTATTTCTATAAGAGTGTACATGCATGTATATTTGAAGCATTGTTTATAATTTGAAGGAAATCTATTTAAATTCTTTCCTGATTTTGAAGGATTTTGCAATTTTCAGCTTAAATTGTAGCCAAGAAAGCAAACTATACATGAAAAAAAAATTGTATGATAAAATTCTAGAAGCTCTTTAATTTTTTTCATGATTGGCTTGTGTTAGTAGAATTGCAATAAGAATGAGCCTAATACTAACTTATACTGTAATTACAACTGATTTTAATATAGTCTAGATCTGATATGCACTGATTATAGGTAACCTAGTGTTTAGAGCATCCACCTCAGATGTGGGACGTCGTATGTTCGATCCCCGGTTGAGTCATACCAATGATGTACTATCAGCTGCCTCGCTTGATGTTCAGCATTAAGAGGTTAGGACTAGTCGGCCTTTTGTCAGGATAATGTGACTTGGTGGAACATCATGCTTCATGTCTTCAGCATGATGATGCCCCAGTGCTAGACATCACTTTAAACATCCACACTGCAGACATTGTAGTGATATGACTGAAAAATTGTTAAAGCTATGTTAAAAATCATAATTACATCACATCTTGTTTATAGGTCTTGTAACAGTTGGAATTCTCATTCCACTTATTTATTATTACTGTATATACCTGCTGATGAATCCAACTGTAACCAGCACATACCCTGATTTGTCATTGCATAATGTGCTGGCAGATATGAGTTTATGCAGTTTTTTTTTAGGAATAATCAGTTGAACAATCAAAATAGACCCTGATCTGCGAGTGCATTAAGCTAAAGTTGATCAAGATTTTTGTTGCTTGCAATTTGATTCGACTTATAACCAAGTATGCACAGTACTGAAATACCAGTAGAACATGTCATCAGCAGACATATACCAAATTTGACCAAAACAATTCTGGTATTAAGGCTTTCATATTTGTACTTGACAAATTGCCATCAAATATATTGCTGCCAGTACTAAAATCCTTTAAATTACTTCAACAGAAGTTGACAGAAAGCATCCTATCTTGATGGGTTTTTAAGTTTATATGAAATGATACTTATCTGCCATCATGTTCAAATGATGCCAATCTGCCATCATGTACAAAAGATGCCAATCTGCCATGTATAAATGATGCCAATCTGCCATCATGTACAATTGATGCTAATCTGTTATCATGTACAAATGATACCAATTAGCCATCATGTACAAGTGATGCCAATCCACCTGCAAATATAACTGCAGTTAATTAAAGCATAAAGCCTAGGGAAATAATTAAAAGAATTAAACATTTGCACAATTTTAAATTTAAAAAATCTGCTGAATAGAATTTTAGCAACTTTGAAAGATTGTGTCTTGGCATGGTCGTCTTTTGGTTGTGGAGAACGATACTGGTGTGCCATCAAAATGAAAGTTATGAAGAAACAGATGGAAGGAATATCACCGGAAAGCATATTTAACTGACACAGTGATTTTGGACAACTTTTCTTGCATTCGGTTGTTAGGCAGATGTCAGTTAGGTGACTGTTGTCAGGCCCACTTTAGCCTCTTGCTATTTATTAAGCTTTTGTGGTACTATTCTTTCCATTTGCTTGCTAATTATCACCATAACAATGATTTTTTTGCATTGTAGCAAAATTTTAGAGTAGAGTCCTGATATTGTTTTAAAAATTGCCTTAAAAGAAAATTAGATTATAAAATACATTCTAACTTTTGCAAGTCATTTGAAATAATCACTCATGTGAGATTCTATTTATGATATGATAAATACAATTCTGGAGTTTTGCCTCATAAATCTGTGCAGCAAACTGACTCGTGGGCATTCAGATGCCACATACCTTATGCCTATGGTCTATATGACATTGTGGCATCATATATGATGTCATAAGGTATTATTATGTATGAAATATAGAAAAAACATATTAGTTATGTGATGCAGTAACAGTGCTGAACTCGTATAGTGTGAACATTCTGAGGCATACTTTAATATATAAATTTAAAAAGTCACATCTGGTGCCAGTCATCCTAGGATCATGAAACTCATTGAGTGGAAGCATCTTGATCAATGTTATAATATATCCTTATTTTAAAAAGAGGTTACTGTGATCTGTATTTTATGCTTTAGTGCCTTTGTTCACATTTTCATTTTAAAGTACATTTATTGGAAACATGCTACTTATGTTTGAATCATATAATCCGATAATTGGTGCCTCTGTTAGTACTAAAACATTACAACCCCAACCACTCGGGTGGCATAGTGGTTAGAGCGTCCACCTCGGATGTGGGAGGTCCCCAGTCAAGTCATACCAAAGACTTACAAAATAGTACTAACAGCTGTCTCACTTGACGTTCAGCATTATATGGTTAGTGTTAGAACTGGTTGGCCTGGTGTCAGGATAATGTGACTGGGTGGGACATCATGTTACGTGTCTGAGGCATGATGTCCCAGTGCTAGACATCACTATAAACTGCCACACTGCAGACATCGTAGCAATATGACTGAAAATTTGTTAAAGCTATGTTAAAAATCATAATCACATCACATTACACCATTACAACCAAATCAAGTCTCTGTGATCTAGAGTTTATGCTTTACTAACATATATTATGTATTTGTGTTTAGCTTAATGACCCATAGACTTATATATTCATATGACTCATTAATAAGGAAGAAGAATGTATACTCAGCAGTAAACTTAACATGTTAATGATTACAGATGGTATTTTGTGATAGGTTTAGCTCAGCTAGTTATTTGTGTATGGTATATCATGTGTATAAAGTATAGGAACTACAAGTGGTAATTAAAACAAAGTATAGGAATTAGGTGAGTGGGTTCCATGCTTTTCAGCTTCACTTATAGTAGCTTATCAAGGTACAGTAATTGCGAATATGGAACTAGGCTTCTAATATTGTCTGTCACTCTAAGGGTACTCAGTATTTGTCATTCATGCAGGGCTAGACAACTCATTTTAATACCGATTATACAGTATTGTTATATCTTTTATGCCTTGTCACAATATGTGTTTCAGTGGCATGTCATCACAGTACTCACATGTGTGCATAATGTTGGCATATCATCACCATACTGACCACATGATGAAAAGTTTTAAAATTAAAATGTAATTAAAAGAAATTTCCAAAAACAACTTTAGTTTGAAAAATGTGTCAGCAATTTGATGTCAATATACTTAGACTGAATTTACTTTGTAGATGAAAATTATTGTTTAATACTGGAGACTACTAAGAGTTTTGACAATGTAAGTTGTGTAATTGTTTATCATATTTTGGTTTCATGTGTTTACGTTTCAAGTTCCACAAACAAAGAAAAGAGCCTGTTTGTTTCTAAAGTGATGTTGGCCCCTTCCTCATTCACTGCAGGTTGTTAGTATTTGCTAGTATCTTTCATATTTGAAATATGTTTTCTCACTTTTAGATGATTAGTGTATTTACATACTATAGACATGTATTGCTTAGGTTTTAACTATATGAGTTTATATATTTTCAACCAATCCCTGTATTTGCAAGTACCACTTATTTTGTAATGAATGTGTATGAGGCATGATCATTAATGTTATTGTAAAGTCCAGCATTTACAGAATTTCTGCATAACATAAAGTTTGTCTTGATACTTAGTATATCAAAGTTAACTTTGACAAATTAACTCTATATTGGAGCTCTAATCAAATTAAAAATTGTGTACATCCTTGTAATTCAGTTAAAAAAGTCAAAACTAGACAGTTTCATTGAGTTCTCAATTTAAATGGCTCACTTGTTTTAAAACAGAGATTCGAAATGGTATTTTTTAGGAAAATTACAAATAATTTGGTCTTAAATTTGAGTTGACATCAAAATCAAAGGTTAGACATTTATGCACATTAGTCAGGAAATTGATTTGTTACCTCATCATAAATCATCTAATTATCGACTTGTTTTCTGATAGAAACTTATTATTGTATGTTTAATCAGAATAAAAATCTTACAGCTCATGAGTTCTCTAAATAGAGTTGTCATTCTTTGAAGCTGTTGATGCTGACCCTTCTTTTTATATGTGAGGCATATGAATCAATATTTTCAGATGTTATTAAGAACAATCTTTCTTCTAGTACATCTATCTCAAAACTTAATGTGGTCACCAGATATTCACTTAATATAAAATACAGTAACACAAATTATGAAAAGTATTTGTTTGGGTAATAAATAAGAAAATGCTATACTGTTATTTGATATAATTGGATATAGGTGTCCTTTTCCATTTCTGTCTTTGTGTGTCTGTGTGTGTGTGTGTGTGAGAGAGAGAGAGAGAGATGTTTTTTAAGTTAATATTACTTATTCTTTCAACCACAATGCAGGACTGGTAAGTTATGTGGACAACTCACCTGATGAGGTGTATCAGGATCTGAGTAGATTTCTGATTAGATATTTTTTTAAAAATCATCAAAAATTAGTTAGAAAATCATACTTTAACACCAGTGGCAGTATTATTTTAAGCAAACATGACTAGTCTGTTTAAACTAAGATGTCTGGCTTCAAATTTTGGCTGCCAGATGGCGACAAAAAGTTCTCCCATCTGACTAAAAAAATCAATCATTGGTATGTAGTTGGATATCACTCTAATGAGACAAAATCCAATTTTGAAGCCACATAGTAGTATTATAATGGGTGTTTGAGACCACAATTTTCATATCTCAATTACCATGTTTCCTAATCCATGAATCCCCTTCTATATATAGTTCTTCACAATTTTTCCCCTTTGGGGCAGTGGTGTCACTAGGGTTGGTGTCACGGTAACTCCATATTTGCATGAATATTCATTGACAAGTGGAACAAATTTGCCATTGATGTTGGCATCCATGTTGGCTGATTAAATACTTGATCTGTAAATTCTGCAGCCTGGGATGGCACAAATACAATACACCGATAAGCATTTTCATCAGCACTGCCATTTTGCTTTGTAGAGCCCAGATGTACGAGTAATCCTCCCAGGCTTTTGTATAAAATGCCTGTAAGCAAGATGTTAACTTGTGATCTTGCAGTAGTTCTAAATAAAAACAAACAACTTTCATGATATATGAAAGTAATTTTTATATCGTTTTTAAATAATAGTAAGAGAAGCTATTTAGACATAATTTAGTTTTAAGAAATATGTCATCAGAAATAACATTGTTTTGACTCTAAAAAGGTTTTGACAGTGTTTCACACATGCCATTTTAGGATGGTGTTGTGCCATCCTGTTTTGTTTCCTATCCACGCTATTTTTACCCCCCTCCATGCCTCTTTCTGATTGGTCAATGATCTTTTTTATGTCTCATTATCACAAATAGTGTTTGTGTATTAATGAATTGCAAATGCATGTTAATGGCATTAAATTATGTTCAAAGTGGTTTTATGCCAGTTTATATGTGACGTGCTAGAAATATGTAATTCAAAACATTGCAAATAGGTAATTATGCATGTTTAGGCATTGTTTATATTTTACAATATGAATAGGCAGTCATCTTGTAACATCATCGTATAAATCATAAAAAGTTGGTCAAATTTTTATGGCACACCAGCACAATTATGCTATTTAGTGCCATAAAAAAGGTTATATCTTTCATTATTTAAAAGTGTTAAAAGGTTTCATACCGACCAGTGATATGAAACCAAATAGCTAAAGGTAAAACGATAAAAATGGTAATGGTGATAAATTAAGTTTACCAATCAACGAGGAGTGCAAATGTATGATAACAACAACAGATGAAAGGTAATTAAATTGTATCAACGGTATATATAGCACATAAAACTGTTCAAGGTGATGACATAAAAGTTATAACTTATGATAAATGTTTACTTCCTTCAAAAGTGTGTTTCCTATTTCACTGGTTTTAAAATTAGGTTAGGCGGTTTTTTAAAAAATAATTTATGAACATTATATATTAATCAAATATTTCCAGCACTTCAAAGTACTGCATAAAACCGGCTCAATTAGATACACAAATCAATTTCGGCCAAACATTTTTTTTTATACCATTGGAGAAAATTTTGAGAGTCGGCAGTGAGATACAGGAACATACCTCCAACTGGAAAACTGGAAAAGGATATTTTTAATGTATTTTTTATTTGCCTAATCAAATATATAACTTGACTTCCTACAGTTAAAGCATCACAGCACACATTATACCAGTTTTTACTTGCAATTCAAGAACAATAACTCTTGCCTAATGCTAAGTGTACGCATGTGGACTTTGAAACTGTTTATGGGTGTATCCAACATTCCATGTGTAGGTACCTGCTGCTTAATGGCCATATGCATATACAGTATCAAGATTTATATGTATAGAATTAATTATACCTCAGATTAAGTTATAAGTTGCAAAATGTTCATGTATTGATGCTATAAACGGCTTTAATCAAGAAAACCCCATAATTACACTAAAATGGATGATATTGAAATTAATGCTATATTTACAAAACTGTCCGAAATTAACGGGGACTAGAAAAATCCCAGAATAAATTGGTTCTAAAATTATGAAATTTGAACAATCCAGAACATTATATTCAAATGACAGAAACTAATAGTAGCACTAATTTTCCAAAATTATATCAAACTGTTGCGAAGACTGAAAAAGTCTAAAGAATTTTTAAAAAAAAAAATATGGGGACGTCCATTAATTATGTCAACAATTTTTTTTAGTCACCCCCCTGTCAACAACTTTCAAACTTTTAGTGATCCCGTAATAAAATGTCAAAAATTTTTTAACCCCCCCCCCCTTTACAAGAAAACAATATTTTATATGGCTGGCTTTTATGCTAAACAAAAGAAATATTGAAATTAAATGGTCTACAAATAAATGTTATTGTCAACAATCTACATTGAATAAAAACAAAATATGATCAAATACTGACTTCCTTGGCAAGAACTCAACCGGTTTAAGATTAAACTGGTGGGCTGTTGATGGGTGAGCGAGTGTGCCATACCAATGCGCTAATTTCCTATTTTTTTATTTATTAAATTTATTGTAAAAAATAATATTGTTGACATTAATTTTTCTTGAACTCATCTTTCCCCATATCAACATTTGTCAAACTTCTCAAAACCCTCTCTCCCATTTTGTTGACATATTTAATGGCCGACCCCTATCGTAGATTAAAACAAGTACATAAATTCCAAAATTAATAAACTTTAGTGGAAACAGAGAATATCTCAAAATTGTTTGGAAATATTGGTCAAAACTAAAATTCCAAAGATGTATTGGACTTAGCAGAGACTGACAAAAGAATTTTTTAAAAAATAAAAACAATGTAAATATTTAGCTAAGACTAGAAGGTAGTACTAAAATTCTAAAACTGGAACTGACTTTAGCCGATTGTGAGAAAATATCTGGACAAAAATTTAAAATATGGTTGTAAAAGGCAATACTAACATTTCTAAACAAATGCAGAATTTATCAGAGATGAAAATGCAATTTCAACCAAAAGGTAAAAATTTTAAAATAATTTTTAGAAATTTTACAAATTGCTCAAAAAAATTACAGGTGAAATATATTATACATTATCAGACAACAAATGTAATAGTGGTTAAAACAATTTGGTGCTTTTTTGTTTTTGCTATCATAAAGCGTGTTGACCAGTTTCTTTTAAGACACATTTAACGGCACATACTAACTCAGAAATTATTTGAGAAGTCAAAAGGTTTGGAGTTCTCAATTTTCATTTTCAATTTTTATTTTGCAAAATTTATTTTGTTTAATACATCTTTTTAAATTTTAAATTTAAGTTTCTGGGTTTCCTTGTATTTTTATTATCATTCTTTCAAATTTACTTTTCAAATTTAATTTCTCAAATTTTCATTGTAAATTTCATTTTCAAATTTTTTATTTATTTTTTTAAATTTTCACATTCACTTTTTCATGTTTAACCTCATTTTCATCTTTTATATTCAATTTCCATCTTGAAATTTATTTTCTCAAATTTCAGTTTTCAAAATTTTAATTTTCAGTTTACATTCCTAATCTTCATTGTTATAAAGTTTCAGTATTACTCTACATTGTCAAGTATTTTTTTTAATTTTCATTTTCGATTTTTTCAATTTTAATTTTTAATTGTCATTTTTTATTTTTAATTTTTCATTTGCAAGTTTTTTCATTTACAATTCTCATTTTTAAACTTTTAAAAATTACTTTATATTTCATTTCTTTCATTATTAAAGTTTACTTTCTTACAAACTTCATTTTAAAATTTTCCTTTTTATATCATTTTCTTTTTTCAGTTTATGATTCATAATATTCATTTCAAACTGAGTTTTTCACATATCATTTCCTCCATTTTTATTTTCTTATTAAATTTCCATTTCAATTTTAATTTTCAGTTACCAATTTTAATTTTCATTTCCAGACTTTTATTTTTAAATTGAAATTTTAAAAACCAATCTTTTCTACTTTTCATATTAGGCTACTCTTTTCCAATTTTTATTTTCATAATTGGTTTTTCTTTACCTCTTTCCTTTTCAAATATTCGTTTTCTATTTTCCTTTCAGATTATTGTTTAAATTTTTTATTTTCAAATTAAGTTTAACTTAATTTCACTTTCTCAGTTTTAATTTTTCTAAAACTTTTCATTTCCAGTTAACTTTTTTTTCTTTTCAATTCCCACTTTTGATTTAGTCAATGGTAATGTTGCTTTGGATATAAAAAAAAAAGTTGTCAAAAGAAAGATTGACAGAGAGAAAGCAAAATTTTCTGTTAATTAACACAGACTGCTATATAATTAAACAAGACGGAAAGAAAGAAAATTATTAATCATTCAGGAAGCTTTTTACTTATTAAAAAATGATTGTCTCTCTATCTGTAAAACTGAAGGATAGTCGTACTTACAAATTCTATACTTGCCAACATATGTATTTAAAACATATGTATGTTGGCAAGTATAGAATTATAGAAGTATAGAATAAATAATGTTAATTATTTTGTGAAGGACATAACAATCCTTTGCATATTCTCATAGATCACTTGGGAACAAGATACTAATCAAATGATTGCTAAATGAAACAAAAACCAAATCTCTCCAATATTACAACCTCTCGTGTGTGATATTATATAAGTATGTTTGTATAGTATGTCTAAGCAATATGATGTTTTTAACGCCAGAGGCATCATCCAAATGAACAAAATTTTAAACACTGGAGAGCTGGTTCGCATTAGTAAAACAAAATTATAAACTGCAAAATATGAATAGAGAAGCATTAAAATGAACTTTCTACTTGCCTCATTTGATACGAATGACTAAGAAAAAAAGACATGTATGATATCGAAAGCACTATCATTTGAAGAACGCGCCAAGTGGGAAAACAACAACTCCAAGTAGTGAAAGTTCGCTGCAAAGGATTTCCATCCAATTCCGAATTTTGGATTGCATTTTCTAAGTCATTGACTGTAAACAGAAGCAGAAATAAACAACATGCCGTTGAATACAGCAGCAAACTCTCTTTCTCAGAGTACCTATTTTCAAGAACGACAAAAGCAGCAACAATAATAACCACTGTTGGTGTGTTGCGGCGATCGTTTCCCGAAAAGCCACATCGTCTTATCTGCCAAGTCTTGGTGGTATGTTGCATCAATGAAACAGCCATTGGAAATTTGACTTTGCAGCCAAGAAATAGACAACTGTTAATCATTTTAATTAACAGTTTCATTTGTCATCTTATTTTCAGTCATGTGTGTAAATATATATATATATATATATATATATATATATATATATATATATATATATATATATATATATATATATATATATATATATATATATATATATATATATATATATATATATCAACGATTGTTTCACCACCGCTTGTCAAAAACACAACTCTTCAGTAGCAGCTCTCTTCTGGAACAAAGTTTTGGTAAATCATTCTCTTTTGACCTTTGATAACGACTGACTCTTGATGAACCAGAACCACAGAAATATGAAAGATCGTTTTTATATAACATGATCCATTGACGATTCTGTTTATGTATTTCCCAACAACACAATGTGTTGTTTCATATTGTTACGATTCTATGGTCACTAACTTAAGTAACAGAAAAGAAGCAAAGCCAATAGTTTCGTAAAACTTAACAAATAATGATATTGTTAAAGTAATAAATCAAAATGCGAGAGGAACGGATAGTATAACGAAGTGAATCCAAATTAGTCCTTATAAAGGTCTATAAAAGTCCTAAAAGAACGAATCCTTTACAGTTTACAATACTGGAAATGAACTGGTCCACTAAGAAAGTGACGTGGTCAAGATGACGTTGTCCATAATTCTTTCGAATATTTAATAACTGTATTATAATAAATTTAGAGTCCAAATAATATGCACTCACCACTGATCAGTTCAAACAAACGTTTTTTCTTCCGAAAAATATCAAAGTACAACATAAAATATGTCTGCAGTACTAGATCAGGAACAAAAAAAAGTGTGAATGACTCCAGAACACGGAAAGAAACTGGATGATTAATTTTCTTGTTAAATGCACCGTATATTGCGACTGTAGTTCGCGATAGACCCCATGTGACAACATTTACTGTTGATTTACAACAAGCTACTCATGTTTATATGACCTCGAATTACCAATGGGAATCCACAGAATTTTTAAAACTTCCATATCTCATCAGTCACGGAGCAAAATACGCCAAAGCATTTTGTCTGGTTAATAACGATTACTATCACTAATTGTCAACACCATCTAAGTAATGTTTGTTTTCAATAATGAACACAGTTTATAACAACAACAAAAAAACATTCTATACAGTTTACGACCATTAATTAAAACACAGAAAATTAAATAAAATCGTATACCAGAAGTTGCATAAAATATAGATATATATATAACAATACACGAAACAAATTGGATCAAGAATTTCACTGTGAAGTAGTTTTACTGTAACTCATATATTCCACTCAAGTCTAAAGTGTGACTGGAAATCAAACCACTTTTCACTTTGAAATATTCAGCTAAGAAATGTATCATTACTGGACGAAAACTGATCATCTCATTCACAAATCCAAAACACCATCATCAGCGAATCCGCCTCCCCCTCCTACCACGATTTAAGCAAAATTTTATTTTTATGGACATCTCGTTGAATTTTGCCAAGCACGGGCGAAAATTTGCCGAAGTGAACTGCTCGAGTACTATAAAATAGCTCACCGTCTAAAAATGCATTTTTACGACAGGAAAATATTGTCTATCGAAATTTTCTCGCTGTTTGTTTGGTATTGTGGGTGGAAACACCATTATACATTCACAATAATGATCGACTCTACACACGTGTCACGTTCACCAAGAATTTTGTACATCCTCGTTATTTTTCTCTCAGTATCTTATTTATATCGTACTGAACAAAGGACTGAATTTTATTTGTGCTTTATGATGTCGAGTTGTCATGGGCAACACTGTTGCTCCTTACTTGAGAATCATACCTTTCAATGTGGATTCTGCCATGGCTGCTTTCGATGAAGGAGGAAACATATGTCACGTTTACCTAGAATTTGTATATCCACATCATCTTCCTGTCAGTGAATTTTATTTCGTCAGTGTCAATATTAGCATAAAATGGTATGTTTGACAAAACATTACATTCTCAAAACAAAAAGTCAAAGTGAAACTACATTTTCGAATGCTATTGTCTATCGAAATGAATCAGATATCCTTTATATGGAGAAGACTCGACAACGAGGAAATAGTTAGAGAGACATGTTAAAATCAGCGCCTCTAACTGTATTACCCGTCTTGAAACACGGTCACTGGAGGGTCGCGTGGTTTAAAAGATGCAGCTTTAACGCAAGGAAAAGAATTTGTGCAAAGGTCTTAATTGATCAACAACTTATAACAAGGTCTTGATGAAAGCAGAAAAAAATGTGCATAGCAGAGTATGAGGAGAGACGCCACAAAGATGTTCGGAAACACCTGGAACTGATCCATAATGTTTAACCAGCCACAAACGTGTCAAAGATACGTTACAGTCGGGAAAGACTCCACGGGAATATCTTACAGCCGTCTTTAAACAAATGCTTGTACGTCCCATTAAACTACGCGTGAAACCTCTGAACTGATGAACAAAGTCGCGGATACCGCAGGGTTGATGATAACAGGAAATTAACATGCTTTTGTTGTTAAGACAGTTACATTTGTCAGAGATATTAAAAACAACTAAAGCAGCCTCTGAGACTGTTGGACATTTGTCAGAACTAATTGCGAGAATTCAAGAAGACATCGGAGATATTGGAGAGGACGTTGGCGTAATTGCAAAAAAATACCCCTGCACTTGATCAAGAAGTTAGAGAGACAATCTTGAGTATTCTACAATAACCATCCGAGTACAAGACGGAGAAGAAAACAAAGCTTCTATACTTTTCAGAATATGCTCGCAATGCGATTTTATCCAGTCCCATGTAATTTGCTGTTCGTATACCGCCACACCTCCCAAATGGAAAGATCACATGTTGAAAAGTATCAAATTTCCTAAACACATGGACACTAAATAATTAAATGGTATTCAGGGTGTTTACTGGAAAGAGATATGCCAACGGTGATCAGTAGAAACATGTTCGGAAGTGGCTACTGAAAATAAAGAGAAAAAGACTGATGAAGGCGAGGAATTATGGACTGAATATATGATAACTTCCAACTGAACTTCAGTCCAAACCATCATACGACCCCACAATCTTACCGAGTATAAAAACTTGTGGAGTTGTGGAATCGGTTCGCGCAATGACAGCAATGTACCAGAGGTTATTATTCAGGCCGCATCTATTTGTCAGCGGTTGTTCATTAACGACATCTTGAATCAAGAAACATTTCGCTCGTAGATGCATGAATTTGGTGAAGATATCGATGATGTATACAATAAACGCACGTACACCGATGATAAATTTTGATGTACTTTGTTTACGTGAAATCAGTGCAGCGTGTAGTTGCAGCTACCACCCAGAGCATTACCTCAATAATTACGATCTCATCAAAGAAACTAGAATATAAGGTGACTTTTTTCTACACCATAATCACGCTTAATTCCGCACACTTCAGATCGCAATTGCGTCGTTGCGCGTCTAAGACAATTGACCTAATATCTGATCACGACCGTTTTGGGAATCTTCTCCCCAACGAGGTAATTTGGGGTGACGTTTGTTGCCATTTATGCAATCGGGAACCGCTTCACCGCTGTCGTTTCTCGCACTCACATCAGACTTTAAGTCAAACATTGCTACCCAAGGATAGTTTACATAGCAATCAAGTACCCCAATCGGACTAAAATTAGATCTCCACTGTCCTATTTCACGAAACACAGTGGAGATCTGATTTTAATCAGATAAGTATCCAACAGGATTTTTAATTACCAAAATCCATGTCTGTGGTGTTTTTTCAAGATTCAACGAGCTATCAATACAAATTGTACAGCAATGATATTTGATCGGTTAAAAGTGTTTTAAGTTTTTGGGCAGTTGAACGCTCATCAGGAGCAAACCAAAGAATTTTTTTACCGATATCAAATTGCACGCGTACATCACAAGTTTTATGGTCAAACATGCACCAGACTCAAAATATTGAAACTGATCTGCAGATTTCAACGCACGATCCTCAAACTTACAAACGTAAAAATAATAATTAAAACGAAAATCAACTGCAAGGTAAAATCACCAAGATAACCGCGCTACCGGTAATATATAAACGCGCGTGTGTGTGTGCTTAAACGCTACTTTCAGAATCACCGACGCGACTGCTGTTGGTATTGGTGTTGCTGAAATTATGACACAGCAACTGTGATTGTAGGAACACCAATATGGTTTGTTGTCGAATGTATATCAATCGCAACTAGTGGTTGCAGGCGGCTCTAGTCAAATAATCTCGCTACGACGGCATTCAAAAATATACTTTTATTCACAACTTCTCGCGGCAGCACAAAGTAGTCTCATTATAAGTACTAAGCTATATTCGAAGATGATAGTCAATTGGCATGGACGAGTTCGACACAATATTTGCGAAAATGAAAAACAACCGGCGACTCCAAGCACACATTTTAAAACCGGGAATTAACGACTCTGATTTACAGGCAGTGAAAATCAAGTAAATCTTTGCCAGCATACTGATGAGCCTCATAAGAATTACACTTATGGAACTATAGTTTCTGGATTTGGAACTATGATCATTATCAGTATAGTTTCGCAATTGAGTGGTAGTCACAAAGTAGTACGATAATAAAGCGGTTTGTTTGGTTACTGAGATTTTGCGTTTGTTTCGTTAGATTGTTATATTTCCTAATAACTCTGGCTTTCTAACGGAGTGGAAAATTTTAGCATATGAGGGTACGGGGTTGGCACCATCGTGTGGTACCTCTCTCAAAGTGGGGAAACATATCCAACCCCCTCCATTCCATTTGTTGTTGCTTTTGTTGATGTGGATTTAATACCATTTTTCAGTACACCATAGGCTATGCATGGCGGCCACTATGACTAGTGGATATTGAACACGAAAAAAACCTCGTTAAGAACCACCGACCCATGGGAAGATACTGGTAAGCTTTCTCACGTATCCCATCCCCGTCGATAAATAATAATACTTTTTTTTTACTTGCACAAACTGATTTTGATATATATTTTACATACATTAAATTTGATTTATTTTTGATTGAATGTGTTGGTTTTTTTTTCTTTTTAAATAAAAAAGTCCCATTCACATTTGCCGTAGAAGATGTTTAGAGCTTACTTTGCTTTTTATATTTTCAGGAGGAAGACCATGATGGTTTCCTCTCCAATTCCCTATTAAATACATCTCCTTTTCAGAATGGCAGATATATGAATTTGAAGCTTTTCCAGATGCTGTATACTGTTATTGAAGATGCTTAAAGGAATTTGAGATAAAATTTGTGCTATCGTCATCATTATGGAATATTTGTAGCTCCTCTTCTAAGTTTAGTATTTTTTATTCCAGTATTGATTGAATTATTTCTTATTTTAGTACATAAAGCTTCTATTGCAGCCACACATAGCATCATATATAAAGCATATCATTCTATCTTAAATGTTTTAGTAAAGGCTCCATTCACTTGTACTTTGGAGTGTATATTAATTATTAGTATATAGTATTTCAACCCACTTGCAATAGTTGTTATCGAACCCAAATTTATTTAAAATTATTATTACTGAATTCTGTTCCATCGTATCAAACGCCTTTTCTTGGTCGATCAGATAAAGAATTTGTGTTTAATTCTCCCTTATAGAAAAACTCAAGTCAAAATATGAGGACTAGGATGAGTGTCAAAAGTTAATTTTTATAACATTCTAAGTAAACAATATCATATATATTACTGAAACTTAGTAAAGAACGTAACAAAGAGCAGGTACATCAGTAAATCACAAAGGGAAAACCAATGTCCAGAACTAAAATCCAGGTAAAATGTTTGGCTACAAATAATGATAATCGTAATATAATATACAACCAGAAAGAAAATTTAGTTATGCAATATGTTGTTTATAAAAAAAAGTAATCAGGTAGGCCCAAACTCCTACCGTCAGTTAAGAACTAAGGTTAATTATCCGATACAACAAAAATATACACAACCCCACCATATTCTGTACTAGATAGAGAGATTTGATAGGCATTATTTACTATTTGTTTTGCTTTTACTCCTCAAGATTATGTTTTATTGAGATTTTGTCTTAGGCATTCTTTTATTCTGTTTGATAAGATTTACTTCAGATTTTATAATCAATATTTAATATTGATATGATTCCCCATTTTTTTTTTTTATTTACAAAATTGCGTTATTATTTACCTTTGTATATGATTGGTATATCTTTATTTCTCAGTAGATGTGGTATTTCATTTTTTAAAAAAATATATATATTTGCAAACCATTTAAAGTATTGGAATCAGATCTGATTTAATATTTTAATAGAAATTTGATGATACACCGCCGTTAACTTGAGATGTATCCTTGTTTAGTCGAATAATGGCTTTAAAAAAAAAATTCCGTGAGATGAAAATCTTATAATAGTATTTGTTCTTATTTATTAACACAAATAATCGAGTTCGCTCATACTACTAAATGAATGTTTCAAACTGTGTGGCGTATAATGGCATTATACAATAGACCAATACAACTATCAAATAGTGATTCACCTACGTGTTGTTGGCCTGTCTTTCAAATTGAGTAATATTATAACACTTAACTTACACGTCTCCCCAATCACTGAGCTATTTACGTGGACTTGACCAGATAACCTTCCACACGTGCATTCGCTTGTGCAAAACATCCCCAGCGGAGAAAAGTTATGGGGCACTGAAAGGGAGTTTATGAGTTGAGAGACGTGATAGGTTAGGTGGCACTCATCAGTTATTATGTACTTTTGAGAGAGTGATGTATGTAAGGTGAAGTTGTTTGCATTTTAAACATGCATAGTGGAAAGAATGTTGGCATACCTAAATGCTACTTTCATGTAATGTGGATGAAATTTCTATGGATATTGTACTTTTGGAAATTTTTAATGATCTTAGGACACTGCTAACTAAAATGACTGCTCCCTTGTGCTCCAAAAATCAACCTAAATTTGTCTAAAGTACACTATTTTTGGCAGCTATTAAAATATGGAAAATGAATTTTGCCAAACTAGATAATACCAGCTTCTAAAAGTGCAATGACTGATTTACCAAATACATAAAATGTAAAAAAAGTTATCGTTTTCTTTTTCTTTTTTACAATTTACCTCTGAAGTTCGAGAAGTGAAAATGAGCAAGTAGAGCTAGCACTTTTTTGAAAGATGCACATCTGGAGTAAGGCCAAGCTGTATACTCTCTAACCCATATTGCACCCATCAATCATACATCAAAATAAAGGGAATTAAAGGTTCTTTGAACAATACCTAAGATATACAAAGTCTCTTTTAAATAACCAGTATAACTAGCGAGGAAACCCGGGGAAACTCTTTTTCTTTAAAATTCTAACCTATGCTAAATACGAAACTGTAGAGCGCCACCTTAACATAGTCTAAATCGCCCATTTTGATACTACTCACATCTAAACACGGGGTGGGGTGGTATCATTAACAGGCATTAACATGTACGCAGATATTACTTAAATAAAATGTGCAATGTATCAGAATAATAATTTTATGCTAAATGTTATTTTTCAACGTTAAATGTCAAATTGAAAATTAAAGAAGGAATTTTAAAATACTTTAATACTGTCATGTTCATTTGGATAAAAGAGCTTGAAGTAACTCTGTTTACTCCATTGTGTTTTTTTTTTTTTGGGGGGAAACAATTTCTTTATTTTTATCCTCAAACATTTTGTAGACATTTAAAATCTAATTCCAGGAACAGGTGCCCCCTACTTTTCCTTAGCCATATCAATATTAAGCCACCTTTCAAATTTGGTCCAAATTTTAAAGAATTTGAAATATAGATTGGACCACTTGTCCATATAATTTTTTTTTTAATATATAAATATTATATACTTATCATGTTTGACTATGCTGATTGTATCAGGGATAATAACTGCACTCTGAAAGAAATAGAATCACTGGAAAAATAACTTGGATATGAGAATAGTAACAGCTGCTACTATGAGTGCGGATCGAAGATATGAAGAAACCGCGTGGGATAGTCTGAGTATCTGAAACCACAAAAATGGAACGGACGCATGGAACAAGTCCAATTTGATTTAGCCTTTTTTCTACAGAAGTGGGTAAATATAAACGAAGAAACCGACTGTGATTGGCAAACAAGAACTAGCTGGTTTAGCTGAAAAAATAAACTATCTTGTAGTAAACTGACAGAAAAGATCTTGCAAAAAGAGAACATTCATATTCTAGCACAATTTAATAGACGATGTCTATGATAAGCAATACCTTTAATGTATGCTATCCAATTAAAGAGAGTAACCTCCCTTAGAGGTAAATCGAATCTTCACAAAAAAAGTTTTCACAACAACTCGTTGACTGGTCATTACCATGTATAAACATGCATGAATTATACAATATTTCCAGCTTAGCGTTTGTCTTAAGATGCCTACAGAACTAGGTAGATTTATCAGGCGTCCTTGTAGGACACAATCGATTGTTTTTTCCTCTTCGTCTGTAAACTTTACTCATCCTCTGAGAGCAAGTTGCAACAGCATCAAAATCCCATAGGTGACAAAACTCAGATTGAGTAAAAATAAATAAATAAATAAAATAGAAGAAAAAAAAAAAAAACGTTGGTGTCCGAACTGAGGGTCAAGATAAAAATATGGGGTCACTGCTGCACAAAAGAGGGAAAACGAAAACTGACTACTTAAACTATTAATTTGTTCACCCTTCTCATGGCTGTTGAACATCATGACGTTCGTTACGCATTCTTGCAATGTAAGACATTCACCTAGATAACATTGTTGTTTTTATGTTAACATAGATATCAAGACAGACGTTTTATATTGTATTTGTAGGACTAGGCGTTACGGTACATGTTGTCAGTGTGAGAAAGCTTCCCATCTGTCATGTGCTGAAAATGGCGTTTAACCCATAACAACAACCTGTTGTTAATAGTGTAACATAGTGATATTTTATTAAGGCTATGTATGTCACAAAATTAGTTTCTGACTATTCCCTTCCCCAGCAACTCTCCCCCTTTAGTGATTTATAAACAAAAATCATAAAGAATAAAGAAAGAACTTATTTTATTCACTGATCTATAATTTCTAATTTGACTGCCACCAAGTGGTCCCTGATATTGTCACATTCTTCATATTTCACACCATACAGAAGTTCAACACCATCACATGGTCCATATTTGTGTTGGCAAGTTTTGTATTTTAAAACAGTTAGGAGTGACATAGTTCTTAGTTTTCTGTAGGCTCTGGATAACTAAATTTCCATAATGTTGAGATGTATGGGCATATTTTAGCTCCTTTTTTCTTTAAGTTTTGGGAAATATAATTGCATATATAGGATGCAGATACTCCAGTGATTATATTCTTATATCCACCTCCTTACTGAACATTCACTCTTCCAGCAACCAGAAAAAAGAAACTGAGCAGATTCCACTAGTGCATAGAAAACTAATGTTTTGTTAAAAACTCAAAGAAGATAACAATGTTAGGGATTGCTCAGTGACAGTAGAGTTGGAAGTTATGAATTGGTAATTTAAATGTAGGACTCTCATGTAGGGGTCTCATTTCAAAACTGAAGAGTCAGTTGACCCTTGACACCAAATATCTAAAAGTAAAAATGAAAGTTTAAAGAGTCAAAACTATAATCTTGAAATTTAATTCTTTTGGACATAAGCTCTTAGCTGTGATTCCTCATTACTGGTTGAAACAAATGTTTAAGGTTTCTTGTCTCATTCTGAATAATGACAAATACTTGTATAGTATTTTGTAAGAAATATACAATCTTATTTTTGTAAAGTATTTCTTTGTTACTGTGTAACATGAAACAGAATTATATATTTTTTAAATTTTCAGATTTTCAACATTTTCTATTATAAACTGTTCAAATCATTTTAAAGTGGTCCACCTATTATACGGCCACATCTTCTGCACTGGGAAAGTGGCCTTTAAGATGAATGGCCTTTCTAGAGGGGGTCTAATTTTTTTGTGAGAAGTATATGTAATGTACATAGTAAGAAAGCTACATACCTCAAAGCATTTAATATCTTCGTTTAAAAGTAACATTAATTATTAAAAAGTTCTTCTTGTTATAATAATAATAGACTTATTTCAACTGAATATACATTAATAGTTTCTATTCACATGTGATATGTGAGCAGGTATTGTTAATGAAGGTTATTATATTCAAATATCAAGGATGAACATC
This sequence comes from Potamilus streckersoni, assembly GCA_016746295.1. Taxonomy (NCBI): domain Eukaryota; kingdom Metazoa; phylum Mollusca; class Bivalvia; order Unionida; family Unionidae; genus Potamilus; species Potamilus streckersoni. The sequence continues at coordinate 1,909,977 of JAEAOA010001797.1, read as the reverse complement.
ACAGAATTGTCAGTTCCCTTTTCCACTTGTCCTTAAATTTTTAAACACATTTTAGAGATTGTCTCTCCTCCTATTCTTCAGTGCTGACAATAACTTTCTTTTTCTTTGGAGTCTGAGGGTCAGAAAATTCATCACAGGAAAGAAAATATACTTTTTTGTACCACTGTGATTTTAAAGTTTACATGTATGCACTGAGCATTATGTCTATTCAATTTTTTCTGAATGAACCATTAATTAAAATGCTTCAGGTTTTAAATGCTTTGCCAATTGAAGCAAATTAATTTCCAATAAAACAAATCCCATTCAGAAAACTGACTTTCCTGAGAAGCCATACATTCCCATTTTGTCAAACTGTTTATTATTTAAAGTACAATCAAACTAAATGCTTGTATTTTATCAGAAATGAATCTAGTGAAGTCATAAATGATTCTGAAATTTTTAAACATTCCAGCAAATGAAGCAAATTGATTATCAATAAAACAATTTAAGTTGGTTCACTTACATTGACAACCAACTTTGAGTGCTGTCATATGCTTCAAGTCTGACCATTTAATTATAAATTGATGTCCAAACATACCAGTGCTGATATCTGATCAAAAGGCAGTCCATTCATGTTATAATTGTTTTGTTTTCCTCTATCATTAACTTCAAATGTAATCTCTAAACAGTCCAGCCTAATTCATTTGCACATAAGCGTGATATCAGTGAACTCTTAGCTCCGCCTAGTTCCATTGGTGTGATATTGGCTGTAAGGTGTAAACTGTTGTCAAGCAGATGTTAGTCGGTGCGTCCTACAGTAAATTTGTTATGGTCAATACACTCATAGTAAGAAACTAAGCTGGAGGTGAAATAAGATTGATGCTCGAGCCGAAATCTTTGTGTCAAAAAGACATACAAATCAGAATTTCTGCATGTCAAAAATGGGTTATATTTAAATTCCACTTGTCAGAACTCAAGAATATGTGTCTATTAAAAACCCTGAAATGGGTTAAGTTATGTGCACTTTTTGTATTCTTTATTCTTTTTGTTTTAAAAATTGGTAAGGTGTAACATCTGGTGGGAGGCTTTAGTTCTTATAATTAATATCTACCTTGAGTCATTGGTATTGGCACACTTACCTACTTTCACCCTTTTAGAAACATACCCATTTCAAATTGACACCTTTTGTTTCATTTGAAATAGTAGTTATTTTACTAAAGTATGCATATAGTGTATCAGTGATGAATTCCCTCATACCCATGTGATGCTTGCATCCAGACGACACTTCATGGGCATGGTGTGTCACTCGTTTTAATGCACTTCCCAATAATATATCTACTTCTTACATTGTTGTGAATGATATGCAACAAAAATATGTGGCAAAGCTTTGACCTGTACAGTATATTGGGAACAATGCATCAATTTTATCATAGAGCTTTGATTTGTACAGTATATTGGGAACAATGCATCAATTTCTTCATATAGCTGACTTGTACAGTATTTTGGGAATAATGCATGGATTTCCTCATGGAGTTTATGGAGTTTTGACCTGTACAGTATATTGAGAACCATACCATTTGAGTAGAATAATACTAGTAAGTCAAAGTTTTAATATGTCGCACCCTTTTGATATCAGATGAAATTATAAAAGAAAAGAAGAGCGTAAAATTTGTAAAGTCAAAGAAAGGACCAGGGAAGGAAGAGAGGAAGAGAAAGCTTTGGAAAAAGAAAGTTTTGGGAAGTGCAAAGAAGAATGAAAAGGAGAAATTTCATCAGTTTAAATCAGTCATGTAAAATGGTATGACAGGCCAGAAGTGACTTAATATCCATACATTCTGGTTCTTATTTTACTTTTAAAAAGTCATAACTTTACTGCCACATATATACCTACCTACCTACATATTTACCCAAATACATACATACATACATACATACATACATACATACATACATACATACATACATACATACATACATACATACATACATACATACATACATACAAACAAACATATATATACATACATACATACATACATACATACATACATACATACATACATACATACATACATACATACATACATACATACATACATACATACATACATACATACATACATACATACAAACATATATATACATACATACATACTTACATACATACATACATACATACATACATACATACATACATACATACATACATACATACATACATACATACATACATACATACATACATACATACATACATACATACATACATACATACATACACACACACACACACACACACACATACATACATACATACATACATACAATCATACATACATACATACATACATACATACATACAAGAAAAATTTATTCACTTTGTGTAGAGTTATGATAAATTCAAGCTGTCACAATGTTTGCAATAAATGGAGTCAGATAAAGTGAAAGACTTAAACCAAACTGGATTGGTTTGTATAATTGAATATGCTTTCTTTTGTTATATTTACTTGAAAAAGGTTGTTTGCCTATGGAACAGATGAAGGGAGTGGGGGAGTCATTGCAGTTTGGGATGACGTAGCCTGCAAATGCAAAAATTGCCATCCCTTTCTGTTCTTTGTTGAGTTATTTTGTGGAAGAAACTTTGAGAAACAAATGTTCATGGATTCCAAAAGCTTTTGATATTGTAGATTTTCTCTGAGTCTGCAGGACAGAAGCATATTAACAAAATCTAGGTAAAGTTTTTTCTTGAGATAATAAATAATGATGAACATTCACCTTAAACACAAACTGGTTAGTTAGAGTTATCACTCCAATTATGGACAATGTCAAACAGGTCAAAGTTCATAAAAGCTAGGAATCTCTGCTAGTCTATTAGTTTATTGGCTTGGTTTGGTTAGGTGTCTTACATCATAGCAAACATGGAATATTTTTTATTACTAATGTGATAGGAGTAATGAGTCAAAAACATGCTATAGTGGCTACCCAGGCTGATGCAATGGTAGGATTTCAACCCACATCCTTTTGGTTTTGAGTCTGACATGCCAACCACTGTAACATCATGGCTCATGTCTTTATTAGTTACCTCTTGTAACATGTGGGAGGGCACATTAGACCTATTCATCATCTTCAAACCCACAAACGGATTACTGTCATTGACAAAATTTGATCATATAATAAATAATATGTGAATTATTTACAAGTAATTTGTATAATTAATGAAGAAAGTAAATAATAACTTTTGTCAGGCAGTTTTTTAGGGTTTTAAGTCATAACTTGATAATATATGCACTTCTAATTTATCTGGCAGTCATTAGTTTTTGATTTAATGGCTTAGTCATTTTATATGAAATACTTTGCACTGATTTTTTTTCTTTGTGAGTTTTACACTAACATAGGTCAATGGTTTGAGCTTGGGATGAACATGAAGGAAAATTTTGCTGGGTAATGGGTTCAGGTACCCAATCAAGTAAGTTTTTACTGGGTTGCATTTCTCTACTTGTATTTTGTCCAGTTCCCTTCACCCCCATTTTTGTCAGCCATAAAACATTTTTTCTTATACCATTACTTCGGGGTGGGGGAGATGGTAAAAAGACCTGGCAATATGATATTCATATCTTAAAACCCAGCCAGGCCAGGTTATTTCCAGGTAGTGCAAAACCTGACACAATCTGGGTGGCCAGGCTGGTTACCTGGCCATCCCTAGTTTGAACATATTATAATAGATATGAAATGATGGAGAATATTCTTTTTCAGCTGTCCAAATAGCACAGTTGCATACCCTGTGGTCAACCAAGAACTGCATACATTGACAGCCTCTGTATTGACAAAGCAGCCTTCGGCTAATTGAGCAAAAACAGCGATGCACAAGAAGAGGGTGAAAAAAGTGGAACTTGATGAGTAATTATTTTAAAATTTGTTAAAATTCACCATGAAATAATGTGCGAGCAAACTATTTCCATTAAAGGATAGGTATTGGAAATATAAATGCGTAACAAGACCACATAGCATAATCCTCATTTCCTTTTAGTAATATTCTGTCTAATATCGTCCTTAACTGTCCCCAAAGATGGATAATTATTTTAACTATATGAGCAGGATAATATATTTATTTATAGGCTGTTGGCACATTTACAAATCATAGCATATGATTTTTATTAAAACTTAAGAAAAAGTGTCTGATAAATGGACATAATTTGAGTGAATATCATCAATACATGCATATATTGGAATACTAAAGCAGTAGTGAATATGTGAGAGTAAAATAAATTGGACTAGACTGTGCTGTGGTCATATTCCAGAGCATAGTGTTTTGAATGTCTCGGAAGGTAATTCATCTTTATATACAACATCTACTCAACTTGCCAACACCATAGACCTAGATCTGCTCTTGCACATTTTGCTGGCATATCAAGATGTACAAAAAGTTCTTGTAATTATAGGTAAAATTTACACAGACCTGATCTACTGGCACATTATGTGATGGCAGCTCTGCAAGTGTGACTTTGACAATTGGTTATAAATTACTGTCAAACATATTTAAAGGAGACACTTCTGGGAACATCAGAAAATTGGCCATGTTTTACAGATGGTTGCTTTAATAGAGGTTTGTTTGACTTCCAAGAATGGCCAGTATAGAATGGTTTTCATTATACAGAGGTGTCCTATAAGGCAAGTTTAATGCATGATGTTGTTTTTGTTTTATGCCCACCATGAATATGTTGAAGGGTCATATAGTTCTGCCTTTGTCTTACCCACCATTCCATCCATCCATCTATAACACTTTTTTTTGTAGGTGTGGCTTTAGGTTTGGGAATTTATATATTGCATAAGAGAGTGTGGCAAGCATTCCTGTTCTTTGTTACTTAACCATCTTTTGAACACTTTTCGTTATTTTCATTTATTTTTGCTTTGTAGAAAGAAGCATAAGAAGAACTCCACAAAGGACCATGAAAATACAAGTCAACCCATGCGGGCATCTCATCCAGCAGCGGACATTACATATGCTGCTAATCGTTGGGAGCTGAAAAGAGCAGTCAAGACATTGGTATGTTGTATTCACATTATTTTCTGGAGAATTAAAATTTTGTTAATTTTATCAGGTGAACAAAGTTTAAAAAAAAATTGTATTTTACCTAAACAGCAACATAGCTGCATCATAAGTCTTAGTGAAATGCAGTGAAATAAACACAACAGCCCTAATAAGAGAAAACAAATTACTTAAGAAGTTGCACAAATGACAAGGGGCCCCGAGTGGCCGAGTGGTCTAAAGCGTTGTCCATTACGGATCACTGCCATCTCACCTCTATCTGCGTGGGTTCGAGTCTAGGATTCGGCGAATGTGGATATGTAAGAAAGCTTGCCAGTAGCTGCTTGTGGGTCAGTGGTTCTTTCCACGGATTTCCCGGTTTCTTCCTCCACCAGTAATACTGGCCTCCATGAATAGCCTATTGTGTGCTGAAAAATGGCTTTTTAAGCCCAACAACAACAACAACAACAACAAGCACAAATGACAGCTGAAGCAAATAAATTACCAAAAGAAGTTGAATCTTTAAAAGTCAGATAGAAGTACAGTAGGCTCCCTCTTGAATGGCCTTCTTGGCCAGTACCCCCCCCACTTCTTACGGCTAGAATCCCATGGTGCTGACAAGTTTTTGTTCAAAAATACCCCTCTGGAATGGCCACCTCTCTAACTTGACCAGCGGCCAGCATAATAGTACAAAAATGTAAAATGTTCCCCTCACAAGCGGCCATTTTTTTATTTCAAATGTGCCCAGCACCAATAATTAATTCATATGTTAGTAATCAGATTATCTCTAAACATGTCTCCCAATGTTAGGTTTCTGTTACTGTAGACTAAAGTACATTAAGATTAATATTATATTATTATCTATTTAATCCTACATTTACAGGTAATGGGCTCAAAAATTTTATGATAGAGTTTTTGGACTTCACACAACTGTTGAGTTTTTCTCTTTGATGAAATTGTCAAGATAGTAACAGGGTCAGCATAGAAACGTAATTGTCGAGATAATAACAGGGTCAGCATAGAAAAAAAATAGATTTTGTGCAATAACACCCACAAAGAAATTAACCTAAAACAAAATAGGGTACGAGAAAAGACTGAAAAATCATGTGACAACACATTTATTTTTTCTTTACTTTGCTTTACGAAAAAGGCATTTCGTCCACAGAACAAAGTTTTGTCGGTATAATTAAATTGCATACAGTTAGCAACATCTGATGAAATCATTACCAGACATTACCATATCATGTAAACGGAAACATTATTTTAGAAGAAAGTCGGTTGTTTTACTCAGCGACATCAGGTGGGGTGGGGTGGGGACTTGCTGAACAATTTCATGTAAAAAAGACTCAAATAAAATAATTTTATGTTGAAAAGACTCAAATAAACAGCATCATAACGGATAAGGAGATTATTCAGCAGCTGTGGGAAAATGGAGCAAATGGAACAAGAATTGTGTATGTACCAAGATTTAAATGACATTTTTGAAAGGTTTTGCAATGTGCATGATAACAATACGTGCTCATATATCACACCTACATCAACAGTAAGAATTATTAATGTATATTCATTTGAAATAAGTCTGTTATTATGACAAGAAGAACCTTTTAATAATTAATGTTACTTTTAAACGAAGATATTAAATGGAGATGTTAAATGCTTTGAAGTATGTAGCTTTCTTACTATATGTACATCATATAACTTCTCACAAAAATTTAGACCCCCTCTGGAAAGGCCACCTGTCTTATAAGGCACTTGCAGAATGGGTGGTCATATAAGAGGGGAACCACTGTTTCAGAAATTAGTGACCTTGAGTATGGCTACACTTCTTGAAATAGTTTTCACATTTTAACAGCAGTGCAGGAAGATATTTCCAATATGAAAACAATAATTGTTAATGTGAGAAAAGAAAAATCAAAAGCAGATCCATGAAATTGGCAAGCTGATGGCAACAGAAGAAAATGCATAGATGGAAAATAATTCCTTCAACTCATCCAGAATACATGAAAAACCTCAAATCATTCAAGCTACATTAGAAATCTCTTGGCCAAAAAAGTATCACAAGGTCCAGGACTGATCAGTCGTATGTAAACAGCACTAGTCTGTCAGACCCTTCTTATTTCTTATTATTTGTTAAATTGAAGACAATGTACTATTTAATCCTGTAAAGATCTGCAAGAGCCATTCAGGTGCATGTATACAAGCTGAAGTTGATTGACAGTTAGCAGCTGGTTTTGTACAGTTTGACTGGAAATCTGCAAATTAAGCATGCATTCCTCTGATCACCAGTCTAACCTTGATCTTCATCAGTCAAACATGTTTGCTAAAACTAAGTATCAATAGTTTTGGATTATCTTATGTTCATTGCAAGATTCTATGAGTTTTAGTAAGGTGGAAGGCAAAAATCAACTAAATGTAATTTGTCTGCTACAATATGTGTTACACAGCAGCGCTTGTCCAAAAAGAATGGAGATTATTATAAACATAAATGATATTATATTTACAAGAATCAGCTTGGCTGTGGGTTCATTATTATGAGAAACATTTATTTATTTTTTATTCAGCATGTACAGCATACCCAAATTCAGTCAATTGTTTAAGTGCCTTATTCAAAGGCACATCCAGTTGTATAAATGATCCATTGATAGCATGTGAAACAAGCAAATAACATGTTACTTGCACCAGTCTGGATGTTGATGGTAAATAAACATACCCTATCTCAGTCAAGTCCCTGATTACCTTATAAAGCTGAGCACTCACCAAATTATTCACCATGTTTGAGGGATCAGAACTAGCTGATTTCTGTCCTGATGAGATCACAGCACATAGACTGCTTTTTTCTGACAAGGCAAGCCATTTGACACATAATGTACACTCTGAAGGCCAAGGCATTTAGCACATACTGTACACTGAGGGCCAAGGTGTTTGACTCATACTGTACACACAGAAGGCCAAGGCATTTGACACACATTGTACACTGAAGGCCAAAGCATTTGACACATGTACACTAAAGACCAAAGCAGTTGGCACATAATGTACACTCTTGATGTCAAGGCATTTGACACATACTGTACACTATGAGGGCCAAGGCTTTGACTCATACTGTACACTGAGTTCCAAAGCATTTGACATATTATATAAGCTCTGAAGGCCAAAGCATTTGAAACATCATGTACACTCTGTAGGCCAAGGCATTGGCACAAACTATTTACTCTGAGAGCAAAGAAATTTGACTCATACAGTACACTCTGCGGTCCATGGCAGAGTTCATGTGATGCTTAGCAATGTATCAAGTAGTCTGAGTTGTTTCTGACCTTACCTACCCTATTTTAGATATTTTGACCTTACCTACCCCAATTTAGATATTTTAATAGCAGAAAACTCAGAATCTGTCAACTGAATTGTTACTTTTGGGGCTGATAACTGCATACAGATTGATTTTATGGGCATCTGAAAACATACAGTAAATATGTTACATGTATTTTTTTAAAACAATTTTTTTTCATCTATTTGTAATGCCTTATAAGGTTCACTTCTAATCTTTGTATGAATCCTGTACATACCAATCTGTAATTCCTTGTTTTTTAGTAGGAGTAGATCAATTATCAATTCTTTAATAGCATTGTTGTCAGAAGACACTGCAACATGTAAAAATTGTACATCACATGTCAATAATGGAAAATAAATTTAAAGGGGGCCCTGAGTGGTCCAGTGGTCTAAAGCGCTCTCCGTTACGGATCATTGCCATCTCACCTCTGTCTGTGTGGGTTCAAGTCTAAGATTCGGTGAATGTGGATATGTGAGAAAGCTTGCCAGTAGATTCTCGTGGGTCGGTGGTTCTTTCCTCGGATTTCCCGGTTTCTTCCTCCACCATTAATACTGGCCGCAATGTATAGCCTATCGTGTGCTGAAAAATGGCACTAAGCCCCAAAACAACAACAACAATAATGGAAGAAGGCCTTATTGGTTTGTTTACCATTTGAGCTTCTGTAAATAAAGTAATTATTATTACTACTATTATTATTTGATGTGCACTGTCAAGTTATTATTATTATTATTATTATTATTATTATTATTATTATTATTATTATTATTATTATTATTATTATTATTATTATTATTAATGACATTATTATATGTGAAATGCCAAGAGACAAATTTTTAAAAAATCTTGTGCTTTAAATATTCATTGTTCTTCATTTTGATAACTATTTCACTTAAATTTGAACAACAGGAATAACAAAAGCAAACATAGGCAATAATTTTTTATTGTTTGCTCACCTGACTGTCAAGCCAAGTGCACTTGATGGTATGATCCTTTATCCATTGTGTCTTGTTTGTTCATAGTTGATATTTACAGCTTCTTCTCAAATACCACTTGACTGATATACACATAATTTTACAGGTATCATAGTCTTTAAACTTTTTTCACAATCTAGAAAAAGCTGTAAAGTTATTTTTATCACAATCTGCTAAAGAGAAATTTACATAACTTTCCAGAAAACATAGTTCTTTTAAATTTCTTCCAAAAGTGCAGAGCATCCATGTTGGTTGTCATTACTAAGAATGAAAAAAAAAAACTTTAAATGACTTTGCATAAACTAATGAACATATTTTGACCAAATTTGCACAGAAAACATCCTAGTATGAATTTTTTTCATATTTGTACAAATGATTGTGAATGCCTTTCATATTTGTACAAATGATACTGCAGGCCTTTCAGATTTGTATAAATGATGCTGAAGGCCTTTCAGATTTGTACAAATAATGGTGAAGGCCTTTCAAACTTGTACAAATGATGGTGAAGGCCTTTTAAACTTGTACAAATGATGGTGAAGGCCTTTCAAACTTGTACAAATGATGGTGAAGGCCTTTCAAACTTGTACAAATGATGCTGAAGGCCTTTTAGATTTGTACAAATGATGCTGAAGGCCTTTCATATTTGTACAAATGATACTGCAGGCCTTTCAGATTTGTATAATAATGCTGAAGGCTTTTCACATTTGTACAAATAATGCTGATCCTTCATTAAATATGGCCACTGTTACTAAAAGTGAAATGACTTTAAACAACTCTAACAAAGACCATGGAAAAGTAATTGACCAAATATGATGAAAACATCTATTAAAAGGCTTTGATATTTATATAAATAATGCCAATCACTGTCAGATCTCAACACCATTATTTAAAATTGAAAGATCTTCATTGTGACCGTTTTCTCAAAACTGCACAACCGAAGTTTACCAAATTTGATATAAAGCATCCAGGCTGAAAGGATTTAAAGCGACACAAACGATGCCAATCCTCCAGTACCGCTATTACAAAAAAAAGTTGGGGCCCCGAGTGGCCGAGTGGTCTAAAGCGCTGTCTATTACGGATCACTGCCATCTCACCTCTGTCTGCGTGTGTTCGAGTCTAGGATTCGGCTAATGTAGATATGTGAGAAAGCTTGCCAGTAGCTTCTCATGGGTCGGTGGTTGTTTCAGGTGATTTCCCGGTTTCTTCCTCCATCATTAATACTGGCTGCCATGAATAGCCTATCGTGTGCTGAAAAATGGCGTTAAGCCCAACGACAACAACAAAAACAACAACAAAAAAAAGCAGAAAACCTTTAAATAATCTCACAGGAAGTTCTGTACAGAATTTGACCAAATTTAAAGAAAAGCCTTTTTGCATGAAGTGATTTCAAGTGACATCAAATATGTCAACAATTACTAAAAATAGAAAAACTTTAAGCAAAACGTTTCAAAAAGTGCTCAACAAAATTAAAAAAATAAATTGCACAGATTGCATCCTGGTGTGAAAGTTTTCCAAATTTTTAGTAACAATGTTAATCTGCCATTGAATGTGTTACTAAGAGTAGAGAACCTTGAAATGACTTTATTTTTAAACACACTCAACAGAATTTAAGTAAATGTGACAGAAAGCCTCAGGGCCCCGAGTGACCTAGTGGTCTAAAACGCTCTCTGTTACTGATCACTGCCATCTCACCTCTGTGTGGGTTCAAGTCTAAGATTCGGTGAATGTGGATATGTGAGAAAGCTTACTAGTAGCTTCTCGTGGGTTGGTGGTTCTTTCCGCGGATTTCCAAGTTTCTTCCTCCACCATTAATACTGACCACCATGTATAGCCTATCATGTGCTGAAAAATGGCGTTAAGCTCCAGATCAACAACAACAGCAACGGAAAGCCTCATCTCATAAACTGTTTTCATATCTGTGCAAATGTCTTTGCAAATGGTGTTAATACAAAGTTAAATAAGGCCAGTATTGCAGTATAACTTCATCTCAAGAAAGCTACTCACTCACAAAAGGCATCTTTGCATATACTATTCATTTGAATATTGGACAAAAAATGATACTGCTCTGCCATCAGATATGGATGAAAATACCAAAAGTAGAAAAATCTTGAAACAACTGATCCCAAACATATTCGATCAATTTCATTGAAAGAAATTTTTATGGAAAGTGGTTTACTGACTCTCAGCCAACTGATGTTGCATTTGGCCATTAGGCAGATTTCATCCAGGTGAACAGTCTTGATCCAATTTAGGCCTCTTCTTTTATTTTCTTATTTGGTTCATATTTTAGTGTGAAAGATTAGTGGCGATCGGAGAGGAATATTTTCTTGTAACAGCCAATATCAGCTCTGGTATGGTCAGCCATTTTGGTTCAGTGAAGGGACAGGATTACATTGAAGAACAGTCAGACATAGCTTGGAATTTCTACAGATACTGCCAGGGTCTGTATTTCAAAGTTCATTTGTAAAATGGCATTTGAATAATATGGTTTCAGGTCCCATCTTGAATTTGTTGACTAACCTTTTATGGTTGGGTTCAAATTTTTATAAGCTTTATGATGAAGACATTAAATTGTCCGTTTCTAGAATTTCTGAAGAAAGCTTTTAAGTCCATGACCTGAAGAATTTTAAATAACAGAGCAAAAAATTTCAGTTTTGGACAAATAATGACTGGTAAATTATTTCACTAAAAACATACTGGTATTGATACAGTATTTGTTTTTATTTGGATTTTGTGGCATGAAAACAGCACATGATTAATTACACAGTTGTATTTATTGCACACAAAAATGGTAATACAAATGTTAATGTTATATGAAAAGTGAGATGCTACCGTTAATTAAAAAAGTGAAATGGTGAAAAGTGAGATGCTATCATCAGTAAAAGGTGTTAATAGTAGATGAAAAGTGAGATGCTATCATCAATAAAAAGATGTTAATGGAAATTAAAAAATTTATTGCTACTTGTCCAGATTTTGCATTGTAGTAATAAATGCCAGGAATGTTGGTTTTCACTTTTAAAATTTGTTTAAATTTTGTGGAGAAAATGTCAAAATATCAATACTCATGGTTCTATTTTGTTTGGGATATCATGACATCACATCAGCAATTTCAAACAATTTATTTTTAATTTTACTAGCTCAACATTAACATTTGATGAGATATCTAGTTAAAATTAATTTTTTTTTTTGTGATATAATTTGTATATGCCTTAGATGAAGAATCCGCCACTGAGGATCCTGAGATAGTAGCAAAAGGAAGTAATATGGACCATTCTGCCATTAACCTGACAGACCCTGCTTGTTTGGATATGGACCAGGAATTCTCAGAATTGATGGACTCTGACTCCAGTAGCGATTCAAAAGAAGGTATTCAAGGGCAAAAGTCACTAGTATTTTGGAAACAAATCTTTGCATATAGGGCATGGGCTCTTATTTTAAGTGAATGAATCACTTGCCTAACACCTCCATGGTCCCACATTCATTACCTGCTTTTGACATGTGTAAGGATAAGTAGTCATTCATCCTTGATCAGTGCTTTCCTCTTGGTTTTCCTCCACTTCAGGAGCACACTATACCATCATATGATTCATACAGAACAAGTATATATTGCTTGTTTTGTATCTCTATAGTCACAAGTTCAGTCCCTGCTTATGATGTGCAAAGGTAAATAGTTGCTCATCCTAGGTCAATTGCTTTCCTCTGGCTTTCCACTTCTAAGAGCACAGAATGCCTTCATATATTGCACTTCTGTAGTCTCAAGTTCCATCTCTGGTTTTGACCTGTGATCCATAAAGAGCACTTTGTATAAGTTGATATAATTGGTAATGCAATTGACATTAAATAAATAAAGTTTAAAAAAATAAAGTTCCATGAAGTCTTAGTTTACTACAAGCCCCTTATGATCAGACAAACATGTTTTGAGTAGATGGTGAATTTAATTAACAAAGGTTTTTGATACCCATAAATTTTTATCTGTTTTTTTTTCATACAGTTTATATACAATATTCATTAAAATATCTGCATAAAATATACCTTAGAAAGGATGCAAATGCATATAAAATAACAATGACCTTTTCAAAATTTAAAAAAGCTTGTACTATACCCCAGGCATTGGTCATTTAGTCCATAGTGAGGTTTTCTCAATTATTTATATCTTGTTTTCCTACTTTTACTTTTAGGCATGTCTTCATCAAACATGCTTTGAGTCTTCCTTACATCATTCTGAACCATTGCAGGGCAAAGTAGGTCTCAGTGATCAACATTTGTTACACTAATTTTTTGGGTTATATTTCAAATTTTAGTTTCTTGAAATATCTATAGTTGTGAGCATGGTGTCTTCATATAAGTCTATAACCTTTGATGGTTGTAATGTTACTTTTATACATTGAGAGCCACTGCAAGAAATAGGTCACAGTTACTTACTATACATGTAGAAATGAGCTATTTATAGATTCATCCAAGCATTACAGTTTTGTCTGGCAAATTTATGGCTTAAGGCATGAAATAGCAGTTTCATTTTGTGTGGTAAATGGTATTATGTCCAAATGTTTGGTGATGGCAGTTAAAAAGTGTAAGTTGTGGCAATCTATTCTGGGCTCTTTTTTTTTGGCCAGTAAGCCATATTTGTGTATAACAATATATTATGATGTGTGATGACTATACACACATATTAAAGCTTGTGTTCCTTTTTCAAAGATGACATAAATGATGGAGATGAACACTCAGACATTAGTATGCTTGAGAAGTACAGCCAAACGATGGAAACCCTCTCCCTTGGGTTGGGGCAGAGCCAAGGGGACACTTCTGACCAATCAAAATTTGAGATACCACCACTGAAGGAGGAGCTAGCAAAAACTCAGATTATGAGTGACAGTAAAAAATCTACAAACAGAAGGAAGAGAACTGGGGTCAAGAAGAGGATGTATGTAGATGCTGATTATTTTGACTCGGATGTTGATGACAATTTAAATAGTGATACTACACTTGATAAAGATGAAAAGCAGCTTGAAATAGGACTAAAGGTAAGATGATTTCTTTTAGATTTTATAGTAAAGTCAAAACTTAACTAAATTAGAGCTAATTCAGGGCTCAAAATAAACAGTAGCAGGTGGGTAATTTGTCATCTTTTTATGGTTTGCTACCAGGTAAACTAAAAGATTGGCACTCTTTGATATATAAAAAGTTGGATAAGAAAGAACTTTGATCATCAAAAGTTTTCAATTTTGCTTATCAAAAGGCGCTTTTTCCAACATCTATCTTTTGATGAATGTTTTCATCAAATAAAAGTTGATCTATGTGGTAAATTCTCTGGCATTTTCTAGCAAGCACCTTCACAATGAATATAAAGAGCATGCACTAATGAAAATACTATTTTTTTGAAAAGCATCATTCATATATCAGTATAATGCATGCACAATTGAGTGTCATTTCCATACAAAGGTAATAGCATCCAACTTGTTCCACAGAAGTTGCAGCAACATATATAAATAAACTAAATTCTGTAAACACATTTGTTGCTTGGCAAGCCATTTTCTACTGGATTAATAAATAATTAGGAAATGTTTTTGACCTGCAACTTTATGTTTAATTCTAACTCTGTACTTCCTTGGCAATTTCTTGTTTGATTCTAACCCTATAGTTCCTGGCTACTTCATGTTTAGTTCTAACCCTTGGTTCAGAATAGCAGTAATTAATCATGCTTCTTATTTATTACATGTACAATTGCAAACACACACCTGCCTCTCTGGAACTGTGACCCAAAGGCCATAGACCAAAATTCTTTAATATATGATTGCATGTACAAGTTTGAAAAATTTCACTATGATTGGCATTTTTATGCATTGAACCTTTGACCTCCTACCGTGAACTGAGGTTAGGGAGTCAAAACATCTCATATAGATGGTTGCCCTTTGAGTAAGATACCTACCAAGTTTTGGGAATTTGAGATTGGCAGCAGAGATGGACAGATTTGGAGTATATAAATTAAACTTTATTTTATATCGTTGAAATGAAAGTTTTGAATGACAAAAGTACTCCATGTGATTCATTTTGTGTCATCATTGTGAAGAAAACTTGAAAATCTGGATTTTCCTTGCAAATACTGGCTGGAACTGTGTATTAACATAGCTAATCATTTTTCTCACCATTTGTGAAGTACACGCTAGCATTGTCTGATATTCATGTTTTCTGCATTGGTCCTAGTTCACATTACTTGATCAAAATTTTGAGGTGGGCTTTCACTCTCTGCACATGTATGTATGACGATGGAACAGAAGAAGCAATCTATTCCACTGCCTCAGTTTTAGTGACTGACTGAATCAAATATAGTACATTTGTTACAGTAAAATTATATAGTGCATTTGACTTCAAGGTTATGCAAAAAAGGTTACTTCTACAAGATATACTGAAAAATGATAAATCCTGAAACATATTCTATAACTGATGCTCTGAAAACATTAGAAAAAATGCTTTCGAGTTCATGTTATAATTCATTGGGCTTCAAATTTAAATTTGCAAGTGAATGTGCTTTATAATTATGATTTATACATATCTCATCTGTTTACTACATTTACAATATCCTGGATCCTATCTTCTTACACTCATGAAAGCTGATATGTGGATTTATCTCAGGAAGAGTAACTCATTCATATGAAACTGAGTCACTATGACCCAGTTTTCATGCTTTAGTGACATTTATATTTTCAGCTATCAGTTCATTACATCCTCAGTGTCATGTACTCAGATCTTCAAAATTTCACATTTGTTTATTAAAGAGCAGTTGCAGTCAATTTATTGTATATTTCCCACACCACTCCCTTCCGACTTATGACACATTTATATGGACCAGTTGATATTGTATTCTAAAGCATGCTATATTAATGTAGTTGGACACTCGCTTTTTTAACAGAGCTTTTTTAAGTTGAGGAGTTTTGCAGATACAATCAAATTTGGTACTCTGTTGTACACTTATGCAAAGACATAGTTTACATCATAATTTGTATAAGGATTATTTCACATTTTAGTTCATCTCTTGTTAACATTTCCATGTCATACACCAGAAGAGCATATGAGATTGTCTGTTGTTCTAAACTGCTTAAAGTATTACCAGAAAACTTTATATTCTTCCCATCCATCCTAATTGGTCCTAAATAAAGATGGTGCTTCTGAGATATTCAATATATCTGATTTCTTAACAGATGGTGATATCAGCATGGGGTTTTCACCCCAAAAATGGGTATAATTTTTTAGAGTTTGATTCTGCATACTTTTAAGCAGCAAGTATTCACTTCATTTGGATTCCTATACATCCATATTACTTTGAAAGGTATTTATTTAGACACATTGAGAAGTGCATCGGCAAAATCAATGTAGCTTCTCATGAGTCGGTGGTTCTTTCCGGTGATTTCCCGGTTTCTTCCTCCACCATTAATACTGGCTGCCATGAATAGCCTTTTGTGTGCTGAAAAATGGCGTTAAGCCCAAAAACAACAACAACAAAATCAATGTTAAAGTTCATAGACATGGGAAGCAGGACATACCCCCCCATCAATTACCCCACTGCCATTTACCCCCCCTGTATATTACCTCCCTGTCATTACCCCCCTGCCATTACACCATTAATAAATTAATTATAATAAGTTTAAAAATTATTGTAAATTTTATTTTGAACTGCAATTTCAATCACACAAAATACCATAAAATAATGTTATGTTGATAATATTACATTTGAATGTTATGTGCGATCCCTCGTAAGTATTCAAAGTGCTCTCTATTACCAAATTCATTCACAATGTTCATAATCCGAGCATTGCAGTCACATTACTTCTTTCGAGTTTTTCCACTGGATGTCTTTTAAGTCGCTGAGAAATTGTCACCTTCAGGAATGAGTGCTCTCTTTGAAGGATTGTCAGAAAGTGCCAAATGTTTGGATGGTCAGCAGTAATGACAGCTTGCATTTTTCGATGCCAACCTTCAATGCTGTTGTTAGTATGAGGTAATTCGTTTTGAACATGGCTGTGTACACTCCAAACTTGAGAAGTGAAGACTGGATTAGCTTGGTTTCGACATCTTCTACTGATGTAGTTGACTTAAAAATAATATTTGATTCAGTCAGTCACTAAAACTGAGGCAGTGGAATAGATTGCTTCTTCTGTTCCATTCATGTCATCCTCTTCTGTCAATTCTTGAAGTTCATCAGAAACCTGAACAGTGGAAGAAAGCGGCACAAAAGCCAAAGCAGCTACCATTCTAACAGACATTGCAAAGTCTGTGTCATCTTGATATCTTTGCTGAAATCCAAGAGCTTGTACTTTCTGGTATATGCTCTGAGATAGATGATAAAAGCATCCTTGTACATCTATTCCTGCGTAGCATTCCGCAACAGAATTCATAGCTGCTTTTTCATAATCCCTCATCACTGTTGCAGGCTGAGCATTGGGAAGTAGTGCATTTTTTTGCATGAATAGATGTCAATAGGTTTCAGTAGGTTTATTGGGAGCAAGCAGTAGAGGCAAGAAATGACATCACCACTGATGAGTGCATGGACCGTATATAATTGAAAGAAGAGCTAGGACACAATAGCAAACGTTCCATCCATGAACCAATTAGGAGATTAAGCTAATAATGACAATGTTTTGTCAGTCCCGAAGATTAAAAATGTGTTTATATCTCCTACACCGCTATCAAATCACAAGAAATTTTCGCCATTAGTAAGTTTTTTTTGTAATCATCTGGCAATTCAACGTCTGCTCAATTAGTTGGAAGAGGCTATGGAGCATGAATAGCTTGTCGCTGTCGACGAACCTGATGACAAAGATGTTGTATAGGAACCGTTTGTACTGATGCTCCTTCACTTAGATTCTGCATTTCCTGGCCAAGAATCTGTCGAGGTGTCTCTTCCGTTTCCACTGCTCTTCTTGTAATGTTTAATCTAACTTGCAGAACTTCACATCAAGCTGAATCTGGTGCATGTGTGTGTTCATGCAGAGATCGAAGTACAAGATCATTTTTAACTTTGATCTTCGCTTTACATTCAGATACCCCCTTTACATTTCCTCATGGCTTTTCACATTCGTAACTGATTACACCTGCCACTAAATCTTTCTGCTTTACATAGATATAACCGTTGTGCATAATTTTCTGTTTTCCACATATAATCTGAACTTTCTCCATCGTAAAACTATTTTTATGGTGATATTAAGTTTTTCAGAAGGTATATATAGGGTTTATATTTCTATACTTTTCTGGGGCATGTACGTAGAAACCATTTCTGCTCAAATTCACTGATGTGAAACCAGTGCATTATGTATATTGAGCACAGATTCAATTACTAAAATCGTTTTTATTGATTTGAAGCCCATACTTTTATTAAATTGTGTTTGTGTACTGTGTACACTAGAATCTCATTGAGGTAAAGCCAACACAATAGCAATAATTAACAATAAAATTCTTATTTACTTTAATTTGATTAATTGAGCACAGGATAAAATAATTTTGAGGTGAAACCAATTCGAGGGGAAGATCTTCGTTGTCGCTCTTTGTTGTCGAAATAGATTATGTTTGTGTACTGTGTACACTAGAAGCTCATTGAGGTAAAGTCAACACAATACCAATAATTAATGGCAGGTAATTAATGGCAGGGGGTTAATTGCCGGGGGGTAATATACTGGGGGGAGTAAATGATGGGGTATTGGCAGGGGGGTAATTGATGGGGAAGGGGTAATGTCCTAGACCCATAGACATGTTTTGATTAAAGGAACCTAAAGGTGTGATCCAGTACAATCCCAATTGAATATCATGCACTGTGATGTCACAGTGAAAGCTGCGCATATTGATAAACAAATTCATAGTACACTCGATTGTGATAATTCCATTAGATGCACTCCTATTTTGACCTAAGTTTAGTACATGGCCACCATTGTAAAAGTCCATAGTGATAGATAATTTTCATCTGGAAGTTTCTTGGTGACAGTTAATAAGCAGAGCTTTCAATAATCAGATTATATATTCTTGAGTTAAAGTAAAATAGTTAAATTTTAAAAGAACAATTTATATTTAATTTAAATTGAGTAAATGCGCATATATAACACATGTGACCTGCACAATAGGACAGTATGACCTAGTTTTCAGAAATGCTTTGGTGTATTTTCTATTTTGTATCTTCAGAATTTTTGTTACACCCTCAATATCTTTAAGACAATTTTATTGAAATGCATGAAATGTTGTATGTAGAAATATCACATCAAAAGTAAATTATCCAGACCACAATTGGTTCAGAGTGATCAATTTTCATGCTTGACTGACTTTTATATTTTCTATTATCTCTTACACTCATTATCTTGAGCCATATGTAACTACACTGACAAAAATTAATGTATGAATAGACGTGAATGTCAGAAACTCAACCACACCAAAAATAGGTCAGTGTGAGTACATTTCAATTTCAAAATGTATGACTATTTCATCCACACATAACATTTGTTAAATGGTTTCATCTAAACAAAATTACCTCACTTATTCCAAAACTCGTTGAATGTGATCCGATTTTATGCTCTGAATTTTTGTATTTTCTGACCTTTGCTCATTACAACCTCAATATTTGGGACGCTATTTCACCTACACACGAAAATTTATAATTAGATGCATCTCAACCAAAATAGGACAGTGTAACCTAATTACATGATCATGTAGTTTTTGTATTTCCTCCATACTAGTATGAATAGTGTCAGCTACTCCAGATGCCCAGTTGGTAAGGGGACTCCAGTTGTCCAGTTGGTAAGGGAACTCCAAATGTCCTGTTGGTAAGGGGACTCCAGATGTCCAGTTGGTAAGGGGACTCCAGATGTCCAGTTGGTAAGGGGATTCTTGTTAATCACACATCTTATTGCATTATTGTTCACAGGAAAGGAGCCAAATCATCTTATCAGATTGCTCATCCAACAGAGAGCAAGAAGACAGAGCAGAGTCAGGGACTTCCGATCTTGGCAACAGAGAGAAAACACGATTAAGTGCTAGAAAAAGGCGAAAACAGGAACTTGTGCGAAGGGTGAGATGAAAGTGACAAACTTCATATACAAGTTCTTATAAATAGAGTTTGAGCTCATTTTTTTAATAAAATAATTCAGCAGAATTTTGATTTGTCTTGAGCTGGAGTGATGGACATAATGTACGTCTTGTAAGTTTTACAAAACTTTTTGATGATAGATGACATGCCAGGTGTTAAACAAGATTGAAATTAGGTTTTAGAAAATTCCTGTGAAATGAAAAAAGCACTTCTCTAATGTTCTGTCAAATTATATATATATATATATATATATATATATATATATATATTTCATTTAACCATCTTTTGATACTGTCTGTACATATTATGATGTATTACATTGTTAAAGTATTAAAGTTGAGATTTCCAAATGTTATTCAAGTCAAACACTTAATATGATTTTTGTACATAGAGACCGGTCTACAAAGGACATTTAAAAGACCACAAAATTTTAATCTTTTTGGATACATGTCCTTTTTATAGACTCTGAGGTAAAATATAACACAAACTAAGGGGTTCATATACATATGTGCATTTGTGGGTGCACTAATTATGGAGGTATCTGTCAGCAGGTTTTTCTGTATTTCATCATAGGAGAAATCAGTTTTTACATTTATATTCCTAGTTTTAATTTGAAAAATACATTTTCTGAGTGAATTAACATGTATCTTGTGGGCTATTAATTAGTTAGATTATTTCATAGCTTTTGTTGGACATGAGGGATCAGATAAGATCATTTAACTTCAGAAGTTTTTGAATAAATTTTCAAGCATTCTTAAATGCCAATTTGGCACAATAGGATTTTACAACAGATTTTGTGCCCCAAGTCTAGGGCTACCAACATCCTTGATCTTGGCAAGCAAATTCAGGTAGCTCAGTAGGCTATTATGTGTCATGATGTTTTTCTAAAAACAAAATTGAAATATTACAATTTGAGTATTTAACAAAATAGAATAATAATAATTATTATTATCAAAGATAAGGGAAATCTCTGTCTTTCTGTTCCATAATAAAATGCCTTGAAATGGATTTTTAATCTGGACTACAAAAGTCTTTTCATTTGATCTGGTAATAGCTCTCGTAATTTATCAAACCTTATTTTGTGCAGTCTGAATCTGCATTGTGGGGTTGGAAAGTTGGAGGAAACCATAAAACTGTCAAACCCTGTAATTTTTAGTCTATGAGTTAAAAGAAATATACAAATTGTTAGACTGTTTTGTGTTGTCTGTGTGTTGGAGGAAACATTAAGACTATCAGACCCTTTCTTGTGAAGTTTGGAACTGTAGAAATCTAAAAAATTGTCTGACCCTATTTTGTTTTGGTCTATGAGTTGGATGAAACTTTAAAATTGTCAGATCCTTCATTGGTAGAAACATAAAACTGCAAACAGTACATTGTGTGGACTTTGAAGTGGAGGAAACCTAAAAGGTGTCAGTTTTTCATTGTGTGGTCTTTGAGTTGGAGGAAACCTAAAAGGTGTCAGTTTTTCCTTGTGTGGTCTTTGAGTTGGAGGAAACCTAAAAGGTGTCAGTTTTTCATTGTGTGGTCTTTGAGTTGGAGGAAACCTAAAAGGTGTCAGTTTTTCATTGTGTGGTCTTTGAGTTGGAGGAAACCTAAAAGGTGTCAGTTTTTCATTGTGTGGTCTTTGAGTTGGAGGAAACCTAAAAGGTATCAGTTTTTCATTGTGTGGTCTTTGAGTTGGAGGAAACCTAAAAGGTATCAGTTTTTCATTGTGTGGTCTTTGAGTTGGAGGAAACCTAAAAGGTATCAGTTTTTCATTGTGTGGTCTTTGAGTTGGAGGAAACCTAAAAGGTGTCAATTCTTCATTGTGTGGTCTTTGAGTTGGAGGAAACCTAAAAGGTGTCAGTTGTTCATTGTGTGGTCTTTGAGTTGGAGGAAACCTAAAAGGTGTTAGACAGTATCTTCTGTGATCTTTGAGTTGGAAACCTAAATAGTGTCCTACCCTTTGTTTGTGAGATCTGTAAGATGGAAAAAAAACTACAATCTGTCAGATCCTTCATTGTCAGGTCTAGAGTTTGAAAAAATCCTGAAAACTGTCGAACTTTGGATTGTGAAGTCTGGGAGTTGGAGGAAACCCAGAACTGTTAGACCATGCATTGTGTGGTCTTTTTGAGCTGGAGACTTTTTGGAGACTGTTAGACCCTAAATTGTGAGGCTTGGAAGTTGGAGAAAACCTCAACACCAAAAAAACAAAAATAAAACAAGCACCCAACAAATATACAAGTGAAAGATGCACTTTAGAAGATCAGTTCATTTTACCTTGATCACCATTCATAGACTTTATCTCATGATTACACAAGACTAAAAGGAAAATATCTTGATTAATTGATTGCTTTCTCTCTAGTAATTTGAAGTCAAATTAATCTTAAAACAGTCTGCAACCAAGATTGTACATATCCAGAAAGAAACAAAACACCCAAGTGATGTTGCTCACCTGGTATATATAAGTTTCTAAAAGTAAATTCATATATGTAATGAATCTGTGGACTGGAAGGAAACATTTGGAGCACTAAGTTGTCACATTAGACCCCGTTTTGCACCCCCATATATATATATATATATATATATATATATATATATATATATATATATATATATATATATATATATATATATATATATGATTTCATGCTGTTTGGTCAGAATAAGATTTCTTTTCCATTCATTTTTCTTCCATTTATTGAAAGTGAACCACTATTGCATGACCTAATTGTATTCTTTTGAGAAAAGGTTTTGTCATTATCGCTCAACAACACAATGTTGTAGATTAGTTAGATATGAACTTGACATATAATTACTGAAAAGTTTTGCATTTGATATAATTTGTTGAAACTTTAATCCAACCATGATAGTGAACAGCATTTAAAGGTAAGCATTTTTGAATCATACTTTCTGGTCTGTATCCAGTAGGCACTAACAGTTTTTGTGAGAAATAATAAGCATCTTAATGAGTATGATGTCTGGTACATTTACCTATGAATGAAATCAAATGCAATCTGGTCACAACAATAAGAAGATCTGGTATTTTTTTTTTTTTTTTTTAATTCATTTTTATGGGCAGAAATGTTTTAGGTTTGTTGTATAGAAAATTGGAGGGTCAGGATATTTGAATGAATAATAGTCATATTTTTCAGTGTTTCAGAGAAAAGCATTTGCTTTTGAGTTTTTTCTTACAAAATAAGCATACAAAATATAGACTTACAATAAATTGTGACCATTGGCATTTACTATATAAAATACCCTGAAATGATCCATATCCATGTAATAACATAAAAAACAAATTTCAGATATTTTAATATGGCAATATTAAGATATTTAGTGGCTTTAGTTAGTGATTGTTGGCAATGAGAGTAAGATGTATTAGGTAGACAATACAGCAGATTCATTCTCAGCACTCCAAGGAATGAAAGACTCCTATGCCAGGATGTTTTTTGTCAGATTAATAAAATTATGTTGAGCAGTTTTTGAGTAGTCATTATTTTTTTATATTTTTTTATAGTCATTATTTTTTATTATTTTTTTTGATAAAATTGATAACAGTGGCTGGTTTGAATTTGATAGCATATTGGCATCATTTGTGCAAATCTGAAACCTCTTCAGGCCAGATGCAATGGCAAATATGTTTAAGGTTTGTTCCCTGCTTTTGGAAAGTTTGAAATAGCAATTGTTCCAGAATAAATGATGGACAAGACATAGCAGGTGCAGGGCCACACCATAAGCTCACTTGGCCATACCTCATTGAAAGCTAAAAACAATCTGATTTTGCTGCTAATATAGCACTAATTTATCCAGTTTGGCCATATATATATAGTTTGCAGCATTTCATTGTTAATGGAAATGGTGCAATAGCTAAGATAATGGCAGGTGTTTGCTGATTGCTATACACACTAAGTAAAAATGATATTAAGAGAGGCTGGTATTTGGGTTTTGTTTTTGGAATAGACCACCAAATATTTTGTGGAAATTCTTTGTATGATGATGATGCCTCAGCAATCATTTTTTTTTCAGCGCTGGGTCGACAGCAAACAGAAGGAAGAGGAAGAAGCATCAGATATGACTCCTCCAAATGGATAATAAAGAAATCCAGAGAGCTTTCATATGAATTATTTGAAGCAGCTTCTATAATGATGATTATCATTCAGTATGGTGAAACTTGTATAGGAAGGACATCCAATGGACAAAACAATTTTGTCTTTATAGACATAAACAGTTCCCCAGAAGCTGACTGTACAAGTATATTAATATCATTTCTCCGAGCAGTAAATTGTTTTGAAGGAAAAGATTATGGTATGAAGACTTCTAATCTTTTTACAATGCAAAAATGAACAGGCTTACAAAATGTACTATCGGATGGTTCACAGTTATTGTATTGAGAACAGTATTAAGTGTGGGAAAACATGTTATTTGTCTACATTTGCCAAGTGTCCCTTGAATAAAGGAGAATCTGATAGGGTTTTTTGTATGATATTCTTGAAGGTGTCATTCTTTTGATATTTATTTTTTGAAAATATTTTTATTCAGTTATAATTGATAAAAGATTTAAAGTTCAATTACAACAGTATTTAATGAATAAAGCAAGCAAATGTCAAGTTTAATGAGTTCATAGAAGAATCTATATGATTACTTTAACCTTATATAAACATTTTGGTTTGCAAGTGTTTTTGTTGTAGTAAAGGTAACAATAAAGGAAGAAGCTGACCACATATAGTACCATTCCATATGGAATATATGTACATAATGATATTCTTATGTGTACATCTACTCCTGCATTTTTCTGTTGGTTGCCTTGTAACTTGGCAGATGTTATTGACATCAGGTAAACATGCATAAGATTGTTTTGCCATAGCACTCTGATGCATTTTACCAGAGTTATGCCCCTTTTTTGTGTTAAGATTAAATACTATATAGAATAATTCTTGCTGTACAATTAGTCCCACAGCTATTGATATTTGACATACATTATTGGCATGAAACCAACATGTGCATTAATGTTTAAGATGGATCAGTTATAAAAATTGGCCTGAAGCTTTTTTAAATTCAAGATAGTCCAGAAAGTTTCATGACATTTTACAGCTGATATATATATATATATATATATATATATATATATATATATATATATATATATATATATATATATATATATATATATATACACATACATACACACACACATATATATATATACATGCAATACAAAATCAATAACTGTGACTTAAATGCAATTCGTTTTGCATTTTACCAAAATAAATTAAAATACAACTTCTTTATGGTATTCTTTTTTATAAAACCATCAAAACCCAAAAACCTATGTTAACCAATATCAGTGTACAAAAACAGTGACTCCTTATGCGTTTGATGCAGCTTCCATCAGGAAGATTTTCATTCAGAATGGTGACACTTGTTTATGCAGGACATTCAAAGGACAGGACAATTTTGTTTTTGATAACCAGGTGTCATTCTGCAACCAATTCTACGTAAATATTATGGGATGGCACTAGCACTACCCAATATTTTTTTTTGTGGAATACTTCTCTTGTAAAATTTCTGATGAATTTTGCCACAAATGCCACTGTCTGTACCCTTTTAAATCCAGGTATTGGTGTGGTATAATGTGGAAGGTAGCATTTGGGCTTTACCTACTTATACATATAGGTCTAATCTTTGAATCATGACAATGTCTGTGCATGATAATCATGGTAATGTCTGTGCTTTCATCAGTGAAAACTGAAGTGGAGATTTCATCAGCTTTGTGTGTATCTTCAAGATGTCCATTAAATGCAGAAAGAAATTCCATGTTGGCATTAGATTTATAAGTAATCTCATCTCGAACTGTATGTCCAGCAACATTAGGGTGATTAAAACTTTTCAACAAATCAATGAAAACTTTGAGTTTTGAAAGGACTTTATGATGAAGAGAGTTACCTTGAGCCTAACTAAAACATGCCTTCAGGTTCCTCTTAATGAGAATTTGGGGCCATTATTCTGTTCAGGAATTTTGATATGTGATAGATAAGAATATCAGTGTAGCATCACATTGTACCATTGATGGGTGATCATGGTAAATGTTACATACAAAAAATAATTAAGCTTATACTCTCTGTTCCCCATTTGATATGCTAATTTAATGAAAATGTATTATGATAAGTCTTTGCTTATTATTTCATAGTTCAGACAGGGAACTTGGTTATGTGCATTATTGTCAATAGTAACCTCTGAAAATCCCAACATTGTTTGGGTGTCACTGACAATGACTGTATTAAATTTACAGTTCATAGTTGGATTGCATTGTTAGTGGATGTGGGAGGGGGACACCGCTCATTCTCTCCTCTTGGCTATGGTAGGAAAGATGTCAATGAAAACTTTAGTGCTTACTCCTCCCTGGGCCAAGTATATGCATCTGTGCCTTTTCTACTGTTAACAAGTTCTGAAGGTCAGAAATGCTTACCATTTAATATATGTCAATTGTCAGTTAATTAATTTTGCTTGACCAACTTGTCAGTCCACAACATATTATAATAGAAACCAACTTGAATACAGTCCAAACATCTAGGCAGAGTATAATATTTTTCCGCCCATCATCTTGCAGCCATTTTTGCAACCATTAGTCCTGAAATGTTTTTGGCTGCTGAAGTGGTGCCTTAACTTGCTTTGTATAGAAATAGGCTTCACTGGCATTGATCCTTGAAATAAAATAATAGGGGCTGTCTTGGTCTGTGTTTCAGATTGAGACAATGCAGGTTTGTAAAGAGATGCCACATATACCTTGCAAGCATAATTGATGACTTGTCTATTGTCTTACACAGATTTTCCATATTTTAATTTCAGTGGATATTTTCTATTAGCCAGATTTTTTTCCATGTATTAACTTGAGACAAAACTAGTGAATATAATTAATATTAGTTATTAACTGATATTGATCATTTCTGAGAAGGTTTATAAAATTTTAAATTTTTCTTCTTGGATTTTCTCAATAAAGTTACTTGTATCTGCCATATTTGTACAATTTGTATTTGTGTATGTGTGTATGATTTGGATTTTTAATGTAGCTTTAACAATTTTTCAGTCATATCACTACAATGTTTGCAGTGTGACAGTTTATAGTGATGTCTAGCATCATGCTACAGGCATTTAACATCATGTTCCATCAAGTCACATTATCCTGACACCAGGCTGACCACTCCTAGCACTAACCTCTTAATGCTGAGTGTCAAGCAAGCAGCTGCTAGTACTAGTTGTATAAGTCTTTGATATGACTTGATTGTGGTTAAAACCAGTGATCTCCCTCATCTGAGGCAGATGATCTAATCACTAGGCCACCGGAGTTGAGTACAACTTCTATCAAATTTACTACTGAATGCAAAAATGAATGAAATTGCCTAGTGAATATAATTTGTGTACATAGTGTTCCTCACCACCATGGAAAATATTTATGAAAGTTTTGCTTTCAGAGACAAGATAATTTCCTGAGAAGTAGAGTTCAAGGTTATGTTGGTCAGATCAAAATTTGACAAGTTTTAGTTTCTGATTTTTTAAATAAATAAACAAAATGACCCAATATTTTTAGATGAGTACATGTAATTTCAACTTGTACAGATATGAAATATTTTTTTTTGTTAGCACTTGAAATAAGCAGACAATGACTGAGATTGGAAAATGGATCAAAAGAGCATTTAGAGCATTAAAAATAGATTAAGCACTGGCTTGAAAATTATCCCGACTGACTAGCATTTAAACTTGTACCTTGTCAAAAATCATTTTTACCTTGTTTGAGTTGCAGGGACATTCAATTACAAGTGAGATTTTAATAAGATGTCATTATGCCTTGTTGTAAAGCTCACTGCCATTGGCAAGAAAGTGATGTGTCAGCGAATCAAAATTAATTTTATATAAAAGATCAATAAAAGAATAGAGTTAAGAAAAGATCGGGACTGACTAGTAAGTGAACTCACACATTATTGCCAATAATACTACCAGCAGCATGAATATTTTCATTACACTTAGCATTATACAACACTTACACAAGAAAGATTATTCTTATATACACATCACTGCCATCAGAAGATTTTTATTATTTAAAAAATGTCAAACTTTTATTTGGGGAAGGGAGACAATAATGGGTGATGTCATTTGGTTTGAGTGCAATTATGCCTTGCTTCTAAAGTGCACTGCTATGACAGCAAAACAAAATCAAATTTATGTAAATTATCAAAACTGCATAAAATCTGCACAAAGTTTTGAGTGCTGGTTAATCTATCCAGTGAGAATTAGTCAAAAAATATAAGTCTGCTGTTATCCAAGGACCATTGCTCATCTGAAATACTGTGTAATTGATCTGCCATCTTGCTCTGACAACATTTCTCCATTGTAAGGCTTCTGCATGGTGTGAAATGTATATACCATTTGATAATTCATGTGTGCAACCAATTCACAACTTTTAATGAATTGCCTTGAAACTTGCCAGACATTATTGATACAAGGCAAATATTTACATATTGTTTTGTTGTCATATTCTCAGACTTTAGAAAAGCATAATTTTCATTAATCTTAAGAACACAAAAAAAGACATTAAGAGAGAGAGAGCTTTCTTTACCATTATTGTATTTGCTGGTAACCCATAGCTTTAAACAGTAAACAGTCCTGCCTAAAGCTCGTGCAAACTTATTCAGATTATTCAGTTGATTGTTACAGAGGCAATAAAGATATGTAGCAGTCAGATAAACAACAGATTACTTAATTGGCTGACAATGTTTTGGGTGATCTCATGCTAAGCCCTGTTAGCACAGCCAGTGAAGAGCACATTAAGCTAATTTGCATGGGTAAAGTACACCAAGTTGAAGAACCAATTCACTTTAAGTTAGGTAAATCAAAGAGGTGTGCATTGAATATTTTTTTTTATATAGTATTGCTTTGAATGGAACTATTTAACCCATCTTTATTAAAGATTATTGGCAAGTTCAGGATTAGCAACAACTTTTCTTTGCTGTCTGATTTTACTCTGTGTACAAAATGTAAAAAATGATTATTCCAGTATTTGGAAATGTGTACAATGTACAATATTACTTAAGGCAAAAAGATTTTTAAAAAAATGAGGCAAAAAGATTTTAAAAAACTGATTAAGGGAAGGACAAACAATCTGCAAAGCACAGCAAAACTAATTTCAGAAATGGTTGACAGTTTATGTGAAGCATGGCAGCAAGGCAGAAGCATCTTATTCTCTGCACATGTTGCAAACACCATGCTTACATTAGTCATTTTGGAATGCATGACATCTATGAATGTAGCAACACCATCCAGCACCAGGACAATGCATGAATGCAAAACCCAATCTCAAAAGTAACTAAATTGTTGAAACATTCATCAAATAGACCATGTCACAAATGCTGTTAGCATTTTTCTATAATTTTATTGCCAGGCACAGTCAGCCATTTTGCAGTTGCAGAACAAATTTTAGATTTACATTCTGACATTTCCTCACAGGATTTTCTATGCCAAGACAAATTTAACGAGATTTTTGGGTAGGTATGAACAATAGTATCAGCCAGTCTCGAATGAGTGCCAAGATGAATAAAAATGACACATTACCAACAAACCCATTACCAGAAGCAGTGTAGACATTCTAATGAAGACTGTACACTACTGTCCAGTGGATTTTAAAGGCAGAAAACTGTGTATTTTTAATTTAATGTCTTTGTGGTTTTGATTTTGTGGGTGTGGGGACATATATATGGTGTTTGTGTGTGATGATATTTTAAATGCAAAGTCTACCAATGCTTGTTTTTGTTTCCAAGTATATTTCAGGCTTCAAAAAATGTTTATATATTTTGCTCGATTCAGATTTGAATTTCCAATCACTTTGTATGAGTAGATATTCTCACTTGTGCAATATTTTTAAAAAATGTGCACTGGATCCACTCTGCCTCCCCCCCACTTCAAAAATTATCTTTTCAACCTCAAAATACCCCAGTACTTGGAGGTTGGCAGGTATGTTAAGAGTTATGGCCCATTTTGGTGCTATGGTTTTATACAGAATATGATAATACATGTGAGTCTCATGGCTGTTGATGAATTGGCTTGAAATCTAGCATACATTTGTTGACTTAAGTCTTGCATATATATTATTCTTTCAATTAGATGATTTAAGGAAAGTAATACAATACCTGCTGTTATTGTGTTGTAATAGTTCCAGATTAAGGTGAATATTCACACCTTATTTGAGTGATCAGCAGTACTGATGACTGCTGGCTGAGATTCCAGCTCAAGCAAAATACCACAAAGGTGGATGGGTTGTTTATTGTCACGATCTACCTAGGTGGACAGATGTTTATCCAACTGACACTAATCAGGTATTTGATCTGTGGACAAACACCGCGAGCAAGAAGCCAAGCCAGACATAGTCGCCAAAAAGTTCTTTGTGCAGAACAGGGCATCGTAAATTACACCTGGGTGCTAATCCTTTAGTAGGACATCAAAAGAGCCATTTGTGATAAAATTGTAGGCAACTTATATTGACAGTTCCGCTGATTTACAACTTGGGAATGGTTAGTCCACCGCATCCAGTCAGAATTAAGCTAGTGGGTGGGCATACCTCAAAGTTTTGAGGATATCATACTGACTCCATCCCAGAATTATTTAGTAGACCGAGACAGATTACTAGGTGATTGAATGATTAAGGCTACTCCGAGATACACACTCGTAAATTGGGCGTGAATCACAGGAAAAGATTACGAACAAAAAGAAAGCTTCAAGAAGGAAGCTTTCCGGGTGGGATAACTTCAGTTAGAAGGAGAGTCCCGAGAGTCTGAGAGAGAAGACTGAAGTAAGACTGTCGGTACAGTCAGGGTCGACGGATTGGAGTCGACGGTTCAACAAGGAAGTCGGTAGAAAGGGAATTGGAGAGGAAATTCAAAGGAGCAAAGGAGGAGAAGTGGAGAGGAAATTCGAAGGAGTAAAGGAGGAGTGCAGGAGAAATTTAGAGAGACAGATGAGTAGAACCAAGGACAGGGCGAAATTCTCACACTGATTCAGATGATGAAATAGGCACAAAAAGGTCGAGCGATTGGGAAGTTCACATGTTGAAATTTTATTATTAATTAAATTGTTTTTTTTAATTCACCCCTTTGTACTTTGTATTTAACTGTTTAACTTCACCCTTTAGTACTTTTGTATTTAACTGTCAGCATTGCTGACTGGGGGCTCAGAACCATATTCACCTACTTAACTTCTGAACCATAATCAAACCTGGGTGGGTGCCATACCTAAATAAATATTGGAAACACCCCTCCCCATTTTCATATAACCAAAACCATACACGGGTATAAAAATAATTAGTTAAACCCCATAACATTCATGGGTATAACTAAACCCCCCGTAACATTTATAATGCTACAGATCCAGACCAGAGGGCATGAGCAGTGGAAGCCTTCAGTATAAAGTAGGATCATCTGTATGTAATGTTTTTCATCGCCTTCAGTATGAAATAGGATCTTCTGTATACCAACGCTTTTCATCGCCTTCAGTATGAATTAGGATCTTATGTATGCCAACGCTTTTCATCACATTCAGTATGAAATAGGATCTTCTGTATGCCAACACTTTTCATCGCCTTCAGTATGAAGTAGGATCTTCTGTATGCTAATGTTTTTCATTGCCTTCAGTATGAAATAGAATCTTCTGTGTGCCAATGCTTTTCATCGCCTTCAGTATGAAGTAGGATCTTCTGTATGCCGTTTTTCATCGCCTTCAGTATGAAATAGGATCTTCTGTGTGCCAATGTTTTTCATCGCCTTCAGTATGAAATAGGATCTTCTGTATGCCAATGCTTTTCATCGCCTTCAGTATGAAGTAGGATCTTCTGTATGCCAATGCTTTTCATCGCTTTCAGTATGAAGAGGGATCTTCTGTATGCCAATGCTTTTCATCACCTTCAGTATAAAGTAGGATCTTCTGTATGCCAATGCTTTTCATCGCCTTCAGTATGAAGTGGGATCTTCTGTATGCCAATGCTTTTTGTCACCTTCAGTATGAAATAGAATCTTCTGTGTGCCAATGCTTTTCATCGCCTTCAGTATGAAATAGGATCTTCTGTATGCCAATGCTTTTCATCACCATCAGTATGAAATAGGATCTTCTGTATGCCAATGCTTTTCATCGCCTTCAGTATATAGTTGGATCTTCTGTATGCCAATGCTTTTTATCGCCTTCAGTATGAAATAGGATTTTCGGTATGCCAATGCTTTTCATCGCCTTCAGTATGAAGTAGGATCTTCTGTATGCCAATGCTTTTCATCGCCTTCAGTATGAAGTAGGATCTTCTGTATGCCAATGATTTTCATTGCCTTCAGTATGAAATAGGATCTTCTTTGTGCCAATGCTTTTCATCCACAGAGTAAGTCGTAGTACAGAAGATCCTTCCTACACAACTATCCACCAATTCTCCACCTTTACACTTTCTTCATGTTGAATAATCTACTCAAAATGGTTGCAGACTTTATTGTCCAGGTTAGGAAGCAGGTGACTTTCAGTATTTGCAATGTCAAGTACAGAATATTCTGCAAATGGTGCAGTTGGAAATGTGTTCATATCTGTTCCCCATTAACCACTGTTGCAGATTTTCTTTCCTTTCTTTTTTAGGAGAATTATCAGTACTCACTATTCATAGCTATTCTTAAGTTCTCTATAAGCACCACCACTGAGTCATACCTTCAGCTTTCAAAACTGAAAAGGTATTTTGAACTTTGGAGATCATGTTCTTGCCTGGGTTGAACTTCTATGTGTTTTTTTTGGATTTAAACCTAGTGCTGAAGCTTCTATCAAGAACCTTACCCATATTAAGACACTTATCCTTTCTCCATAGCACTGGCGAAGAGGAGTGAGGTTCATGCCTTATCAGTTGAAAATGGTAGCTTAAGTTTAGGTGGTATTTTTGATTCTTCCAACCAGGGTTTCTAGACATGAATTAGCAACATTCAGTAACCAAGTTCCTACTGTAATCTCTTGTCTCAGTTTCATCTCTGCTATAGATGATCAAGATTGGCTTTTTGTTTGATTAGGGACAAACATTTCTATATGGCTTAATCTTAAAGGATAAGAATGGTTGAAAGGATCTCATATGGAAGACACCAGCTTTGGGTGGATTATACTATCAAACAAGCTTATCAGTCTCTAACTGAGAAAGATCTATGCATGAGGATCAAACAAGCTTATCAGTCTCTCACTGAGAAAGATCTATGCATGAGGATCAAACAAGTTTATCAGTCTCTCACTGAGAAAGATTTATGCATGAGGATCAAACAAGCTTATCAGTCTCTCACTTAGAAAGATCTATGCATGAGGATCAAACAAGTTTATCAGTCTCTCACTGAGAAAGATCTATGCATGAGGATCAAACAAGTTTATCAGTCTCTCACTGAGAAAGATCTATGCATGAGGATCAAACAAGCTTATCAGTCTCTCACTGAGAAAGATCTATGCATGAGGATCAAACAAGCTTATCAGTCTCTCACTTAGAAAGATCTATGCATGAGGATCAAACAAGTTTATCAGTCTCTCACTGAGAAAGATCTATGCATGAGGATCAAACAAGCTTATCAGTCTCTCACTGAGAAAGATCTATGCATGAGGATCAAACAAGTTTATCAGTCTCTAACTGAGAAAGATCTATGCATGAGGATCAAACAAGCTTATCAGTCTCTCACTGAGAAAGATCTATGCATGAGGATCAAAACCCATGAGTTTAGGCTGCATCTCTAGCCTTTCTTAATTGTTCAATGAAAGCA
Organism: Potamilus streckersoni; assembly: GCA_016746295.1. NCBI lineage: Eukaryota > Metazoa > Mollusca > Bivalvia > Unionida > Unionidae > Potamilus > Potamilus streckersoni. Next base: position 1,875,836 of record JAEAOA010001797.1, on the reverse strand, counting down.
TGAAAGTTATTTTCTGGCAGTACACTCCACCTTCTCTTCATTCTACCTCTGATCAATGCTACACCAAAGCTATAACATTAATATATTATATCCAAGTGTCCCAACCCATCCCCTACTACAGTATATGTTCATATTGACAGGTTATTTTCAGGCCAATGCTGTTTAATTTCTGCAATGCAAAACTAGAAGGTAATGTATCACTACTACTATGTGTGTTTGGCAAAACAAATTTTAATTATGTAACAGTTAACTGCTGTTAATGTCAAATATCCTCCTGCCTTCCTGCGCAGATGCCCTTCAATAATACTCCAAGTTCCAGGATTATATTCTGCATTAAGAAAATAATTAAGGAATCAGAGTGTGATTGTGTTGTTTTTTTGTTTGAGGTGAACTGGAGCATGGAATATTTATCTTGGTTTGGGGACCAGCACCAGGAAAGGGATAGCAACGTATTGATAGTAAGTATTACATAATTAAAATAGTTTTACCTACCACCTTTAAGTTTTCAAGAGCTGTGCCACTTTCCATGTTAACTAATTGTTATCTATGATAGTTTTTGTGTGCAACTAGTCTACAAACTTTTTATTAATTGCCCCAAAACTCATCAGACATGGGCATGAATCGAACAGGTGTATTCTGTCTGATTTATATATGTATATATCATATTCTGAGTTATTCCACCTTTTGATTTCATATATATATATATATATATATATATATATATATATATATATATATATATATATATATCACACTTGTGATAATACTGTTTGTGAAAATTGATCAACTGCATCAGATTCATTTCCCTAAAACTTGCCATGTATTATTAATATGAGACCAAAATGCACACATCATTCTTTTTATGTTCTTTTCAGTTTTCAGGTAGGGAACCACTAATGTATATAAATAATTCTTGTGTACAGGAAGTACCATAGTTGCTGATAAATTTTGCCCTGAAACTTGGCAGATATTACAGACAGATCAACACATTCTTTTCTTACACTGATGATTTTATAAAGTTTGCCCATTTCTTTTTATGTTTTAAGTGTTCTTGTTTATATTTGTATTTAAATACAATATTCTGCCAGAAATTAAAGTCCTTTCTATGTGCACAACTTATTCAAGTAAATGGGGTGGGAGTTGACAGGGCATTCTTGTCTTATGGACACATTTCTAGTTGTATGTTAATTTATTAGTAAGTTTGTATTCAGTTAACAGTAGACACAATATTCTGACCAGCAAAATATATTTCCACAATAAAAAGCACTTTATAAAATTAGTTAATCAAAGAACATAAAAAGTAAAACAAATCCTCTTCAAAAATTAAGAAAATACATAGTAGTTATAAAATAGTTAATACAATATACAATATGTTAAATTGTACAAAATATGTAAAAAAATACATGTACAAAAAATTGTTTGAAAAATCTGTCATTTTTGAGAAGTTATTACATTATTTATGTAATAATTGCATTACAGTAGAATTACATCATAGTTACATTGCAACATTTCTAATGGTGTACAATCATGGTATATAATAACTGCAATGATTCAGTTTTCATGTTATGGATCATTGTATGCAAGCTATAGATAATGTACCTGCTGAAGTGTCTTTTACCTCATAATAATGGAACTCAGTTTTTAAGACATATTTATCTGACAATTTAGATAATGCATATGCGCTTGATGCTTTTGAAGTAGTACAATGACTAAAGAAACTGCAGTAGCTTTCAAACTTTACACAAGATCTGTATTTGTAGATTTCAGGAAAGCTTTTGAAATGGTCGATCATGAAATTCTTTTGAAGAAACTAAAAATTTACCAATGTGATGAAAGCACAATTAGGTGGTTTACTTCATACGTAAGTGAGAGAACACAACATATTTATATAAATAATGTTCTGTCTGAACCTCAAATAATTGGATATGGATACTGGTATAACTAAAATATTACTTATCTCAGCACAGCAATAAAGAATCGAGCTTGATAATGATGAACTATGTCTGACATGGAAGGTTAACAATTTGCAAATGGTCTGTCATGATAGACTAGTTGTTGTTTTGGTAGATAATAACCTATCATGGACTGAACATATCAAACATAACAGTAAGAATGTTAATTCAAGTTTATGGCTTCTCAGTAGGTTAAGACATTTTCTCCTTGAAAGGCACATAAAACTATTTTATAACAACCCTATTTAGAAACAGCAAAGCTAACACATCTTCAAAAAAGAGCATTTTGGACTAATATCAAATCCAGAAAAAAGCAAGTAAAATTTAGTTGGTAAGTTTAAAAATATTACCTACTAAAGACAAATCCAGTTGATAAAAGCCAATAATAGTGCTCCTGAATATTTACAATCACTATTCCAGTATAGGATACCTGGTAATAATCCCCACCTGCAATCCATGTTACTAAAAAGTATAAAATTCCCAAACCAAGAAATGAATTATTCAAAAAATTTATAATACTCTTGAACTTTGCTCTGGAATAGTATTCCACTTGAAATTAGAAATGCCTTCATCCAAATTCAATATAGACAGTGGCTTTAGAGATGCAGTTAAACAAATTCCTTTTTATGATGGCCTCAAGGTACATTAGTTCATCAGCTAATTGTATTACCCTCTTTAAATAAAGCAATTATTATTATTATTAGATTAATTACAGCTGTATTAAACAGCCAATAATGGTTTTGTAGCATGCCTTTGAAACTATCCTGAAAACAGTTCTTTTCTTTTATTCAAGACAGAAAATGAACAACTATACAATGTACCTATGGATGGCATGGTTCCTTAACCAACAGCCCAACAGCTACATATGTACAGGACATTGATTTGATGAAAATATTTTTGAAAATGTGCTTAGCAATATGGTAAAGCATAATTATTCTTCCATGTTACAACTACTATGTAAAACAGTAGATACAAAACTCGGTTATTTTATGATTTAATTTGGATTACCAAAACTGCAACAGATAAATTGAATTTAAGAAGATGACTGGATTATTTACAAAACTTTTTCTGATGATGATAATATTGTCAGCATGTCAACAATGTTTATATTATATATGTATATAAATACATTTTAAAATCTGATATCATTGTCTAACCTCACTTGCCTCAATGATCCTATCTAACAATGTATATGTGTAACATTCAATACATACACTGGTGTTCCATAAATACATTACTACCTAACAGAGTCAGAGTGTGTTTAACATTCAATACATACACTGGTGTTCCATAAATACATTACTACCTAACAGAGTCAGAGTGTGTTTAACATTCAATACATACACTGGTGTTCCATAAATACATTACTACCTAACAGAGTCAGAGTGTGTTTAACATTCAATACATACACTGGTGTTCCATAAATACATTACTACCTAACAGAGTCAGAGTGTGTTTAACATTCAATACATACACTGGTGTTCCATAAATATATTACTACCTAACAGAGTCAGAGTGTGTTTAACATTCAATACATACACTGGTGTTCCATAAATTCATTACTACCTAACAGAGTCAGAGTGTGTTTAACATTCAATACATACACTGGTGTTCCATGAATACATTGCTACCTAACAGAGTCAGAGTGTGTTTAACATTCAATACATACACTGGTGTTCCATGAATACATTGCTACCTAACAAAGCCTGTGTTTTATGTTTAATACATAAAGAAGAAGACAATTTAGTGTAGTTTATAGTTGGAACACTTTTGAGTATGCAAGTTATTTGTGATAGATCATAATTTATCTTGCACCAGGTTTGAACCATCCCATAAAGAATTAGCCATATTAATTTTCAACCAGGGTTATTGTAAATAGTTCAAAAGGTGGCTATTTGTTGTTGGGATAAGTATTCTTGAACTGGTTATAGGCTTGGTAACTCTGAAAATAAAGTAATAGAGAAACAGCATTAGTAACAATGAGTATCACACCTAAAGCTGGTCCATGCGTATTTTAAAACAGCTGGTTTAGAAATTTTTGCATATATTTTTCAATAGAGCACTCACTGTATGTTGGAAGAAATAGAACTCACCAACCTCTCTTGTGTGTCTCTAGATGACATGAGTGTTCTATTGGATTTCTAGACGGATTCTCTATTTCAGAATGCTCATAAGAACTATTTGTGGATTGGAGAACCAAACAATTGATGATAAACTGAACCATATAAAGAAGCAATGTATGGGTAAGCTCCATTCTTGATACAGATCATTTAAACACACAAATCTTGCTCTTAATTCAGCTATTTTTATTCTTGGAAAGAAACTCTCTCTCTCTCTCTCTCTCTCTCTCTCTCTCTCTCTCTCTCTCTCTCTCTCTCTCTCTCTCTCTCTCGTCTTAGTCAAAAAATGGCACACTGGATCTGTATTAACAAGGTTAACCCCTGAGCAGATTGACTTTTTGGTTTGCAAAGATATGACACACACATAAGACACTGATTAATTGTTTTGTAATATAATCCAGTATCTTACCATACTTTATGCATATAATAATAATAATAATAATAATAATAATAATAATAATAATAATAATAATAATAATATGGACTTACTACAGTTTAATCTTTAGAAGCTCTAAGTGCTTTACAATATTAGATACATAACAACATAGAATGACTAGATTACAAAAGCAAACACCATAATATTATCAAACAAAATGATGATAGGTTTGCTTGGATGTCATGCATTAGCTGGGTTCTGTTTAACATATGGAGGTTTCTCATAATAGGAAACAGAAATGGAGGATTCGGGACTGATATGTTGAGACAGCATATGAGGCAGAGGTGATCAGATGCAAGTTTGCATCTTTCACTCTGCATCATAAATGCATAAAAAAGAAGGTCAAGTGGGCCTGAGATCACTCACCTGGCTGATATCTGATTGAGATAAAAATGTAAGAGCAGTTGGACAAGAAATCTGGGATAGTAGGATGCTTCGTAAATTTGTTCCAATGCTTGATTCCAAGATACTTTCTATCAATTTGTTAAATTCAATCAGGTGGTTTTTCTTATCTTTGTAATGGCAGCCATAGATGGTGCCAGATCAGTATCATTGGTGCAAATTTTAAAATCCCCTTCATGCTAAGATACTTTCTGTCATACTTGTCTGAATTTTTTCATCTTTGAGAGAACTTTATTTAAAGTTTGTTCTTTTTCATACTTTTTTGATGACAGATAGGTATAACCCTGAAAGATTCAATGTCAGGGTGCCTTCTGTCAAATTTGGTCAAATTCTTTTGAACAGTTTTCGAAAGTCTTTTAATTTTTTTTATTTTTAGTAACAGCAGTCAAATTTAATGGCAAAACATCATCATTTGTACAAATTTGAAATCTCTTCTTGCCAAGATGTCAAATTCTGTTGGCTGGTTTGTGATGAAAAGTTTAAAGGTTTTTTTTAAACTCATTTTAGTAATGGTGGTTAGATCTGATGATGAATCAGCATCATTTGCAAAAGCTTGATAAAGACTGATCCCAGGATGTGAAATTTGACTTACTTCTGTGGAGCAGTTTTTGAGATGAACATGTTAATGGATTACATACAACTCTCATATGCATGATGTACAAAGGGCCATACCTAAAATCGGGGCCCCGAGTGGCCGAGTGGTCTAAAGCGCTGTCCGTTACGGATCACTGCCATCTCACCTCTGTCTGCGTGTGTTCGAGTCTAGGATTCGGTGAATGTGGATATGTGAGAAAGCTTGCCAGTAGCTTCTCGTGGGTCAGTGGTTCTTTTTGATGATTTCCAGGTTTCTTCCTCCACCATTAATACTGGTCGCCATGAATAGCCTATCATGTGCTGAAAAATGGCGTTAAGCCCAACAACAACAACAACAACAACAACAACAACAACAACAACAACAACCATAAAATCACTTTACCCTTATAATTAAAGCAAACTAAAAAAAGTCACAAATAAAGATTGGGTGCTACATTTTACCACAACAGAAGTTGCTCCATTGATTTGTCCACCTATGTTTAGGATCCCAGAGTTGGTTAGAGTAGTAGTCCCTGGTGACTCTTCCATCTCAAAGTGAACATTTGCATATCCTTTGAGAACAGGTCGTTTCAGTGTAAGTAACTCAAGATGATCATCAATTTCACTGTCTGGAACTGGAGCACTGTATATTCGTAGCTTGAATTAAATACAAGAACCAAATTTAGATATGTTTTTACTTCCAACACACAATTACCTTCTTTCTACTTTGCAAATAGTCCTGTATTAATTACCTTTCCATTAAGGTCACCAGCAGAAAATGTCAAGTCCAGTCAAATTTAACTGTATGGTGCAGGGGTCTCAAACTTAAACCACCCTGAGGACTGTGTGAGGGCACTTTTGATGGCTCAAGGGCCACACCACCTTTGTTTTATCTCATGACACCTTGTGACGCCAATCATTTTGTGGCCCATGGACCATGTCTTTGAGACCCCTGGTATAGTGGATAATCTGGCAGCAGGTCTACCAACCTTTACCATTTTAAAACAAGGCATACTAAAGCAAAATCAGCACACAACTTAATAATCAGACAGTCTAGCAGAAATGCAGATTTCTGCTATTTCTGTTTTGCATATTTTATAGTATTTTCTTGAGATTTAAAAAAAATTAATTTCAGAAAAATGCATCCTAAAGAATGAGCAGTATGCCTACCAATATTGCTGATTATTATTATATTCCTGTCATTAGGTGGAACAAAACTTGATATGATGTAATTTTTCATTCATTATTTCATTTCCACAAAATAACTTGAGTTCTCTGCCACCAACCATGGCTAAACTTTGTAAGTAACCTGGCAAAGAAGTTAATCACAAAAATGAAAGAAGGCAAACTGTTTCCATATAAGAACTTATCTTCTATACTAGGTACATGGAATAAACTTGGTAAATGGCTTCTATCTGAGATAAAAAGAGCCATCTGCTGTTTGGTCAAGGCCACAGTGATTCCAAGAGTAATGACTGGTGTGTGCATGATACACTGACTTCTTTTCAACCTAATATGACCAAACTTTGTGGATAGCATGCATCTGGGACAAGGAAGGCACCTATTCATTTTAGGTCTAAAAAAAATCCAAATCACACACACTCAAACATACCTTCACTAAATTTTGCAGATGGCTTGCATCTTACACAAGACACCAATTGATTTTGAAGTTCAAAGGTCAATGTCAGAGAGGGGGAGGACACAGACTACACAAAAGACATGGTTTCCACAAATATCACAAACCATGACCAAAATTTGTGGTTGGCTTGCAACTGAAACAAAGACTCTAATGATTTTGGGGTCAAAGTCCATGGCAATGACGACTGAAAGAAGAAAATGAGCTCAAAGTGGTCCTGAGATTGTTCACCTGGCTGACATCTTCTTAACTGCCAATACAAGAAATTGATGAAAAAATCTGGGTCAGTAAGATGCTTTATCCAATGTTGTTGGTTGCATATGTCATGAAAATTGTTTTTCAAGGTTTTATGTTATATTCTCATCCATTTAAATAGGCACTGTACTAGAATGCTTTATACTAAAGTTGGTCACTTTTTAATATGTAGTTTTAAAATAACTTTAATTACTTTAGTAATATCACCCATGTCTGATTGAAGATAAACATCATTTGGATGAATCTGAAAGGCTTTCATGCTAGGATAATTCATATTTGGTCAAATTCTGTTAGGCAGTCAGAAGATGCTATTAGAAGTTTTTCTATTTTAATAATGGCAGCTATATTTGTTGGCAGGTTTAAATCATTTGAACAAACTTGAAATCTCATCACTCCATGATGCTTTCTGTAAAACTCTAGTCAAATTTTGCTGATTTAATTTTTTTAAACATTTTTAGTAGTAGTAGCCATATTTGATGGCTTATCAGTTTTATTGGTATAAATTTTAAAACCCCTAAAAATAAATGCTGTCAAATTTGATCAATTCTTTTGAGCAGTTTCTGAGAAACTTTTAAGTTGGTTTTCTTGTATTTTTGATAATGGCTGTCAAAATGGCTGATGAATCAGCTTCATTTGTATAAACTTGAAACTTAAAATATTGCAGATCAGCAACATTTCCATAAACATGAAAGCGGTCTATGTAAGTACATTTTTGTCAAATTAGGTAAATTTATGCTGTTCAGCTTTTGACAGGTCATTTAATGGTTTTTCTATTTTCAGCAATGGTGACCATATGGATCATATATTGGAATCCACTGAACAAATTAAAACGACATGATGCTGACAAAGCTTATTTTAAAATTATGTGCAAATAAGTGGTCTTTGAGAAAATGCAAATAACAATTGTGAAGGTGTATTACATAGAATCATGCCATAAACTCACTTAGCCATTTGGCCAGGTCAACTAAGAATGGTTTTTGAGCAAAAGAAACTTGTGTTCTGTGTTGTTGACTTTGACCCAGTATGTGGATAACTTGCATTTGAAAGACACCTATTGATTTTAGATTATAAAAGTCAAAGGTCAAGGTCACAATGACTCCAAGAAGAGTTTCTTGCCATATATATAGTCCAAAATATTTTAGTAGCTTACATTTTTGGTAACATTTATCAATGGCTTTCTTATGAGGCAAGGAAGAACACTGCTGATTTGGTGTAATGGGGTCAACGGTGAAGCACACAATAACAGTGGCATAGCAGAAAAAAATAAATGGGAACAACAATTTAGTACCTAATTATCTGACCAATGAAAGAGGATTATACATAAATGATGCAAAATATACTATTAGCACATGTAATGTATTATTCTTATAAGAGCTGATCAAATCAATTTGTCTCCAGCCACTTTAGTCAAGCAACCAAAAAATGGTCTTTATCATCCTTATGTCCTTCTGTCCTCAATGTGAATGGTATGTCAACGACATTATTAATAGATCTGAAACAAGTATGCTTTTAAATTTCATCTCCACACTCCACAACAGCTTGGATAAGTTTGATCATGACCAAATTCTGTGTACTTTTCACAGAGTTGTTGGCCTTGTCAATCTTGATGTAGGCATTACTAATGCACAACTTTGTGAATTCTCCAGCTTCCATATTTATAATTAAATTTCAACCTAATTGCCTTGAAATTTAATCACACAAAGAGCTCAGACAACCTCATTGATAAGCACATATTTCTTAGAGTTATGGCCCCTGAGCATCTAGGCAATGGGAAAGCCTTATGAGCACTACAGTAACCAAAGTGGTCATTTGATTTAAACCAAATGTGCCTTGAAGCTTCATTTCAACAATTGCCCAAAAGAGTTTGATGAAGAGCACAGCTAGCTTGTATTTCTATAAATTATGACCCTTGATTGTCTTGGAACTGGCATTCCAATGGCTTGTGAGCAAAAGCATTTATACTTTTCACTAGTTACAATCAAATTCACAGGTTATTGTACTGGTCTTTGACTCAGAAAAGACATTGCACTAGCTTGTGAACATTCACCTCAATAAGATCTCAGATTTTTACAACTTTACGGCCCTTGATCATCTAAGAATGAGCACTGATATTGCTTGTCAATACTAATATTCACATTTTTTGTTTGATTCCAGTCAAATTTATATTGTTGTGAAAGTTTAAGTCAACAAGATCTTGCATAGATTTGAATATTACTATACCTTAACTGACAGAGTTATAGCCCCTGAAATGCTTGTAACAGCCATTCAGCTGAATTGTGAATGCTCTAGAGTTGCTTTGAACTGAACTGGCTGTGAAGTTTTATCCAATCAATGTCTCAGACAACATTAACAATGACAAGATTTTGCTATTTTACAGAGTTGTGGCCCCTGAAACATTTCACTGGCTCCAAAACACTGTTGCATTCACATATTTTAGTTTCATTTCAGCCACATTTGCTTATAAAATTCTCCTCAGCAAGTTTTAGAGGAGATGGCCAGATTTTAACTTTCATTTACACAGTTATTTCCCTTAACCAACCTGGAATAGCCATGTACCAAATGTATTATAATACCCTTAAACAGATTTTGTTCATTTTGTATCAAAATAATCCCTGAAAAGCATTATGTTAACAAGACAGCAAATGAGGTTTATTTTTTATGATTAGCAGATTTTAACCATATTTATATTTTTACGAAATTCTGGACCTTGACAGATAATATTTTAATAGTTTGTGAAAGCTAGCTTCCATATTTGCTTGTTTTTCATCATATTAGCTATAAAGCTTCATAATGAGTGATATCTTCAGCATTGTAGTGAGATGTTAAGGGAACAATGGACATGTGAGATGCATGAAACTACATTACCCTCATCCCACCCCATCCCCATTTCCAAATTTAACTTGAATTGGTGGTAACCTTTGATTGTTTATGCACTAGTGATCAGATTCAAAACTTCAGGATGCAAAACTAGAAACTTTCAACTAAACTACAATGCATAGGTGCATGGCTATTTTGCTGTTTTACAGAGTTATGGTCCCTAGAACACATAAGCATTTCAGTGGCTCACAAACACTGTAGCATTGAACTTTCATTGGCATCTGCACTATACATTATTCAGATACTAAGAACATTACCTGCTGATACTGAAACCAAATGCAGCATTCACAATATTCTGGCAAATTGCAAACCAACCATTTTACATAAATTTAAAAATAGTATTCATAAGTGAATTATACCAAGTAACCAAGAATTTAATGTATTTTAATCTATTTATCAGAAATAGTAGTTACCATCTCCCCCTATAACATTTAAATGATATATTTTGGTGGGAGTTGGGGTGGCAACAGAACATTTAATACATCACTGGATATTTCATGCTGAAGAAATGGGAGATAATTGCCTTTCCAAAAGATCCACTAAGGCAACCAACCTGGGCAGGTATCATGCCTCTAACCCTGGATTACAGGTCTAATGCCCCATCAAATATCTACAAAAACATAATCTATATTCCAAAAAGTAATCACATACCAATAAATAGAAAAGAAGAATTACAAATAATATGAGTCATAGATTATGTAAGAGAACCATTTGATTCAATTTGCTAGTTGTAAAGTTGTAAATTTATTCTCACCTCATCCATTGTCCCTCTAAAGAAACTGCTGCTGTCCCTCCCAAGATAAAGTATGGTATCATTGGTTTTAGTTACTTGTGTCTGGAAATAATAAAAGGATAGTCTGTATATATTACATGAACCGTCTGAAGCTTCCAAGAATTATGAATGAAAAGAATCTTTATATTTTATTACCATGACATATTACATACAGATGCATTTTTTGATCTTTAGGAAGATGTAAATTCTTGAATTATACTGGGAAAAGAACATATATGAAAAAAAAATAAAACTCATGCATACTAATGTGTTGATCTTGTATCCAATTATAGAAGGTCACATTTCTCATATGATTTTGATGAAACATGGAATGTGTACTGATATTAAAATCTTGGCATATTTTGATAATGAATGAGATGACATTAATTATGCAAATTGCATTTAGTTGGATGAACTTGTTATGCCTCATTTTGGCTCTGACTCTGTGCAAACTTGAAATATGGATTAATATTGTGGATTTAGTAATGTGCTAGAGCCATACATGCTAATTAGGTGTCTGACTGGATGACCTGTTACCACTCTGACAGCCATATTTGTCATCCATTTCTGATCAAATTTTGAAATATATGCTTGTATCAAGATCATTATTAGGTAAGACTCATGTTTTTAGTTCTTGTACATGGTTGTTAGAGCTTTTTACCACTCCAGAAGCCATAATTCTAACCCAGTTCTGATCAAAATTGGAAAATGAACTATATCATTCAGATCTTGGACAATTTACAAAAGTAAGCAGGATCCAGTCATATTAATTGGATAATCTTGTATCTAATTGGCTGAACTTGTTTCCTGTTTTGAAACAATAATTTGTATCTGATGGTTTTATTATTATCAAGATCATGGGTGACTTCAGTTATGAGTAAGAGACTGCATATTAATTATGCCATTATCTGTAGAAATAATTTTTATCAGGATACAGAAGGTAAAATTAATATTATGGACAACATGGGGGAGAGTTTACATAGGATGTGTTTTACAATACACATAATCCTACTTAGATAAATGGTCAAAGATTATGCAGAGCCAGTAATAACAGTCCAACTTGGGTCTAATGTGGCATCATTTTATTAAACGAAGTCATGGGTCTAATAAAACAAAGCCTCGTAAATATAATGTATAAAATGAAAACTCCAAGTAAAGATATTAAAACTAAAGTAATTTATTACACAATTAAATGTTTGATGCATAAATAAGTGTTAACAAATTTTTATGCTGGGCAGAAGCAATGGTAATATAAGATTTTAGATTTAACAGATTGAATGATATTTAATGGAAAACTATTGAAATTTAGAATTTATTTAAGCCTTCAACCAAATTTCAAAGATATCAAACTGCTCAAAACATTGTAATGACAACAATATTGAATGCAATATAGCAGTACAACATGTAAACAGGGTTATATCATATTTCATCATTTAAAATATTTACACAAAATTAGGTTTACCTGCCACTTATATACTGAAGGATGTGGGGATTAAACTTACCCAGTCAATGTTAGGGACACTTGAGGTGAATCCAGTTTTGACACCATCAACAAACAATGTCAAACTGTGATCTGCAGAAGATATAACAGTATTACTACTGCATAATGGATATGACTCATTACAAAATATTTATTTTTTACCATAAAAACATGTATTTCCACCCAATCACCACCCATAAGAAATAATATCATTCTATAATGCTGGTACTTGACAAAAGAAAAAGAAAAATCTAGCAAAATTAATGCAATACAATTTTTTAAGAGTGTGATATAGAAAGTTCCTTATATTTATGTTTTAGATTAAAAGTTTTTTTGAACTGAAGTTACACGTAGAAAACTTTGCAAAAAAATAGTTTCACATTTGTCCTAATAAGTGGACAGGAGGATAAAATAGATCTGTGTTTGCTGCACACAAAACAAGTCAAAAGATTAAAACTGGAGAAATAAATGGTATAACAACATAATCTAGTCACTTATACGTGCCTGCAGAGATGCATGCCAAAGTTTATTTGTCCACCTTGAATCATTTTTTTGTGAAATAAGGTTAGCAAGATTTTTGTAATAATTATGTCATGATAAAAAAAGCTCAACAATTGTGTTGAAAATGTAGCAATTGCCAAATTGACCTGGAAATCTTAAAAGAATTAAGAAAGGAATATTAACTATGTTCACAAAACTTCATTTGCCATTTGGTATAATAAAATAAAAGATGTGAATACCTTCCAACTGCATATTAAAAGTATTACAAACAAAAACATTAACATATGCAGTAAAGTCTCAACAGACCAAGCTTTCATTAATGAAGAATGCAATTCTCTCATAAATTATTTTAGGTTGTTTAAAATTTTTTTTCCCATCAACTACACCTTCCTAAAAAAATGGTTTTATGACACATATTCTTATCCACATTTCATCCCATTATCTTCCACCTGAGTGTGTAGTTTTATCTGTGTGCCACTGAGTTGTGTATCCTGTTTTTATTTTGTATGAGTTGTATACCCTTATTGTAACCTGTTCTTTCAATTTGTTGTTTTGTGTACATGTCATTCTTAAAGTCTTTGCCCATTAAAGCTTGGATTAAAGATGGAACTCTATTTAAAATAAGCCCCATAAAAGCCTTATGGGTAATCCTGAGAACATATCTGAAATAAACCATACAAGGCTTTATGGGTAATCCTTGGACCACATTTGAAATAAACCCCAAAAAGGCCATATGGGAAAAGCTGGGATCACACTTGAAACAAATCATGAGTAATCCTAGATTTAATTTGTATTGTATTACTTGTGTAATATGTATTTCCAGTGTATAATGTGTTAGTATGTATTATTGTCAAAAAAGTCCAAATATTTAACAGATGTGTAAAAATTCAAAAATAAGGTCACAGTTGCCAGAATCTACCAAGGTTCTGAGACTCATGCAAGGTATCTAAATATCACATTTGGTTTTGTTTGGCTCAAAAAATATTTTAAATAATTAAAGACAACATTGGACTTTTTTATAAATTTACTTATTTATTTATTTAGTTATTTATTTAAATTTAATTTATTTAGTGTAAATTCCACTTATGATGATATTGTTTAGAATTATTTATTGATTACAATGATGCATGTTTCATGAAGAAACTAACAATTCTTCCACACCAGATTGATTGCAACCTGGGTCAACACCATCCACTGCACACCAGGGATGGAGGTGACAAGTATGCTACTGGTGCCCTGACTACTAAGATCCATGGGTGAGACAACATTATCATCGGTACATGGAATGTTAGAACACTGAGAGCTGTGGGAAAGTCCAAAGAACTTACACATGAGTTGGAGAGGTACAACTGGAACATTATTGGTCTCTGTGAAGTGCACTGTAAAAACTTTGATGAAATAACTACAGATGAAGGGCATAAGCTCTACTATAGCAGAAGAGGGGACAAACAGTCATGGCATTAGATTTCTTGTCAACATGGGCATTGTGAACAGTATTATTGGTTGCTGCCCAGCCTGAGGGTGAGGCCCTTCAACATAACCATCCTACAGGCCTATGCACCCACATCTGACAATGGTGACAATGAACTGAAGAAGTTTTATAACCATCTGCAAGATGTCATCGACAACTCACCCATGAAGGAAATTTTGTTTCTACAAGGAGACTGGAATCCAAAGGTGGGAGTTGATTCACAGACAAACTGGCAAAGCACATGTGGACCCTTCTGTAATGCAGAAACAAATAAAAGAAGACTTGGGCTCTTGGAGTTGGCTACCTACAACAACCTTATGCTAGCCAAGACATTTGGCCCTCACAAAGCATCTAGAAGATGGACCTGGCACAGTCCAGATGGACAACATCACAACCAGACTGACTACCTCTTGGTGAAAATAAGATTCTGCACTGGACTGAATATCACCAGAACACAAAGTTTTCCAGGAGCAGATATGGGAAGTGACCATAATTTATTAATGACATTTTGCCTCCATCTGCAAATGATCAAAATGCCTAACCAACCAAGAATCATGTTTGACCCTGAAAAATTGAAAGATCCAAAAGTTAAAGAAGCCTTCCAAGCAATGATAGGTGGTAAATTTGCACCTTTGATAACCCTGGACAGCCAAGGCAAGACACTGACTAAGAGTCCTTAACAACCACATTCATCACAGATGTGACTAGTACAGCTAGCGAGATCAATGGCAAATATCATCGAACGAAGAAACTTTGGGTCATGACAGATGTCCTTGACCTAAGTGACAAAAGAAGAGAACTGAAAAAGGGAAAAAGAGATAAGGAAGGAACTAAAAGATACTGAGAGATAAACAATATGATCAGGGAAAGCATGAAAAAGGCAAAGGAATCCTGGGTATAAAAACAATGCTGCAAAATCAAAGACAGTCTGAGTAGAAATGACAGCAAAATGGCATATCAGCTGGTGAAAGCTCTCACAACCAATAAAAAAGGGAAAACTACTACAATCAAAGTTAAATCAGGAAAATGCCTCACAGAAAATCAAATGATGGACAGAATACTGCTCAGAATTGTTCAATCGTAAGACCCAAGGAGATAAGGAGATTCTGCACTATTAAATTTCCCTCAGGCAAAGAAATTTGATGACAACCCCATTCTTCATGAAGAAGTAGTTAAAGAAAGGAATATCAGCTGGCATCGACATACAAGCAGAGCTCATTCAAGCAGGAGTAGACGAGATAGTGACAGTCCTAACAACAATCTGCAATGTATGCTGTCACCTACACTCTTCCAGATTTTCTTGGAAAGGATCATGGAGGATGCCTTGCATGACCACAATGGCAATGTCAGCATCAGAGGAAGAACAATCAGCAACATTAATTTCACAGATGATATTGATGGTTTAGCAGGAGATGAAAAAGAACTGATTGACTTTGTTGTGCACCTCAACACAACCTCCACAGTATATGGTATGGAGATTAGCACCAAAAAAACCCCCCAAACTGATGACAAACAACACCAGTGGCATCAGTGTAGAAATAAAGGTCAGTGGACAGAAGCTCAAAAGAATCACAAGCTTCCAGTACATGGGATCAATTATCACAGATGTGGGCTCCAAACCAGAACTACCTTGCAGGATAGCCCAGACAACAGCTGCAATAACAAGGTTGAAACCAATATGGAAAAATACCAACATTGCTTTTGGTTCCAAAACATAAGGCTGATGCATTCAACTGTCATATCTATCTTTCTGTATGCTTGTGAAACATGGATGATCACATCAGAACAACATAGAAGGATTCAAACTTTTGAAATGAGATGTTACCGCAAGATCTTGGGCATCTCATACATAGACCATGTTACCAATGAAGAAGTGCACAACAGGATCCAATGAGCCATTGGATCCTATGAAGACCTCTTGACCACTGTAAAATAGCGGAATTTGAAGTGAAACATTCATGACTCAAAATCATCTGGACTGGCTAAAACAATCTTGCAGGGCACAGTGCCAGGATGCAGAAGAAGAGGAAGACAGAAAAAGAGGTGGGGAAGACAACATTAAGGAGTGACAGGCATGGGATTTGGAGATTCCCAAAGAGCAGTAGAGAACTGGGAAAGATGGAGAAAACTGGTTGCAAAGTCATCTGTTGTGCCCCAACGACCTCTTGGGTTAAGGGATCGATGATGATGATGATGATGTTTCATGATCTGAAATGAGCAGTATCCTTTACAAGGATTTATTAACATAATTGTTAGGGTATTTTTTTATATTATATCTAGAGTTTATTGTAATTTATTTAGAGACTGTAATAAAAAACCATACACTGTATTGTAGAACCTGTCTTGAAAGACCACCCCATCTGCCAACACAAGGTGCTCTCAAGGTATATGTTCTTTCATTAATAGTCAGAAAGAAAATTAAAACTGCAACTGATGCTCAATGGATGTGGTCAGCTTTTGTGTACAAAATATTTACCTCCACCATATATGTGTAGTTAGAACTGTATTTATTGACTTTATCACTGTTTTGCTTTTGGATCTCAAATAAAGTGTACCATCAAATACATGAAATAAATGTACTGTTCATGTATCATCAGTTATAAGAAATTAACAAAATGAATATAGAGCTGACAAAGCAATCTTTTAAAACATTAAGTAAAACAAATACAAAGTATATGAAAACAAAAATACTCTGATGGCCATCATTAAAACTGGTACTCATGACACCAAGCTTTTAAGCTTGTTCAACAATTTATAGATGGACTCTCCAGATTTTTTGTTCTGTTATAATAAGTGCTTAATATGTTCATTATTGTTTACTTTGAATAGAGATTTAAAGCAAAATAAGCATCATTGTTTCTTGGCTTTAATGGCACTTTCAATACTGGCTAACAGGAAAAAAAAGTGCTGTTCCAAAAGACACACCAAGTCTGGGTTGAGATTTATCCCAGGACCCTTGGATTACAAATCTGATGCTCTGCCAACTTAGCAACTGCTGATCCCTACCAATTAGCCAGCAGGCTGTAAACCAGTAAATTTTGTTCTAATTTTTTTAAACATGAATCTGTCATCAATTCTCATTAATAAAGAACTAGAAAATCAAGCTGTTCCACAGAATTGTACACAACATGTAACTCGTGAAAGAGGTCAATAAACGCTAAGTACATACTCTGATGGTAAAACAAAAAGTCAAAATATACAATAAATTGATAAAATTATAGTTTAATGGCAATACAATTCATCAATAAAACTTCTAAATGACTTATTTTTCATTCAATAAGTTACTGTCCTGATAATATTGCCCTCTACAACAATGTAAACAACTCACTTTGCTCATGTGTATATAGTATATTGTGAAGTTCCATATTAAGTGTTTAAAATAGAAGTGTGTGTGTGTAGTACATACAGTTATTGTTATGAAAAAATCTTTGTTTCAACAGCTTTGCTACCCTTCCTTTGTTTCCTGCACTGTAATATCAAATTTCCCTTGAATACCTGCATTAGTGCTCAAGTAACTCGTGCAAACATTATCCGTTGAACCTGAAATGATGTGCACTATGGAATTTTCCATTCTGAATCTTGTACTCTCATTTACCTTCCATGTAAAATCATTACCTACAGTATCAGCATTTATTATCATAAAAATCATACTTATTATTTTTGAATTACTTTTCATTCCATAACTATCAAATCATTAATTACATGACAAATTGTGTATTTGCATAAATTTATACACTTTTGTCGTCCTCAAAATAAATTAAATCTTTCTCACTGTAGGGAGACTTTAGCATTGAAAATACCTTACACAAATGGATGTCAAACACTTTACATTGCAACTTGGCTGACTATCACAGACTACAGACTTTGAATGTTTTCATGCCAGATACATTGTTTAAAAACATTTACTGTTATCCTACAGTTTATCACCTTTTGTTACTTCATGCATTGAAAGCACTAACAGAGGCATGGGTGGGCATCTACTTAAGAAAGCTTGTAGAATTATTTTTTTTTTAATGAAAAGCATTATCAGGAGGGGAGACATGGTCAGGAGTTGGGGGACATGGGACAAAGAATTGCAGGAAACCGGAAACCTGCAGGCACATGGTCTATGTGCAACACTGAGTACATCACAAATGAAACAAGACATCTGAGGCTGCCAAACTGTATTAAGTATTTCTCACTAAGAGAATTCATTCACAAAACTTACTCTGCACTTTGCTCTTCCTTTATCTTATTTCTGCTTGCATTTTTTTCTTTGAAAAACTCTGCATATTTCAGACACACCTCTGTTTTCACTTTGCATTTATATATACATGTATGTGCATTATTTAGTGGAAAGAATATTGCATGCATGCCATAAGAAGCTGGCATCACAAGAATGGAGAAACATTAGTATTTTTTTAGTGCTACATTTAACATTAAAATAATAATTAATAGCTTTTATCTCCTGATACTGGCCAAAATTAATCACTTTTTTCAGCTAGTGGAGATGGCACTTTCAGAATGCCAGAATATGGCCAGTGTGCTTCATGAAGCACTGAATATTTATAAAAAAAAACCATTTTGAACTTTAATGATTCAAATTACACATTAAATCTGATCCATTTCAATTCAAGTTTTAAAACATCTACTATAATATTTACATATTTTTGGCTATAGACAAAAACTTGCAAAATTTATCCAAAACAGCAAAAAGTTTTTTTTAAAAATCAGTTGTACTTACATTCCAAACTGTATTTGAGAGTCACAGCATAATATGTATCAGCAGTCAAAGCAGAAGTTGTTGTCACATTGGCATCACCATAGTGCCCAACGAATACCCTATTCTCTATGGTAAGACAAAGTTTTCTACTGAATGTGCAGAGAATTGGGTAAGGACCAGTAGTGAATCCAGAGTCTAGACTGATCCACACCTCAACAGTAAAGCTAAAATTTAAAAAAAAGAATGTAATGAAGGTCCTTTGAGCTAATTTCTTTCATTATTTTTTGTTGTCCAGCTAAAAAGAAATTATTACCTGTACCTGTAACATAGGTGTAATTTTGGGGGGTTTCAGTCTGTCTTGATCTGATAAAATATTCTGCGAGATGGAGTAATTTTCTGTGAGATTTATTTTCTTTCATGCCAATTGATGAGTTAAAAATTGCAGCAAAATTATCAGCATAATTCACTTTATGTGTGTACACTTTATAATGATCCAACTGATTCTTGTTTAATTTATTCACATTACTTTAAAAGCATACCTCAGATTTCAAATGCTGTTTTGAAAACAACTGGTTGGTATGGTATGCAACTTTTGACTTAAATCTGCATCTTGCAAATCTATTGATTTATTTACATTATCAAAAATATGACCAAATAAAATTTCTTGGGTTAGAAATCATACTTAAAGATTGAAACAGAATTTCTGGTATTTTGTTTCTGAGAGTTAAATACTGGTATACTGCAACATATTGCATAATCTCATCAGTATTTGTCCTGGACTGTGTAGCAAAATCAAATATATTTACATTGTAGCAGGTATTATTTGCAGATAAATCTAATGCAGTTGTGTATAAAAAAAGGAAAAATTTTAAATTATTGCAAGCTATATTTTAACAATGTATGAAAGCTATAATATAAAAGGTGAAATATTTTATGAGATTTATTCTTGTGATCCTACTCTGAGACTGCAAAATCACTTAAATTTCTCCAACACTAACAATACACATTATATGGCACCTGCTGGACTTCTTGTCTGCAAAAATTGATTTGTTACATGGTGTATGAATTTCATACAACTTTAACACAAAATCTAATCTTGATGATGATGCTGATATAGATGATATTGTAGATGATGGTGACAATATTGATGATGTTTACTAACATTTTTAAAAGAAGATCCCATAGGCTTGATGTGCAAAGGAATAAATTTATATCAAATTTATTTTAAAACAAACTTTTATATTAATTAAATATAACAATACATAACACAGAACAAAATGTATTATTGCATTTATGTAGATTTTACAAATTTTTAAAAAGGAAATCTATACCTGGCATTCATTTTGAGTGTTGTTACATTGGGAAGTAAGACATAGTCATTTATTCCATCAAAATATAGTCCTTTGTTTATGTCATCCAAACATCTGACCTTTAGATCAGACCATATTACACTGAAGGCTCCATGTTGGATAGCACCAAGACGTCCCCCTGTAATGGTGGAGTCATAGATGGCACCAGAATCTACAAGCTGTGTATCACCCCTGTATGTGATCAACCTGTAAATGCAGAGATATAAAACATTAGCCAGAGGATGCCACTATCATCCATTTTAGGGCATTAACAATGTATGTAATAACATTATATATCATTACTTTCCAATGGTAAGTAGTAACATTATATATTATTACTTTCCAATGGTAAGTAGTAACATTATATATCATTACTTTTCAATGGTAAGTAGTAACATTATATATCATTACTTTTCAATGGTAAGTAGTAACATTATATATCATTACTTTCCAATGGTAAGTAGTAACATTATATATCATTACTTTCCAATGGTAAGTAGTAACATTATATATCATTACTTTCCAATGTATGTAGTAAAATTATATATCATTACCTTCCAATAGCAAGTAGTAACATTATATATCATTACTTTCCAATGTATGTAGTAACATTATATATCATTACTTTTTAATGTATGTTGTAACATCATATATCATTACTTTTCAATGGTATGTAGTAAAATTATATATCATTATTTTACAATGGTAAGTAGTAACATTATATATCATTACTTTCCCATGGTAAGTAGTAACATTATATATCATTACTTTTCAATGTATGTAGTAACATTATATATCATTACTTTTCAATGTATGTAGTAACATTATATATCATTACTTTTCAATGTATGTAGTAACATTATATATCATTACTTTCCAATGGTAAGTAGTAACATTATATATCATTACTTTTCAATGGTAAGTAGTAACATTATATATCATTACTTTTCAATGGTAAGTAGTAACATTATATATCATTACTTTCCAATGGTAAGTAGTAACATTATATATCATTACTTTCCAATGGTAAGTAGTAACATTATATATCATTACTTTCCAATGTATGTAGTAAAATTATATATATCATTACTTTCCAATGGTAAGTAGTAACATTATATATCATTACTTTCCAATGTATGTAGTAACATTATATATCATTACTTTTTAATGTATGTTGTAACATCATATATCATTACTTTTCAATGGTATGTAGTAAAATTATATATCATTATTTTACAATGGTAAGTAGTAACATTATATATCATTACTTTCCAATGGTAAGTAGTAACATTATATATCATTACTTTTCAATGTATGTAGTAACATTATATATCATTACTTTTCAATGTATGTAGTAACATTATATATCATTACTTTTCAATGTATGTAGTAACATTATATATCATTACTTTCCAATGGTATGTAGTAACATATTATATTATTACTTTCCAATGGTATGTAGTAACATTATATATTACTTTCCAATGTATGTAGTAACATTATATATCATTACTTTCCAATGGTAAGTAGTAACATTATATATCATTACTTTCCAATGGTATGTAGTAACATTATATATCATTACTTTCCAATGGTATGTAGTAACATTATATATCATTACTTTCCAATGGTATGTAGTAACATTATTATTATTATTATTACTTTTCAATGTATGTAGTAACATTATATATCATTACTTTCCAATGCATGTAGTAACATTATATATCATTACTTTCCAATGGGATGTAGTAAAATTATCTATCATTACTTTTGAATGGTAAGTAGTAACATTATATATCATTTCTTTCCAATGGTATGTATTAACATTATATATCATTACTTTTCAATGGTATGTAGTAACATTATATATCATTACTTTCCAATGGTATGTAGTAACATTATATATCATTACTTTCCAATGGTATGTAGTAACATTATTATTATTATTATTACTTTTCAATGTATGTAGTAACATTATATATCATTACTTTCCAATGCATGTAGTAACATTATATATCATTACTTTCCAATGGGATGTAGTAAAATTATCTATCATTACTTTTGAATGGTAAGTAGTAACATTATATATCATTTCTTTCCAATGGTATGTATTAACATTATATATCATTACTTTTCAATGGTATGTAGTAACATTATATATAATTATTTTTCAATGTATGTAGTAACATTATATATCATTACTTTCCAAAGGTAAGTAGTAACATTATCTATCATTACTTTTCAATGGTATGTAGTAACATTATATATAATTATTTTACAATGGTATGTAGTAACATTATATATCATTACTTTCCAAAGGTAAGTAGTAACATTATATATCATTACTTTCCAGCTATATGGAGGAAAATTATTGATAAAAGAATCAGTTTAAAAAAAAGTGAAATTTCACTGAGATGTAGGTAGCCAGATATTGAGGAGAGAGGTAAGCAGCCCAATAGTAAGGACAAAGGTAAGTTGACTTTATTATTTTATGACTGATTGGTTTTTAAGAGCACACCAACACAATAATAATAACATTGCCAAGACAAATGGACACAGGGACATACCCAACTTGGCTTGATCATGGCAGGATTCGAACCTGCACCTTTCTTGTAGTACATCCTGCATGCCAACCACTGGCAACCAAAGTTTAACTTTCTTAAGATTTAGATTTTGTTGTCTATTATGCTTACAGAATAAAGTATATCAATTTTACTTCTAACCTGGCAAATTATAACTCTTAATAATTTTGTATATTATTGTAACTTATAAAATTATCTATTTCCATTGGAAGTTCACAAAAGCAGAAATTTAAAGGCCAAATTGATGTATAAAGTACCCAGAAAAGCAATTCATGTATATCTAAGCAAAATCTTTCACCAAAGAGATGCTGATGGTACTCCAAATATAAGGTCCATATGAAGTAAAAATTACATTATACCAAGGCCAGAAAAGGAATTGTTTAAAAAAAAGTTTTCATTATACTGGTCCACTGGTATGAAACAACATTCCCAGTGTCATAAGGCAGGCTCCTAGCATTTTTTCTTTTCATAATCAATGCCTCAAATAGACAAAATCTTTAGACAATTGAATAGTTTTAGTAATATAAATACAGCCTGTTTTTCTATAATTCTGCATAATTTTCAGTCATATTTTTCAATGCAAGATATCTTATGTTTTAAACATGTTTATGTGTTCAGATATACCTGTACTCCAGGCTCGAAACTTTGAGTTATTTTAGAATCACTTAATTATTTAGCATCAAGTCAGATTTTCACATCATGTTATATATACTGTATATATTGTAAATAAGAGATAGAAGGCCTCAAGGTAAATTAGGTGTGTAAATAACTGAGTTATTATTATTATTATTATTATTATTATTATTATTATTATTATTATTATTATTATTATTATTATTATTATAGAATGTGTAATCAATGCAGTCAAAGTCTTTGATAAATGAAGATAAATGACCACTTTTTCAAGCACATAAAATAGTCTTTAATTTGCCAGCCTGATGGTCCATGGTACCTACAAGTACTACCCACCTTATGTATCCTCTTGATGGCTGATGTGTCAGGTGCCACCTGTAAGTGGTTTTTGGCTCCCAGCCCTGCATATCTGGGTCTTGCCACAAATATCTGACCTGGCTGTTTGTTTCATAACTGTGCCACAGAGCTTGTGATAGGGTGGTTCCAGGGCCTGTATTGGAGTCTACAACCTGTTTGAGACAAAAACTTAGGTTCAAAGGGGGGAAAAATTTGTTCACCACTTACAACTGTTATTATTCTAAGACAGTACTTTATGTTGGTTATTCTGTGTTCTGTGTTGAAATTATTGTAAAAGTATCCAGCTGTGACCTATGACTTGTACCATGGTTTGACCAAATGGCATGTGCCATGGCTGGTGTTGCAATTTACTACCTGTTGTACACTTTCATGTCACATGTACACTATTGATGTGACATTATTATTTATTGCTATAATGATGGCTGCTTATATGTACAATGGTTAGCATGTGGTATAGTAGTTTTACATGCTATTTCTAGTTAATAACTGCTCCTCATACTAACTGTAATATTAGGAACTGCTACCCAGACAGGGGCACCACAATCCATCATGGAATCTAGATCATGTGTATTCAGGACATGTGTGAATAAATTATGTTTGTGTAACAGCTTGAGACTCCATTGTTTTCATGACAGATTCCATTGTTTTCATGACAGACTCCACAGATCACTAAGCCGATTGTATTAATATAAAATATCATGTAATTTTATGAATAATGATCAAATAGTCCTTCTGGATTCAAATCATAAATGGTGTTTTGAGCAGGACAATACTTGCTTATAAGTCAAACAACAAACAGCACATATCCAGATCTGCCATTGCATAATGCACCTGCAAATCAGGGTCTATGATTTTGTTCTACAGACAACTCCTAACAAACTACACAGACCAAGATCTGTCAGCACAATAAGGGGCAGCTGATCTGGGTCTGTGCAGTTTGCAGTTGGACTCATCTTTTAAGTGAATATAGACAGTACATCTTTTGGCAAGCCTGGGTGGAAATAGAAAATATATTGCAGACATACAAAATTTCAAATTCTTTCTTTCTTACAGAATGTTACTCTTCAAACAAAGTATCACCAAATAACACAGACTTGAAATATTTGGCATCCCGCCAAAATCATATGACTTCCTGATTAATCTGTGCCTGAAGAACTTGTCAAATCACTTACAATGTCATAAGGTGACTGCATCTATGGATCCTATTTTTCCTTTAGATATGCAAATAAAAGAAAAAATAAACCTGATGATTCCCAAGTCAGAATTTATTCAGCAAAAATTCTATGTTACCATAATGAACCCATGAGATGACTCACAGGTCATGAGATTGGTCAGTATGCAAGGCTGAAGTGATGGTCAGTTTGTGTTTTCATCTAACAAAATTTGTGTAGTTTCTCCATGCTTAGGATTTTCATGACTCCTATAAAAAAGCAGACTCAGATAAGTACTGTTTCCTTGCACCAAGTTTACAGTGATTTCTTCCTCAACTGAAAGATGGCATATACTCTGTTAACTGAAATTCAGGTTTAAAGGGATTTGTTTGCTTCACAGATGGCCCATCCTTCCCAGCATCACTGTTTTTTTTCAAAAGTATGCCTTCAGAAATGAATTACACTTCCACACTGCTCCAAACAAAAATAATCATGTTTTGCATTTCAAGTACAGAGTAAAATCAAAGTTCAAAGTTCAAAGTTCAAAGACGCTTTGCTTTTGATCAAGAATTAACCAGTACTGGTTTTATTAAGATGACATTTTCATCCAATGGTAATCATGTTTATAACTTTTCTTTTTTAAAATCCATCTCTAATTAACTTAACTTCAAATGAATTGTGTTGTTCAGCTTGTGTACTTTACCTATGCAAATTAGCTTCATGGGCACTGCCACAACAATACCTATGCAAATTAGCCTAATAGGCACTCCCACAACAATACTAAAAAGACTAAGAAACACAAAATAGACTTAATTATTGTCAGCCAAATCTGTGGAATGGTGGCTGTTTATCTCTGACCATCTATACCTTAAAACAACCTCTATGACAATTAACAGTATAAACTGCTCAATGGTTTCATATATTGAGATCTTTCATAAGATTAAATAAAAATAATGTTTAAATAAGCATGGCTGTATTAGTGTGTTTGGGAGTCCAAAATCATATTTTCTGTGCAATATGTGATCTGGCAGATACAGTATGTAAGATATTTAAGGGAGGTACCTCCCACATGGCTACTGTGTGCATGTGCATGTCAATTTGATTGTATTAATTAATAAACTTGACACTCCTAGACCTAATACCCATATATGTGAAAATTGTGAGATTTGTCTAAGAAAATAAAATTTACAATTCTTATACATCATCATAAGTCAGTATCCAACCACTACAGCAGCAAAGTGTTAACCAAATTCCAAGTCTTCCTCACTATCCTGAAACCTTGACTATGTTACAATATATGTTTCTCAACCTGATTACTTGTAAGTTATCAAGAAAGACATGTACAGCAATTCCACAGTATAGAGTGCCAACAGCCTCTGTTTTAACATGGTTATGGTCCTGGAACCAATTATACTATTTCTATATAATATACCCCTGTATAAGGAGACCTTGCCTAAATCAATGTACACTTTTATGGCTTCTTGGAACAGAACAGTAATATAATAAGGGACCACCATAATTCTTGCCTTTTACTCCTTAGTGTTATGCATCTATGATGGAATTACCTTTATCTGTATTCCTTTGATTCCTGCCCTGTATGTTGAGTTTCTAAAGTTGTGGTTTGTCCTTTTCCACATGGCTACATAGAACTTACTGTTGTTGACATAGCCAAACACAAAACCAATATAATCCTCTGCTGCAGTACTAGACACATACCAAGTCCCACTGTATTCTACTGCTCCATAGCTCTGATTACCTGTAAAAATAGGTAACCAGTCTTGTCAAATATTCCTATTAGAAATCCTTTTTTAGTCATTCTTTAAATTCAACATGACATTGGGAATCCTTTTATAGGCATTCTTTAAAGATTAAGGACACCAATATCTGTTGCAAAATTCTGACATGCTTTAACTGCAGATAAAAGGAATTGCATATTGTAATAAACCTGGTATGTCTATATAACTCTCTCATTGAAGAATTTCTTAGGATTACAAATTGTAACATTTACCAATGAGCATGCTGGGTATTTCTGTTGCTTTTGTCTGCAAGACCTCAGTTCCATTGGAAACCACCTTCCAAACTGGAGAGCTGGAGGTGCTCAAGGTTGGGTCAAGGTTAACAATGAAATACTCGGAGAAAGAAGTTGTTGAGATACTGGGATTATGTGGACAGGTGTCAACCGTATCCTGAACACCATCATTATCTGAGTCTGAGACACAAGCATCTCCAGTACCATCATCTGTAATAAAGAAAATATATTTTTTATCTCTAATTTTTTAAACACAAATACACAGAAAAAATATGCATTGGAGGAACAAATGAAAATGTATACTAATTCCTGCTGATATTTAAAAGTATTTGTTTTTGTGGAAGAACTAGGTGCATAAAAGTTAGTAAAGGTAGCATCGCAGTAAACTATAACTGCTATACAGTCTGATTCATACCATTCTTCTCCCATGATTGTAAAATACATCTACCACAATAGTACTATAAAGTATGATAAATACTATACTTCTCCCATGATAGCACTATACAGTATGAATAATATATTTCTACATCTCCTGTGATGCTACTAAACAGTATGATAATAACCTGACTTCTTCCATGATAATAATATACAATAAGATAATATAACATAAGATAATATCATATTTCTCCCGTAACAATACTATGCAGTATGATATATACAATGAATGTTTACCCCCAGGTCAAGACCTAAATCAGGGTCACAAGCACATCCTGGAAGGTCAACTAGGATTTCTTTTGAGGGTGGCAAAACCTATCAAAACATGGAAACAGGTTTGCGAGGCTCGGAAAACTGATTTTTAGGGTTGCAACCAAAAAAGCTGAGAATCACTGCTATATACTTCTACAATAATAATTCTACACAGTACAATATACCACATTTCTCTCATGATAGTACTATAATGCGTAATACCATACATCTCCATTGATAGTGCTATAATACATCTCCAATGATAGTACTATAATATATCTCCCATGATAGTACTATAATCTATCTCCCACTATAAATATATAATCCATCTCCCGTTACAGTGTTATAATCTATCTCCCGTTACAGTGTTATAATCTATCTCCCATTATAGTACTATAATCCATCTCCCACTATAATTCTATAGTTCTATAATTCACCTCCCATGACAGTAATATAATGCATCTCCCATGACAGTACCATAATCTGTCTCCAATTAGAGTTATATAATCCATCTCCCATTATAGTACTATAATCCATCTCCCAGTATAATAGTACTAGAATCCATCACTCATGATTATACTATAATTCATCTCCCATAACAGTACTATAATCTATCTCCCATGACAGAAATATAATCCATCTCCCATGACAGCACCATAATCTGTCTCACATTATAGTTTGTTAATCCATTTCCCATGACAGTACTATAATCCATCTCCCATGAAGGTACTATAATCTATCTCCCATGACAGTAATATAATCCATCTCCATTGACATTACCACAATCTCTCTCCCATGACAGTACTATAATACATCTCCCATGATAGTACTATAATCCATCACCCATGATAGCACTATAATCCATCTCCCATAAAGTACTATAATCCATTTCCATTGACAGTACCACAATCTCTCTCCCATTATAGTACTATAATCTGTCTTCAGTGGCAGTACTATAATCCAGCTCCCATGATAGTACTATAATGTTCAATACCATATATCTCCCATGATAATACTATAATCCATCTCATGTGATAGTATTAAAATGTATAATACCATACACCTCCCATGACTATATACAATATAATACCATACTTCTCCCAATATAGTAATATACAGTTACATACTTCAGCCATTATAGTACTATACAGTTTGATACATAACATACATCTATACATCTTCCATGACTGTACTATGTTATACCATGTTTCCCATGACTGTGCTATAATCCATCTCCCGTGATAGTACTATAATCTGTCTCCCATAATAGTACTATAAAGTATGATGATACCATACTTCTTCCATGATAAAACTATACCATAAAATAATAATATATATCTCCTATTACAGTATTATACATTATGGTACATACCATATTTATCCCATGATAGTACTGTAAAGTATAATAATGAAATACTTATCCCATGATAATACTCTAATGTTTAATACAACACTTCTATGATACTACTAGACAGTGTGAATAATTGAATAATACCATGCTTCTCCCATTATACTACTAGACAGTATGATGCATATCATATTTATCCCATGATAGTACTGTACAGTATAATAATGAAATACTTATCCCATGATAGTACTCTAATGTTTAATACAACACTTCTATGATACTACTAGACAGTGTGAATAATTGAATAATGCCATGCTTATCCCATTATACTACTAGACAATGTGAATAATTGAATAATACCATGCTTATCCCATTGTACTACTAGACAGTGTGAATAATTGAATAATACCATGCTTCTCCCATTATACTACTAGACAGTGTGAATAATTGAATAATACCATGCTTATCCCATTATACTACTAGACGGTGTGAATAATTGAATAATACCATGCTTCTCCCATTATACTACTAGACTGTGAATAATTGAATAATACCATGCTTATCCCATTATACTACTAGACAGTGTGAATAATTGAATAATACCATGCTTATTCCATTATACTACTAGGCAGTGTGAATAATTGAATAATGCCATGCTTATCCCATTATACTACTAGACAGTGTGAATAATTGAATAATGCCATGCTTCTGCCATTATACTACTATACAGTGTGAATAATTAAATAATACCATGCTTCACCCATTATACTATAGACAGTGTGAATAATTGAATAATACAATGCTTCTCCTATTATACTACTAGACAGTGTGAATAATTGAATAATACCATGCTTCTCCCATTATACTACTAGACAGTGTGAATAATTGAATAATGCCATGCTTCACCCATTATACTATAGACAGTGTGAATAATTGAATAATACCATGCTTCTCCTATTATACTACTAGACAGTGTGAATAATTGAATAATACCATGCTTCTCCCATTATACTACTAGACTGTGAATAATTGAATAATACAATGCTTATCCCATTATACTACTAGACAGTGTGAATAATTGAATAATACCATGCTTCTCCCATTATAATACTAGACAGTATGATGCATACCATATTTATCCCATGAGACCCATTTTTTCTAGTTAAATATTTTTTCTCAATATTACTTAAAATGATTTAGGAGCACAACTACTACTGCAAATCCAGCCCTCCCAGTTTAAAAACCACTCATACCATTTTATAACCATTTTTTTAAAATTAAAAGAATCTCTTTCAAAAAATTTGTTAAAAAATATGCACAGTATTTTTATGCATTTTATCATGTTAGAGAAATGAGTCAGAAGCAGGCTACTTGGACTGGAAATATTCCAACAATACAAGAAACTTACCTGTATACATTCAACTGTGTCACCTTTATACAGCAATATTACTTTGTTGCTATAGCACACACAATAGTTCAATACCAACACATAAAACAAACCTTGTCACTATTGATACTTAATAAAGTGGACATTATAATATCAGTTTGTAAAGACTGATCTATAGGAAAGGCCAAATGAGGTCCTGTAAAGGTATCAGTACAATGTCACACATACAACTATAAAGTGGATGATATTGCTAAATTAGTACAGAAAATTTACCTGTATGTTTCTGACCACAGCAAAAATTATAAATAAACATTATTTGAGTTTTCTGTATCACACACCAAACCTGTACATATTTAAATATAGTGATAGTAATGTGAGGGGACTGACTAGTGACCCATGCAGTTATGTACCAAGGGTATCAAAATTTGTGATGGCAAAGTGATAGTACAAAAGGACAGAGCTTTGTTGTCACAGAGAAAACAATTTTGAAAATTGTTGATGGAATTTACTTTCATTGAAAGAGAACACTCCTCATACTAGTTTTAACCCTTTAGCTGTGACTGCCGCATCTAATTATCACCTGTAAATAGTTCCTGAACACCATTGACACATATATGCAATGTCAATAAGCCTCATTAACCATCTCAGTGTTGCTTATGTGCATATAGTTCAGCAGTACTCAAAACCCCAGTGTCGCATCTATGCAGATGTGACTGCTATATTAACTAAATGTTGATTGGTTGAGAGTACAGAAGTTTACATATATTTGATTATCATAGCCAATGAGAGGACTGTTTACTCAACATTTTTATACAAGTCTGAAAACTGATAGGTTAAATTTAGACACACTAGAAGGGTTTTCCTGCAATTTATGAAACACGTGTAGTTGAGATAAACAAAGATGGATTCCAATTCCGATATGAGCAATTTTGAGGGGGTTCAGTGCAAGTGATATTGAAGAGTTTAATGGATCATTCTTAGAAAATGGATCAGATATTGATATTAGTTCCATTTCAAAACCAGATGTAAGTGATTTTGAATTGGATGACGAGGATGACATAATCCCACATGCACAATGGAGTGATGACCTTGCCATATTCAAAATCAATGATTTTGATTTTTATGTTGGTTTAACAATCGAGCTTGAACCAGCAAGCAATGAGAAAGATTTTTTTTCAAGGTTTTTCTAGAATGTTTGGTAGAAATGTTTGTGAAAGAAACAAATGATTATGCCAAGAAAATGGGGGACCAAAAGCAAGACCTCTAGCTGAAATGCAAGATATGTGTAAAGGAAGAGAGGAGATATTAAGTTTTCATAGGATGAAAACAATGCCAGGTACATTTATGTGTGGATAATGGCTGTTTTGAGAGGTACCACTCTCAACTTTGTAATTAGAGTGTGGATTTCATTCATGTTTTTATGTTGTTGTTGTTGTTGGGCTTAATGCCATTTTTCAGCACATGATAGGCTATTCATGGCGGCCACTATTAATGGTGGAGGAAGAAACCGGGAAATCACCGGAAAGAACCACCGACCCACGAGAAGCTACTGGCAAGCTTTCTCATATTCTCATGTTTTTATATTTATATATGTAAATATTGGATTTATTTTATGGATTCAAAACAGTTTACATGACTGCATGCATGCCAGGGATTTCTTGTATGATGGGATGTAGAAGTATATAAGGTGGAAATATATGAATAACATACACTATATAAGGTAAGCTGTTTTTTTATTTCACTGAAATCCAACAAAAACTAAATAATGAATAAATATGTAACCTTATTTTTATTGTCAGTTTCCATAATCAGCCATGATGGTGCTCTAATATTCAACCTAGCAACCAGCCTCAGTAGTCTCATTAACTAATATGATAGCACTCAGCAGTAGTGAGCCTGCACAACAGCTGTAGTAGCGAAAGGGTTATGAAAGACTCTTCCAGAATACTTGTACTATGTGGATTGGGAGGCATTTAGTACCGGTAACTAAAATATTCATAGGATTGGCATAAAATCCTTGTATCATGGGCAGATCACTCTAACTGCCACCTATGTGGACAGATGACTGCTAGCTAAAATGGTTTAGCTTGGGACAGCTGGATTTGCAAGGTAGTAGTTCATGTAATATATTTGAAGAAGACATTGTACTATGTGGATTGGGAGGCATTTAGTACCGTTAACTAAAATATTCATAGGATTGGCACAAATCCTTGTATCATGTGCAGATCACTCTAACTGCCACCTATGTGGGCAGATGACTGCTAGCTAAAATGGTTTAGCTTGGGACAGCTGGATTTGCAAGGTAGTAGTTCATGTAATATATTTGAAGAAGACAATATTACCATATTTAAGTCACAACAGCAATATACAGAATTATAATACCATACTACACAGTACTTTTATGATAGCACTATGCAGTATCATACATACAATTCATCTCCTATAATAGTACTACAACATTTGATAATACTTGATATATCTCCCATGACAGTGCCATACCATCCCTGGGATAGTATTATACAGTATGATTCATACTTTACTTTAGCAATAATAGTACTGTACCATACAATAGTAGCATAATTTTCCCATGATAGTACTATTCAATATGAAACACAACATAATTCTCCACGATATACCCATACTTGATGATAAGCCCATCCATACACTGTTACAAACGTCTGTAAAATTTTAGCATACAGGTATTTCTTCCACCTATTTTTCAAAAAGTGTATCTGGTGGATACTTATCTCTCATGTTCATGACCCAAATATTTCCGAAATTTCTCATGCAACAAGAAATATGCAAAATCCCAATTTCAGTCTTTCTTGAGACAGAAACACTATTAGTAGCTAAGATTCCTATCTGACTTAGCCAAAGCATACACTGGAAAAATCTGATTATTTCTATACATGTTATGATAATGGGCTTTGTGATTATTGATATACATGTTACGATAATGGGCTTTGTGGTTATTGATATACATGTTATGATAATGGGCTTTGTGTTTATTGATATACATGTTATGATAATGGGCTTTGTGATTATTGATATACATGTTATGATAATGGGCTTTGTGATTATTGATATACATGTTATGATAATGGGCTTTGTGGTTATTGATATACATGTTATGATAATGGGCTTTGTGATTATTGATATACATGTTATGATAATGGGCTTTGTGATTATTGATATACATGTTATGATAATGGGCTTTGTGATTATTGATATACATGTTATGATAATGGGCTTTGTGATTATTGATATACATGTTATGATAATGGGCTTTGTGATTATTGATATACATGTTATGATAATGGGCTTTGTGGTTATTGATATACATGTTATGATAATGGGCTTTGTGATTATTGATATACATGTTATGATAATGGGCTTTGTGGTTATTGATATACATGTTATGATAATGGGCTTTATGATTATTGATATACATGTTATGATAATGGGCTTTGTGATTATTGATATACATGTTATGATAATGGGCTTTGTGATTATTGATATACATGTTATGATAATGGGCTTTGTGATTATTGATATACATGTTATGATAATGGGCTTTGTGATTATTGATATACATGTTATGATAATGGGCTTTGTGATTATTGATATACATGTTATGATAATGGGCTTTGTGATTATTGATATACATGTTATGATAATGGGCTTTGTGGTTATTGATATACATGTTATGATAATGGGCTTTGTGATTATTGATATACATGTTATGATAATGGGCTTTGTGGTTATTGATATACATGTTATGATAATGGGCTTTATGATTATTGATATACATGTTATGATAATGGGCTTTGTGATTATTGATATACATGTTATGATAATGGGCTTTGTGATTATTGATATACATGTTATGATAACGGTCTTTGTGGTTACTGATATACATGTTACAATAACGAGCTTTGTGCTCCTTGAGCTGTGTTTATTACAAGCCATATGAAATAAGGAAAACCTACAATGAGTGCAGCTAACTTTTCCTGATGTCATGTCGAAGTTGACTGAAAGCATGGGTGATACTATGAAAAAGTGTCACAATGTGATATATCAGTGTTTTACACGCTGCAAAGGATACTCAGCTACAATTCAGGATATTATCATTATTTATTACTTATTTATTTCTGTGGGTTTTTTTTTATTCCAAATGTTCATACTAAGTTCTCTGATCTGCAATAGCTTGTGCTAAGTTACACAATATTGCTTTGTTAAAGCTGCTATCAAAATCAGTCTAACTGACTGAAGATTGTTGGCTTTATTTTGATACTGAACTTCTAGTTGACAAAATTTTTTAAAGCATGCACTTTTGACATATGCATTATCATTAGAGCTCAATTCATCAGTTGCACTGTAAGAGCTGTGCTTTCTATTAAAGAACCAATGGTGCCATTTTTCAAAAATTTCACCATTCTTCCAATCTAAGTTTGGAGTGAAGGAAATGATTTTGGAAAAAAGCTATTTGATATAAACTTTTCTTTGTAACAATCGGGATGTTAGGTTTAAATGATGATTCAATATACTACCTATTAATTCGGTCACTGAAGTCGCTTGTTTTGCCCTTCTTTTTTGGGAATGCTTCAAAAGTAGTGATGCAATACACTTAACGAATTCCATTAGTGACTAATCTAATAACAACATTCACATGTGATGGACAATTTGATTTTAGAGCAAAGAGAAATGGTATGCCAATTGTTTAAAGTGGATATGAGAAGAAAAACTGTGCATTGGATAAGAAAAAGACTCGCAAGAATACTGGTGATCAGCTTGGTTGCAGGAATACGTTGAAGGATAAACTCTGGCTGAAGACGAACCAAGCTGTTTAGGATTTCCATATTAATTGGTAAACATAAGATAAATGATTGTAAAAAAATAATCTACATCAGTTACGCCTTTAAAGAAAGATTACTCATAAATGCTATGCCATGAACTGCATCATACCAAATGCAAAATGAGAACAGCATATCATGTAAGGATCATCTACTGTATTCAGCATAGCATGGTGTTGTTGGCTTCTTACAATGATGGCATCATCAAAAGTTTTATTCCAGCTTTTGACTGAAATCGGTTGAACCATGGATGTCACCGATCAACAACAAATTAATTTATATGCATGTAAAAATAGCCAGGTTTCTTAGTTTGACAGAGAAATTACTTGGCTCATAATGTAACAAAACATCAACATGATCCAGTTTTAATGGCACCTAAATGGTATTTAGGACCAATATCTTTCAAAATTTAGTATTATTCCGACAATTTGGAGTATATGACTTTCTGAATGTTAGAGTGACATTGGGGCTTTATTATAAACTTGAAAAAGTTAAAGACAAGTGTACCAAATTTTTTTTTATGAAATCACTGACAATTTGTGTGACACTATGGAGATGTGTTGTTATGTGGTATGTGTAACACTATGGAGATGTGTTGCTATGTGGTATGTGTGACACTATCGAGATCTGTTGCTATGTGGTATGTGTGACACTATGGAGTGTTACTATGTGGTATGTGTGACACTATGAAGATGTATTGCTATGTGGTATGTGTGACACTATGTAGATGTGTTACAAAGTTGTATATGTGACACTATGCAGATGTGCTGCTATGTGGTATGTGTGACACTATGGATATGTGTTGCTATGTGGTATGTGTGACTCTATGGATATGTGTTGCCATGTGGTATGTGTGACACTATGGATATGTGTTGCTATGTGGTATGTGTGACACTATGGATATGTGTTGCTATGTGGTATGTGTGACACTATGGATATGTGTTGCTATGTGGTATGTGTGACACTATGGATATGTGTTGCTATGTGGTATGTGTGACACTATGGATATGTGTTGCTATGTGGCACAAAAGCATTATAAGCCTCTGCCAAGGAATTTATACTACATTGCTAATTTAATATAGGTTATTGAGAAGAAAGTTATAAAAATTTTCAGTGAACAATAAGATATTATTAAAACCCTAGACCATTTATATTTAAGTATCTATCTTTTGTATACTTACTATTGCTGTCCTTCTGGTCAGCATTACTTCTGTATGGACAGTTGTCAATTGCATTGATCACTCCATCCCCATCCTGGTCTTTGTCACAAAGGTCACCTGTTAATTACATGAATATTATAAAATCGGTGATTTATACCAATATAATACATTAAAATACAAAAAATCAACTTATCATTCCTTCCAAAACTGCAAGACTATTCTCTGTAAATCAGAATAAACTATGAGTATTAAAAAAAAATTAATTCGCGAATAATTAGGTCACTAATATATTCATGAAGATCTTTCCTAGAAATGACACACATGGCGCCCAAAAAGTTTTTGTACACATTTAACTAATCTTCAGCAAACAAAATTGACCATGCTAAAAATACTCTTAATTGTTCTTCCCCTCATTATTATGATTATTTATATATACATAATGAGCAGCTAAATACTACTTCTGAGTTTAATTTATTACTTACATAACATAATACCTTCTAATTTAATTCTGGCCATGTACCTTTAATAATACACAACTCAACCAGAATAATTTTGTTTAATTACAGCAGTTATTAAATGAACTGACTGGATCCAATTAGCTTTACCTCTTGCTCTTTTATGTCACCTGTCCTAAAACATTAGAATTTCACATGCTGCTTCATTACATTTTTTAATTTTTAAAAATGTATTTTGAATATAATACATGTGCCTAGTAATTGATCATGTAATAATAATAATAATAAATAGTTTTCTGTTTACAGATAATTTAGTTGCTTTAAATCCAACCCATGATATAGGATTCTGAACTAAACCCAATTTGAAAAACCTATTAATGTCTTAATAGACTTACCATGATGGTGACCTCCACAAACTTTGGTCAAAATATTCAAGTTATTGTGAAAAAAACAAAATTTTTCTTCTTTCAGTTAATGTAACCTTAACCTTCAACCCCCCACCACATCCAACAGGCTTCTTTCATACTAAACATGCAAGTCATACACAAACACTAGTGAAGGTACATGGCTGGCAACTGACACTTTTTGCTAAAGCCATTTCTCTTCTTAGATTAACAGTAACCTTTCCCTTTAACCTTTTGATTTCACCCAAACTTGACAGGAACATTTCTTAACCCCAGCTCAAGCCATTCACAAAGTTTGATACCAGTTTGTGAGGTAGAATTTAATTTTGTATGAACCATTTTTCTCTAATCAGTCACTGTAATCATGACTGTTGACCTTTTGATCCAAATCAATAGACTGCTTCTTTACTCCAAATGCAAGCTTGTTCCAAGTATATGATTTATAACTAATGTTATTATGCAGAAACCATTTGTTGTTGAGATTTGTTTTTCTTCTTTATATCTATCTTGACCTTTGGGCACCTAAAACAATAGGCTATTTTTTTTTTCAAATTGCAAACCATACACAAAGTCACAGTGACAGTGACATAGTTTGGTATCTAAATATGGTAGGAAACTCAAATTATTGTGCCCAAACTAATTTTGTGCCCAAATTCCTTCAATCAGTGTCTCTGATGTTTGCACTTTTGACTCCAATATTAATAATGTTCTTTCTAACCCCAAATACAAGGCATAAAAAAGTTTGGCAAGTGCAGTTGGTGCAAGACTAATGTTATTAGTGTAGAAACTATCTTCTTCTTCCAGTCACAGTGACATTGACCTTTGAAATTTTACCTTTTGATACCTTAATCTACAGACTTATTCCTTACCCCAAGTGCAATCCATCTACAAAGTCTGGTAAATATAGATGGTGGAGAACCTTACGTGATTGTGTGAAAACCATTTTCTCTTACAGTCAGTAACCTTGACTGTTCACCCCAAAATTGATATGTTTTCCCCTTACCCCCATATGCAAGACACTCATAAGGTTTGGTAACTATAGCTGATAAAAAAAATTGAGCTAGAAACCATTTTTCTTTTTTCAGTCACTAAGACAACTGTTTTGCTCTAAAATTGGTAGTGTTCTTCCTTACCACAACATGCTATAGATCTACCATGTTTGGTAAATTTAGATGGTGGATAAGTCGAGTTATTCTGTAAAAATTAAATCGCTAACACACAGACAGACATGATTTGATAGACATCACAACATACTATGCTTATTGCATAAATATACAAAGTTATGCCCAGTTTGCACATGCAATTCAAATATATGAAAATAGCATACATTACATAATCAAACCAGCTTGTACCAGTCTAATTGTGTACAAATATCTATTCAACAACACCTACAAATATTACCAATACTAGTACCCACCCACACCATCCAAGTCAATATCAGACTGGTCTGCATTGGCCACTTCTTGGCAGTTGTCCAGGAAATCCAGGATGCTGTCTCCATCACTGAAATGGAAAGAAATGATATGCATATTATTTATACATATTTTTCAAGATCTCTTTTTTCATATAACCAGTCTGATAAAACACCAGTAGAATATTTGCAGATCAAAGAATAATCCTGTCCAATTATTCTGCAGACTTATAAACAGTTAATTCAAATAACAATACAGTGAACCATGTCTATTTGCATAATTCATTTGCCATGAAAAATTATGTAACTAACTGGCCTATCCATAACAGTGGGAACTGCATAAATTCAACAGAAATAACTCTTACCAGTAAAGATTATACATTGTGGTTATATATATCAAGCTGAAACATTTATTACACAATTGCAGAATAACTAATAAAAAATTATGGTTATGACATCACATGTTAAATATTGGGATTTCCCACAGGTATAAACATATTGATCACATGTTGATACAGGTCACAGAGAATTAGTTAAATTAACATGATAAATATAAAATTTTGGCTTTTATAGTACAGTGTAAAGACAGAGTTCGTTTGCAACTATATTTTTTTCACTACTTGTAAAAATAAAACCAGTAAAGAAAATGTGTTAATTTGAGCCTATGAATGAAACAATAAAAGGGAGGGCTGAAAAAATTGAGAATCTTCATCAAGATGGCTGGGATAGATAAAACAAGTTTAACAACAAAAATTTGGAGAGAAAACTATGTATATAAATGTATTTTCAGTAATAACCTTGCTTACAAATTAGCATGTACAAAACAGTACTAATGAATACCATGACAAAAGTGAAAATTAAAGAGCCATTGTGGAGGTAAAAAAAACCATCTCCCCACTTTTCCTCCATGTAACCAAGCATTTTATTTTGGCAGCTGTTAGTAGTCAATAACTACACTTCTGTACATTCTATCAGTTCTTTCCTTATTTTTAATAGCATACATCCTTCATTTACATTCATGAATATCATATTTTATGCATGGAATTAAGTTTAAATTAAACTGTTCATTTTAAACATTTATTTAAGAATGAAAGTTAAATGAAGGATTGAGAGATTATCAAAATTACTGATTTGCTTATGAAAGTTTGTCTTATTAACTGTCAAGTATATTTAATTGGGGTTCAATTCAAGTCAAGAAAAGTCAAACTTTAATCAGGTATCCTTTATTCAAAGGAAAGCAAAGATCAATGCAAAAACATCCTTGATCATTTAAAGAAGTATTTACAGAAGACATTAAAAATGTCATTTGTGTCAATCACTCACTTGTCCTTGTTTAGGCCACCAACAGTGTCACAAGCATCCCCAACCAGATTCTGGTCAGTGTCTGTTTGAAGAACATTGCTGACACTCACACAGTTGTCACAGGCATCTCCAACTGTATCGCCATCTCTGTCTGCCTGCCCAGAGTTAGACACCAGGGGGCAGTTGTCACTTCCATCTAATCTACCTAAATATGAAAAACATACTCTGTTCATGTAATGGCTGTTTGATTACACTGTTTTACATTTAACCAGTATGCCAAGAGATGTAATGGCTATTTGATTTCAGTGTTTTAAATTTGACCAGCATGCCAAGAGATGTAATGGCTATTTGATTACACTGTTTTAAATTTAACAAGTATGCCAAGAAATATGATGGCTATTTGATTACACTGTTTTAAATTTGACCAACATGCCAAGGGTGTGATGGCTACTTTATTACGTTGTTTTAAATTTGACCAACATGCCAAGAGATGTGATTGCTATGTGATAACACTATTGTAAATTTTTGAGTGATGGCTATTTGATTTCACTGTTTTAAATTTGACCAATATGCCAAGAAATGTGATGGCTATTTGATTACACTGTTTTAAATCTGACCAACACTGCAAAGAGATGTGATGGCTATTTGATTACACTGTTTTAAATTTGACCAACATGTAAAGACATGTATGGCTATTTGTTTACACTGTTTTAAATTGAACCAACATGCCAAGAGATGTGATGGCCATTTGTTTACACTGTTTTATATTTGACCAGTATGCCAAGAGATGTGATGGCTATTTGATTACACTGTTTTAAATTTTACCAACATGCCAAGAGATGTGATGGCTATTTGATTAAGAAAAACATACTCTGTTAATGTTATGATTATTTGGTCGCACTGTGTTTTAAATTTAACCAGTATGCCAAGAGATGTAATGGCTATTTGATTACACTGTTTTAAATTTAACCAGTATGCCAAGAAATGTGATGGCTATTTGATTACACTGTTTTAAATCTGACCAACATGCCAAGAGATGCACTTTAGTTACAGATGTCATACCCAATATCTCCATCATGGGGTTTTGTCCAAAGTTGTCATTAGGGTATAAATTATAAATGGCATATGCAATATTTGAAAAGCAAATTCAATTCCCACAAAAATATAATATGATACAGGGGCAAATATCAAACTCAATGCCCACACAAATATATAATGATACAAAAGCAAATATCAAAATTAATGCCCACACAAATATATTACAAAGGGGCAAATATTAAAAAGCTGGCCATTACTTAATCAAACTTTGAATGAAAAGGTGATGACTGATCTTGCACTGGGTTGTCTTGGAATTATGCATACCAAAGTTAACTTGAAATTCATAAAGACCTACAAAACAACATTTTAAAATATACAATATTTGGATATATAGGACACTTCAAGTTGAACATATCTACTGCCCAGGTTCTCTGACTTAGAGCTGGGGAGACATAAAATGGGAGCATGTTGTCCATTTTTGTTGCAAACAAGTCCAACAGGGATCTCCCTGACAGTCTGTACTGGGATTTCAATTCAGATTGGTGCAGAGAAAACTTTGTCATGACTACCCTGCCTGTCCTGGATAGACTGGCTGCCAGAATATTCTCTTTTGCATGGAATGTGGTGGACATTAATCCCTTCTGAGTCAGCCAAGTGAAGGAGATTCCAAACCTCCACACAACCTTGACTTCTGAGGTACACTATGACCATCATGCAGAGACTTTGTTTTGTGTTGATAACCCACTAAAAGGATAGGAATAGTGATCTCATTTTGAGACTTTTTTGTGGACTGTAGAATCTTCTTTTGACCACAAGCTAGTGAGAAATATTCCTTCTGGCACCAAATGGGTACCACACCTAAAATCAGAATTATCCATCTTATATATAGGATTTAAGGTTTGGGGCATGCAATGTGACTCCAATTTAAATCTGGTCCCAATTTCCCACAAAATCAAATGATGGTGAATGTTCGGTCCTAGAGATCTGTGGTGTTAGGGAATACATGTGGTCTTTCCAGTTCACCAAAAGGAGAAACTGGAAGGGTATGCAAGTATATTCTTTCTAGGGAAGCAAGGTCCACTGCTGAGTTCAAGGTCTCCAGAAATGATAATATAAGCAGTCTGATAACCAGGTCCTGGCTCTCAGTGTCTCCAATAGGACCAAGATCTTATCTATTCTGTGCAACAGGGCACATACTAATCCCATTTGTAAGAAAATCATCACATCATTTAGTTTGGACATTGT
The DNA here is from genome assembly GCA_016746295.1 of Potamilus streckersoni. Lineage (NCBI taxonomy): Eukaryota > Metazoa > Mollusca > Bivalvia > Unionida > Unionidae > Potamilus > Potamilus streckersoni. The sequence goes on along the minus strand of JAEAOA010001797.1, from coordinate 1,833,268 downwards.
ATACCAACCAGTTGTCAAAATACTGAGGATTGGGATCCCCAGTGACCTTAGGTCAATGGTAACTACTCCCATTAACCTGGTAAATGCTTTGGTTGTGAAGCCTAATTGCAGAAACTTGTTTAAGGTGGAAAGATCTATGATTAACCTAAACTTTGCTATCTCATCAGAAACCAGGAAAATTCAGAGTAGAAGGCTGGAGACTGATCATTAAATACATGTACTCTCTTTACTGCACTCTCTTGCAGAAGGGAGTGCATCTCATCCTTTAAACACGCCTGTTTTGACTGATTGAACTGCATGTGGGGGCCCTTGCCAGTGGAGGATATTCTTGGAACTGAAGCCAGTATCCTCCTTTTATGATAGAGAATGCCAACCCATCATCCATTATGCTTGATCATACTCCAAAAAGTGGACTTGTTGGGCACCAATAGGGATTGTTGGAAGAGGAATGCATTTCAGGAGATAAATTGGTTCTGTACAGCAAACTCCCCACTATCTTAGGAAGTGGGGAAATGGCCTGCAAACTTCTTCTCTGTGGTTGAAGTGCGAGAACATGGATTGGATTGTTTCTTGGACTGTGGATGTGTGACTTTCAAAAACTTTAAAAAAGGAGGTGCAGATATCAATTAGTCCACTGGCAGGTTGATGAAGGATGCCAAGAAAAGGCTGGCATGTGAGGCTTTGGTAACCAGTGACCTAGCCTTAAGTTCTAAAGCTTTCAATGTCTTAACTGGGCATTGGGTCCAGGTTCCTGCTCTTAAGTAATACCACATTATTCAAGGTGTGAGGTTTAAGGAACCAGGCATAGATGTGAACCTTGTAGTCAGCTGGAGAGACCAAAGGTGTGTGTGTGTGTGTGTGTGTGTGTGTGCGCTGTGGGGACTGACTACCTTTCATACTGCCTAGTCAGCTCTCCACTCAAACCAAGGGAGGGTAGTGCAACAAAAGATATAGTTGGGAGGTAGCCCAAAAATCTGTACAAGCTGTAATGAATTTTGTGTCCTTCAAAATTGAGGGTTTAGGACACAGATCCTGTGCTGAACAGCTCTGTGGGAAAAAAGTAGAGGAAAACTGTCTCTTACTCACAAAGAAGCTTTCTTATTGACATACTAGCCTTCTCTTACTCACTTACTAGCTGTCTCTTACTCACATACTAGCCGTCTCTTACTCACATACTAGCCTTCTCTTCCTCACATACTAGCTATCTCTTACTCACAGACTAGCTGTCTCTTACTCACATACTAGCTGTCTTACTCATAAACATACTGTTTCTTTAGGTTTGCTTTTATCTTCTTAAATGGTTTTTATTGTTGTTCTGGAGTTTAACGCCATTTTTCAGCACACAATAGGCTATAAATGGTGGCCAGTATTATTGCTGGAGGAAGAAACCAAACAGATCAGCGGAAATGACCACCAACCCACTAGATGCTACTGGCAAGCTTTCTCACATATCCACATTCACCGAACCTTAGATTTGAACCCACTCTGATAGAGCTGAGATGACAGTGATCCACAATGGAGAATGATTTAGACCACTCGGCCACTGGTAACTGGTAAAAGTAGGGAAAAGTCTGATACAAAAGGTAGAAAAGTATGAGAAGTAGGAAAAACTTGAGCTGCTAGAAAAACTGCTTATGCATCCCATATCTAATCTCTATAGTATTCATTTGATTAGAGTTATGTCACATTGGACAGGTGTCAAACGTTAGGCATCCCATATCCAATCTCTATTAGTATTCATTTGGTCTTAGTTATGTCACATTGGACAGGTGTCAAACATTAAGCATCCCATATCCAATCTCTATTAGTATTCATTTGGTCATAGTTATGTCACATTGGACAGGAGTCAAACATTAATATCTGTTGCTCTTTAAACTTACCATCACCATCTTTATCTGAGTCACACACATTCCCTGTTCCATCTCCATCAGTGTCCAGTTGGTCAGAGTTTGAGACACTGGGGCAGTTGTCACAAACATTCCCAACTCCATCACTGTCAGAGTCTGTCTGATTAAAGTTGGGTGCAAAAGGACAATTGTCCTGGAGAGAAAAACAAAATACAGTGGAACCCCGCTATAACGCGATGATCAGGGTCCATAAAATCAGATTGCGTTAAAAGCAGGGTTGCATTAATGCGGAGTTTTACAATATTTAACTTTTTTTCCAAGAACAATGATCAAAAGTCGGCTTATCATCAGATGAATATTGACTGGAATGCATTAATTATGATATATTCAAAAAAATAATATGGCTAATATATTTATAGGTTATTACAGTGCATTAAAAACATTTACTAATATTTATTTGTTTGAACAATATTACAGATTGACAGATAATACCAGACTATCGCTATATCATGAAAAGTGTATCAACACCGTATGCTACCGTACTGTCGTGGCATGCAGTTCATCCATAATGGATGTAATTTCATTGAAAATTGTACAGATTTAAATATTCAATAATTTTGTAATAGTCTGAATTTAACGTGAAAAATATAGGATGAACAAAATATTGAAACCATTTACTTGCCATCTGCAGCAATACCAAGGTCTACATATGGTGTCTGTACAAATTTCATACCGCTAAAATTTTATCATATACGACAACTGCAAGAATAATTAACAATCAACACATGATTTCAGCGTGCAAATAACTTTTATTTCAGATTTTTGCTTTTAAATGTACTACTGCTTCAGACACTTTTGGTGGGGGAGTTGGGGTGCCATCATCATCGTTATCATTATCGTCACTGTTTTCAGGTTCTGATTGTGCAGCTTCATTCTTCCTGATGACATTTGTAACAATTTTGTCATCTAATATGTGTTCATATATAGGTCAGATGTCATCTACTGAATACCAGTGAAGGATATCATGATGTCTGTGCTCGTATTTTTTGAGTGCTTCTTCTGCTAAACGTACGTCGTTTTCAGTGAATCCTGTAACTTCAACCTCATCGTCACTATCATTTTGTGTTAAGGGCGTAAAAGCTGGCCCCAAGACCCTTTATCCAGCATCGTTCAATGCAGCGTGCAGTGATAGCATCCCGGGCTTTACCTCCAAGGTGACATACTTCTTTTAAGTTGAGTAATGCCAATGATGTGTCGACGGATGCATTATTATCTGCTACCATTCCCTTTATCATTTCACGGCATTAATTTGTAAAAATACAGAAATTATGCCTTGGTCAAGTGGCTGGATTTCTGACGTAGTGTTTTTAGGGAGGTATGAAACTTTGATTCTGCCATCATTGCTAACAAGATTTTCCACTGGGGGTGGGGGTGGGCAAGGCAATTATCCAGCAGGAGGAGAGCTTTTTCCTCCAGCTTGAGTTTTCATAAATGAGCCCGAACATCTGGAATGAGTGTTTTGTGAAACCAGGCCTCAAATATGGAGCTATTCATCCAAGCATTCTTGCTGTTAGTGTACTGAAATGGAAGTGCCTTCATATTTACATGATGAAAACATCTGGGAGCTTTCGATTTTCCAATCATCAAAGGTCTGACTTTGTGGCTGCCAGACTTGTTAACACAAAATAAGAGAGTCACTCTTGTCCTTCCTCTTCTTGAAACCTTCTCATTTGTGACTGTCAGTCTTGGTTGCAAGGGTGCAATCGGGTAACATTTTATAACATAAACCAGTCTCATCACAGTTGTAAACTTGGTTGGCTGTGTAGCAACCCTCCTTCAGCAACTTTTTACGCCCAATTGGGTTGGAATTGGCAGCCTCTTTGTCAGCTGAGTGGATTTCCCCAGACACTAGAACTTGGCTGATAGCGTTTTTTTTCTTGAATCTGTCTAGCCAGCTATTACTCGCCTTAAATTTAGAATCATCTCCATTGATACGGCGATCAAATTTCTCTGCTTGGGCTTTCAGAATTGGGCCAGAAATTGGGACACCTTCTGAGCAAGCTTGTACAAACCATTGGTACAAAGCTGAATCCAGGACATTGTCATTAGCTAACTTAACCCTTTTATGCTGTAAACCAGTTTCCTCTTCAAGAATGTTGGGTAGACTACAGAGCTTTCCTTAATCTGTTTTCCACCCTCGCAAAATGGATTCGCTGATTCCTAGATCTCTGGCAAGCTGAGTTTGTTGTTTGCCCTTCTTTAGTTGATCTAGGGCATACAGTTTCTCTTTAGCAGAAAACGACTTGCGTTTTTGAACTTGCTTTTCCATAACAGTAAAATATTTTTTTTATATAAGCAAACAATGTACACAGATAAAGCTCGATAACTACGTAATGAAGGCCTGCAATGGTTACGAATCACTTTTTATATAAAACAAAGTTAAGCTGAACGAATGTACAAGTTCATGCCCTTTTAATTTGCAGATAATAAAGTGGATATTATTTACTTTCAACTGTTTGTTGTTTGATCACACTGCCAAGCATGGCATACATGTTGGCGGCTTTCGTCCTTTGATGTTTATCAAATTGTGCTGACTCTTGTATCACCCAAAGCTTTGTCTGCTGCTTGGCTGTGATTGCAGTTAAATAAGAAGCCCATGTTGTCTATTGTTTGAGCAACAACTGTATACAGAATTCATGGAAGACAATTGCAAAGACAATTTACTGGCTTTACTCATGGATCCGTCATAAGTAACATTTCCGATAATGTTTATTTCGGCTTAACAATTCAAAAACCTAATGAGACCAGTTTTCTCTTCTAAAGTAGAATACGGAGTTTCACCACAGCCTGTTCAAATTGATAAATTTCAGAAGCCAAGCATTGTACACACTATTTCTCGTATGTTATATATATCATATTATTTTAGAATTCATACAACGATCACTTCTCCAAAATCATTTAAAAAACCTGGATAAATTGCTAAATTCCGATCATTTATTATGTTTATTATTTAAAGTCATACGCGAATTCTTCCACCAAATTGCAATAAACGTGTTACACACTATTTCACGTACATTAAACAAATATTTTCATGGTCCAATAAAAATACACGTAAATGAATTTCAAATTTCAGGAACCATGCCACAATCATATTATTTTAAAAGTCACAACTAATCTCATGCTCCAAATGAAGTTAATTTCTTGTTTTGTTTTCTTTTTTTATTTTTTTATTTTTTTTTACTTTTCTCCAATTTTTTTTTCTCCATGTGTGAATGAATATACGAAATTTCGGGAGCCATGCTACGATCACATTATATCCAAATTCACGTTATGGCTGGGCGCATTATAGCGGGGTTCCACTGTAAAAACAATAAGAGAATAATACAATTTTTATTTTTGAGTTAAAGACTAAATGTTCAATCTGACTGTTATGCATAGGAAGTGATCGCTGCATAACCTAAAGTTAAATGGAAGGAATATGGATGCTATGCAGTTTTTTTTAAGTCCAATATTTTTTTGTTTCTAGTACAAATATTTTCTTTTGCCTTCTCTGTGCAGGATCTAATATATAATATTAAATATGTTTTTCTTGCTGTACATTGCACAAATTTTGATAAAAAGCAGTTTGAATGCTGCATATAGTTTTTAAATTGACCCAAAAAATGAAAAAAAAAACATATGTTAGCCCTTTAAAGTTTGTCTTTAAAGCCTCATTGTCCTCAAATTAAAAGAAACCATAAACAGGTGAATTGTTTTAAAAACGTGGGTGGACATGTTTTTCATATTTTGTTAATTATAACTGGATTATCACATGTTGTAAGTGGCAGTCTGAATGTTTCATCTTGGAATGATAGTACAATTTTATTAACATGTATATAATTCACTTGAATACTTGGCATCAGTCGAATGATTGACTCGGTCCCAGCACGACGACTTATGTTATTTGCAAATTCAGAAACTTAAACAAAATAATAGAAAACTCACACTCAATGTTTGTTCCTGAAGCACTTTGAGTTTTTAAGGATCTATTATATTTCAGTACTTAGATATAAAACATGCTCAATATAATGTGGTCCACAGGAGTGAATGAATATACATGTATTGAAAGAACCTATACTGAGGGAGTGTAAAACTGTGTTAAGCAATTTCCCTACTATGACATATATTTTTAATTTATTTCAGACAGTAGAATGATTTCATACAAATGAGACGATTTAACAGGATTATAAGATTATAAATAAAAAATAAGATTATAAATAAAAAAGAAACTAATATAATATGATCAGATGATAACTCACAGAAGTGTCTTTTACTCCATCATTATCATCATCATCATCACAGTTATCACCCAGATGGTCCCTATCAAGGTCCTCTTGGCCACTGTTTGGAACAGAAACACAGTTGTCCTGAAGCATGGAGGAGATTTAGTTTCATTAGATGACAAAATAAATGAATGTGTGTGCAATTTATGTGGGTGCATGAGTGTGGTTTATACTGACCCTTGCACATCTTTTATCTGTACATGACAGGGCAAAGTCTGGGAAGCCATCTTGATCGGTGTCTACACCACAAACCTTCCCATTTCCTGTGTAGCCATCCTTGCACTTAAAGTTAAGAAAGGACAGTGTGTATAAATTCAATGACCACTAAAAATGTAACTTAAATGAAATCCTCATATATTTGAAAACAATTGTCCTTAATACTATGCCCACTCTTGGAAAGCATCAAAGGATAATCTAGAACAGATTAATTCCCCCACTCTTGTGACCCAATTACCACTAGTAGTCTGCCCATTTGTTTTTTTTAATTTCCACTGGACTGCTAGTCAGTCTTGTTCAAGATATTGTATGAACTACAATGTAATACACAGATAATGCTAAACCAATCAAACTGAAGAGATAATACCCCTTTTGTAATTACTAATTTTTTCTCATTCAAATTGTCTGAAACTTTTACTGTTAATATAAATTAACTCTTGTAAACAGACCCCCCCCTGTTAGTTTTATAGAAAAATCTAATGAGTAGGCATGGTTACCTTATCATTCTGGTTACCAGTCAATTAGAATCAAGATATCATTAGAACTGATGTCCATGAACAAATTTGTATTATAAGCAAGTCTGCAAGGAATCTGCTTCTGGTTATTTGTCAATTAAGATCAAGAGATCACTGGACCATGGCTCCTTAATGGACATGAGATATTACTGGCAAGTAAGCACTAAATCCAAAGATATTACTTAAGCACTTGCACATCAATTAATATGTGACTGTAGGTTGAACCCTGTTTATGGCTACTAAGAATATAGTATTAATTTGTTCACAAACACTTTTCTTAAAAGACATTAACTTTTGTCAAAACACTTGCAAAATATGCCATGAATATACGATAATCGTCTTTGTGAATTGAGTGTTGGTAGATTTTGTTTCCAGAATATGACCATCTGTCATATGCAGGTGTGATTTGGCTTACTTGGAACCTGATTGGTCAAGAGTCTGTTACATGACACTTCTCATGTACAACTGTGATTTGTCTGCTCTGGAACCTGAATGGCATACAAGCTGTCTGAATAGCAGTCAAACTAAGATGTGATGTGACTCCTGAAACCTGAATGGCATACAGGCTGTCTGAATAGCAGTCAAACTAAGATGTGATGTGACTCCTCTGGAACCTGAGTGGCATACAGGCTGTCACATGAATATCAAACTAAAATGTGATTTAACTGCTCTGGAAACTGATTGAGATACAGCCTGTCAAATGAATATCTGTCAAGTACAGGTGTGCTTGAATAGCTCTGCAACTAAATTTACATGGTCACATGACTGTCATTTTCAGGCATAATTTAGCAGGTATGAAACCTAACAGAGCCTATCACATGACTGTCTATCAAGTTTAAGCCAGATATGGCTGCTCTAAAACCTGGTACAACTGTCATTTGGCTTCTTTGGAACCTAATCAGCATACTTACTCTCACAGGACTATCTGTCCAGTTAAAGTGTCATTTGATTGCTCTGAAACCTCATTGACTTAGCCTTTCATATATGTATCTGTCAAAAAGAGGTGTGATTTGGTGGATACAGAATCAGATAGGCACTGGGTTTGCAACATGGCTATATGTTAAGTCCAGCTGTGATTTGGCTGCCCTGAAAATTTATTAGTTTAGTAGTCTGTCACATAACTATCTGTCAAATACAGGTGTCATCTGTCACATGACTATCTGTCAAATACAGGTGTGATCTGGTTGCTCTAAACCTGATTGGCATAGAAGTTGTCCCATGACTATCGGTCAAGTACAGGTGTGATCTGGCTGTTCCTAACTTGATTAACTGTCTAATGAGAATCTGTCAAGTTCACATGTTGCTCTGGAACTGACTGGCATAGAGTTCCAATGGGGCTCATTTCAAACTTGTCATCTCATATCTATCTTAGAATACATGACCTATTCTAGAACTGAAATGTCATGGAGAAAATTTCATTTATAAGAAAGGATGAATTTTCTAAATATGTTTTAATGATGATATAAAGGTAGAACCTGAAAATATGCATGATTTTAGTGCCTTTGATTATTGTTCAGCATGATTATTTAGAAATGAGAATAAATCTATCCTAGTAAAGACCATGTGACGTGTTCATTTTATATGCTTGTAATACATGTATTTCATGTGCCTTGGAAAGATGTACAGCAATTACAAAACAAAATGATTTGTTCTTCAAATGTCTGCACATAAATGTTTTGACCAAAAATTTTAATTGAAGTATGAGACCATCAGATGATTCATTTGTATATGGATACAACTGTAGTCTTGGAGGTTAGCCTACAAATGACTGGCATCGAACTAGGGACACTTTATTCTTTGTACATTGATATCAGAATAAACCAGGACAAGCCTAAGTCTCATTGTACATCACATGGCCTGGAAAATATCCCCAGCTTTACAACAAATCACTGTCAATGTAAGATGGATTAATTAGCACCATATACCTAATAATAATAATAATAATAATAATAATAATAATAATAATAATAATAATAATAGTAGTAGTAATAATAATTAGAACTTTTGGCAATGAGTGAATCACAAAGGACCCTTCTAACAACATTTTGCTCAGCAAGACTTTAAATAGAGGGGTTTGTTTTGGGAAACAAAGAGGAATTTGCATCTAGGGGACATAACTGCTTCAAACGCTGATGTGGAATCAAAGTTTTCTCAATATAACAATGCAAGCTAAATCTGATTTGAATTAAAATGTCTTAGATTAATCTATGATGCAGAAACAATGCTAAGAGGATGAAAATTTGGAAACTACAACTCCTGAAATTGCTACTGGGCAAAACTTACAATCAAACTGGATCAACGTTTCAACATAAAATCACACAGGGTACACAACTCCTGTAAATGAAACTGGGCAAAACTTAAATTAAAAACTTAAGGTCTCATCTACATAAAATAACACACAAAATTTGGTTCAAATCCAATAAACCTTGATAAAATTATGCTTTAGAATACAAAAGTCAGAAGGATGCAGAATTAGAAGGAATAACTCATGTGAATAATGTCACAGAAGTTTGGAAATTGAACACATTTAAGGTCTCAACAATACTGAGTCATAAAAGAAATTTAGTTGACATCCCAACATCAACACTATGGTGAAGCTGTAGAAATCTGACATGCAATTAGGGGCCATAACTCCTCTAAATGATAACATAGAATGCAGGAAATTAAACTTTTTTTTAAGGTTTCATGGATACAAAGATGTGTAATAAATGTATTTAAAATCTAATAACTCTGAGTAAAGTTATCTGGCAGAACCAAGTTGTTGATAGATGGACTGAAGGATGGATGGATGCAGGACAGGATTTTACTACTGGGATTAATCAGCTTTGCAGAGGGCACAATACTATTACTGCTATTACTACTACTACTACTACTAATAACACAGTCAAACCTGTCAATGGCAATGACCCATGGGAAATTGACCTTTGTACACAGGTAGCCTCTGAATGCAGCTCTGCTTTTCAATATTTTGTTCTTGAACAAATACCATGCACTAAATATTATTATTATTATTATTATTATTATTATTATTATTATTATTATTATTATTATTATTATTATTATTATTATTATTTCAAGCAGCAAGCATTTTTTCTTATTCAAAGAATTCATTATATAAATATTTTATTCATAAGGTATTTGGAAAGTGGTTTCATTCACAAATTTATATTTTTCATGTAGTACATATTTGTTTATATATATTTGGTAAACAGACAGCAAGCTCATCTCCTTGATTATTGTAAATGAAATCAGCTGCTTCAGAAGTAACATACCAAGGTCAAGTATAGAATGTGATGAGCCAAGAACTGACAGGTTACCTTTGCTCAAAGATATGTGATGCCTTTTAAGTTGAAACAATTTTTCCATCATGTATTTACTACCAGTTCTTTGAGCAAACAGAATATTTTATATAAAATAGTGAATGTAGTGTTGGTTTATTATCTGTTCTTAGATTTAAAATGAGATATCTAATGATTCAATGCTGATTAACATTTTTACCTCAAAACTAAATTTTGATATTTAACATAGGTCTGATATGTACATTTTGACTGTTTGTTTTTCTAAGGTCCTGACTTATGTAATAGACTATAATAATACTTTATATACCTATAATAATTACAATCCATTTATCTGACAGCAATGAGTAGTGTTTCAAACATGAGATCTATTTTAACATTATAAACAATACATAGGAGCAGCTCATTTTGATCCCCAAATTTTGTATAATGCAGTAATCACTGATAGAAATTGCTGAACAGGCCAAAGTTGATAAACTAAATTCAATTCATGATAAAATTAGTTAATCTTTTCCAATGAACACAATGGAGTCTAAAACATGATGATTTAACTTCAGTATTTACCTAATCAACAAATTTCTAAGCAATATTGTGGTTTTAATCAAATTTGTAAAATAACAATTAGGAGACAGGCCAATTTAAATTTAAGAACCCACTGTTTGGTTTGGAAACATTTGGCTATTGATGGTGGAAAGCAGGAGCCATTTAATGCACACATTTTGCAGAGGAAATTTCATGGGGAAAATGGGTCTGGGTACTGAGACCAGGTGACCATTACATAAAGGTGACCATTAAAACAGGTTTAATAATAGTTGTTCTTGTTGTTCGTTTTTTTTCTTATAATGTTATCTTCTTTTGGAAAGCTGTAGTTGGATCAAACATTTGCCCAAATTAGAGTAATTCATTTTGAAATGAAGAGCAATACTTAATAAAAAGTTCAAAATTAAATAACACAAAATTAATATTATTACCTCACAAGTAAAAACCCCTGGTGCTATATACACACATTTAGAACTGTTTTTGCAGTCATGTGCCCCAGATACACAGAAGTCTGCCAGGTAACACCCCACTACTGCATTCCCCATGTAACCTTCTTTGCAGTAACTGCAGTTGTAGCTGCCCTAGAGAATAAAGAATAATTGTGATAAATTTTAATTTAACCAGATCCCATTTTATAGAGTAAATATGCTTTTCTTAATGCAGTAAACTCCTTGAAAAATTTCGAACACCTTTAGTGCCCAATTAGCTCTTGTGTCAATATAAGTTAATTGAAAGGACTTATACTCTAGTGGCCAAAACGATTTCCAGTATTTCAAGATGTCCATTTCTTCTCTTGAATTACCGAGTATTAAAATGATCTACAATATTCTTCAGAAACTTCAACACTCTAAATTTGGTAACAAAACTAGTTTATGTTGAGTTAGTATGTTCCCAAGATGACTTTAAGTGAAGTCCAAAATTATTTGCAGTGACCTCTGACCTTGAATCTGATATGGATAGAAGATAAAAAAACTTGTCAGACAATATTAAGATATAACCAGATGCTAAGTATGGTTAAATCTAAAATTAATATGATTTTGAAGGAAAATGAAAACAAAGATATTCTTTGCTCAGGTGGCCTAGTGGATAGAGCATTATCCTCAGGTGCCATACACAGAGTCATACCAAAGACTTTTAACAATGGTACTAACAGCTACCTTGCTAGGTGCTCAACATTATGAGGTTAGTGTTAGGACTGGTTGGCCTAATGTCAGGATAATGGGACATCATGCTCCATGTCTGTGTCATTAGACCCCAGTGCTAAACATCACTATAAACTGTCACACAGTAGATATCATAGTGATATGACTTAAAAATTGTCAAAACTACATTAAAAATCAAATCACACACATACACATGCACACACACACACACAGAGTTATTCAAGTGATATCACTCAAGGTCTTTTGCAGGTATAGATAAATGATGAATCTTCAGGTACAAACTACATTAAAAGATAAAAATACAGACTGTAGCAATAACAAGATCTGGTGATAATGTTGGAGGTCAAATTGACACCATTGTTTTAGTACCCTGTAAACATCAAAAATCTTTTTAGTGAAAACTCAGTATACATATGATCATCCATTCAGAAGATAACAAGATTTTCAAGGTGGCCACTGTGGAAGCCATACTGGATGTCCATGGGGCTCTATTTTAATTTACGACAAGTAAAACATAAAAAGTCATACAGGTAAAACCCAAAGTCATTTTGACCATTCTATCAATTAGAGTAGCAACAACAGGATTTTCAATATGGCTGCTGTTAGATCAGTATTACATGTATTTTCATTTAGGACCAACTAAGTCTTCTAGTGAAACCCTATATTGATATGACCATCTGTTTAGGATGTTTAGTAATAATATGGTTAAATTCATGCTGTCACTGTGAAGGTCATATTCCATGTCCAAGGTCATGCCCAACAAGCCCCGTTTTCATTTAGGACTAAATAAACATTAGAAAAAAAGACATGTTGATACTGCCATCCATTCAGTAGGAGCAGAGATAAGATTTTTCATGATGGCTTCCATGGAGGCCATATTATTCAGTAGATTGGTGCCATTTTCATTAAGAATCAGTTAGACAATATACAAAGTCTTTTAGTGAAATGCCCATGTAGATATAAATATCCATTCAGAAGAAGTATCAGCAACACATTTTCAAGATGGACTCTGGGGCTGCCACATTATAAGTCTAGGGGATTATCAGAAGTCTTACAGTACCATCTCTTCAGAAGGTGGATTGATTTTCAAGATGGCTGTACTGCTGTTAAGAGTCTATCTAGCTGTTAAGAGTCTATCTATCAATCCTGATAAAAATCTGGTCAGAAATGGTGTGTTGCTAAAGTGTTAAGTTGATCCAATTAAAAATTTTATTAATATGCATGGATCTTATTTCTAATTGTTAGCATCCATACCTTATTGATTTAAGTCTATTTATCTGGTGATATAATCCTATATTGCAAGTTATCAAAACTGGATCAAAAATATGACTTTATGAGTGATAACAAGTTCAGCTAATCAAATGCATGAATATCTCAATAATGTGCATTTATCTCACTAATTATTGAATTTTCTATTCCAAGTTTGATAAAACAAACTGGATTAGAACCATTGTTATAATTGTGGCAACAAGCTGAACCAATCAGATGCATGGCCACCTCAGTAATATGCATGAATTTTGCTCATTTAGTAATGAAACTCATCTGAGATCTTGACACTTTAAACCTTTATTCCAAGTTTGATCAAAAGTAGATCAGAAATGTGGCCTCAAGAGTGGTAACAAGCTATTCTTGACAGATGCACAAAGCATGATGTATGACAAATGTGCTGGCCTTAAATTCAGCACAATGCATGATGTATGACAAATGTGCTGGCCTTACAATGCATGATGTATGACAAATGTGCTGGCCTTACATTTAGCTACACAGTTTAACACTTAAGTCTAATCTAAGGTTCAGATAGTCACACAGATGCCAAAAAGACTGCTATGTTGAGACTCCAGCAAGGCCAGCTAAAAAAATCCATGCTATATATAGTAATCAAATATGGTAAAGATGTTAAGCTGAAAACAAAGTTTTAAATGACAAGCAATAATTATAATACCATAATTGCTGATATAGAATGCTTATAATTGATTCACTTTTACTACATTGAATGTCAAGTTGCAAACAAAATTTGAATGAATCCAATGATCATGGATATGTGTATGTGCGTGCATGTATATGTGCATGCATGTATGTGTGTGTGTTGGATTTTTAGCATAGCTTTAACAATTTTTCAGTCATAGCGCTATGATGTCTGCAGTGTGGCAGTTTTTAGTGATGTCTAGCACTAGGGTCTCATGCCACAGATATTCTACATGATGTCCCACCAAATCACATTATCCTGACAACAGCCCAACCAGTCTTAACACTAACCTCTCAATGCTTAGCATCTCAAAGTTATCAAGCTGAAAATAAAATTAAGAAAGATTTAAAAAATCAGTGGCCATAACACATAATGATGACACAGAATGCTACAAATCAAAAGAAAATCAAATGAATTTTGTCAATGAAACCAAAGTGAGATCTTTTAATCATAAAGCTTCATAAAAGACATGGTTAATTTTCTAATCATAACTTGTCAAGTTACACAAATTAAATTTTAGAAGAGATGTACCTAAACTTCCAAAATATGTTCATAATAATATTCTTATCTTAAACTCTTTTGAGATCTAAATCTTTATATGAAATCTGGTTGAAATCTTATCAAACTTTACAAAGAGAGGTGATCAAGGACAATAACTCCAAAAATGATGGCAATGGACACTGACAACAAAACTCACATGAAGTCTTGAAAATTTGAAAATACAAGCTGTTTATTAAATTAAGTTTATAATTCATTGTTCTAAAACTTTTTTTCCTGCCATAAAAGTTTTGTACTTACAATAGTGTTGACACAATTCATGTTGATGTCACATCCTCCATTGTTTGTTGTACATTCATCTATATCTTTACACACCTGTACCTGGATGGGGGCAAGCACATCATTACCGAGGAGAAACACACGTCGTGTGACGTTCTGAGCAAGGGCATCCTCATATGTTCCATTATACCCCTCAGGACATGCTAGACACTGGTACCCTGGGACAGTGTTTATACAGGCAGATACATTCCAGCATGGAGAAAAACCCAGACAGGTTGCACTGAAAAAATGACCATAAATTTCTTTTGTATCTTGTTTATAAACTCAGCATTATGGTCAAGCTATCTAAAGCTGGCTGTTTTCACATCATTATATGAATATAGACCTGGGTTTTTCCAATATAACCTGGAAAACAAAAGGCCCAAACAGGCATAAGACTACTCAATAGCTTACATAGGGTCAAACGAACTTAAGATAACTCAATAGCTCACATAGAGTCAAACAAGCATAATACTACTCACTGTCTTATACAGGGTCAAACAGGCTTAAGACTACACACTGTCTTATACAGGGTCAAACAGGCTTAAGACTACACACTATTTTACATATGTCAAACAGGCTTAAGACTACTCAATGGATTACATAGGGTCAAATAGGCTGAAGACTACTCACTGGCTTATACAGGGTCAAACAGGCTTAAGACTACTCAATGGATTACATAGGGTCAAATAGACTGAAGACTACTCACTGGCTTATATAGGGTCAAACAGGCTACACTTGCTTACAGCAGTACTTTCATCTCTTTATTCTCTGAGTGGTAAGAACAAGCAAAATCTACCTCTTTAAAATGGATCACTCCAGAGCTCTGATGGGATTCGGTAGATGCCATCATGAAATTAAAGATCCAAAGAAAACAACCTTTCAAGATAAAGGCCTAATTTTATGAATGAAAGTAGAGACCATCATGATCAAACAACAGATAGTTCATGGCAGATGACAAGAAAGCAGGCTTTATATAAGAGGCTCTAGATAATGGTTTGAAGGGTATTCTACTTAAAAAAGTAAAAACATGGAAGATTCCATTTCAGACAAATAGCATATGCCTCTGATCAAGACAAGTCAAAGTTTCATGAAAAGGTTGAAGAGGTACTTTTTCCAGCCTATATTCTCCCTTCTATAATGTTGGAATGTGTCTAAATAGTAGAATTGTAGCCCTTGCATGTGATGGGAGAAAATTTCTTCTCCTTCAAGAGTGATAGGAGAATGCAAGCTATATCCAGTAATGTGGCTTTAAAAGAGAGATGTTTCTGCTTGCACCACTGGGAGGAAACTCTACATTCTCCTCATATACTACAAAGTAAGAGATACTGCCAGGAAATTTCTGAAGAGGTAGAGGTCCCCACACCTACCATCATTGGCATGGAGAATCAGGTGGGACAGAATGGAAGTAACAACATTACATAAGGTACATGGTAAATATTCTTTTTCTCTTTTGCTTCTTATCACTTTGCTTCTCAAGGCCTCTAAAATGGGGAAATGGTCTATTGGACAACTCCCTACACCCCATATCACTATTTCTGATGTTAAGACCAGTGTGAATACTGTTCTTGGAAATGGTCTATTGGACAACTCCCTACACCCCATATCACTATTTCTGATGTTAAGACCAGTGTGAATACTGTTCTGGAAAATGGTCTATTGGACAACTCCCCACACCCTATATCACTATTTCTGATGTTAAGACCAGTGTGAATACTGTTCTGGAAAATGGTCTTCATGATACTTGAATATATATTTCCAGAATTTGATCATGTTGTACCTAGGATATTTTTCTTATAGGATCATATTTGCAGCCTTTGAAAAACATAGGGTTAACCTATGCAACAATTTCATTAGATTATCTATCTTAAACCCTCATAAAAAACACATAACATCCATCCTTTTTTGTTCTTTCCTCAACTACTGGTAGTTGTAGGTAGGTAATACCCCAATAGACTTAGAATTTTGGATCCTTTTCTTTTCATCTTCTTTGCCTCCAATTCCATGTGCTATGCAAGAAGTACTGACTCTTTCCATGTCATTGGTTTGTGCGATATCTTCAGTTCACATTAGAACATGAGCTTTCCTCTCATTCTATAGCTTCAACCATAAAAGATGATTTTACAATCACAAAATCATTTATCTTCTATTTCAACATTCATAAAACTCACTGCTTGTTATGCTCTGTACAATTCCATTAAGGCTGATTAATACATCAGTTGGTTATGAACCCCTTAAGGAGAAAATTTAATTAGTAGCCTTGGATAGTTTCTACAAAATCTGTAGCAGATCAGATGCTTGTATTCAAACACTAACTCTAGCTTAATATAGCTTCAATGAGACATTGGCAAAATGGATGACCAAGACTGAATCTGACAAACCATTATTTTTAATTTGTGTCTTTAATAAAAAAAAAATGAAACAAACAAAAAATAACAGCACACTGAGTACAACAAATTGTGGGAAACAAATAATTTGTGGAATTTGGATGAAAAACTTGCATTTGCAGTTGTTTGAGCAAAAGGGATGAAGGCTGGGTTTTCAAGGGGAATCTCCACAACTCAGTTCAGTTGGACAATTAGCCTTGATTTTTCCCAATCAAAGGGAGCAATTAGGAATAGACAGTTCATATATTTACTTGCCTTTTCCAACATTTTGAGGCCCAGAAGGGATGGGAGCAATATGTATGCATTAAGATTTTTCCAATTCATGGATATAACATCAGTTACACAGGCTTATGGTGCTGGTGTAACAATGGTCGGAAAACTTTTCCCCCTCATCTGAATAGGTCCATATGAGGTCAACATCAATGGGCATAGCTTTGACTAATGACAGTCACCAACAGACCATACAGAATGAATTGTCTTTTTCTGTTTTTATCAGGACAGTGAGTCTACTTGGATATGGAGCCTGCCTAGGATATGGCAGACTTGCATGTATGTACTGATGATGACATTACCCAAACCCATAAAAAAATCCTGACATCTCACAGGACCATTAACTTTGAAATGTCATTGAACCTGTCCATAACCAACTGGTCCTACATTTCATCATACAAGAAGGGCAAATGATTCAATGGTAAATGCAGGTAGACATGAGTATTAGCTTTAAGTAAGGTTATTGATGAAATGAAACATGGAAAATAAAGAAAAACTCAAAAAGATTTAAATCACACAGTCAGATTTATTAACATTATTAAATTCTGCTTAACATGCCACTGTTTACTGCACATGACACTGATCCAGATCCACACACAACTCAAGACTGGGCATCAGAATCTCTTGTTGCCATTGGTGATCCAACAATTTGGATCCTCATCCACTGACTTTGCCATGTGTGTGTGTGTGTGTGTGAAATGGATTTTTAATGTAGCTTTAACAATTTTTCAGTCATATTGCTATGTCTGCAGTGTGAAGGTTGATAGTTATGTTTAGCACTTGGGTATCATGCTGCAGACATGTAGCATGATGTTCTACCAAGTCATATTATCCAGACATCAGGCCAACTAGTCCTAACACTAAACTCTTAATGCTGAGTGCCTAGTGTCACTAATGACATTGTTAGAACTCATCACAGCCTCCAGAGATGAAGCTTTGTTATTAAAAGTGTAGATGCCCATGAAATAAGGTCTGCAAAAAGATAACTTCCAGCAGTGGATTACCAGAACTGTATCTAATACATCCATATCAGCAGAATGTAAATGAACAGCTAACAGCATTGTCATGACCTTGACATGTATCCTGTTTCTATATTCTACTCAAATTCTGTAACCAAACTATTTTTAAAACATTGCTTTCATTTGACATTGTCATATATCTTTTGAATAGTTCCTTTTTCCATGGATGTGTTTGGTTTTTAGCCTCTTGTGGCTTCCAGGCATCCAAATACCTCCTCATGTTGACTTGCTTTTGAGAATCAGAGAAGCATGTGTCATCATATATCACATAGAGTTTTTAGCTTGAGTTTAAATTTATAGAACACAGATGAAATTATTTATCACAGCATTCATAAGGTTTGTGAGCAGTCATCATAAAAAGATTTGCGCTATTTATTTGTCACATGGTTCCCATTATTTCTTTTAGTTTAATAAAATCATTAATTTTTACACAAAATTAAGTCAATATATGTAAATATCCAACTGGCCAACTATTTTCTCAAGTCCACTAGGAAATCAGATGGCAATGAACTGGGGTGGTATGGCAGCAATTTGGCTGCTGAACCAGAGGCAAAGGTCTGGAAACTTGGTTCCCTCTTGTATTTGATGACAGTCAAGTTGTCAAACATAATGCAAATGCCCTTTCCAAACTGTGTCCCCAATTACAACTGAATGCCATTCATTATGGCCTTCATCACCAGGAGACCTATGAGTCATAAGCACTCCTGAATGGGTCAAGATCAGCTCATTTGATTCACTGGTACAACACCCTGTTGTAAATCACAAAGGATCCCCAATTTTCTGATATGGCACATCCCATAATTTAAAACTTTTATCATTGGGTCAATAGGTCAAGTTTCAGATGTGAGGATCGCATGAAGCAGTGGTACAGGTCAGGAAATGAGGGGAGAAGTAATGACATCTTATCTGCATTGCAAAAACTCATGAGGCAAAGCTAAGCTATGTTTTCAGGAGAAAGGGGAACTATCAAGGTCATCACCAAAAGACATTCCATGAAGACAAAGTCTAACTAAAGTGGGTTTTCAAATCAAATGTCTTGATGAATGAAGAGCTGGAACTGAATGAGTTATGATTTGCTGAAAAAGAATCCAAGACGATTTTATTTTCTTGCTAAAAAAGAGAGGTTTACACTAAACTCTGACCAATAAGGTTTCCCTCCTGAATGTTGATTGGGACAGGCTTTGGGATATCCCTACTGAATCTGAGTGCATGATAATGTTGGCTGAGAACTAGAACCATGAAAGTCCTGGAGTCCAGTGGGGATGTGTTGTGAAGGTACTCGACCCTTCATTTTGTGAAAGAAGTTTATATTCTAGCAAAATCTACAGGTTACTCAGATGTGTCTATTCTATTTTGAAAGTTGCAGACTCTATTTAACAAAGATCAGCTTGAGTGTGGCATCATTTTTTGTGAGAATGCTGCTATAAAGAGAAGCAGGCTTGAAACCAAAATTCTCTCATCATGTTCTGTATTGCTGAGCCTCCTCTCTCTTGCCATTAAATAAGCAACTGGAAGATACAGGGTGCAGTCTGAGAATGACCTTTTAGCAGCACAGACATGGATAGGTATGTATCTTTTTCCAGCAAGACAGTTGTCACTAAATAGCTTACTTGTGTTGCTGTGCCATGAAACAAAATCAATTAAACGATCCACAAGCTATGGAATTCCATACCACCTTATACAAAATCAGCTGACTCAGGCCATGCTTTTAAAAAGCTTTTTAGTCAACATCTACAGAAACAATCAATTGTATGACTTTGTTTAATTCAGTACTCATTAAACCACTGTTATCATGTAATCACCAATAATGTTTTACACAAGTTCTCCATTACAATTTGTATGAATCCTGCATGTACTTATCCTTGAAGCCTTTTACATATTTTAATGCAGCAGATTTTGTCTTTAAAAGCATTTGTTGTCTAAAGACACATCATCTTGTAAAATTTGTGCAATAAATATGTATGTAATTATATAAATGCCATTGTAAAGGGCCTCATGGAAGATTGGTCAGTTGACCAAATGAGCTTCTTCTTTAATAAAGTCATTATTTATTATTATTATTATTATTATTATTATTATTATTATTATTATTATAAACTTGTGCTTAACAGATGCAGCAATGACATTACAGAGTGTGTTGAGATGTCTTACTGAGTATACAAACCATATCTTTCAACTGATTCCAAGACACTGAAATGATCTTGGCTAGGTTCAGATTGCTGAAATACAACCATCAAACATTAGGGATTTCATAATACAGCTGGGGCTAGATAATTGGATGTTTCATGCTACCTTAATTTGGGACAGGAACTGGATTTACTGAAGAAAGATCTCCACACCTGGCCAAAGTGGTAGATCATGTAAGTTAATGCAGAGCTGTAGATATAGTTCTGAGACAGTTGATTTCTGGTGCTTACATACAGTACCAGCTATCATGGAAATGATCACCAAATCCAGTAGTAGAGTCTGTGTGAGGTGAAGCAATGTCCATTTATGATTCTGGAGGATGGTTGTAACATGTTGGTATTGGCCTGATAGTCTGTGCTATCACTGGATGCTGTTTATGTGCACTATGAATTAAATACAATGAGATCATATCCAGTTTTGACAGTAAAAGGCACAGACTGAGGCTATTCCAAGGCTGGAGATGTAGTCTGGGGAAGGTTGACATTTGGTGTTCAATACTAGCTATATAGGGAATAATCACCATAGCCTATACCAGTATCTACATGATGCAAAGGTTTGTCCAGGAATGATTTATGTAGGCATTCACACCATGTTTATCCTTATTTTGTGCCAGATGATACATGTCTTGAAGTGGAACTGGACATACCAGAAACTAGAGCAGTGTACCAAATCCTGTAAGTTGAAGGAATAGCTGTTGTGGTCAGCAGCCAGTTGGCATCTATTTCTAAAGGTTAGTACTGGCTATCTTGGGAAAGGTCACAGTATCCAGCACCAAGGTTGGTCTATGTTAATAGTATGTCTACCACCGGTCTAGATGGGCCTCCATGCCATGTTCTTACTGGTCTAGTAGTTAGTGCAAGAAAATCTATTGTTTGTAATGATGAGTGATGGCAGAGCAGGCACTGTATGAGTAGCAATGTTATGACTGGTTGCAGATTTTCTTTGGAATGGGTGAGTTTTCTCCTTTCAAAACTCCAGACAAAAGATGTCTTTGATAATGTACTAGCTCACTCATGTTAGATGTTTTGAAGTGATAGCATACATGCTCATGCCAATGTTGATACACATGTATGGCTTAAATTGCACCTCATGCTATTGATATGGACAGGATGATTCATTTTCAGCCATCTAGAACTGTTTGTATGCATGAATTTAACTGTGCCCATTTTATTGACATCAGCAAATAGAGACAGCTTAAGAATGGCATACATAAGTGAAGCCAATCAAGCATTATGATAAAGGGGATGGTATAAATAGATGGTATTTTAAGGAAAATTACCATAAAAATGACAGTCTTCATCTTCCTACATGCTAAAAAAACACTTACATAATAGAATTCATAAATAAGACAGCATACTGAATTGAACTGAAAGTACAATACAGGACAGGCAATTAAGATGGTGCTCCCAAGTTTATCATATGATGAAAAAAAACAACAAATGAATTGCAAAATATTTGTCTTCAATTAAAATAATGTCAGCTCTGCAAATTTGGTGACCTTAGTTTGAACCATGCACTTTGATTCAAAATCTTGTCAATTAACTTTTAAAATATTATTTGAGCTATATTTAGTATCATGTTTTTTTCCATCCAATTCTGAATTATCAATATCCAAACAGTTTATATCAGTTTCCAAACGTGGAAGTTATCACATCTGTATCATTCAATTCCTGTATTATATAACAAACTATCCCATCTATTTTGTTCAGTTCTGCCATATATAAGGCCCCAGACTCTTACCTCATCTATATCCACACAATTAACACCATTTCCCATGTATCCACTGGGACAGTCACCACATCCATGTCCACCACTTCCTGTGTTATAACAAACTGTCCCAGGAAAGCACTTGTTCCCAGCCATGCATGGACAGTCTGATACACTGACACAGTCATTACAAGCTGTCCCACCAGTGGAATAAGTATCATCTGCGCAGGGTTCACATCGATCTTTCTTATCAGAGGAATAATATCCTGCAGGACAATTCTTACAACTGCTCTGCCCAATTTCATTCTGGTAGGTGCCTGGTGGACAGCTTAAGCAAAACTCTGTAAGAAACATATAATTCTTAGCATAAAAAATAGACATATGGCCAGAAGATATCTGCCTTGAAGGACCATACTGTCATCATATGAGTGAGTTGTTATAACACACAATGGCACACTTTGAATGTGGTTCCAAAATAAATGTTAGGAATGGTTTTCCATTACATTTATAGTAAAAATGAAAAACAAAAACGAACATATATAACTTTTACATGGCAATATGCATTTTGTGATCAAGACTCAGATATAAAGTTACATCACTCAAATTTTTATAAGCACCATCCCTGATTAGATATTTTCAGTAAATAAACAAATAAATGTGGCAATAGGTAAAGCATTACATTTCATTCATAAGTGTATCTTCAAATTTTCATAGAATGGAATATAGATAATTTGTATATATGTTTTTACTTAAATATTGTAACTCCCATATGTATTGTACCTATCAGTGGGTACAGGAGTTTCGAATAAAGAATTATTATTTTCTTTAAACAACTGTTATCTTTAAAACCTTTTAGGCATTTATTGTCTAGTAAACAGACTTGGGAAAACAATTTTTCACAGTCAATAATAGTACTTGCAAAAAAAATGTTTTTAAAATTTTCTTTTGACTGGAAAAAGCATGTTTCAAAATGTTATGTATTAATTACCTAATACCTTCATATATACAAAAATGGTGCATCACAGGATGTGAAAGAGATTAAGTGATTTGTTCTGGAACAAAATCATTAATTTTGGAATTTTTCCAGAAAATATTCTATTTATTAGATTTTGCAGTAATGAATTCATATATCAGCAATTCCATCAATCTTTCTTAACATTTTAGGATTTCTCAAAATTCTTTGAAAGGCCTTGGAAAAAAATGAAAGTTTAAGATTTTCCAGGATTTTCCTAACTGTGCAAAGTAAAAATCAACCATAGTTAAAACAAACATTAAAATGGTTGGCAAATATCAATCAATCATTCCATCAATCAACAAATGAAACCATTAGTTATAAAATCAGCAAATTAATAGATCAAAAAAATAATCAAATAAATTAACAAAAGACTGGACTAGTACTGTTTCCTTTATAATGTACTAAATTTGTAATGATTTGTTCCTATAGCAAGCTTCTGCAGGACAGGCTCAAAAATAAATCAGAGACCAAAAATACAGATCCCAATGTATAATGTATAATGGGCTGAAGGTTTTGGCTTTGACCTAAAAATATGTCCAAGTATACTGCATGAATGGTTTGTTTTCAACTAACAAGCGGTCTGACAGAAATTAGGTGCAAAATTTTATTTTAAAAAACAAAAAAAGATATAGATTAATGGTGAGTGTATACAAACATTGCTTCTATATACCTTCATTTCCAGTAGAGTATGTTCCAATACCACACATGTATCTCTTCCCATCTCTACAGGCAGACCCTGACTCACAAGGGAGGCAACTACCAGGGCAGTAAGTGTCATTACATGTTATGTAGTGGTTATCTTCACAAATGCTAGCATTACCATTCTTACATCGCTGAAAAACAATGCAAATCACTATCATGTTCAATTATCATCTAGAACAATGTAAATCACCATTATATTCATATCAATCTAATCAATGTAAACCATATCGATCCAATAATAAACCTTTGATTGATGATAACCTAAACCCATGCCTCAAATTTTGGCAAATATTTACTAAAGGTGTCAATTTCTGATAAAAAGCACACCTTTACTCTTTCAAAATTCATTAAGTTATCCTTCTGTATTTATCATGGGATAAATACTGTACACCTTTTCTTGGTGTAACAGTGTCCCAGTGGTAGCACTGCAGCCTGAGTCACACATAAAAAGTTTTTGATTTAGGTCCCATGCTGGCCACTGCTGTTGTACCCTTAAGACACCTGTAAATAGGAACCAGCAGCTGCTAGGTTGTTAACCTGCAATGGACTGGCATCCAAGTATAATGGAGCTACATGAACACACATTTGTTTCATGCTATGGGAAACCAGGAATAAGTTTTTGCTTGATGATTTACAAGTAGACTAGGGAAGATGAGAACTTTATACAGTAAATGTTAATCACTGAATCTATCAGGAGACCCTAAGATGACCATGGTAGGATTGGCATGTAGCAGTGCTGTTTAATGGCTGAATACTCGTTTTATAATCATGTTGGGAATAGTTGTCAATATATACCTTATTTTAATAAAACTGTTTGCTTTTTGATAAAAAATACTTTTTTTTCCAGAATGAAAGGTCATGAAAACAAGAGGTTTCAACACATTACATACATGTGTGCCACATTTTGTACCTGCAAAAATTATTATTACATAACTGCTTTATGGATAACCAAAGAAGATTCCTTTTGTTCAAAAAGTAGAGACACATGTTATGTGCAGAAACCATCAACATTGCAACTATTTGTGATCTTAAGTAATTACTAAGGATTAAATAGATCAATTGATCTGATTGTTTTGATTGTTGAAGACGGTATCCATCATGCATCATATCGTAGTGAGAAGACAGTATGCATCATGCATCATATCGTAGTAAGAAATCAGTATGCATTATGCATCATATCATAGTGAGAAGACAGCATGCATCATATCGTAGTGAGAAGACAGCATGCATCATGCATCATATCATAGTGAGAAGACAGCATGCATCATATCGTAGTGAGAAGACAGTATGCATCATGCATCATATCGTAGTGAGAAATCAGTATGCATTATGCATCATATCGTAGTGAGAAGACAGTATGCATCATGCATCATATCGTAGTGAGAAATCAGTATGCATTATGCATCATATCATAGTGAGAAGACAGCATGCATCATGCATCATATCATAATGAGAAGACAGCATGCATCATATCATAGTGAGAAGACAGTATGCATCATGCATCATATCGTAGTGAGAAGACATTATGCATCATGCATCATATCATAGTGAGAAGACAGCATGCATCATGCAGCATATCGTAGTGAGAAGACAGTATGCATCATGCAGCATATTGTAGTGAGAAGACAGTATGCATCATGCATCATATCATAGTGAGAAGATAGTATCCATCATGCATCATATCGTAGTGAGAAGACAGTATGCATCATGCAGCATATCGTAGTGAGAAGACAGTATACATCATGCATCATATCGTAGTGAGAAGACAGCATGCATCATGCATCATATCGTAGTGAGAAATCAGTATGCATTATGCATCATATCGTAGTGAGAAGACAGCATGCATCATGCATCATATCGTAGTGAGAAATCAGTATGCATTATGCATCATATCATAGTGAGAAGACAGCATGCATCATATCGTAGTGAGAAGACAGTATGCATCATGCATCATATCGTAGTGAGAAGACAGTATGCATCATGCATCATATCATAGTGAGAAGACAGCATGCATCATGCATCATATCGTAGTGAGAAGACAGTATGCATCATGCATCATATCATATTGAGAAGACAGTATGCATCATGCATCATATCGTAGTGAGAAGACAGCATGCATCATGCATCATATCGTAGTGAGAAGACAGTATGCATCATGCATCATATCATAGTGAGAAGACAGTATGCATCATGCATCATATCGTAGTGAGAAGACAGCATGCATCATGCATCATATCGTAGTGAGAAATCAGTATGCATTATGCATCATATCATACTGAGAAATCAGTATGCATCATGCATCATATCGTAGTGAGAAGACAGTATGCATCATGCATCATATCGTAGTGAGAAGACAGTATGCATCATGCATCATATCATAGTGAGAAGACAGCATGCATCATGCATCATATCGTAGTGAGAAGACAGTCTGCATCATGCATCATATTGTAGTGAAAAGACAGTATGCATCATATCATAGTGAGAAGACAGTATGCATCATGCATTATATCGTAGTGAGAAGACAGTATGCATCATGCATCATATCGTAGTGAGAAGACAGCATGCATCATGCATCATATCGTAGTGAGAAGACAGTATGCATCATATCGTAGTGAGAAGACAGTATGCATCATGCAGCATATCGTAGTGAGAAGACAGTATGCATCATGCATCATATTGTAGTGAAAAGACAGTATGCATCATGCATCATATCATAGTGAGAAGACGGTATCCATCATGCATCATATCATAGTGAGAAGACAGCATGCATCATGCATCATATTATAGTGAGAAGACAGCATGCATCATGCATCATATCGTAGTGAGAAGACAGCATGCATCATGCATCATATCATAGTGAGAAGACAGCATGCATCATGCCGTAGTGAGAAGACAGTATGCATCATGCATCATATCGTAGTGAGAAGACAGTATGCATCATGCATCATATCATAGTGAGAAGACAGTATGCATTATGCATCATATCATAGTGAGAAGACAGCATGCATCATGCATCATATCGTAGTGAGAAGACAGTATGCATTATGCATCATATCATAGTGAGAAGACAGCATGCATCATATCGTAGTGAGAAGACAGTATGCATCATGCAGCATATCGTAGTGAGAAGACAGTATGCATCATGCATCATATTGTAGTGAAAAACAGTATGCATCATGCATCATATCATAGTGAGAAGACAGTATGCATCATGCATCATATCATAGTGAGAAGACAGTATGCATCATGCATTATATCATAGTGAGAAGACAGTATGCATCATGCAGCATATCGTAGTGAGAAAACAGTATGCATCATGCATCATATCGTAGTGAGAAGACAGTCTGCATCATATTGTAGTGAAAAGACAGTATGCATCATGCATCATATCGTAGTGAGAAGACAGTATGCATCATGCATCATATCATAGTGAGAAGACAGCATGAATCATATCGTAGTGAGAAGACAGCATGCATCATGCATCATATCATAGTGAGAAGACAGTATGCATTATGCATCATATCATAGTGAGAAGACAGCATGCATCATGCATCATATCATAGTGAGAAGACAGCATGCATAATGCATCATATCATAGTGAGAAGACAGTATGCATCATGCAGCATATCGTAGTGAGAAGACAGTATGCATCATGCATCATATTGTAGTGAAAAGACAGCATGCATCATGCATCATATCGTAGTGAGAAGACAGTATGCATCATGCAGCATATCATAGTGAGAAGACAGTATGCATCATGCATCATATCATAGTGAGAAGACAGCATGCATCATGCATCATATCATAGTGAGAAGACAGTATGCATCATGCAGCATATCGTAGTGAGAAGACAGTATGCATCATGCATCATATCATAGTGAGAAGACAGTATGCATCATGCATCATATCGTAGTGAGAAGACAGTATGCATCATGCATCATATCATAGTGAGAAGACAGCATGCATCATGCATCATATCGTAGTGAGAAGACAGCATACATCATGCATCATATCATAGTGAGAAGACAGTATGCATTATGCATCATATCATAGTGAGAAGACAGTATGCATCATGCATCATATTGTAGTGAGAAGACAGTATGCATCATGCATCATATCATAGTGAGAAGACAGCATGCATCATGCATCATATCGTAGTGAGAAGACAGCATGCATCATGCATCATATCATAGTGAGAAGACAGTATGCATTATGCATCATATCATAGTGAGAAGACAGCATGCATCATATCATAGTGAGAAGACAGCATGCATCATATCATAGTGAGAAGACAGTATGCATCATGCATCATATCATAGTGAGAAGACAGTATGCATCATGCATCATATTGTAGTGAGAAGACAGTATGCATCATGCAGCATATTGTAGTGAAAAGACAGTATGCATCATGCATCATATCGTAGTGAGAAGACAGTATGCATCATGCATCATATCGTAGTGAGAAGACAGTATGCATCATGCATCATATCGTAGTGAGAAGACAGCATGCATCATGCATCATATCATAGTGAGAAGACAGTATGCATCATGCATCATATTGTAGTGAGAAGACAGTATGCATCATGCATCATATCGTAGTGAGAAGACAGTATGCATCATGCAGCATATCATATGTTTGACATACAAGATAGCACAAAGCATAGTTATGTAGTGGGAAGAAGTCAGGACATCAGATACAATTTTATGTTGGAAGAAATTGACATGCATATAATATATGAAAAATATGCATATAATGTAGTGATAAACAGTATGCATATAATCATATCAAGAGAAAAGAAGACAAATGTATTTATGCATGCATATATGTTCAGACGAAAAAGAGACCTGCATACAGGGTCAATGTACAGTACAGTCTGCATATCAGGGTGAGAATATTACAGTTTAATGTCATGAGATGCATCCAAAATGTATGTTGGTGACAGCATCACATGTGCTGATGTCATGGATTAAAACATGTATGATTTGTATAATAGTGGAGACACCATTTCAACTTAGTTAGAAGACAGATATTTCAAAACACACTCCTATACTGCGTACATGGGTCAAACAACATTGAGCACGTTATAGTGAGGGACAGTTATGACATAACAACACAAATCAAACGATAGAGTACAGATGCAATGTGTTGTTGCATATTAGTGTAGAAATCATATGTGATATGATAACTATGATTAATATTTCTAAGCGTATGATTGTTTATTTGTATGAGAATCATATGATTCATGCATCATACAGATTGAGAGATCACAACATAATCCACTTTTCATTGGTAACACAGTATGATTGACATTGTTACTGCATCACAATGATTGTGATGATAAATTCTTGTTTTGCATCATAGATTATTTGTTTGATAAACAGATTGACAATCATTGTAAAAAACCCACAATGTCATAAATGACATCATTTATTGGGTAGAAGAAATATAATATTTTACAGGGTTAGAAAACATATCATATAATGGATCTACAATTTAATAATGACAGATTAGACACGATATACTTAGTTGATGACAGTTGATCATGCATCATTCATTTCAGAACATTGCTCATGTCTTTTACTTTGAATTACACATGCCACTTGTATTGTCAGGGTGATGATCGCATCTCTATGGTTTGGAAATTACATGCGGCTTCTATTCGTAGGTATTAATCGACAATGAATATTGTTAATCATATGTTGGGGAACCAAAGTGATAAAATATTTATATCTAATGAAAGACATTTTGATAGGTCAACATAAAAGTGAATTGAGACAGTAATGCACCTCAAGACTTATGTATATCGAGCAGCTGCTTGATTTATCGTATTGTTTATTGAAAGACATATCAAATGCATATATACGTAAGTGGAAGTCTTTATTGACTTCATGCACATTTGAGTGAAGCAAGTCTTATGTCATCATCAGAAGTGCTCATAG
The DNA here is from genome assembly GCA_016746295.1 of Potamilus streckersoni. NCBI lineage: Eukaryota > Metazoa > Mollusca > Bivalvia > Unionida > Unionidae > Potamilus > Potamilus streckersoni. The sequence goes on along the minus strand of JAEAOA010001797.1, from coordinate 1,803,360 downwards.
GGTAAGAGGCATCATGCATCATATCGTAGTGAGAAGACAGTATGCATCATGCATCATATCATAGTGAGAAGACAGTATGCATCATGCATCATATCATAGTGAGAAGACAGTATGCATCATGCATCATATCGTAGTGAGAAGACAGTATGCATCATGCATCATATTGTAGTGAGAAGACAGCATGCATCATATCGTAGTGAGAAGACAGTATGCATCATGCATCATATCGTAGTGAGAAGACAGTATGCATCATGCATCATATCATAGTGAGAAGACAGTATGCATCATGCATCATATCATAGTGAGAAGACAGCATGCATCATGCATCATATCGTAGTGAGAAGACAGTATGCATCATGAATCATATCGTAGTGAGAAGACAGCATGCATCATGCATCATATCATAGTGAGAAAACAGTATGCATCATGCATCATATCATAGTGAGAAGACAGTATGCATCATGCATCATATCGTAGTGAGAAGACAGTATGCATCATGCATCATATCATAGTGAGAAATCAGTATGCATCATGCATCATAGCATAGTGAGAAGACAGCATGCATCACATCGTAGTGAGAAGACAGTATGCATCATGCATCATATCATAGTGAGAAGACAGTATGCATCATATCGTAGTGAGAAGACAGTATGCATCATGCATCATATCATAGTGAGAAGACAGTATGCATTATGCATCATATCGTAGTGAAAAGACAGTATGCATCATGCATCATATCATAGTGAGAAGACAGCATGCATCATAGCATAGTGAGAAGACAGCATGCATCATGCATCATATCATAGTGAAAAGACAGCATGCATCATGCATCATATCGTAGTGAGAAGACAGCATGCATCATGCATCATATCGTAGTGAGAAGACAGTATGCATTATGCATCATATCATAGTGAGAAGACAGTATGCATCATGCATCATATCATAGTGAGAAGACAGTATGCATCATGCATCATAGCATAGTGAGAAGACAGTATGCATCATGCATAATATCATAGTGAGAAGACAGTATGCATCATGCATCATATCATAGTGAGAAAACAGCATGCATCATGCATCATATCGTAGTGAGAAATCAGTATGCATTATGCATCATATCGTAGTGAGAAGACAGTATGCATCATGCAGCATATCATAGTGAGAAGACAGTATGCATCATGCATCATATCGTAGTGAGAAGACAGTATGCATCATGCATCATTTCGTAGTGAGAAGACATTATGCATCATGCATCATATCGTAGTGAGAAGACAGTATGCATCATGCATCATATCATAGTGAGAAGACAGTATGCATCATGCAGCATATTGTAGTGAGAAGACAGTATGCATCATATCGTAGTGAGAAGACAGTATGCATCATGCATCATATCATAGTGAGAAGACAGCATGCATCATGCATCATATCATAGTGAGAAGACAGTATGCATCTTATCATAGTGAGAAGACAGTATGCATCATGCAGCATATGGTAGTGAGAAGACAGCATGCATAATGCAACATATCATAGTGAGAAGACAGCATGCATCATGCATCATATCATAGTGAGAAGACAGTATGCATCATGCATCATATCATAGTGAGAAGACAGTATGCATCATGCATCATATCATAGTGAGAAGACAGTATGCATCATGCATCATATCGTAGTGAGAAGACAGTATGCATCATGCATCATATCATAGTGAGAAGACACCATGCATCATGCATCATATCATAGTGAGAAGACAGTATGCATCATGCATCATATCGTAGTGAGAAGACAGTATGCATCATGCATCATATCATAGTGAGAAGACAGTATGCATCATGCATCATATCATAGTGAGAAGACAGTATGCATCATGCATCATATCATAGTGAGAAGACAGTATGCATTATGCAGCATATTGTAGTGAGAAGACATCATGCATCATATCATAGTGAGAAGACAGCATGCATCATATCATAGTGAGAAGACAGCATGCATCATGCATCATATCGTAGTGAGAAGACAGTATGCATCATGCATCATATCATAGTGAGAAGACAGCATGCATCATGCATCATATCATAGTGAGAAGACAGTATGCATCATGCATCATATCATAGTGAGAAGACAGTATGCATCATGCATCATATCATAGTGAGAAGATAGTATGCATCATGCATCATATCGTAGTGAGAAGACAGTATGCATTATGCAGCATATCATAGTGAGAAGACAGTATGCATTATGCAGCATATTGTAGTTTGAAGACAGTATGCATCATGCAGCATATTGTAGTGGGAAGACAGTATGCATCATGCAGCATATCGTAGTGAGAAGACAGTATGCATCATGCAGCATATTGTAGTGAGAAGACAGTATGCATCATGCAGCATATTGTAGTGAGAAGACAGTATGCATCATGCAGCATATTGTAGTGAGAAGACAGTATGCATCATGCATCATATCGTAGTGAGAAGACAGTATGCATCATGCATCATATCGTAGTGAGAAGACAGTATGCATCATGCAGCATATTGTAGTGGGAAGACAGTATGCATTATGCAGCATATCATAGTGAGAAGACAGTATGCATTATGCAGCATATTGTAGTGAGAAGACAGTATGCATCATGCAGCATATTGTATTGAGAAGACAGTATGCATCATGCAGCATATTAAAGCATAATAATGTCTTTGACTTTCTCATTCAAATGAGGACACAAAGTCTGAGTTAGTATGTGGGGAACATGAAGCAAGGGAAAAAACAACAGATACAAGTATTTTATGCTTTTGCGGAATGAAATGTGTACATAATAAAAGCTAATAATAATAATAATAATAATAATAATAATAATAATAATAATAATAATAATAATAATAATAATAATAAAGAAGAAAAAGAAGAAAATGGTATTTATTGCATGATATTGTTTCAAAACCAAAAAGAGAACCTGCATACAGGGGTCACCAATGTACAAGTACAAGTCTGGCATATCATGGGTGACCAATATTTACAGGTTTAACTGTCACTGAGACTGCTCCAAAATGTATGTTCTGTGTGACAGCATCAACATGTGCTGAGGTCATGGGATTTAAACACTGTATGATTTGTTAAATGGAACACCATTTTCCTACTTAGGAAATATACACTGAACCAGAACTATTTCAAATACACCACTCCCTCAATAACTCGCGTACAACGGGGTCCAAAAACATTGACCACGTTATAAGCGAGGGCGTGAGTTATCGAGGGACATATAACAAACAACAAAACAAACGGATAGACGTACACAGGCAAAAGGGGTTGGTGGGTTGGTTTGGCATGTTAGTGTTGAATACTCAATAATCGTGATATGATTAACTATGATTAAATATTTCTTCATAGCGGTATACTTTGTTTACTTTTGTCATCACAGAGTAACATTAATTTCAGGATAACTTACAAGATATTGAGGAGATCATCAAAACAATAATCCACACATTTTCCATTGGCTTAACACATGTATGATTTCGCACATTGTGTACTGCGTCACAAATGATTGTGTTGAATTGGATAAATTCTTGTTTGATCCAAAGTAGATTTTTTTATACACCAGATCGACACTCATTTAAAAAAAACCCACAATGTCAATCAAACGACAGGTCGAATTGATTGCGGTAGAAGTAAAATTAATTTTTTTTACAAGGGTTAGCCATTACCAACATCAATATAATGGGTCTACAAATTTAAAATAATGTAAATTAGAACACGATAATACTTGCAGTTTGTGACATGTTTGACAAATATCACTTCACATTTTCAAAACATCTGCTCATTTTTTTTACTTTTTGATTTCTCTGCCGCCTCGGGTGATTTTCTCTCTGAGCTGGTTTGGATAATTACATGTGGCTTCCTGATTCGCTGAGTGTATTAATCCTGACAATGAATTTCGTTTAATTCTATGTTGGCGCTGGAATCTCCAAAAGTGATAAAAATATTTTAAAAATATCACATAAAAATGTAAAACCATTTTCGACTGGTCAAATAAAATGAATTTTGAGAACGGTAATGACCTCAAGAACTTATGCTACTATCGGCATGCTGCCTTTGATTTTTTTATTGTACTTCCCTTGCTTGATTTGATACAAAAGACATATTCAAAAGTGATAAAACAACAAAGGTGTCTTTTAATTGACTTCTCCGAGCTGTTGATCAAAACAAAGCCGGCTTTTATTTAGGTTCTCACAGAAGTGCTCATGGGTTTCGAGGTGACGGATAATTGACTTTTTTCATGTTTTCATAGAAGAGAATATGTTGCAATTCTAGTTTACACTGAAGCTAAATTATAGGATTAGAACATGAATTTCACTTAACAAGACATTTAAGTGGTGTTTATTTTATTATCTGTTGCCACCTCTTAGCATAATATTTCGTTGATCCTGTTTCGCCAGAATGATTATTTACAGAGTATTAACAAGTTTTTCTCTCAAAAATCTCCAAACATAATATGAGACATCTAATTAGAACTTGAAAAGTTCATGATATGGAGTCTATCTTTACGGCAATAATCACCATTTCTGATGATATTATGAGCTACCGTATTTCATGTAATTTTTCGTACCTTTTAATTTTTCGTACACAGTCCAATCATCAAAATAATTATTTAAATGTATTATAATTAATCGTATAGATCTCTTTGTATTTGAAAAATTGGTTAAGTTATCTAAGTTATCGGACATAAAATTTCCACTAAGAAGATTTACGTTTGCAAAAAAAATCGAAAATACCGTATTCCCATTTTGTTTTTACAAAAATTAATGATTTATAGTTATTTTTTATGCATGAAAATATACATAATATAGTTTGTAACAAGGTTCAATATACCAATTCTTATCGCATATTTTTTTTTCACGTTTAACACATTTTAAAATATATTTCCTTTGAAAAAAATAGGGAGCTATGCCGGACACTGCGTTATAAGCGGGTTCGCAAGTTATCCAGGTGCAAGTTATTGAGGGAGTGGTGTACTGTACTCAACCCAGCAATTTGCTCACTGCAACACAAGGAGGTTGTTCAAAGCATTAATTTACTCACCATGAATAGAAAAAGCACTTGGAAGTTTTAATGATCATTGTACTTACCCATCCCTCTGGACATGGGGAACACTTTGTGGCTGCACCAAATGAGTGTTCTGTGGGACTGCGTCCACAGGTACTGTTCTCCTGGGGAGGGTCACATCGGCCACAAGGTTTCATCGACCCATCCCCCTCACAGTAATATGTAGTGTAACATCTCACACAGCTAGTGTCATCTGTGAAGAGCCAGTTAATGCATTTAACTAGATTTGAAATGTGATCCACCAAATTTACCATGATTATATGGATTGTCACAACCATAAGGATGTCATTGAGAGCTTATTTATTTCAGAAGATAAAAAGATCTATCATGAAAGCCCACCCCTTCTACCCCAAAATTATGATTTCTCAAGAAAGGTGCTCCCTCATAACACTATATAATAAATATTTGCATCTCAAGTCTGCTCTCTAAAGAAAGGTGGTTTCTCACAGCTGTCTTTCAGAACAGTGAAATGTCTCTAAAACAGACACCATAAGGATCACACACACACACTTGTCCTAATGCGCACATGTGTTCAACAGTCACCTGGTCACAATGTCCATTCCAATTTCTCCTCAGCAAATCTTCTCTATAAATGCCCTGTATTTACTGGTTACCTGCCTTCCACAGCCATAAGCCAAGTGTTTCCTAACCAAATAATTGTTTGTCATTTCTGGTTGGGATCCTCTGCTGATGGAAAATCTTAGCTAAGGGGAAGTAACAACATTGTATACCCCTATTTCAAGTAAATAAATTATTTTTTCTTCTTTACACTTGATAATTTTCTTATTCTTTTTGTTTGAATATAACTACTTTTAAGCATTTAATGCAAATCTGATGCCAAAAGAAAAATGTCAAAGTATGACCTGTGACCATTAAGCATTTTATGTCCAGATTGTAAGTACAATACGCCAGTCACACAAACTTGAAAGATGTCAACACATTGACTTCAAAAGCAAGATAGTTTTTAATGTTACAGGAAAGAATCAAAACAATTCATTTGCTGGAAGGTGGAAAAGGTAGATGTGTAATCATTAATGGTTGTGTGACAAGTGTACTTGGATATCTTCATCCATTTGCCCTTGAATTAAAATATTTGGCATAGAGAAAAGATATTACCTACATTCCTATACAACATGTAATTTTCTGTTCATTACAGGTTTGTCACATAAGCCAACTGTCTTTTGATCTTGGCAAACTGAGCATATGACTAATAATGCTTTTACGGCCTGAAGAAACTAAGATCAGTGTAAAGCTTTAAGTTGGTCCTGTTTTCATTTCCAGGGGGTATTAAAGTACAGTAATCTTGTGTGGAACATAAACTTAGGAGAGACCAATATATACCCTTAGTTATGATTTTGCTGTATGGTGCACATAAATCAACTTTAATAATGAAGTAATAATAATAATAATAATAATAATAATAATAAAAATAATAATAATAATAATGATGATGATGATGATGATGATAATAATAATAATAATGACATGTAAAAATATAAATTTAAAATGTGAACCTGTGCACAGGGATCATCTATGTCCAACAGCGAGTTTTTACCAGAGCCTATGAGTGGTTGCTATTAACAGGTTTGATTATGTAAGTGTGTGTTTTTATATATATATATAACATTTATGCTTGAAGAACCAATCAGTACCTATTTTTTTAAAAGTGAGATTACAAGTTATATAGATTTTGTGGTTTTGTCCAGAAAAAAAGCTATAGATAAAAACCAGATGGATCAGTATGACAGAAATAATAAATTTCATAAATGATCAATTTTTTGCTAGAACCACAATAATTGCATTGGCAAGCATCTTAGGTCAACATTTTCTTTTATTATATATACATGGAGTTCATCATGGTAACCAATGCACCATAAAACAAGATGTGGAAAAATTCTTAATAAGGAATATATATATATACTTACAGAACAACTGTTTAGCTTGAGTACATCCAGAGAAATCCAGTCTCAATGAAATGTTGGTTCCATGCCACGTCCAGGGATTGATACAAATGTATTGAGCTAGAACTGGTGGGTCAAGGTCAACTGTTACCACAGAATTGCTGTCAGTGTTGGCCAGAAAGGTCTAAAAAGTTTATAACAAAAATGTACATTTTATTGTAAAGTGTTAGGATTATCAAATTATATTTCTTTTTCTACTTAAATAACAAAATTCATTGCATCCCACTTATCTTTCAACAGTTAAAATTTATGATTCCTAGCACTTACTGTCTCACGAAATGCTAACAGGCTGAAGGTTTTTATCTAGTTATTTTTTTCTCATATATTTTAAATCAAAAAGATTCTACAGCCATTTTGCTGTTGTGTACAACCATGACAAGGAGAATGTGGATATGTGAGAAAGCTTGCCAGTAGCTTCTCGTGGGTTGGTGGTTATTTCCTGGGATTTCCTGGTTTCTTTCTCCACCAATAATACTGGCCACCATGTATAGCCTATTGTGTACTGAAAAATGGTGTTAGGCCCCACAACAACAACAACAACAACAACAACTTAAATTAATGCAGTGTAAAAAGATGACCATTTATTTATGTTCCATTAATGTTTGAATTTTATCACTGCAGCATTATGTCTGTAGTTGTACATGATTTTCATTGTTTTAATTTGAGTTTAATTTAGTTTTTGTTAAATCAGGGTAATCAATACATGTACAAGGCACTAAATGTGATACTTTTGGAAATTTATGAATATTTTTTTCTTCATTTCTGGAGATTTTACAAAATGCATGTAAATAAAAAGTCATGGTTGTTCATTCTTGGGAGATTTTCATTTTTCTCACTTAATTAAAAATAAAATTTAATGTCAGAATAATGATATCACTTCACGATCAAAAAGGTATTATGTTTATAAAAATCATCAGCCATTTAACCCTTTACCTCAGAGAGTATGGCCTTTTAGCCCTTTTGAAATATATATATAGCAAAGTTACCCAGTACCATGTGCTATAAACAGAACACCTGTTACCTATTAGACCCCATACACATAGGCCTGCCTGTTAACTGTTAAACAGTGTAGTATACATTATGTATAACATCAATTTTAACCATTTTTGGTAAATATATATTATATATAGAGAAAGATGTAAGAGTATAATACAATCATTTGTTATGTAATATATATTATATATAGAGAAAGATTTAAGAGTAGAATCCAATTATCTGTTATGGCTGTATAATTATTTTTCATGGAAGAATTTTGAATGTGCTTTAAAATCTTGAAAGAACTTGTTCACCATCAAGTCAGTGAAAATGCATGACTAACAGTAGCTGCCATTTCTCATATTGAAATTTATAAGTTAGTTGTCTGAATTAGATAATTTATAAAAACTAATTGCTGCCTACATCAATATTAGAGCCATTGTTTAAGTTACTGAAGCTTTCATAGTTGTGATTCAAATTGTGAACAAAATCTGTGGCCTCCATTTTGGAGAGTGGAGAATATGGTCCATTTACTTTAAATAGCAGATTTCAACCAAATCTTAAACAGCAACCACATGATCTGAATTAAAAGTCATTCACACCAATGAATATAGTATCTAATAGGGGGTTTTCCCTGAAGGTGGCCCTATGAAAACATGCTCAAAATGGCTGATGTTTACAGACAGCGTCAAAAGGTGCTTCCACGAGAATGGAGTAGAGGTGTCCAAAGGTGTTTGCATGAGGTAAAGGGTTAACTCAGATAAATTTCACTAACTTTTGAAACATCCATACCTCATGTCCAGTGCCATTGACATAGAGGGTGAAGTTGGTATCATTGTTACTGTAGAATACTTTGAAAGAGGTAACCCATTCATTGGCATCCTCTCTACCTTGGATGTGAACTTTTGTGTATTTGTATGGGGCTTCCATATTGACCTGGAAATACTGGGTCCTGTTAGCAGTTCCTGCCACCCACCCACCTGTTGTTCCACTATACCTATCTGAGAAAAAGATGTCAAAGAATGATCAAATAGACTGTGCAGTTATGCATACTTTGCACTTAAAATATTATTGTATGCTGTCCAATATTATTGTATGGTTTCCAATATTATTGTATGTCCAATATTATTATATGCTGTCCAATATTATTGTATGCTGTCCAATATTATTGTATGCTGTCCAATATTATTGTATGCTGTCCAAAATGCATTCTGATCACCTAACAGTAGGTATATATTTTGAGAATTTTCTTCTGCTGAAATATTATTCATAAGCATATGAAAATAAGCAACATAAAAAAATAAAAAATAACTGACCCCCACCCTTGTTAGAGATTTGCTTACAAGTTATGGTATTGTTTTTGGTGCATGTCCATTCAAATGTTAGTCTACATATGCCTTGGCTTACTGAAGAATGTTAAAGATGAAGATAAATTACGGGTTTTAGTATTATATCAAGCTCATAAGGAGTCAAGAATAGTCACTGCTTTGTCTTTGATTTTTTTCAACATTACCTGCAGTGTAATTTAAGCGCCCTCTCTCTGGACCAGAAACAGCTGAGAATGATGATGAAGCACTAAGAAGTTTATCCCTCACTATTCCACTGGTAAGTCCTATAGAGTCAGAACATTCTGAAAACACAAGGAACATACAAACTCTTGGGTGTTTCTTACTGACCCATGACCCTTTCAACACTGAAGACCAGTAAAATGATGCTGGAACAGTAACTCCTGCTCACCATTACTGACCAGTATTCTGGTCTCACAGACATGTCATGTTTTGGAAATATATTCTCTGATTGGCTAAGTTAAATGTACCCAACTAGTAAATCATTTTTTTGCAGTTAGATTCATTTTTGTACCATTTGGATACATTCAGACTTTAAGGTAGGTTTTTAACAAGAAAGGTTTTTTTTTACCAAAATCTATAAATTTAAGTTGCTCTAATACATCTAATATGTTTGATTTTAGTCAGAATTGTCCTGAAATGAAATAACTGAAAATATGGGAATTCTTATCTTGCAGATATACATGAAGAAGAGAGGGAACATTTACATCAAGAACTGGATGATATTGTTGGCAACAGTGATGATAATGAGTAACATGAAGGTTTTGTATTTGTCAATGTGTACTGCACTTGAATTTTTTCAATGGACTAAATCTCAATAGGACTAAAAATATTCACATATTTTCTGAATGTGTAATCCCAACATGAGCATTTGATGGATCTTGAGAACCTCTTGAATATTTTCAGATATTTTATTGTGACTATGTATTTTTGGAAATAGCAAAGTTTCAGTTACAAATAAGACCCCACACTTGAACTGAGAGACAGAACCAAATCAAAACAAAACTGCTTGGGCTAAGTCACAAGTAACGGAAATTATGCTGCTAACGTTTATTAAATATTTTGAAAGTTACTTAGTGTTGAGTAGTTGTCTTTCCCTTAAAGTTATTTAGAGTTTAAAAAGTTACATACTAGTATAATACATTATTATAACAGTAAATTGATGAAGTGGGTTGGATGATATACTATGATACATGTTGCCTACAAAAAATTTATCACTACATGATTCAACAAGTGGCACATAATTTACGTAAAATGAGTATGAAATTCTAATGTAACATTACTGGATGAAGTTACTCTGTGACATTTTTGTATGTCACACTGAGTGTGTGGGTGGTGATATGTATTATTAACAGAACTTCAATTTTAAAATTTTTTCAGTCATATCGCTATGATGTCTGCAGTCTGGCAGTTTACAGTGATGCCTAGCACTGGACATCATGCTGCAGACATGTGGCATCATGTTCCACCCAGTCACATTATCCTGACACCAAGCCGACCAGTCCTAACACTATCCTCTTAATGCTGAGCACCTCGTGAGGCAGCTGTTTGTACCCTTTTTATGCCTTTGGTATGACTCATGGCAGAGGTTTGAACCATCTGAGGTGGACATGCTAACCACTTTGGCCACCAGAGCAGTGATATGTCACACTGCTTTGCACAATTACTCTGTGACATTTCTGTTCATCACTATACTTTGCACATTTACTCTGTTACATTTCTGTTTGTCACTATACTTTGCACATTTACTCTGTGACATTTCTGTTCATCACTATACTTTGCACATTTACTCTGTGACATTTATGTTTGTCACTATACTTTGCACAGTAACTCATAAATATTGCTATATGTCTCTATACTTGGCACAGTTACTCTGTAACATTTCTGTATGTCACACCACTTTACATTATATATATATATATATATATATATATATATATATATATATATATATATATATATATATATATGAGGAGTCTAAATAACTCTAATAGTCTAATAGGAATGTTATGTCAACATTTTTTACTGAATTCTTGGTCTCATAGACAGAGATATGAAATGCATCATCCAAACATGCTTCTTATCATGTGGTCGGATACATACTTTCTCTTGTGTCAAACTGAACCGAATAAATCTGAATATGATAGCATTTTATTTCAAATCAGGATGGGTCTGTAATAATTATCATTCTTACAAACTAAAAGCACACTACCAAAAGTCTAATTTTTTTTCTTGAATGGTACTGTTAATTATACAGTGTACTGGGAATTTAACAGAAATGTAATTGTGACAAAACATGATATTCAAAAGAAATCTTACTCTTTATGCATACTATGAATGAGTATAATTTCAATTCATTTCATTTATTATCATATTTCTTACGTTTTATTATTTCCAGAATAATTTATCATGCTTTTCTTCCATGTTTTTTTAATTTAATTGTTTCTTTTTCTTGATATTTTAAAAATGTTTGATTGTCCCAAAAGAAGAATTTGATGATGTCTCTACACAAACTTTTAACTGGCTTCAAGTTGCTTGGTTGAAAGCCAACAATAATTATGGGAGTTAGAAAGTGGAAATGAAAGTGGGTGAATTTAATGATCAGGGGCTATAACTCTGCATAACAATTGCTCAGAACAGTGACAACTGAACTTAGCCAAGGCCTCATTAATATCAAGCAGTATGTCAAATTGATTGAAATCCAATAACAATGAAATATATTATACAGGAGAGAAACTGGGTAGGTCAGGGGTTATAGCTCTGATATATGATGACATGACATCAAGTTGCATTCTAATTTGCTTGTAAGGTCTCACTGGATAGTTTCGTATTTTGACACCCCCCTAATTTTTAAGGTAGAAGGCATGAGCCTGATTATCACAACCCTAGCATTTATAAACTCACACATAAGCTAAATTTGTAATGTGGTTTACATTTACTTTGAGTTAGGCTTGTAAATGGGTTGCCTTGTTGGTGACTGCCTGTCACAGTTAGACTAGCACTGGAGATCAAATGCATAACTTAGTTTGCAAATGTGCATCCTACTTGGCTTACCTATTTACATGTGTCTGCTTCAGAGGTAAATATCTAAAAATCTACATGGTTGAGGGGTGATGAAAAGTATGTTAATTTGTTATAGTACTAGTGAACTTTCAAGATCAATAAGGTACATACTGACTCTGTGAGCCTGCTTCTCACAGGAACAGGTTGAAAATAGCTCTTTTCTGTCAAAAATGAATGTAAAAAAGAGGGGTTGGTGGTAGTATATGTTCAGTATCAAAACCACCAGTTGCATAAGGAATTAACCTTAATACCTTAGTCAGAATCTTACAAGCATCCTTTCAACAAAAATCATTAGTTAGTTTTTATTTGTATCTTTATTGTAAAATTATGATCATTTTTCTGCAATAGGTCATTGTCGGATGAAAATTTGTCAAAACAACTGTCCAGTGAGACCTTAATGACCCATGTCATTTTTTCAGTCTTGTCAAATTTGATTAACTATGCCATAAGTAATTTCCTTATTACCTCCATGTCTTGAATCTGACAGAGTAAGGTATTTCAAAAACACTTCCTATAGGTTTGCCTATAAGTACATGCTAGTAGAGAAGGGAGCTAACTTAGCACTGTCAGAGTTAATTTTCTAATGAACAACAAAGACCTAATAAGTTTGATACAATGTGGTTTAATGAAGTATTTCACTTACTTATTCATTTTTCAATATTTATAATACATGTTTTCTACATTTCTTATAATTTAAATGCTAATTGCCTTAATATTATGAATTTACATTCCTATATGTTCATGATGTAACATTTCGACACATACATTTCATTTATTTACAGACATATTCAGTTATAATGGCCTAAAAATACACAACCCATTTAACACCTGCTGAAAAGCAGCAATTTCATGACATTTTAAGTAAGAAAACTGCAAAAGTGGACACATGTACAATTTGGCTGGGAGCTAAAACATCTGCTGGATATGCAATGATCTGTACACATTTCAGAGGGAAGAGAATAAAACTTCTAGCACATTGTTTACTGTTTTTCTTACACCATCCTAATGTGACAATGTCAAAAAATATACACATGTTGCATATATGTCACAATAAATCATGCAGATAAATTTTGCATTTATCTTTGGAAACTGCATCAATTAGTAATAAGCGACAAATTTGTCGCAACATGGGTTAGTGTACAAAGTGTCCAAAGTGCTTATTGTAAGGTAGTAATTACAAATTATTTGCAGTTTTTCCATTTTACAGTTTGTTTTCATTTCTTCTAGGCCTCAAGGTATTTGGTAGCACACTTGGTGAAGAGACATTGAAAGCCAGGCTGACATCAAAGGTTTCATCAGGAGTCAGCCACATCAGATGTTGTGGGGCTTTCACAGGAACAGGTGAATCAGAATCAACTTCATTGGAATTTTGGTAACTTTCAAGAACTGCATGACCCTTTTTAAACTGTGTTTATCTCCTCTCCTGATTTCTTTTGCATGATTTTCTTTTTACTTTATGGTTAAGTGTAGGCATGTTACAATTACTTGGAAAATAAACTTGTCCGCAGCATCTTCAGCAACAATATAAGCTGGCCAGTATGAAAATGACCCAAAGGTGACCTTAGAGGTGTGAAACTACATTTTCCATACATAATGTCTACTCAGCAGATGTGCTGAGTCTGGGTATAGAATTTCACTGTTGAAGTTTCCTAAATGATTTGGTTCTGTTTACAAACTTTGGTCAGTCACTTTTGGGTTAGCTGAGGAGTTTCATCCCTTATACATTCACTTCTGATTTCTCTTTTTTAACACGGATATGACCTTCTTTATTAAATCAGGGAGGGAATACTGGTCAGTTCATATATGCTGTGCATCATTATTATTCTTTCAAGTACTTAGCATGTACATTCTGCAGCTATTTTACAAGAGATTCAGCTTGGCTTCCTTTGCAGCTTTTATTCACTACAATTTCAGATTTCATGAAGAGTTGTATTATTTGTGCTGTCAGATGTCTTTGATATCACTTGGCACTAATAACACAGGTTGTATTGGTTATGAAAAATGATGAAACTGACATGTTATAAGGAAATGGTATGTTTCAGTGGGGAAAGTAATAGATGAAGTTTGAAGCTGTTGTCATAGTGGTTGCTCTGTTTGATGGCTTTTGCTCATCGATTAAAGCAATAAGCAAAAGGAAACAAGCAAGCTTGAATTTTATTCATGTAAAGATTACATTTTATTTAAAATTGCCTAATGTTTTGAAAATAAGAAGATTTTCCCTTAATCAGACTGCTATTTAAATTATTAAGGTCTCACTGGATAGTTTCGTATTTTGACACCCCCCCCTAATTTTTAAGGTAGAAGGCATGAGCCTGATTATCACAACCCTAGCATTTATAAACTCACACATAAGCTAAATCTGTAATGTGGTTTACATTTACTTTGAGTTAGGCTTGTAAATGGGTTGCCTTGTTTGTGATTGCCTGTCACAGTTAGACTAGCACTGGAGATCAAATACATAACTTAGTTTGCAAATGTGCATCCTACCTGGCTTACGTATTTACATGTGTCTGCTTCAGAGGTAAATATCTAAAAATCTACATGGTTGAGGGGTGATGAAAAGTATGTTAATTTGTTATAGTACTAGTGAACTTTCAAGATCAATAAGGTACATACTGACTCTGTGAGCCTGCTTCTCACAGGAACAGGTTGAAAATAGCTCTTTTCTGTCAAAAATGAATGTAAAAAAGAGGGGTTGGTGGTAGTATAGGTTCAGTATCTAAACCACCAGTTGCATAAGGAATTAACCTTAATACCTTAGTCAGAATCTTACAAGCATCCTTTCAACAAAAATCATTAGTTAGTTTTTATTTGTATCTTTATTGTAAAATTATAATCATTTTTCTGCAATAGGTCATTGTCGGATGAAAATTTGTCAAAACAACTGTCCGGTGAGACCTAATCCAATAATAAATAAGAGACATAATGCAGAAACAAAAGGGGGGCAATCAGAAAGGATATATTTGCTAAATAACCACAAAGAATGATTACAATTTAACTCAAAAGGACTCATCAATAGCAAGCATAATACCAAATTCAGTTCAACTCAAATTACTGAAGTTATTTGTGTGGAAATGAAAGTGAGTGGGTCCAACAATCAAGGACTATAACTAAAAAATGACATAGAATACTGAAAATCAAATGCAGTTAATGCTTCATCAATATATGTCTACATATTAAAATTTGATTGAAATCAAATAATATATAAGGAATTAATTGTGTGGAAACAAAAGTAGGATGGATAGAGAGAGAACAGGATGGATGAATGGAAGCATGGACAACTCCAATTTATTGTCTTTCCTTTTTCTGCCAAATGCGGGTTAAAACGACCTGGTGAAAATAATACTCACGAAACAGATAAACCCAATACTTAGGAATTCTGATGTACACTCCTCCTGAAGTGTTGTCTGCTATAAAACTGTATTCAATATTACCAAACTCCACATCAACAAGGCAACTGTTGTCAATGGTAACAGAGAAGGAAGCCGAGGTTCCCATTGGTGGACTTCCTTTATCAATAACCACCACTTCAAAGGTCAAGGTTGTGGAGTTTGTGTAGATTTGTTTATTAAGGTCAAGACTTGAGTTGTACTCTCTTGCAGGACTGGAAAATAAAGAGGCTCATGTGGACTGGGTATTTTTTTTCACAGGGCTAACATTACAGTTCACCATTTTAATAAGAATTTTTTTCTACATAATCTAAGTAAATTATCTTCCAAACTCTAAATCATATTGATTTTATGTATTGTATCATATCCTGATAAAAATTATTTCTACAGATACAAGCATAATTAATATGTACAGTCTCTTTCTTATAACTGAAATCACCCAAGATCTTGATAATAAAAAATCCAACTGCAACATTTTATAGAAATTTAGATCTGGAGAGGCAACATAATCAGTCAATCAAATTAAAATTATCTTTTTAATCTTCATAGATCTCTCTTATTGTAAAATCTGTATCAGTAAATGACAATATAAGTTTAATAGTATAAGACTGTAACAGGTTTGATTTTGAATCAGAAAAAAAGTATAGCTTTAAGATTGTTTTGAAGTTCAGCCAATCATATGTAAGGCCATGTCACAAATTTCACTCATAATTATACTGCACCAAGATCTTTATAACATGTGTTTATTCAGGAAGTTTGATCGAAATCCTATATAAATTGGATCAAAAAATATGACTTCCTGATCGGTAACAGTCTCAGTCAATTGGATGCATCAGCACCTTAGTAATATGCAAGAATCTCACTCATTATTGAACCAATTTAAATTCTTGGTGATATAAGATCATATCTCAAGATTGATCAAAACTGGACAAGAAATAGGGCTTCGAGATTGGCAAAATGCTATGCCAATTAAATGCAAGATCACTTCATTAATATGAGTGCATCATGCCTAATACTGAACTTGTCCAAAATTTGATTACATGAATAAATATTCAATATTTGATCAAAGTTGGATTAGAAATATTGCCTCCAGAGAAATAACAAGCTCAGCCAACCAGATACAAGAATACCTCATGAATCTTACTCATGATTGAACTCTTCTGAGATCTAAATGATAAAACCAACTTTGATCAAATCAGATCAGAAAGTTGACCCCCATAGTGGTAACAAGGTCATATAACCAGATACAAGATTACTTCTTTATTATGTATGGAACTTATTCTTCATCAAAGCAATCCATGATATTGATCACATAAGCCTACATTTCAAGTTTGATCAAAATTGGATCATAAATATTGATTCCAGAATGGTTGCAAACTAAGCCAATCATATAAATGTTAACCTAGCATGCATGAACTACACTCATTACATGTCTAAATCAAAATGACATTAGTATATGTTCTTATTTTAAACAAAACTGATTCAGAAATATAGCCTCTGTAGAATAAGGTTAGCCAATCACCTCATTAATATGCATGGATCTTGTTCCTTAATGAAATCATCCAATATTTTGCCTATCAAGTTTAATTAAAACTGGATCAGAAATATGGACTACTTGTAATTATGGTCTGGTGAGAAAATCTTTCGACACAAATACAGAAAAATTTGAATAAAAACAAATGCTGCATGCACAGATGTTTATTGGATAAAATTACATTGTTTTGGAGGAAATGGGTCATTTTGTATGGATAAACTTTTGTAAGGTTAAACTGTTTACAATAACACCCAATCACGTGGATTTAATTTCATTGATACTAATTATTCATCTAAAAAATGTTAAATTGTTCATAAACAAACCAATTTTTGAAATACGACAATACCTACCCGATCATAATACCTTAGGAGTATGCCCATGACCCAGCAAATCCTGACCTACCAGCATACATTTTTAGCTGTTAAAGCTAAAAATTGTCTGTCCAGACTGGTGGAAGACAGAATGATCTCCCCTTGCATATTGGGATTGGTATGAAATCTAATCTGCACCTTATTAATGGAGTGGAATAGTAAGTGTCACTGTGCAAAGGCTAGGAGTGTGTATTAGTATTATGACTGTAAGCATTGTCGAAGAAACAGTTTACTCTAAAACTTGTTTTCTTAAAACATGTTAGCCAATCAAAATATCTAAGGAGAATAGGTATGAGGTAGAGGCACCTGCATTTCATTACACCTGAGAAATACTTATGTATGTTCCCCTAAGGTATGTGTGTCAACTTTTAAACCTGTGATACACCTTGTAATATATGCTATGATGTTGCTTTTGGGAGAATAAATAAAAAAAATTTTCCCCACAAATCCCACTGATCATATTGCAGCATCATTGAGAAGATGCCAAATGACACAGAATTGTAGCCCCTAGCACTGCTGCTATATGTCCGACAAGTCTAAGTGAGCCTTTTGGGATGAAAGAGGCAGAAACTAGAGGAAGCTGACTCCAAATTCCATCCCAAGGCTTGCAAATATCCAAAATGATTAACATCTTTATTTGATTTCGGGTTAATTCGCTATGTGCAGAACCAATAACCCATCTTATCCAGGATAACAGAGCCTGATGTGAGATATTGACTATTCCATTTGTTAAAGGTAAAAAAAAACAAGATCCCCTCTCTTTGCATTGGTACTGGGGTGATGGTGAAGGATATTCTTTTCAATTCAGGACAGTTTTTATTGACATCTGATGCTTTGTAAATGTGAACCCTTTTAATGTATTGTATGGACAGTGATATAAAGCAATTCTTCTACTTATTATTATTATTACTATTATTATTTATATTTTTATACTTGCTCTTCCGTCACATTCGAAACTATGAAATAGTATTCTGCATTGCTACCACTATCTATGTCACTGACATGCAAGGTTGTCAGGGGGTCAGAGGTCAAAACAGGTATAGGGGTGAAGGTGAAGGATGTTCCATTCAACTCAGGACAGTTGTCATTGACATCGGTAACTTTTATCTGAAAAAATCAAATTATAGATTTGTGTTAATTTTTTAAAAACAATTTTATATTTGAAACCATCATTGTAAGCAGAATAAGCAATAACTCATGTATTAAATATATAAGGTATATTTAAATATTAAGTAAGACTGGAAAAACCTGAAATTGTGAAAATGATTGTGTTAGATAATGCGTGATTGAAGATTTATTTTGTCTTAATTCAAAGGTATACTTACTACAGATTGAATTAATGATATCATCTTGTACTCTATTACAAATACTATACTATTCCAATTACAATTTTCCACCGAAAGGACACAGAATGGCACAATCTGATTCATGCAGAGTAGGGTTTGTCTTATAAGAACTACTTACAAAAAATCTAGGGGAAAAGTTGGAAACTAGATGTTTGAAGTACACATAAATACTGTGAATTCAAATATTTGTACATTTTTATGCCACTAATCCCATTAAGAAATGTGAATACAGTATGTACAATTTTTATCAGTTTCATGATATTGTACAATATTTGCATCAACAGTTATATGGATTTTAATAATTTGAAAATAGTATGGATAAATTTAAACATCACTCACTGCAAATTGATGTGTTCATCAATGGTTTTTGCTAGCTAGTATATTGCTTCCACTTTTGCGCAGGTCCCATCAACCTAAATTAGTATTTAAGAATATTTATGTTTTGATGCATAAAAAAAGTTTTAAATTTAGTTGTATTTACCTTTTCTGTAAGGTAGATTTTTAATCTCAAGGTGATATTCCCATATTTTCTGCCAGTGCACATGACTTGATAAGTCCTTGGCTTGTAAAGGCAGCACTCACCTGTTTTCAGCTTCAAAATCCTTGTGATCGAACTGCTGATTTAGTACATGTATTTGTTCAGTGCCAAATAGAGTTCTACATCTTTCAGTGAATGTTTGACCTTAATCACTTTTAGCTTGTAAAGATAGTACCCTCTTTATTTTCATACATGAAAACCCTTCGATTGAGCTGAGAGTTTGATACTTGCTCAGCGCCAAGTCACATAGGAGTGTTTATTTAGTCTTTACATAAGCACACCCACTTGACAGTGAAGCTGAGGAAAAAGAATTGGATGATATTTCTGATGACAAGACCATGATGATTTACAGTGACCAGATGATGATGGTGGATTTCAATGAGGATGAATTTTTTAACTGTGTACTAGATGATATTAAATAGTGGCATTTATAGGATACTGAATCACAAAAGTGAGTGGAATTGACATATTAGGGAATTAGATCTTTCTGAACTATTTTTATACCAGTATAAATTCATGGATTTAACATATAAATGGAATTTAAGTGTCAAGATTTGTAGGAATATAATAGATTTGATTAGGACAAATTGCAAGTTGTCAATAAGATAAACTTGTAACTTGGCACTCTAGGACATTTTTTTTGCAGGTCAATGTCAGTTTAAATTAACAAGAGTATCATGAGTAACATATTATTCATCTACAGTCATAGTTATGTGACCTTGAACTGAGATTAATCTGCTGAAACCACTATTTTTGTGTTATATTTACCATGACCATGACCTTTTACCTTTGGACTCCATAATCTATACATCTCTTAGTACCCTAAGTTCAAGCCATCCAACAAAGTTTGGAAGTGGGAATTACTCATCATGATTGACTCACTAATTTCTTCACTTCAAAGAACTGTACGAGAAAGGGAACTGTTTGGGATATTGATACCATCAGCTAAGAATTGTGTGCTCACTTACACCACTGTGAGAAAATCCTCAGATTTACCTGATACACTTTCAAAGCAATGGGCCCTAATGTCTCAGTGATTCTCTTCACCACTTGATGCAAGAACTGTTAGTTCTTGAGGGCTTGTTCAATTGATCCAGACATGCACATTCAACAGATCTATGTGTGGATAAACCTCCTGCTGTTTAAGTCCATCATTTATCGTACCTGAAGAAGCAATCAGGATGAACTGGTACTCTAATACTCTTGCATTTTTGCTTGACTTTTGGGCTTACACTGGAGGGTAAGCACTGGTGTTGAAACCATTCTAATTTATTGAAAGAGTGCTGACTGCCCAGACCTTTACATCTGGGACTGGGAAGACAACATTGGGAGTTTTGCTATCCATCTTGTTCCAAATAGAGTCAATAGTTGTCAATGCCAGCTCTTACAGATATGACTGAAAACCATTTGGTTTGTATTAATTGATTCCTTGTTGGAGAGTACAAGTATGTCCTTTCTATAAAGCTTTTTCTACCTCTAATGACATTCTTTCCATATGGCTTTAATGTCTAAGATGCTGATATGCAACAGACTGTCCCAAGTGGACCACACTGTGCTGTCTTCTTGAAGCGATGAAAGATGTGTCCCACAGCCAGCTGTGCTTGCATCTGAACACAATATTATCTTCAAACTTGTCTGGATCTGCAATTAGCCAAGTGATGGCTGGTGGCCTGCTTGCATACTTTCTCAACCTGGCCATTAAACATGAAGCTGGAAGAGAATGGCTGTTATTTCAGCTAGGCTTTGTGATGGTCTTTTAATAAACATGGAAGGAATGAGCAATTGCATCTCCTTCTGACAGTTTTAAATGAGCCACTGCTGTCAAAGCACTGGCAAGTGCATGTTGTGCTGCCCTGTTCAGTACTATTCATTCATAAGACAGACTCCCACCCATGTCCAGTGGGTTTCACACTGGGACCGGATAAGATGTTTTACACTTGTTATAAAATTGACATTAAAACTAAGTTCAACACCAAGCCTATAGTGATGACATTTTGGACTATCCTTTGGGTGTCAATGAAGGGCTTTCAGTCCATCCATTCTGAAGAGGGTCCTGACATTCCCAGCATGCAATAGCTCTGTCTCCCATTGGGACTTCTGTGTGAAACACTGAAATATATGTCCTACAGACTGTTCTTTTAATACTGGATGGTAGTCACCACTGTGGAGAAAAGTCTTTTAACACTACTGATAGTCACCACTGTGGAGAAAAGTCTTTTAACACTGCTGATAGTCACCACTGTGGAGAAAAGTCTTTTAACACTACTGATAGTCACCACTGTGGAGAAAAGTCTTTTAACACTGCTGATAGTCACCACTGTGGAGAAAAGTCTTTTAACACTGCTGATAGTCACCACTGTGGAGAAAAGTCTTTTAACACTGCTGATAGTCACCACTGTGGAGAAAAGTCTTTTAACACTACTGGCCAGACTGTGGTAATAGTCTGAATCCTGGTTTGTCTCTTTTGATTAAACGTCAACAGATGCAGGAAATCTGGTTCAAGCTGTTGAAGGTGAATAGGTGGACAAACTTCCATTGGTAACAAGTGAAAGATTTTTCTTGCAATCATTAGGTCTATTAATCTATTAAGGATAATGAAGCTTATAAGCACAACAATGTAGCAATGTTGACTCCTCTTGAACAATATTAGACAAATGATAACTTTCCAGCAATAGCTAAGCAAGTCAAGTGAAATAATAATGTGGTCCAGTTGATTCCATGTTGTGTGAGTACCAGAGCACTGAACTGGGTTTTGAGTGGTGGGTGTGCTGATGGATAACAGTGATGGTGTTCTGATATCTAGGAAGGGGAGAAGGGCACACTAGACAGAGATGGCCTTCTTTGATCTTAAAGATAACATTTAGTGTCGACCTATTGTGATGTCATTTGAATGGCAGAGTCTGCTCATGGCTGAACAGTGCTGTGGTTATGGGATATATAATCCACAAAAAACAGCCCCTAATTGTATTGCATGTGACAGTCTCTCATTCTGACTGGTATGTTCTTGACTTGGCTCAGGTTGGGCAGGGATTGAGTATCATGCAACTGCATCATCATGCCTATTGATACTACCAAAGCAATCTCTTTGATTCACTTATTAACTGGTGAGCCCTCTGGTTTGTAAACCTCATCCCTCAAGAAATTATGTTAATAAATCATGGACCACCTCCCACCCCCACTTAAAAGTGCCTGAAAACTAAGCCATGGGGCAGCGATGGATGGAGAGATGGAATACTGATGGATTGACAATGATAACACAATTTATTCTTGTAAGGCATATAACTGGATGCACTAAAAGCTTGATAGTGAATAGTGAATGATATCATACACATACCCTGACAGCAATTGTTCCTGTTAAGACTGGAGTTACTCCTGAATCAACAACAACTAACACTAGATAATAAAACTTGGCTGCCTCATAATCAAGTTTTTTTGCTAGTGTAAGTAAAGCTGTGGCAGTTGTCATGGTGAAGGACTCCCTGGCAGTATTGTTTGGTTCTGGATTGATCACAGATGATGAGTTACAGGCTGAAAGATCAAATAAATAAAGTATTACATTATGAGGAATGCAGTGTCTGAGAGAATGAAATAAAAATAATTATTGCATTGTCCTCCTTGCAATGGCATGTATAGTTGCCACAAAATTAAGTTGTAAATTATCTAGAGTGTGTTTGATTACTCTGTTGGCAATAATATTCCAATTTTGTTTGTAACTTAAGAAAAAGTAATCTAATAATATTAAATACACGTTAGAACTACAGCATTGGCATTCTAAACTATTTCATTTACAGTTTATAAAGTGTTGCTTAATAATACTGTATACAAATTAGAACTATGTTAAAACAATGTTATGACAAATTATCAGTCTTATGGAGAAATACTGTATCACACATACTGTCATCATTAATCATCAGTCTAATACAGCATTACTGTATCACACATATTGTCATCATTAATCATCAGTCTAATACAGCATTACTGTATCACACATATTGTCATGGTTAATCATCAGTCTTATACAGCATTACTGTATCACATATATTGTCATGGTTAATCATCAGTCTTATACAGCATTACTGTATCACACATTGTCATGGTTAATCATCAGTCTTATACAGCAATACTGTATCACTCACACATATTGTCATGGTTAATCATCAGTCTTATACAGCATTTCTGTATCACACATATTGTCATGGTTAATCATCAGTCTTATACAGCATTACTGTATCACACATTGTCATGGTTAATCATCAGTCTTATACAGCAATACTGTATCACTCACACATATTGTCATGGTTAATCATCAGTCTTATACAGCATTTCTGTATCACACATATTGTCATGGCTAATCATCAGTCTTATACAGCATTACTGTATCACATATATTGTCATGGTTAATCATCAGTCTTATACAGCATTTCTGTATCACACATGCTGTCATCATTAATCATCAGTCTTATACAGCATTTCTGTATCACATGTATTGTCATGGTTAATCATCACAGTCTAATACTGCATTACTGTATCACACATTGTCATTGTTAATCATCAGTCTTATACAGCATTTCTGTATCACATATATTGTCATGGATAATCATCACAGTCTAATACTGCATTACTGTATCACACATTGTCATTGTTAATCATCAGCATTACTGTATCACACATTGTCATGGTTAATCATCAGTCTTATACAGCATTACTGTATCACACATGCTGTCTTAGCTAATCATCACAGTCTCATAAAGAATTATTATATCAAACATACTGTCATGGCTAATCATCAGTCTTATAGAGAATTACCGTATCATACATACTGTCATCACTAATTATCACAGACTAATCATGGAGAATTACTGTATCACACATATTGTTATGGCTAATTTTCAGTCTTATGGAGAATTAATGTATCACATATTGATATGACTAATCATCAGTCTTATGGAGAATTACTGTATCACACAGTGTTGTGGCTAATTTTCAGTCTTATCATGAAGAATTACTGTATCACACATTGTTATGGCTAATTTTCAGTCTTCTTATGAATTACTGTATTACATATTGTCATGGCTAATTATTAGACTTATTAATGAAATATTGAATCACACATATTACACTGACATTTAAATGAAGCCGATTGATCCCCCATAAAAGTACATGTATTAACTAATGAGAGTGCTATGAGTGTAAGATTAATACAAATAATACCTACCAATATAAGAGACTTTAGTCCCAGGGACAGTTGTATAAGTTGGGATCCACGGGGTGGCTACAGCAGCAGCTCGATTGGTTGATGTGTCATCCTTCAACATGAAATGTCTAGCCTCATTTCCTACGAAGATAGTTAATTTGATCAAAAGAAAGCAAAATGAAAAAAAATTATAAATGAAAACTGAATTTTACTCTTTGTCTGCCATTAATTTATAACAATTAAAGAGAGGTTCATATGATGTAGATAAAAGTACAAAATTTTGTTTATATTAAGTAGTTGAAGTGAGTCTTAATACTTCCTAAATTCCAGTGTGAGTTTTAATATAGACATTAATATAAAGCTCCGAATATTAAGTCAATCTTTAATTAATCCATAAATGATCAGAGATGCAGATAATGGTCGCTCACTAAAGTGCACTGCAGTACAATAATGTCCCATTTATAAGACAGGCATGAGTCATGAATGATATTACATTACCAGAATATTAAGTACATACCTTAATCTAAAGCTTTTGAAAATTTGTTAACTCACATTTATTAAGTTAATTAATCAATTAATTACATTACAATGGTCAAAAAACAAAGCAATTATACCCTAAATTATCAAACTGAGATGAGTAAAGTAGCCTCTCCTTATTAGGTACCTCCATATAACGAAGTTCCATTTAAAAGGTTGGTAAACTCATTGATCATATCACATTATTAGAATATTAAGCATACACATTTATCTAAAATAGAAAGCTTAAATTATTTAGATCAGTTAATTACATTGCTATTGCCCTATAAATTTAAATTTATATTCCCTAAATAATTAAATGATTAAAATGAAATGACAATGATCCCTCACTATTGGGCACCTCAGTGCAATGCAGTCCCATTTATAAGGTGGGTAAGGTCATAGATCCTATTACATTATGTATTACCAATCTTATGTGAAAAGTATCCCAGTATAAGGTCTGACTTGGTTTAGCTTGGTGTTTTACAGTACAGCAACAAAAGCAGGTTATTTAGTGCTGGGACAATTAGAGAAAAGTGCATGGCCCAATAAAACAACTTATAGCTGATCAGATGTTAGGATCTGAACTTGCACCATTTCAATCAAGATTCATGCTAACCACCACGCCTTCTGTGTCCATCAGACACCACTTCCAACATGTGAGAGGGTGCATTGGGTTCATTATAAATGCCTAAGCCTGCAGGCAATGTCACATATAACAATGAACACTTTTATGTCTCTCTGAACAGAGTTATAACAAAGGAGATCACAATTCTGTTAGGCATGTGACTTATATGGCATTACTGATTTATGGCATTACTGAGCTTAACATCTGATCATTTAAAAGCATAAATAATAACTTCTAATAGAAGAATTGGAGTCCAAAATAAAATAAAAGTTCTCTTAGTTTGTCAATTTTAAAAAAAAATGATGAAAAACTACAGAAACTACAAAGTAATTCTTTTGCACTTTTCATACTAGTTGTTGAAAAGGTTATGCATACAACATGCATAATAATTAAACCAAAATACTGTCAATTCATTATTTTATGTGTTTGTACTACTTTTTATGCATTTGACAGTCACTACAAACAAAAAATTTAGAAGTGCAAGAAACAACCCTTCTGTGAAAGCAATATAACATTTCCACAATCTGAAAATTAAGTACAGTAGAACATATATAAGTATTTGAAAATTCAAACCAACAAAAATTATGTTCATAGTACATCTATACTTTGATCACTGAAATGAAGAATATTGACATATGCATCAAAGACAGCTAATTTAACTTGATTGTCCTAAGAATTTCTTGAAAACTGGTCCACATAACCAAGTTGCAATAAGCCTAATGTTTTTAAAAATTATAATAATAACAACAACAACAATAACATTGCACTGAAACATAGTGTAAAGAGAAGATTAATTTGTCTAAATAACAACCGTGGCAACCAAGGGAGATAAACTATGTTTCATATGATCCATAGGTTTCTGAATATAAAACGAAGCTCAATTTTGCCTGAAAAAAATATCTGGCATAGTTAGTGAGAAGGCAAAGCATTGATATATATATATATATATACATATATATATATATATATATATATATATGTATATATGTATATATATATATATATATATGTATATATATATATGTATATATATATATGTATATATGTATATATATGTATATATGTATATATATATATATATATGTATATATATATATGTCTATATATATATGTATTTCTGTCTATATATATATATAGGTATATATATTTATATATATATGTATTTATGTATATATATTTATGTATATATATATGTATATATATATATGTATATATATATATATGTGTATATATATATATATATATATATATATATATATATATATATATATATATATATATATATATATATATATATACCAGATATAATAGTAACTGCAAAGGTTGGCCCAACAGAGAATATGTCTGTCAGGACAATTGTCTCTAGGATTCCATTAACATTAAGATCCTCCTTCACTGTGACAGAGTAGTCAACAGGGCTGTCAGAGTAGGTAGACGAAGATGTAGAAGAATTGGCACTGGATGAAGATGTTGAAGAATTGGCACTGGATGAAGATGTCGAAGAATTGACACTGCTACCTCCACCGGTTGAGTTGAAACCAGAAATCTCCACAAAATCTGCATCCTCAACTTCGAAGAAAAATGTGGATGTGCAGAGTGATGTTTCAGCATGGAAGATGTCAAAATGGTATACAAGGCTGACCTGAAGAAATGTTTATAAACTATTAACCAAGGATTGACATACAGGATGTACAGATCAACAAGATACAATATTTAAATTACCACCAAAAAGATGAATAAATAAAATATGTGTGCAGTACAGAAGAACATATAATCAAGGTCTATCTTCTGATAAAGCTGTATCATAAATGTATTATGTAAAAAGGTCTTCATTTTGTTGATCAGCTTGTTGATAACTATTAATGATTCTTTTGATATCATTATGATGCTTCATTAAACATTTGTTCTCTGTCAAAGTTTTGTGAATGTGCTGAGTTTTAATGTCAATGAACATTTGTCTGTCAAAAGTTCTTTATGCTATCTGTGAGTGGTTGTGTTGATATCATTTTGAATTTCCATGTTGTCTGAAAAAGTTTAGTCTGTCAATCTTTAATATTTCAGGAGCTAGGCTTTGCAATATAACATTTAGGCTAAAAACCATTTTTTAATTTCTGGTGTAACCATCATTTTTGCAGTGATGCAAAGGTTGCTATGTAATTTTTATACAATTTTTTTACTATTTGTTCATGTGTACAAATAATCCTAGGTACAATTATAAATTATAATTTTCAGTTTATTCCTAATTACAAGTTTAAATAAGACAGAGTACTATGTACAAAAAATTAAAAAATGTGATCTAAGATTTTTAATGTAGCTTTAACAATATTTCAGTCATATTACTACAATGTCTGCATTGTGCCAGTTTATAGTAATGTTAAGCACTGGGTGCAAAAACAGTGCAAAGCATTTTGTAATCTTTCCACCTGTTTCAGTGACAAAAGCTGCAGAGAGCTGTGTCAAGAAAACCAAAATGGGTACTTATTTTTATCAATTACACAAGTAAATCGAAATAACCAAATACTGAACAATGTACATATGGTCTTGAGTATTCAAGTAAAATGACTTGGAATTCACTTCCATATCATGTATACCAAGCTGGCTTTGCTGAGAGCTTTATGAAAATGTAGATTATGTGCAAAAGAGACAGCTTTAAGTGTTGTTACTGTTGATAAAGATGTTTTCTATTGTTCATTTTTGGATACAAATGAGATAATCTATTTTATGTTTAATGGGTTAGCCCTGGAAAAGGTTGTTTTCCAAAGTTTAAATATTTGATTTTTCTATTGCTGCAATGGGTGACAGGAATTGAAAAGTGAGGAAAATTCCCCTCCAGCACAGAATCTGAGATAACATTATTTTTCAAATTATTAAATGTTTATGTCACCTGCACAGATTTATACTCTATGCATATTTCAAGCTGTACTTGGGCTTAATTATTAATTATTAATAATAATACTGATGGATCAAAACAGATCATATCATATAGTTTATTTCATGTTCATTCTTAATTATCATGCATGCTGCAACTATACATATTAATAACATTGAAATTTATTATTCATTTCTATTTTTTCAGAAATGTTATACAAGCTACCACAAGATAAATACATAATATTAAGTACACCACTCCCTCGATAACTCATGCCCGGATAACTCGCTAACCCGCTTATAACGCGGTGTCAGGCATGGCTCTCGATATTTTTCAAAGAAAGTATATTTTAAAATGTGTTGAACGTGAAAAAAGTCATGATAAGAAATGGTAAATTGTTAAATTAAACCTTGATATATAAATTGTTTTTATCATCGAAAATGGTGATTATTGCCCGTAAAGATAGAATCCATATTGTAAAATTTGCAATTTCTAAAAAGATATAACATATTATGTTTTTTTTAATAGAGAAATAGTTGTTAATACACTGTAATTTGTAAATAAACAGCGCTCAATGAAAAATTCTGGTAAATGCTAACATGGGGCAACAGAGAATGAAATAGACACCAATTAAATGTCTTGCTAGGTGAAATTCACCTTATAATCCTTTAATTTTGCCTCAACCCTATAATTGCAACATACATATTCTCCAGCTACGAAAACATGAAAAGAGTCAGTCAACCGTCACATTGAAACTCTGTGAGAACCTAATTATTTGTTTTGATCAACAGTGTGGGGAAGTGTTTGTTACAAGAAAAGAATCAATTAAAAGAGAATAAGTATTTTGTAGCAAATCAAACAAGGTAAGTACAATAAAAGAAAGTTCAAAGGCATGCCAATTCATTACCGTTATCAAATTTAATTTTACGTCACCAATCGAAAATGTTTTCACATTTTA
This sequence comes from Potamilus streckersoni, assembly GCA_016746295.1. Classification (NCBI taxonomy): domain Eukaryota; kingdom Metazoa; phylum Mollusca; class Bivalvia; order Unionida; family Unionidae; genus Potamilus; species Potamilus streckersoni. The sequence continues at coordinate 1,773,587 of JAEAOA010001797.1, read as the reverse complement.
TGTATTAAGATCATTAAAGTATATAATATCAGTAATGTATCTAGGGCTGTTACCCGGGTACCAGACCGTATAGAAAAACCCGGGTATTGAAACATAAACCTGTAAAAAAAAATAAATAAAAAAAATCGCCACACTCGACAACCACTTCAAACAGGTGTGACAGCTATGGCTATAATTAGAAACCAGATCTCTGCTTAATATAAATAAACAATACGTCAGACCGTCTGTTTTGATTAATAAAATTCATTGGTGTTGTGCAACCGGACCAACCGTTATCCCCTTATCCCTGAGGCATTATATACCAAGGTTAAAACATTTGTTCTACAGGTAATAAACCTCTTTGTAGACTATAATTATTGAATGTGGGTGCTAAATAATTGGTACATTGCGCGCTCTTTTAATGAAATCCAGATGGACACCTTTGATTTCTGAACAAACATGTCAAAGAAATCCCACAATGTATATTATGAACAATCCTCAGCTAGACACCTTGAAATCTTCGTAATGCCTCAAAGTAATCTTTGCTCGTTGTTTTTCTAGTCAACTAGCTCTGCGAATTTCGAAAATTAGCCATCGTACCTATACCGATATTTCTATTTGCGATGCTACATTTTTACCATAACTACCTAAGAATTATAATTCCAAAATAATAACATTTATGCAACTGCATGGTCACGTGGTATAACTGGGGCACGCATGTGTGGGTAATTCAAATCTTCGGTCAAAAGCAGATGAATAGACGTGGTCTGTTCTAACAAGGACTTATACTTTAAAAAATGCAAGTGTTCTAAAGCTTTTAACACGGCTGATCACAGTGATCATTAAAAGTTGGATTAAATGTATCCTAATTATTTGTAAATGTGACCATGGAGAGCAAAGGAATTAAGCAAAATGCGTACTCAGTCACTGAAAAGCTGTGCATCATGGATAGTGTTCATAATGACGAAGCGAGATCAAAAATTTGCATTCGACATTTAGAGGTTGGCTTAAGGATGAGCCGAAACTTTGATGATGTTGATGCAGATGAAAGGATGAAATGAAAAAGAGAACAGACTGCAAGCAATAACGAATTAGATGATGCTGTGTACTTATGGTTCACGCAGCAACGTGTCACAAACCGCAAGTGTTATCGTGTTCTAATTGATGTCATTTTAATTTTTTAAAATTTTTTAGACCCATTAAATTCATGTTGGTAATGGTTAACCTTGTGAATTTTTTCTTCCATTTTACTTCTACCACAATTAAAATCTACACATCGTTCGATCGACATTGTATTTTCGAAATGTGTTGATCTTTTGTATTTAAAAAAAGTCTACTTTAGATCAAACAATAAAACCAGAATGTATACCATTCACAGCAAAAATTAGTGATGTAGTACACAACATGAAGTCGTGCATGTGCTAAGCGAATGGAAACCATGTGGAATAATGTTTTGATGATCAATATACTGCAAGTTATCCTGAAATTAATGTTACTCTGAGAAAAAAATATATATACCGATATGAAGAGATATTTACTCACTGTTAATCTTAGCACGTTTATTAATTGAGTATTCAACACTGTAACATGCCAAGCCAACCCCACATCCTTTTGCCTATACATTGATCCCTTTGTTAGTTTTGTTGTTTGTTATAGGTCCCTCGATAATTCGCGCCCTTGTTTATATCATGGTCGATGTTTTTGGACCCCGATGTCCGCGAGTTATCGAGGGAGTGGTGTATTTACTATATATTGTATATTGGCAATATATTTTGAATTTGCTGACTTTGCTAAATTACAGTTTCATGGTGAATCAAATTATGTTGGGTAGTCAGTGTATATATCTATCACTGACGTAAATTATATATATTGTTTGAGTACATGTCATTTATAAGGATTTGTGGATGTCATTTCAGTTTTACTAAGAATAGCAGAAGGTCTTAAGTGAAATTATTAAGTGAAATTATTGTTACTAATTGAGTTAACCCATTTAAATAACTAAATAAATAAATAAATAAAAATAATTGTTATAAAATAATACCAAGAAAGAAGCATTAAGGTATACCAACAAAACAGCAATACATTGCAAAGTGTTACCTCCAGCTTCAGTGACACAGCTGCTGAGTTTAACAGAGAGGTCCCTGTACAGACTCCCCCAGATACAGTGCCTTTCACAGGAATTATAGTTCCACCTCCTACAATATGACACATAATTTAGTTCAAGTTTAACAGAGAGGACCCCAAACAAATTCCACAAAAACTTTCTCAGAAGTTATAGTTTCACCTACTAAATAAAATGCAACAGAGAAAAAAATACGAGTTTAATGGAGAGGTCCCTGTTCAAGCTCCTCCTGATACAAAGCCCTTCTCAGGAATTGAAGTTCCACCTTCAAAAATGTTACACAGAATTAAGTACCAAGTTAATGGAGAGGTCCCTTTAAAACACTTTAAATAGTGTGCTTCTCAAGAGTTGAAGTTCCACCCCCTTGATATGTGACAGAGAATTAAGCATGAGAATGAAACAGAGATCCTTATCCAAGCACCTGCTGATACAGTTAGTGCTCTTCTCAAAAGTTACAGTGCACCTTAAAAATCTGATACAGATTAAGTTTGCAATATATAAATGATTTAATGGGCAATAAGTCTGAATTGGAATTTGAAAGAACCTCTCACTGTATGGTCCTATGCTTGTGCTTGTCTTTTCGCTTAAGCAATGACCGGTTTAAACAGTTATATTTAATCAAAACAAGAATATTAGTAGTAGATACAAGTGCGGCAACAAGCACTTGAGTAACTGAGACCATGTGGGGTAAAACTCAGAGTTAGAGGTTTTTTTATGTAAAATTATTATATAATACAAATTCAATTCTTATGGATAGAAAATAATTAATATTACTGCTCCCAAATTTAAAAAGAAAATAAAAAAATAAGGGTGCATCTTATCTGACCTAAAAACATAAATTTACTGCTAGCAATTGAAATTTTGAGGCTGGGTAAAGTAATAAATTTGGTACCTGCTGCAGCCCTATAAAAGACAATAATATTTTGTTGATGTACCTGTACAGGACTGAATAACAAGTAAAGTTAACTATTTCTTTCCCTCTTCTCAGGAACAATAATGCCCTTTAAAACTGACTGACAGGTATAAAAAAATGTAAATAATTATAGGTACTATGGAAAAATATAAAGCATTTTTCAAGCAATACTGCACAAGGTCAGGAGTACAGGATCACTCAGAACAAGTTCACAATTTTCTATTGAAATGCAGTAACCAATTATTATATACTCAATTTTCTACCCATAGAAATTACTGTAAAATGAACCAGGTTTGTTGCTTATCCATCAAATGAATGAATACTTTTCTTTCATAACTGGTGCACTTAAAGTAATACTCATTATGAAGTACCATTCTGAAATCATCACTGACATGCAACACTAAGGAATTATTTATTGCAACACTAAGGAATTATTTCTGACACTTGTTGCTCAGTATGTATCATTGTAGTATGTGATTTAAATTAATGGAGAAGAGAAAAAAGGGCATATAACAAGTACAATTACTGTATTAATATCAAATTGAGTAATAATAAAATATCAAAATAAAACTAGAGTCACTCAAAAAGAAATATTGTTCTATTAGTCAAAACCATCCAAGAATCCATGTTAATACCACTTCTTTTCAACTGCTGACTGTTTTAACTATCCAACATGATATTCTTCTGCTATCACTAGATTTTCAATATTGGCAACATGGTAGCCATATTGGCTGTTATACTGGCACTATTTTCAATTTGGACAATGTAGGAGTCATATAACTGTCAAAACTCTATGTCAAGATGACCATCCAGTCCAAGGCATTAACATTAACATTTCCAAGTGGGGCATTTTAGATTTGTACCATTTTGGTTTTAAGGACCAACTAAATCTGGTGAAAAGCTTGTGTCTGTATGACCATCCATTCAAGAGTTGCAATAGCAAAATTTTATTTGGATGTCAGCATGGCATTATCTTTCATTTAAAACCAATCAGATATCATAAGAAGTCTCATGGTAAAAACCCCATGTCCATGTTGATATATCTTTCTGTTTAGGAGTATCAATAACAATTTTTTCAAGATGTGACCATAATAAATGTCAGGCCATTTTCATTTGTGACCATCTAGACATCATAAAAAGACTATTTGTGAAAACTCTATTTGTGAAAACTCCATGTTGAAAATGAATTTCCATCAAATTTTCATATTGGTTACCGTGGTCACCATGCTGACACCATTTTCAATGAGGACTAACTAAAACAACAGGCTGATATGTCCATGCATCCAGAAGGAGTAGGAATAACAAGCTGTTAAAGATGGCTGCCATGGCAGCTATACTAGACATAAGACCAGTACTATTTTCATATATATATATATATATATATATATATATATATATATATATATATATATATATATATATATATATATATATATATATATATATAAATGTCCATTGTAGAGGTAGTCATATATTTCTGAGTGGCAGCATTTTCATTTTTGGTCAACTTAGCCTGGAGATTAATGCCTGAGTAAAATTTCATTACATTCATCCAAGTAATCAAGGAGGAGTTAAAATAACAAACTAGTGCTAAAGTATGGATGGATGATGGAATGTGGATATGAATCACAAACAATGGACCAGCATCTCTAATTTATCTAACTTTAAATGAATTCAGTTATTTCTTTGTATATACTTTACCTATGCAAAGCAGCCAAATGGGCTCTTCTAAACAATACTCAAAGAGATAGCAAACACAAAATCACCCTAGAAGCCAATTGGGCTGTTCCAAACAATACTCAAAGAGCTAGCCAAAACAAAATCATCTCAGAAACTAAATGGGCTCTTCCAAACAATACTCAATGAGCTAGCAAAAATAAAATCACCCTAGAAGCCAAATGGGCTCTTCCAAACAATACTCAAAGAGCTAGCAAAAACAGTCACACTTGAAGCCAAATGGATTCTTCCAAAGAATACTTTGCAAACACAAAATCACCCAAATGGGCTCTTCCAAACAAGACCTAGCAAAAACAAAATCACCCTAGATTCCAAATGGGCTCTTCCAAACCATACTCAAAGACCTAGCAAAATCAAAATCACCCTAGAAGACAAATGGGCCATTCAAACAATAATACTCAAAGAACTAACCAACACAATCACCATAGAAGCCAAAATCAACCTTGAATCCAAATGGGATCTTCCAAAGAATACTCAAAGAGATAGTAAACAAAAAAATCACCCTAGAAGCCAAATGGACTCTTCCAAACAATACTCAAAAAGCTAGCAAACACAAATGGGCTCATCCAAACAAGAGCTAGCAAAACCAAAATCACCCTTAAATCCAAATGGGCTCTTCCAAACAATACTGAAAGAGCTTGCCAAAAAAAAAATCACCCTAGAAGTCAAATGGGCTCTTTCAAAGAATACCCAAAGAGCTAGACAACACAAAATCACCCTAGAAGTCTAATCCTCTCTTAGAGATAAAATCACCCTAGAATCCAAATGGGCCCTTCATATCAAGAGCTAGCAAACAAAATCACCCTAGAAACAGACTATTCAAAACAATACTCAAAGAGCTAGCAAACACAAAATCACCCTAGAAACCAAATGAGCTTTTCCAAACAATCCTCAAAGAGCTAACAAAAATAACATCATCTTAGAAGCCATATGGGCTCTTCCAAACAATATTCAAAGAGCCAGCAAAAAAAATCACCCTAGATTCCAAATGGGAACTTCCAAACAATACTCAAAAAGCTAACAAAAACAAAATCACATTCGAAGCCAAATGGGCTATAATACTCAAACTATAATACTCAAAGAACTAGCCAACATCAACTAGCCAAAATCAACCTTGAATCCAAATGGGCTCTTAAAAAGAATACTCAAAGAGTTTGCATAAACAAAATCACCCTAGAAGCCAAATGAGCGCTTCCAAACAATACTCAAAGAGCTAGCAAAAACAAAATCACCCTAGATTCCAAATGGGCACTTCCAAACAATACTAGAGTTAGCAAAAACAAAAAAAAAAACAAAATGGGCTCTTCCAAACAAGAGCTAGCAAACAAAAAATCACCCTAGAAGCCAAATGGGCTCTTCCAAACAATAATACTGAAAGAGCTAGCCAACACAAAATCACCCTAGAAGAAAAATGGGATTTTCCAAAAAAGAGCTAGCAAAAATAAATCACCCTAGAAGCCAAATGGGCTCTTCCAAACAATACTCAAAGAGTGTGCAAAAAAACAAAATCACCCTAGAAGCCAAATGGGCTCTTCCAAACAATACTCAAAGAGTGAGCAAAAACAAAATCACCCTATTAGCCAAATGGGCTCCTCCAATCAATACTCAAAGAAGCTACCAAAAACAAAATTACTCTAGTCCAAAATGGCTCTTCCAAACAATACTCAAAGAGCTAGCAAAATCACCCTAGAAGCCAAACAAGCTAACAAAAAAAAATCACCCCAAAATGGAACACAAAATTTTCCTGGAAGAGAAAAGGGCTCAAAGAGCTAGCAAAAACAAAATCATCCTAGAAGCCATATGGGAGCTTCCAAACAATAATCAAACAGCTAGCAAAAACAAAATCACCCTAGATTCCAAATGGGCATTTCCAAACAATACTAGAGCTGGCAAAAACAAAAACTCACTAGAAGCCAAATGGGCTCTTCCACACAAGAGCTAGCAAACAAAACCCAACAAAATCACCCTTGAATCTAAATGGTCTCTTCAAAAAAATACTGAAAAAGCTTGCAAAAAAAATCACCCTAGAAGCCAAATGGGCTCTTCCAAACAATACCCAAAGAGCTAGAAAAAACAAAATCACCCTAGATTCTAAATGTTCCTTTCCAAACCATACTCACAAAGTCACCCTAGAAACCAAATGGGCTCTTCCAAACAATAATACTCAAAGAGCTAGCCAACACAAAATCACCCTAGAAGCCAAATGGGCTCTTCTAAAAAATACTCAATGAGCTAGCCAACACAAAATCACCCTAGAAGCCAAATGGGCTCTTTCCAAACAAGAGCTAGCAAAAATAAATCACCCTAGAAGCCAATTGGGCTCTTCCAAACAATACTCAAAGAGCTAGCAAAAACAGTCACTTTTGAAGCCAAATGGATTCTTCCAAAGAATACTTTGCAAACACAAAATCACCCAAATGGACTCTTCCAAACAAGAGCTAGCAAAAACAAATCACCCTAGATTCCAAATGGGAGCTTCCAAACAATAATCAAAGAGCTAGCAAAAACAAAACCACCCTAGAAGCCAAATGGACTCTTTCTAACAATACTCAGAGATAGCAAAAACAAAATCACCCTAGAAGCCAAATGGGCTCTTCCAAACAAAAGATAGCAACAAAAAAACCCTAGAAGCCAAATGGACTCTTCCAAACAATACTCAAAGAGCTAGCTAAACAAAATCACCCCAGATTCCAAATGGGCCCTTCCAAACCATACTCACAAAATCACCCTTGAAGCCAAATGGACTCTTCCAAACAAGAGCTTGCAAAAACAAAATCACCCTAGAAACCAAATGGGCTCTTCCAGACAATAATACTCAAAGCGCTAGCTAAAACAAAATCACCCTAGATTCCAAATGGGCCCTTCCAAACCATACTCACAAAATCACCCTTTGAAGCCAAATGGACTCTTCCAAACAAGAACTTGCAAAAACAAAATCACCCTAGAAGCCAAATGGGCTCTTCCAAAAAAAGAGCTAGCAAAACAAAATCACCCTTGAATCCGAAATGGGCTCTTCCAAATACCCGAAGAGCTAGCCAACACAAAATAACCCTAGAAACTTAATGGACTCTTCCAAACAATACTCAGATATAGCAAAAACAAAATCACCCTAGAAGCCAAATAGGCTCTTCCAAACATCACCCTAGAAGCCAAAATCAACGTTGAATCCAAATAGGCTCTTAAAAAGAATACTCAAAAGAGTTTGCATAAACAAAATCACCCTTGAACCCAAATGAGCTCTTCCAAACAATACTCAAAGAGCTAGCAAAAACAAAATCACCCTAGATTCCAAATGGGCACTTCCAAAAAAAAAAAGAGCTAGCAAAAACAAAATCACACTAGATTCCAAATAGGCACTTCCAAACAATACTCAGATATAGCAAAAACAAAATCACCCTAGAAGCCAAATGGGCTCTTCCAAACAAAAGATAGCAAAAACAAAATAAACCCTATTCGCCAAATCGACTCTTCCCAACAATACTCAAAAAGCTACCCAAAAACAAAATTACCCTAGATTCCAAATGTGCTCTTCCAAACAATACTCAAAGAGCTAGCAAAAAATCACCCTAGATTCCAAAATGGGCACTTCCAAACAATACTCAAAGAGCTAGCAAAAACAAAATCACCCCAGATTCCAAATGGGCCCTTCCAAACCATACTCACAAAATCACCATTGAAGCCAAATGGACTCTTCCAAACAAGAGCTTGCAAAAACAAAATCACCCTAGAAACCAAATGGGCTCTTCCAGACAATAATACTCAAAGCGCTAGCTAAAACAAAATCACCCTAGATTCCAAATGGGCCCTTCCAAACCATACTCACAAAATCACCCTTTGAAGCCAAATGGACTCTTCCAAACAAGAACTTGCAAAAACAAAATCACCCTAGAAGCCAAATGGGCTCTTCCAAAAAAAGAGCTAGCAAAAACAAAATAACCCTTGAATCCGAAATGGGCTCTTCCAAATACCCAAAGAGCTAGCCAACACAAAATAACCCTAGAAACTTAATGGACTCTTCCAAACAATACTCAAAGAGCTAGTCAATACAAAATTACCCTAGAAGCTTAATGGACTCTTCCAAACAATACTCAGATATAGCAAAAACAAAATCACCCTAGAAGCCAAATGGGCTCTTCCAAACATCACCCTAAAAGCTTGAATCCAAAATAGGCTCTTAAAAAGAATACTCAAAGAGTTTGCATAAACAAAAATCACCCTATAAGCCAAATGAGCTCTTCCAAACAATACTCAAAGAGCTAGCAAAATCATCTTAGAGGCCAAATGAGCGCTTCCAAACAATACTCAAAGAGCTAGCAAAAACAAAATCACCCTAGATTCCAAATGGGCACTTCCAAACAATACTAGAGTCAGCAAAAACAAACAAGCACTAGAACCCAAATGGGCTCTTCCAAACAAGAGCTAGCAAACAAAAATTCACCCTAGAAGCCAAATGGGCTCTTCCAAACAATACTCAAAGAGCTAGCAAACAAAAAAATCACCCTAGAAGCCAAATGGGCTTTTCCAAACAAGATCTAGCAAAAATAAATCACCCTAGAAGCCAAATGGGCTCTTCCAAACAATACTCAAAGAGTGAGCAAAAAACAAAATCACCCTAGAAGCCAAATGGGCTCTTCCAAACAATACTCAAAGAGTGAGCAAAAAACAAAATCACCCTATTGGCCAAATGGGCGCTCCTCCAAACAATACTCAAAGAAACTACCAAAAAAAAATTACTCTAGTCCAAAGAGCTAGCAAAATCACCCTAGAAGCCAAACAAGCTAACAAAAAAAAATCACCCAAAAATGGAACACAAAATTTTCCTGGAAGAGAAAAGGGCTCAAAGAGCTAGCAAAAACAAAATCATCCTAGAAGCCATATGGGAGCTTCCAAACAATAATCAAAGAGCTAGCAAAAACAAAATCACCCTAGATTCCAAATGGGCATTTCCAAACAATACTAGAGCTAGCAAAAACAAACTTACACTAGAAGCCAAATGGGCTCTCTTCCACACAAGAGCTAGCAAACAAAAAATCACCCTCGAAGCCAAATGGGCTCATCCAAACAAGAGCTAGCAAAAAAAAAAAACAAAAAACAAAATCACCCTTGAATCTAACTAAAGTGTCTGTTCGAAAAAATACTGAAAAAGCTTGCAAAAAATCACCCTAGAAGCCAAATGGGCTCTTCCAAACAATACCCAAAGAGCTAGCAAAAACAAAATCACCCTAGATTCTAAATGGGCCCTTCCAAACCATACACACACAAAGCCAAAGCCTTGAAGCCAAATGGACTCTTCCAAACAATAGCTTGCAAAAACAAAATCACCCTAGAAACCAAATGGGCTCTTCCAAACAATAATACTCAAAGAGCTAGCAAAACAAAATCACCCTAGAAGCCAAATGGGCTCTTCCAAAAAATACTCAAAGAGCTAGCCAACACAAAATCACCCTAGAAGCCAAATGGGCTCTTTCCAAACAAGAGCTAGCAAAAATAAATCACCCTAGAAGCCAATTGGGCTTTTCCAAACAATACTCAAAAAGCTAGCAAAAACGGTCACTTTTGAAGACAAATGGATTCTTCCAAAGAATACTTTGCAAACACAAAATCACCCAAATGGACTCTTCCAAACAAGAGCTAGCAAAAACAAAATCACCCTAGATTCCAAAATGGGAGCTTCTAAACAATAATCGAAGAGCAAAAACTAAACCACCCTAGAAGCCAAATGGACATTTTCTAACAATACTCAGAGATAGCAAAAACAAAATCACCATAGAAGCCAAATGAGCTCTTCCAAACAAAAGATAGCAACAAAAAAACCCTAGAAGCCAAATGGACTCTTCCAAACAATACTCAAAGAGCTAGCTAAACAAAATCACCCTAGATTCCAAATGGGCCCTTCCAAACCATACTCACAAAATCACCCTAAGAACCAAATAGGCTCTTCCAAACAATAATACTCAAAGAGCTAGCTAAAACAAAATATCCCTAGAAGCCAAATGGGCTCTTCCAAAAAAAAAAGAGCTAGCAAAAACAAGATTCCACACTAGATTCCAAATAGGCACTTCCAAACAATACTCAGATATAGCAAAAACAAAATCACCCTAGAAGCCAAATGGGCTCTTCCAAACAAAAGCTAGCAAAAACAAAATAAACCCTATTCGCCAAATCGACTCTTCCCAACAATACTCAAAAAGCTACCAAAAACAAAATTACCCTAGATTCCAAATGTGCTCTTCCAAACAATACTCAAAAAGCTAGCAAAAAATCACCCTAGATTCCAAAATGGGCACTTCCAAACAATACTCAAAGAGCTAGCAAAAACAAAATCACACTAGATTCCAAATGGGCACTTCCAAACAATACTCAAAGAGCTAGCAAAAACAAAATCACACTAGATTCCAAATGGGCACTTCCAAACAATACTCAAAGAGCTAGCAAAAAACAAAATCACACTAGATTCCAAATGGGCACTTCCAAACAATACTCAAAGAGCTAGCAAAAACAAAATCACCCTAAATTCCAAAATGGGCACTTCCAAACAATACTCAAAGAGCTAGTAAAAACAAAATCACACTAGAAGCCAAATGGGCTCTTCCAAACTATAATAAGAACAACACAACATCAACCCTAGAAGCCAAAATCAACCCCTTGAATCCAAATAGGCTCTTAAAAAGAATACTCAAAGAGTTTGCATAAACAAAATCACCCTAGAAGCCAAATGAGCTCTTCCAAACAATACTCAAAGAGCTAGCAAAATCATCTTAGAGGCCAAATGAGCGCTTCCAAACAATACTCAAAGAGCTAGCAAAAAACAAATGGGCTCTTCCAAACAAGAGCTAGCAAAAATAAATCACCCTAGAAGCCAAATGGGCTCTTCCAAACAATAATCAGAGTGAGCAAAAAACAAAATCACCCTAGAAGCCAAATGGGCTCTTCCAATCAATACTCAAAGAGTGAGCAAAAACAAAATCACCCTATTAGCCAAATGGGCTCGTCCAATCAATACTAAAGAAGCTACCAAAAACAAAATTACTCTAGTCCAAAATGGCTCTTCCAAACAATACTCAAAGAGCTAGCAAAATCACCCTAGAAGCCAAACAAGCTAACAAAAAAAAATCACCCCAAAATGGAACACAAAATTTTCCTGGAAGAGAAAAGGGCTCAAAGAGCTAGTAAAAACAAAATCATCCTAGAAGCCATATGGGCGCTTCCAAACAATAATCAAAGAGCTAGCAAAAACAAAGTCATCTCAGAAACTAAATGGGCTCTTCCAAACAATACTCAATGAGCTAGCAAACAAAAAATCACCCTAGAAGCCAAATGGGATCTTCCAAAATATACTCAATGAGCTAGGAAACAAAAAATCACCCTCGAAGCCAAATGGGCTCATCCCAACAAGAGCTAGCAAAAAAACCCCAACAAAATAGCCCTTGAATCTAAATGGTCACTTCGAAAAAATACTGAAAGAGCTTACAAAAAAATCACCCTAGAAGCCAAATGGGCTCTTCCAAACAATACCCAAAGAGCTAGCAAAAACAAAATCACCCTAGATTCCAAATGGGCCCTTCCAAACCATACTCACAAAGTCACCCTTGAAGCCAAATGGACTCTTCCAAACAAGAGCTTGCAAAAACAAAATCACCCTAGAAGCCAAATGGGCTCTTCCAAAAAATACTCAAAGAGCTAGCCAACACAAAATCACCCTAGAAGCCAAATGGGCTCTTCCAAAAAATACTCAAAGAGCTAGCCAACACAAAATCACCCTAGAAGCCAAATGGGCTCTTCCAAACAATACTCAAAGAGCTAGCAAAAACAGTCACTTTTGAAGCCAAATGGATTCTTCCAAAGAATACTTTGCAAACACAAAATCACCCAAATGGACTCTTCCAAACAAGAGCTAGCAAAAACAAAATCACCCTATATTCCAAATGGGCGCTTCCAAACAATAATCAAAGAGCTAGCAAAAACAAAATCACCCTAGAAGCCAAATGGGCTCTTCCAAACAAAAGATAGCAACAAAAAAACCCCTAGAAGCCAAATGGACTCTCACCCTATATTCCAAATGGGCTCTTCCAAACAATAATACTCAAAGAGCTAGCCAACACAAAATCACCCTAGAAGCCAAATGGGCTCTTTCCAAACAAGAGCAAGCAAAAATAAATCACCCTAGAAGCCAATTGGGCTCTTCCAAACAATACTCAAAGAGCAAAAACAAAATCACCCTTGAATCCAAATGGGCTCTTCCAAACAAGAGCTTGCAAAAACATAATCACCCTAGAAACCAAATGGGTTCTTCCAAACAATAATACTCAAAGAGCTATATAACACAAAGTCACCCTAGAAGCCAAATGGGCACTTCCAAACAATACTCAAAAAGCTTGCAAACACAAAATCACCCTAGAAGCCAAATGGGCTCTTCCAAACAATACTCAAAGAGCTAGCCAACACAAAATCACACTAGAAGCCAAATGGGCTCTTCCAAACAAGAGCTAGCAAAAATAAATCACCATAGAAGCCAATTGGGCTCTTCCAAACAATACTCAAAGAGCAAAAACAAAATCATCCTTGAAGCCAAATGGGCTCTTCCAAACAATAATACTCAAAGAGCTATCCAACACAAAATAACCCTAAGAGCCAAATGGGCTCTTCCAAACAATACTCAAAGAGCTAGCAAAAGAAACTTACCCTAGAAGCTTAATGGGCTCTTCCAAACAAGAGCTAGCAAAAACAAAATCACCCTAGAAGCCAAATGGGCTCTTCCAAACAAGAGCTAGCAAAAACAAAATCACCCTATTAGCCAAATGGGCTCCTCCAAACAATACTCAAAGAGCTACCAAAAACAAAATTACTCTAGTCCAAAATGGCTCTTCCAAACAATACTCAAAGAGCTAGCAAAATCACCCTAGAAGCCAAATGGGCTATTCCAAACAAGCTAACAAAAAAAATCACCCTAAAATGGAACACAAAATTTTCCTGGAAGCGAAAACGGCTCAAAGAGATAGCAAAAACAAAATCATCCTAGAAGCCAAATAGGCTCTTCCAAACAATAATCAAAGAGCTAGCAAAAACAAAATCACCCTAGAAGCCAAATGGGCTCTTCCAAAGAATATTCAAAGAGCTAGCAAAAACAAAATCACCCTAGAAGCCAAATGGACTCTTCTGAACAATACTCAAAGAGCTAGCAAAACAAAATCACCCTAGAAGCCAAATGGGCTCAAAGAGCTAGCAAAAACAAAATCACCTTAGCTATTGTCAGTCAATTATATGTAGAATGGGGGTTGTTTATCTTTTATCATCTTGTAACTTTAAAGTGCATCTGTAGCAATTAAGAGTTTCATCTGCCAAGGAGTTAGTTTTATTATTAGTATTAAGCATGAAAATATGTTAAACAGGCAACAGTATACTGGCATATGTTGCTGTGTCAAGAAAAAAAAATTTATAGGAAATTTTATGTTTTTAAACACAATTGTGTCAGGTTTGGAAGAAAAAAAAATTATCCAGTGATTCTCCAATGAATTATATTTAACATGTATGCTTAAAAAATTATCCGATATTTCATATACAAGGCAGTGACAATAATTAAAATTTTTAAAAAAATGAAACACAGGACAGCTACAAGAAAATAAACAGCTGCTTTTGCACACTGTGGTCTAAAATTTTATTTAGCACACATGTATTCTGCACTGAGAATCATTCTCCTTTTCATATACAACATGAAATCATACATGCTTGACACAACTGTAAACAACATGGGAGAAACCAGTTTTTGGTGTCAAATATGTCTCTCCAATAATACTTACCTGAACATAATATCTTAGGAGAATTACAACTATCTGGAAAATTCAGCCCTCCCACCTGGTTACAATTTAACTATGACAGCTGTAAGATGTCTGCACATATAGGCAGCAGCTAGACTGAGTTACCTCCTCTTTATACAGGGATTGGTAGCAGCAGCAGAGAGGCTGAACAGACAAATTTGCCTGAGACCTTATTTTTGAAAATTAAGGGTTCCTACGAAGGCTGAGAAAAAACGTTTTTGCCTTAATAGTAAAACTTTCTTTAATTGACCAGATTTTTTGCTCGATTTATTCACGATACCATTAAAGCAGGTAGACGTCAAGACACATACAGATACACTTTAACCGTCGTTGACGTTGCCAGCAGATATATAGAAGCGGAGCCGCTATCAACAAAGACAGTATCTGAAGTTGCATCTGTGTTTAAACAAATTTATCAGCGAGGTCTTTTACAATGGCCAAAACTACTACAGGTTGATCCTGGCAAAGAATTTCTTGGTGAAGTATCTTCGCTGATGAACAAGCATAACGTTAAAATCAGACAAGGACACACGGAGATTCATCGTGATCAGCCAATCGTTGAACGATTTAATCGAACACTTGCAGAGCGGTTATTCGGTTAGCAATATGCAAAGGAAATATCTGCTGACTTTAAGACAAAGGATAGATCTCGTGAATGGGTTGCGAGGTTACCGAATGTGATAGCTGCGCTGAATAAGGAAGTTTTTCCTGCAACTTCTATGAAACCGTCTGATGCGATCACAAAAAATATATACCGATAAAACGTAAATCTATTTCTCAACCAGTACTAGGCAATGTTACGGTAAGATATTTATACGAACCTGGCGAACTCGAAGGAGGCAGAAAAAGGGCAACTGATCCTATTTGGAGTGTGACCACACACAAAATATCCAGCGTGGTAAGGTCCACAGGTAGACCTGCAATCTGCAGATTAGATTCAACTGCTCCTCAACGTGGATTTGTACGTGAACAATTACAAATAATTCCTGAGGACACGCAATTATCACCGAGTACACTTTTATAAACTGGCAGCCCCTGGACGTCGATTACACTCCAAACAGGTCAGCATTACATTTTCGCGCGTGACCAAGACTACTATTAATTCTATCAACGGTAAATTGTCTTGGGTTATTGCTCGAATACTGCCACAACATTATTGCGTTGCAATTTGCGCAATGATTATTTTGTCGTTGTTTAAACATCATAATAATAAACGAGTTCTGTAGTTATCATATGCAATGCGTTAGAAATGGGAGTCTAGGACCTAAACCGTGAATACGGTGTGGTGTTGGTGTGTGAGGAAAGACCCACCTTTGTGCGCTATGTGGTGGTAAAAGATACAGGGAGTTGAAAAGATATTACGCTAAAAATATAACTCTGAATATATTATAAAACGCGAAGAAGATTATCTAGCTAGATTTTCAAAACAATGATTTAAACAAATAGTATATACTATATAAATGGATCGAAATGAGTTTGTGCCTCATCCAATCGTAACCAATTATGAAGCGAATCGTGATGGTATCATTAGAAATTGCAGATTGAAAAAACCATTAGGTAATGTTACCAATACTGGTTATCTTGCGTTTAAAGCCAGCGGGAAAAACCCAATCTATCACACAGATTTGTGATCGAATGTTTTTGGGACCGATCAAAGACGGGTATGTGGTGGACCACATCAACAACAGTAAAGTTGACAACTCAATTCAAAATTTACGTATTATCACGCAAAGTGAAAACTGTAGGTTTGGAAAAACTGGGGTGCACGATTTGCAAAAGCTATTAAATCTGTGAATAAAGAATTTGGAGAAGAAATTATGTTCAAATTAATTTATTCCGCTAGTAAATACTTTAACATTGTACCACCCTCAATTAAATCAGTTGCCGAAGGGGTTACAAAGTCTGCTTATTCCTTAAAATTTGAGCAAAATATTATGTTCAAGTTCTTAGATAATTAAACGAGACTGTGACAAGCATAAAACTTTTCAGTTATTGTAGTTGTTGTTAGGAACATAATATTATTTAGTTTATTCAGAAATATAAGATTGTACTCCACAAAGATATATAAACTATATTCTATATCATGATACATTCTCTACTTAATCAGATTTAATTATTTTTTATAAAGTTTTTATTTTGTTCGATTTTTATCAAAATTTATTGTTTTTTACGCTATTTTGCAGGCATTTTCGTCGATTTTATCATTGTTTTTTGTTGACTTTACTCGTTTTAGTTGGGTGAAATCCCCAGGGGGTGTTAACGGGAATTAGGATTAGGTTTTAAATTTGTTGACCAAATACTAGTTTTTTTCCGTTTTTTTTAATCGTAATTCGCTCATAAAATCTACACAATACGAGCAAAAGAACTGGAAAAAACCTGTATTTGACAAACAAATTTAAAACCTAGTGCTAATTCCCGTTAACACCCCTGGGGATTTCACCCAACTAAAACGAGTAAACTCAACGAAAATCTTTGTTCGCACACGTATAATCAGATATATCATAATTCTTTGATGGAGAATCACTATATACTAATGATTGATAACATAGTAACGTTTTACAAACCTACCAGTAGTCTTTTCAATGCTAATTGGGCAACTCATTCCCTACTGATAAAATTATACTTTACCCATTGTTTATATAAAATCCGCGTACTGCATGCTTTGTTTATACATAAAATCCGCGTGCAGGATTCACAAGTGCATAGTCAATTGTGATTGGCTGCTATAAGCTCACTGCTGTAATTAGATCCGTTATATCGATTTTATCGTAGTACGCTATTATACTGCTGGCTTCCACTGTTAAATTAATGAATTTTGAAAACAAAACGAACAGAGAGAAATCCTGCAAGAACTTTAACAATTTTTCATAAGTATCTCCCTGTTTGTGTATTTATAATACATACACTAAATAATACAGACAGACAGAGAGAGAGAGAGAGAGAGAGAGAGAGAGAGTGAATACAAGCAATAGAAAGCATTGATTTAATGTAGAAAATCCATCACACAATGATTGTCTCTGTATGTGTCTGTCTGTTTGCAATCCTATACTACGTTGACTTAGATAAGTGACAGCAAAAACATGTATTATTAAGCGGTAGCAGGTCTGAACTAAATAAAATTTGTGGCCAATTGCGCATTAGTAAAGCTACATTACATCCGCTTGACTAAATTAAACGGCTATATATACTGGCGAATTTAATTTTATTCGAGTTATTAAACAGAATCATATATATTTTCTGGAAACTGTAAAAATAAAATACCAGAAACTGTGGTTGTTGTTACTTTTAAGACTACTCTGGTCTAGGTAAGTATATATTAACTAATTTTTCTTAAACACTTAAGTGTGCAATAGCTCGAACGGTTACGTGCGGAATCTATGATCTTGACGATCAGGAATCTAATCTTGTGAATGACAATGTCTACGGAAAGGCGATATTATGCCAAAAAAAAATTTATTGGGGCTCTGCCCCCTATCTTTATGTGCGCATACCTATCCAATACGTCACTTCGTGGTGGATTGACTTTTAGTCGATAACCCTCGGATTTGATATTGGGGGTGGGTATGCAAATTTGAAGATAGCATTTGTTTATATCATCATTATCATCATCATCATTATATGTTATGTGTTTGTGCCGTCTTGTGCCGTCCAAAAATATGTAGCGAGAACTGATACGAGATCGTAACCTTGTTACCTACTATAGGGTATACCCACACAGGATACCGTTCCTAAAGACACAATCGTAAAACCAAAACCTAATTTGGTTCGGTCACGAAGACCAAAAAGCCTAGTTTCTCAAGTTTCGATAACGGATATTTAGAAACTCTTGCAAGGCATATCTGATTGGTCACTAAAATAAGACCTACACGTGTATCAACAACCTTCTAAGTTCCTAGAGTTTCGGTTTCGGATGTCCTAGGAACTTGTAGGGGTATACACGTGCACATGCGCAGACAAAACTCTCTTAGTCTCTAAAGTTTCGGTTTCGAATATTTAGGGGTTCTCTGGTGGGGTAAATGTCTGAACAAAACCTAATTAGGTTATCTGATCAACTAGGAACGGTAGATCGAGTGTCAGTTCGCGCTACATATTTTGCTAATTTTTATATTAAATATATATTTATTATATAATGAATACTGAAAATATAAATGCCATTGTTTCTCCTAATAAAAAATTACAACATAACGATATTAATGTTGACATTTTTAATACTGAAAAGATTCTATGTGACTTTGACTCGTTACAACAACTGAAAAACCAAAACAGATTTACGCTTTCGTCAGATTACAAATTTTTAAAGGATATGCAAAGTGGAATGTTAAAGTTACTGGCAAAAGTCACTGATAATCAGGTAAAATTGTTTGTACCTCTTTCAAACGCTATTGACAAAATCAAGTTAGAATTATCTCATGAATATGAACAGAAAAAGGTTATAAACTTTCGTATAAGACAGTTAAGGAAACATTGTGCAAATACGAGTGAAAATTAATGTGAAAATGAAAGTAACGAGGGGGACAATAACTGTTGTAATCGCAAAACAAAACCCTTGGGAAAACTAATGTATATATATATATATATATATATATATATATATATATATATATATATATATATAGTAACCTACAAATTATTAACAAGTATACTTACGGACCAACTATGCATTTGTGGATACTTAAATATCAAAGAATACGGACCAACCATTATGTATCAGGTACCATAGACGAGTACCAAAGATATTTTTTTTTGTTTCGCATTTGACGCATTACGATCTCACATACAGATTTATATATATATATATATATATATATATATATATATATATATATATATATATATATATATATATATATATATATATATATATATTTATAATTTCATTTCTTGTGTCCAAGATGTGATTATTTTGGTCTGTAAGTTTGAAGTGTATTCTTGATAATAACGGATTATGAACACGCAAGTATACGGGGTTTATAGGTTCTGATACAATCAACCACCCGGGCGGATCGCGCGGTGAAAATGTGTATAATATGTATCCTTGCTGTGCCTGACTAGACTTTGAAAGATCTATTTGAAAACTTCCATCCACAACGTCGCAAACGAGATTGACAGCGATTGTTGTTGTTATGTTTACAATGCCTGGCGATATGTGTCTGCCAGCACCAAACGGGTTGTTGTTATGTTTTAGTATAGACGGTGGTGGGGCTAATTTTCTCCACGATTCAATTACTCCCGGATAATATTCTTCAATAAGATCATTGAATGATTTCTTCATTTCAGCGTTATTTAGATCTGGTATAATAAATGTTCGTAGATCATTTTCTTTTATTTTATAATGATTAAGAAATAATTGCTTAAGTTCTGGAGTTGTGTAACCATGTCTACTAAGATCAGTTGCAACGTTTATAATACTTCGATTGGCGATGTGTAAATCAAATAAGATACCATTTAAGTGTTTTATTAACTCGATTATTTGCTGCTTTGTATTATTATCGTAATGCTGTGATAATGAAGTAAGGAAATTTCTTAAATCATTAAACGTTTTATCGTATTCAGGCTTAAGAGTATTTAAAAATGTTTTGAAAAATTCTTCAACAATATCTCGATCCCCTGACCTTGGCATCTTGATAACATCAAATGCTGATCTATTCATCCTGGGGATTCTTTTACCGTCAAAATCGGTAAAGTAATTATCATTATCGTTTGGATCAGATTTAAATTTTATTTATTTCCATGGTTTATTTTCTCGATATTCGGGATCTTTAATGAATTTTTCTTCACTCGTTTCAAACTCATTTTTAGTTGGTTCTGAAACTCCATTATAAATCGTTGCGACTTCAGGCCATCCTAATAAAGTGATAGCTATCTTTGATTCTTTACCTGTGATTGATTTTATTCTGCGTTGAAACTCGTCATTAATCTCCTCTATTTGATAACTACCCGTTGAAATTCCAACAACTTGCCAATCAGGTGTTCCATCCGGTTTATTCTTATTAGCAAATACCAGTGAATTATTTGCTGGTAATCCACCAAATGGTTTGTATCTGATATTTGGCCAGCTATTATAAACGCGGAGTTGGGCCAATGCAATTTCTCTTGCTGGAATTGCAGTTGGAAAGTTAACGCTAAATTCTGGATTGTTTGAACTTACCGATATCATAGTAGTTTTAGATGGTGTCGTATTAGTGACGATCTGTTGCAATAATTCCCTTGACGATGTCAAGGACTCTGACATTATTGTTATCGTTATTATTTAATTCTCCATCTTTCCGCTAATGTCACTAGAGAATGCGTTGTTTTCTATCACGAATGCTTCATCGTAAGTTTTCATTATCGTTACAAACTCCTCATCAGATATTTTACCATCACTGAGGTACAAGGAAAGATGCGAGCATAATTTAGTATAGGCAGCTGTTGCTGTGTGTAATTTCAACATGTACTCGCGTAATTTATCGCTCGCGCACGTTGATATTTTCTTAGCGATAATACTAAGAATACCTACACATGTTGTTGTCGTAGAAACCAATCGTTAAAACCGCAGGAGCAGTCATAGTTAACGTTGATAATAATAATCCGGTTCCAACAACAACAACAGCAGAAACCGAGTAAACGACTATGTCAATAACAACTATGCGTCTGCGATATTTTTTACTTTCAACGTGTAATCGTCAATGATATTTTTAGTTCAGTCTGACACTTACACGCCTGATTATATCTGTGACTTTGAACGTCAATGAGTGACTCTGTCATCGGAATCATTATACTTATGACGTTGTCATTTAATTAAGTAATTAAAATGGGAGCTTTAGTTACAAATTCCAGACACCACCAGTAATTAGCGGATGCCAAATTTCTATCCGACGATTCCAACGTGAACGTTTCTTCAGAATCTTTATCCAACATTACAGATAGTTTTATACAATTTATTAGCTAATGAAGATGTAGTAAGTATGTTAAATTCTACAATACTAAACACAGACAACCTATATATACCAGCGACCTCCGCGGTGTGTTTGATGGTTTTATTTCTTTGTGTCCATGTAGCTGAGCCGGATCCGACGACGTACACGATGTTGATGATCTGTATGTGATGAATTTTAATAAGATTCTTTTTTTCAATAATATCAGGAATTCCACTAATAATATCGTTTAGTTTCGTATTAATGTCAACGAGTTTTATGTCGACGGTTGGTGGACTTCGAAAAAATTCATTAATGGATCTGCTTATGTTTCAACTTAGAAATGTATTCACGTGACCGGTAAAATCAGTTCTTATTGTGGCCATTTCATTGTTGATTGTTGTTATTGCTGTCACTTGATCGTTATTGCTATCGTCGACGTATTTTTTTGTTGTTGCGTCGTTATCCGAGGTTGGGTTTCCGAGATAGGTAATTTTTTCCCTGACATTATTATGTCACCAGATAATACGTCGCCTGTTTTTTTAACGTAGTCGTTAACCAACTTACCGGAATCCTGTATTTTACCTTGATCAGCAAAAGTAACGATATTATTAGTAACCGCAGTAGGAATTCGTATAAGTACATCGGGCAGTTGTATGTTGCTCGTTTTTAATCGTCCTTGTTTATCTTGAAAAACGACGACTTCATTTTGATCCACACTCGTAATGTTTAATAAATCATCGAGTTTATTTCTAAGTTGATCAAGAGTTGCGTATTTAGATAAGTCAACGATCTTATCTTTTTTGTCCGAGATCTTCCATAAATATCAACCATTATGTCATTAGTGTATGTTCAAATGCGACATCGTGGTATACTCATGCACGACTTTATGGGGTGGTTTTGTTGATTTTGATATAGCATCAAGTACATTAAGTACTTCTCGACCACATATTGGAGGATCAGTTATTGTTTGTGTTGGTAGCGTTGAATATCAAATCGGAGCAATTTTATTACTGACATAATGAAGAAATTCTTTTGGTGGCGCTAATCCATATGAATCAAAATAAACAATTCCACGTGGATCAATTGCATACACTACCCAATGCGTGCCAGGTCCAGAGTTTTTATCAAGATTAATAATACCAGTTTCAGTATTGTTAGGTAGTTTTGGTAATTGATCGCGCATAAAAACTCCTCTGCATCGAGTAAATCAAAATTTGATAGTGAAATTATCATCGAACTGTTCATAGTCTTAAACCTTTTCCGTACCACGAAGGCGGGGTTCGCGGAAGTCTTAGACCTTTTCCGTACCACGAGGGCAGTGTTCCCGGAAGTCTTAGACCTTTTCCCTTTTTTTTTGATTCCTTGTCCTGTTGCTTTCTTTAACGCCATTCCAGCAGCGGTTCCAACAGCGCCTAACGCAGCAGCTTTTGCAACAGCTGGGGCTGCAGCGGCTATTAATGCTGGTATAGCTGCGAGAAGTGGAAATATACCACCCGATTTAGCGATGTCTTTAATAACCGCTGCAAAAAGATTAAGTTCTAACCCGGTCTTTGATCGCTTGGCTTTATTAAAGTGATTATACTGACGTTCGGTCGACGATAGCTTATTCGGACCACCTGCGAGTTGTTCTCGCTTTAGTTATATTTTTGCCGCACAATTATTTTTTGATGATGATTGTAGTTTTTTAATCTGACCAGGAGTCAGACTTACACTAACGTGATGATATGACATTATTAATATTATGAGCGATCTAATTACATGTTTATTTACATATTTTCTACTGGGGCATCAACGACTCTCATTCGTCCACCTGCACCTTCGAGTAACATTGATTTATCGCTGAGTATAGCAGCAATTGCTCTGTAATTAGGAATAGCTCCAATATTTCTATTAACACTAGCTCGAAAATGTATATCTACAACAGATTGTCTAGTTAGATCTAAATGTTCCAGCGAAAAGTAATAAATCGGATACAACGTTATAAAATCTAGCTGCGATATTTGTAAACCAGTATCAACGTTTAGATCTCGTCCCATAAACGACATAAGACGATGATACGCACGTGCTACATGATTTTGATCGAAATTTAACAAAATATCCTCGGATGGTTCTTGATGTCCATTTATCCTTAATGAAACCTCAGTAATACCGAGTTTGTCAAATACCATGATATTATGATTTTGATCGTTTACTCGTGCAGCATTTTGTAATGCAATAAATATGTGTCTTGATGCAGAACCACCCTGCTGTGAAGCTATTTGCCGTGTGAATAAACCGTTGATATTACTCTGGATAACATCCGTAGTCATTGTTAACCAAGACAACGCTGATTTGCCACCTTGATCCATAAAGGAAAGTAACAGTTGTTCTTTAGATATCGAGGTGATCATCAGAGGCATCCATAAGGAAAGTTTTGTAAGAATTACTCTACCAGCATCACCAATAGGTCGCCAGATTGCATCATTGTCATCGCCTTTTACGTACAAGTACAACTGTATGTTTAGCTCCGAAAATCACTTTCCTAACACTCCTACAAAATCCAAAGATGTGACAATGGAATTGCACATGAAAATGCTCTCCTATCACCTTTTAACATCGCTCGACGTGTTGCAAATCCTAAGTTGAATTCTGGATTTGGAAAAGATAAATCTTCAATAGCAGTAGGAGCAGCAGCTCGATCATTAGGTTGTCGAATGACTTGATTTCTACTGTCAGGATAATCAGTTATATCCTTTGCAAACATCATTGATGGACCAGCTGATCTCGAATAATCATCGCTGTATCTTGCAAGACCAAGTATTGTTGTAGCAACGTCGACGTCTTTCTGTATTGATTCAATATTTTTTCCGTCGATCATGTACGTAGCGCTATCAAATAACGCCATAATGCCATTATTAACAAAACCAACTCTAACATCAGCTGCATATGCTACTGGTGCTGCAGGATTAACGTTATTTAAAATTTCACCTTCGACTTCAATAAATGCTTCAGCGGGTAAGAAATATCTACTTGTATCCTGAACCTGTAATTCGATTCGTCCACGCTGATCTGGCATTCGGGCGTCATAAGAATAATACTGATAATCACGCATAGACTCATCTTTGAGAACTGGTGCGTCCATGTCAAACGCGGGGTCACTTATACGCTTGAACATCTTTATTATTATCATCTTCGTCTAACACGAAGACCACTTCGGGAAGCAAGACCACTTCCTGCTATCAGACTAGCGGTTATATTTTTTTCTTTTTCCGACATTGGGACATCAGCCAACTCCGCTAGTTTTTGATTAACGGCTTGATTTATTATTTTACTTACACTTGCGGGCATCACTTCAGTGCTATGTAATTTCACTGGTTGAGGTCGGATGGGTTGTGGTCTGCGTATTAATCGCGTTAGTCTATCTTTGATCGCTGAGAATGCTTTGCTAGCAAGGTTACCAGCAGCGCCTATACCTCTTTTTCACGAACAACATCAATAGCTTTCATTCCTAGCTGCTTTGCAATGGGTATTGCTTTTGGGGCCATTCTTCTAAACAGACCATGAACAACATCGCCTAGTCCATCTCCGTAGGTTGCTTTGTATACCGGTAATCGAGAGTTTATTACCCTGACCATGGTAGCTCCACGTTGAGTACCATGCACGATCATTGTTATTATTAATTGACTTTATCACTAATTGTATCGAATCACTGTGACTTAGTCACTATGGTAGTCATCAGCGATTTCATTAATGAGGGATTGAAACACATCAATGTCCATAATACCGCCACTAAATAATCGTTTGCACATATCAGCTGCTTCATTAATAATTTCTGATGAATTATTACCAGCTCGTTTTCCTCCGCTGAGGATTTCTAGTCGATCGACATCAGCGAGAACATTATTGGGACAAGTAATAAGACCACTTCCTAGACCACTACCAGTTGCACCTGCAGCATCTTGAAATACTTCTTTTTCCTCGTCACATGGTTTCGGTGGTGCTTGTTTACTTGGTTTTGATGGTGGTTTTGGTGATACTGGATAATCAAGAAGTGATTGCTCAAATGGTTTTGGTTCTTTTTGTCGTTGTTCTCGTCGTTGTTGTATCTCTTGTTGTAGTGGTGATTGTAGTCGTGGTACTGGTCCCTCTGGTATCTTAAGTTCTGGTGATGATGATTCAGATAGTTGTAGTAATTGTTGTTGTTGTTTTGGGGTAACTGTATAAGCAAAATATATATATTTATTTCATTATTATAACCAATATATTTTGGATCGTCGTTTCGAGCTTGATTAACGTTATAGTGTATGCGAAATATCCATTTATACCAATCTTTGCGACCTACAGCATCATCAGCATATTCAGGTTTTAAATATTGTTCTCGATTATTATAACTTTTCACAGCATTAGCAGCTAATTGTTTTACATTTTTGATCTGTCTGATATCATTAATGACATCTTCGGTAAATTTATCATTTATGTTAACCCTACCTCGCGTTTGTTCTGGTATTTGTTGAGTATCACCTTCTGCCTGGTCTTTATCCTAGGGTATTTCTGGGATTGGCATCGCAGCAGCTATTTTTCTAGAAGTTCTTCAAGAATATTTTTGTTTTCTTAGTTCTTTTTGTTATTTTTTCAGTTGTTTCTGCTGTTTTTTCTAACACAGGTTGAATACCTTGAGTGGTCTCAGTGATAGGTTTAAATAATTGTTTTGTATCCTCCTCAAATTCAACTTGAGATTCTTGATGCAACTGTAGTTGTTGCTTAACAGAATCACGAACAGGTAGATATTTTTTAATTGCATCTAGTCGCTCTCGAGCTAATTTAGCCGAGTGTGGTTCTCCAATACTCATTATTGATAATATTTATACTGGCTGTTTAATTCATAGCAGCAGAGATGCTGAAGGACATACTTGTAGTGACCACATCGTGAATAAATCGAGCAAAAAATCTGGTCAATTAAAGAAAGTTTTACTATTAAGGCAAAAATGTTTTTTCTTAGCCTTCGTAGGAACCCTTAATTTTCAAAAATAAGGTCTCAAGCAAATCTGTCTGTTCAGCCTCTCTGCTGCTGTACTAAATCACATGAAATCTTCGGTCTCACTGGATAATTTTGTTTTTTGACACCTCCCTAATTTGTTAGGTAGAAGGCTTGAACCTGATTATGATAAGCCTAGCATTTATAAAGTCACACAAAAGCTAAATCTGTAATGTAGTTTAGATTTACTTTGAGTGTGGCTTGAAAATGGCTTGTTTGGTGACTGCCTGTCACAGTTAGACTAGCATTGGAAAACAAATGCATAACTTGGGCTGCAAATGAACAATCAACTTGGTTTACATATTTTCATATGTCTGCTACAGAGGTAAATATCTAAAAATCGAGATGGTTGAGTGGTGATGAAAAGTATGCTAATTTGTTATACTACTAGTGAACTTTATTCACTCATAAGGCACAAAACTGATTCTTTTAGCTGTCTTGTCACAGGAAAATATTCAAACTAGTTCTTTGTTGTCAAAAATGAATGCAAAAAGAGGAGTTGGTGGCACCGTTGGTTCAGTATAAAAACCTCCAGTTGTATAAGGATCGATTAACATTATTGCCGCAGTCAAAATCTCACATGCGTGCTTTCTACAAAAATCTTTAATTTGTTTTTATTTGTATCTTCAGTGTAAAAATTATTCTCATTTTTCTGCAATATGTCATTGTTGGATGAAAATTCACCAAATAAACTATCTAGTGACACCTTCAGTCACTAGTGGAGGAAAATTCATGCTCTCCTAGGAAGATGTAACAGCTAAAACTCTATGGTAGTAGTCAGTACAAAATGAAAGTCTATTGAAGCTATGGTCCTGCAATTGTCTGTGTATACAACCCTGAAACTTGACTATTCAACCTGACTTTGGTAAGAAAGAGTAGAAATATTGATCGAATATACTTCCTTAAGAAGAGAAACTCTTCCAATTTGCTCTATGGTTTAACATCTTTCCTCAAAATTCTTGAAAATCATCTTGAAAGGTCTCTTATCAAGGAGAGAGTGTGTATCAAGAGAAGATCACTTAGTAGTTACTGAAGCACTCAAAAGATTTGGCATTAATCCCTTTATTAAAGGAAGATCACTCTGACTGCCATCGGTCTGTGCTGACAATGTATAGCTTTCATATTTTAAAGCTAAACATCCTAGCTTGGGAGGGCTGGATTTGTGAGATAGTGTAGTACTGGAAAAGTATTATGATTACCATAAACATATTTCAAGAATAAAACATAAGGCAAAAGGTATGGATGTATCTTTGATCAAAAATGTACCCAGCATGGCCTATTATACAAAACTGTTTAGAGTTACCTAAACCAAAACATTTGATTATAATTAATAGCTGTTTTTCTGTAAAATGAGCACTCATAGTTTAATTTCAAGGTACTCAGTCTAATTGGGTTGCCTCATGTGCATTTACACATATAGAAATATATGCATAAAATATACTTTTGCCATCTCACCTGTGTTTGCAGCAGGTGACAAGTTCAATTTGTAGCAAGGAACTGCAGAGGAGGATGTAGGGATGATCTCAGCTACCAGAATTTTGTTGATGTACAACCAGAGTGCATCTCCCCCTCCCACCGTGACTTTCTCTGTTCCCTGGAACCTGAAGGCTCCTCTCATAGCACTGGTAAACCTGCAATAAACATCAACTTATGAGACATGCTACATAAGGCTTTGGCCTTGTTACTTCTTACTCTTCCATGTAACATATTGTATCTGCAATATACATGATACATAAATACTACTCTTCCATGTAACATGTTGTATCTGCAATATACATATGTTACATACATATTACTCTTCCATGTAACATGTTGTATCTGCAATATACATATGTTACATACATGTTACTCTTCCATGTAACATGCTGTACATGCAATATACATGTGATATCGTGTACAACATGACCATTAGATATTACAAGAAGCAGAATCTTTTTACCTTCTCAAGCACCATCAATTAAACTTTCACATATTTATTTTAATCCAGCTAATGTTGAAAACCCTTCCTTTCATATCTAAGGCTCCATCAGCCGAGTTTTGGTATGGAATCAATGCATGCTAAAACACCATCACACTTTTTGCCACTCAGGAAACTTTGAGGAAAACTCATTGCATGACTGAGAAAAAGAGATAAAACCAGAGTGTATCTCTATGTACAAACCAAATAGAAACTTAACATTGTATGACACCTGTAAACTTGTATATCAATATACAGCTTAAAGCTCAAATGTACTATTGGAAATAAGGTAAATTGGGGTCTATTACAACCAACTGTGGTATGTACATACTGAACTGCCATATAAAGCAAAGGATTGAAAACTTTATGAATGTATAGGTAATTTTGCACTCAAATGTGTCAGACAATAGCAATATGAAAGTAAAGATTATAATCCCTGGAAACTGTGTTGTTTTCTTGTGAATGCATAATCTGGTGCCTTGTCTCCTTTACATACCTGAATCAACTGTCACTACTAATCTAGTTCTATGACTTTACCTATGCAAATTAACCTAATGGACTCTAACACAGTAGTCTTCAAAGGAATTAACAGTGCATCACCATAGCAGTTCTCAGTCAGTTACAAAATATGGGAAATATTTGTTGCTTATATCTAAACACCTTACATTTCAATTGCCTCTTTGATAATTTATGGTCTAAATTACTCCGAGGGTAATTTTACATGGAATCTATGCAGGACGATTAATCATACTCACTAAATGCTAGGGACATATAGTGGTGGTAAAAAATATCTCTCTTGATTTAAAAACTGTAATTCTTTAATTACTGTAAATCAGGTTTTCTAAATATGACCATATTAAGGGATTTAATTGCCAAAAATCAGGTTTTTCTTGTGACACATGCTATGGCATAAAGTAACTATAATAGTGCTCCATCATTTTTCAAATTCAAATTTACTTAAAATCACTGTGTTAGAAACTGTCAACATGTGTTACTACTGCTTTATTACATAAAAGACAATGCTTATCAAACCAACTACTGTATAATGTAAGTAATATCACCATGCTGCTTTGGGTTGTGAAGGAAAGATATTTTTTTTAAAAATTTGAATTAAGTGAGGAATGATGGGATTAGACGATTGCCAGTGCTCTGTGCCCAGTCATTTGTATAACTCGCAAAATTCTTAAAAACTTTTAGATTTTTTTTTTCTCTCAACTTGTTTTACAAATCAAAGTATTCCATGGAACCTTTCTTAGTGTCCATCCGGCATTTGTATGGTTGTCAGTATAAACGCTGAAGTTGACTTTCATAGGAGATACAGGCAAGACAGAAACTCCTCACATATCAGTAGATAAGCTTGAGACCTAATATAATATTATCCTAAATGTTCGGTTAAATGCAGTAACAGATGTTGAAGACATGTAAATTTAAAATATTTTAACACAAAATTTTAACATTGTTTACATGCTTTCTGCTTAAATAGGCAAGACGGGCAATCCTATTATAATCAGCATGTAAAATTTAGATCTTCGGTAATACAGCCCTACCACATGTCAACATCCTCAGGTCTGAGGAAATATTGTCGACATAGGTGGATGTCAAAATAATTGTTGGGGAAAGGGCTGAAAAAAAAGATACAAGTTAAATTTGTCAGTAATGGGTGACCTGTCATCAGTGAGTAGGATTTACACTTTGAGAAAACAATGGAAATTTTGAGTACATGAAGATAAAACCAGCATGAAATACACATGTATATTGGCAAATTACATTTTGTTTACCTTTATGTAATAAAATCCACAATAAAATATTGCATCGGTCACATCCCGATATGAAAAACATTCACTACGATATTCAATGTTGGAATTAGCACATGGTTGCATAGTTGTTATTTACATGTTTCAAGTACATGTACTTAAATTGCCCTAGATTTTGGTCAGTCTATTCCCATCTTATTGAGGCTACCAAGGGGAAGGAGCTATTCACCAGAAAATGAAAACCTGTCAACAAGTTGGTTTAAACAGTACATGTATTAAGTTACAGAAGTCATCATGAAAAGTACATAAAAGCAAACAAGAGATATGCAGCTGATATGATTAATGAAGACATAATATTGTATACATTGACTCTAATGAGGTAATAAAAGAAAATGATTCTTAAAATACAATATTGTTTGAATCACTGATCACTTTGGAAAATGCAAGAATCAATCAGATTTCATTGCTTTTAAGTCACAGCGTGAAGCCAACTTTATAGGACCAAACAAGAGCCTGTTATTTTTATCCATCCAGGACAATAAACCCTGGCAGCAAGATCAATTAATTGTTGAATAAAGTATACAGGACATCACTGGCTGCTTGCTGACATAAAAAATTAGGTGAGAAAATTAGCTTGTCGCAAGATCAACTAATTGTTGAACAAAGTATGGGTCAGAACTGGCAGCTTGTCTACATAAATGATTAGAAAACAAAGAATTTGTTCAAGCTGGAATCAATGGCTTCTGTTGACATGCACGTTTATTTTTTTATCTCAACATTGACATAAGCATGACAGTTTTGGTAGTAACAGGAAACCAAGGGACTAGGGCTTTGCTTCTTTGTTGAAATAGGCAGCTTGTCAACATAAGTGATGTCAACATGAGTTGGTAGGACTGTATTATAACAGACTTTCAGTCAAATGCTGCCACAGATTTAGAAAATATTGGACTTTCAAAAATTTTAACATTTAACTTTATCATTATTAACCATGATGCTTAAGAAGAAAAGACAAGAAAGACCTTTGGTTGTGCATATTAAAACCAAAAATTTCTTTACTTTATTAATTTTACTAAGCTTGAATACACACCTAGCCTTATATACTAGGATATAAAATCTGATCAATTTAAACCTCCAACAAATCAGTGACCATTGGTTATGTGTCTTTACCCAAAGTTATGGAATGCTCCACTGCAGTCTGCTTGATACTGAGATCCATATCCCAGACCATCCATTGGGAAAAATGCACTGGACCAGTACCTGTATTGAAAAAACAAAACAAAGAACACAATCACAGAATGATATGGGCTCATAACAAATAAAGCAGGTAATCAGAAAAACTCCTTTATCTTCCTGATATATAACACAGGTAACAATACTTCATAATCAAACTCATTTTATAACTGATCTTTGTATGAAACAGACTAAAATACAGTAGAACCAGTCTTGAAAGACCACACCTTCTGCCAAAAAATAATGATGTCTTGAGATAGGTGGTCTCTAATAACAGGTCATAAAACTATTTAATCAATAAATCTGTGCATTGAGATACAGGTCTCTCAAAACAGGTGGTCTCTTATAGTGGTGGTCTCTCAAGACAAGTTTTACTGTATCAATACAATAAAGCCAGATTTAGCAGATATCTAAATAAAGTATAACTGCTCACAAGAAATACCATTTAAAGAAATCCCCGTTTTAAAACTTTGCTTGCAATGTTGCCTCGATGCAAAGGCTATCAAATGTCCATATAAAACAAGAGTGCTGTCCTTCAGATGTCCAATATAGACATATATAATATGTGCCTGTAAAGGATAAAATTGTGTGGTCACTTTCGTGAGCAACATATAGACAGGTTATGATCTACAGCAGGACACTTGTCTATGACAGACAAAATTGTGTGTTCCACTGAGTGTCCAATATAAGCGGATTTTGCTGTACAATATATCCTCTATGTAAAA
This sequence comes from Potamilus streckersoni, assembly GCA_016746295.1. Taxonomy (NCBI): domain Eukaryota; kingdom Metazoa; phylum Mollusca; class Bivalvia; order Unionida; family Unionidae; genus Potamilus; species Potamilus streckersoni. The sequence continues at coordinate 1,741,442 of JAEAOA010001797.1, read as the reverse complement.
GACACCTGTCCATAAAATTGGATGATCCATTAAGTGTTTTTTTTTAGAATGGCTTTACTGTTTTCCAAGTCTGAATTCTAGGACCTAATAATGATGTATTTTGTGAACAAAATAAACTAAACTTGCTATTCCAGACTGTATCTTAATCACCAAGACATTTATCATGTCTAATTGAATGCATCAAACAGCTTGGTGATCATGACTGAATCAGGGTGTATTCAAATATAACTGTGTTGGATTGAATGGTCTCATTGGGTGATCAAGTAAAAGGATTGCAAATGTACATAAAATTAGTTTGCCTTCAGAAAATATGGACTGATGTGTTTACAGCAGCAGCAGCAGTAAATACAATTAAAACATTGAAAAATTATTACAATAAAAAATTTTGTGCAATCTGAAGTGCATTAAAATGCATTCACAATGAAGGTTTAAAAGAAAAATTGTTTTATATTTTAAACTACTGATAAGTGAATTCATTCATCAAATCTCTTGATAATTACATTACAAATAACATAAATCCATGTGTATTTTATTCTTGGCCATCAAGTTTCAGTTAATTTTTTAAAAAGTAATTAATCTTATTCTAAAAAAGCTGTTCCAACAAACAATTCACTATACAGTATTTAGGAGCAGGGATAGTCCTAGGCATCGCCAATGTCACAAATTGCGATTTTGTTTCCTTATTGGAAACAAAAAATACCAGTTGTCGAATTTTTTTTAGCAACAGCCTTTTTGGCAGTTTAACTTGTACATACAATCATGGATTTGGAGTGGAGAAATTCAATGGAACCATGAAAGGAAGTCACAGATGTATATTCAGACTTATACACTGACCTATATTCCCACATAAAAAAATCCTGTGTTCCTGTTGACCAACCCATCTGTACAATGCAATGTTACATCATAATCCACTAATGTTGACATCTGGCCTAGGTACTGTGTGCTAGGATACCTACAATTGACTGACTTATGAACAAGTGAACGGAAATAGCTACAAGCAATTGAATGATGGCTAATTCTTTCCAGTTTTCTTTTAAAAAATATATCAATAAATATTTTTGTCAACACTCGAGAGAAAATTGATTACCTTTGAAGTACCAATTGCTGTGTATAAATACCAAGCAAATGGAAAAAATCTCTATCAGAATTATATACTGTCAGCAGTGCAACATTATCATGGGTAAATGGAAGTTAGACATAGCATGTTCATCATCTCAGCCTAAGAGTAAATTAACAAAATTAACAGCATTTGGATTTAATGCAAATTCATCGAACACAGTCGCTGATGCCGATGTTATTCCTGGCAGTACTGCTCATTGATCTTTTACTTTTGTTGTCAATCCTGTCATGTCTGCATAGACTTAAACTATGCAACAAGAAATATCAACACAAGCAAGTTTTGCATAATTGAATAATTTATTTCTCAAAACAATTGAATCCAAAAATACGCAGATTGGAACCTGACTTCAGGAAGTTTTTATATTTAAGCATCGTTTTCACTAATATTCTCAGATTTTACAAGTCCAATACATGTGAAATTTTCAAAACAACATGCCATTTCTCCCTGTGGAGTGCATTATTTGCCTCCCCCTCCCAACGTGCCCCCATTTCATATTTTATACAACAGCTAAAGGTTAGACTTGAACCTCTGCGACATTATTTAAAGACACTGCCTGTTATAGTGAGTGAAGCACTAGTAATTGATTGACAAATAAAACCTTTTCGGTGATAACTAATAATGCCTAAAAGAGGTATGCATTTGTTTTTTCAAATTTTGTTTCAAGCTACCATACATATGATAACTATTTTCCACAGTAATTTCTTATTGATAAAGTGAGAAAGCCTGCCAGTAGCTTTTTGTGGGTCGGTGGTTCTTCCCGGGATTTTCCAGGGTTCTTCAATTAATACTGGCTGTCATGTATAGCCTACCTCATGCTGAAAATGGTGATAAACCATATAACAACAACTACTTATTGTTAACTAGCGGCTCCATAACAAAAGCGCATGGACGAAAGCATGCCGTCATATGAGCACAATGCTAAACAACCTCGACAAAAGGCTGTACACATGCAGGTATAAATAAATATAATAAATATAATATAATAATATAATAAAGTTAAAGTAAACAGTGTGTGGCATTCAAAAAGCCAAAGCCAAGACATTATTCTCATTCCAATTCTAATTAACTGTAACCCGCGATCAAAAAAATTGACTTTCACGTTTTCAGATGAAATAATTATAATTAACTTTAACTGACCAACGATTATTTTCCAAAGACAAAGGGATCACATACAACATTAGCATTTAGAGTAATTAACTCAGTAAATGTTAGTTGAACCATTTGAAGATGTTAAAATTACAATTATTATTTCTTATTATTAGTAATATTTGGTCTTACATCAAAGATCTAAAGGCTAAGTACTCAGAAAACTATTTTAAAAATGATGTTTTTTGTTATTTACATCTTTGGCAGAGTGCATGTAGACGCACTTTTGTCTTGACATGCTTTTGTTGGGTCACCTTAACTAGTATATGCATATAACAATGTTGAATCGGTCAATAAAATTTTTTTTTTCCGAATTGATATAATGGTCACTAATGCCTATATATACGGTACAGTTATGCCAGGTGTTGACTCTTTAAGTTTCATTGGTGGGAATGGAGATCCAAGTTTTCGTGTCAAGAATAACTCTACAGCATTCAGTGAGATGTACTTTGTGAAGCTAGCCATACAATTGGGGGGGATTTAATAAAAAAAAGAGCTAGACGCTGTAGATGTCAGCAAAGTTTATAATTTTACATTTGATAATGCTTTTTTTCCAGATGTAAAATAGTCATCATCATGTAATGATTAATTTTATAATATTATAGCTGTACTGCTTGTTGTCAATAAGGTAATAACTATCCCGTGTTTTTCAATTTTCAATTTTCATAACCTATTATATTAACAGACATGGAAAAATATTCACTATTTATTCTGGCGACACTTTTTGAAAATTATCAACAAAATATTACTATTGGCGATTTTTTTGGCAACAACTTTTTAAAAGCCAGGACCATCCCTGTAGGAGTTTGTAATATATGGACTCCATGCATTTCAGGTTGGCAATAAAATATGTGCAAAAAGATCAAAACTTGTATTGTCAATAAAAGACAACTAATATCATGCATTACACAACAAGACATCTTTAAGTACAAGTCTTCAACATTCTGAACCATGAAAATAACATAACAGAAAATAGTATAATATTTCACACAGAAAAGTAAGATTCAGGATAGAAATGTTTATATTTGTCTCAATTTCTAACATTCACAATTTGAAATAGTTAAAGATAAAACTTTATTAAATTACCTCTTAAGGCTAACAGTCTGTGCAGCCAAAACAATGGTGGTTTCTTTCACATAGTTTGTGCTGGGTACATTCCTATACCAGTCTGAGAATGTGTCAAAAGTGGGCGACTTTGAATTGGCTAACCATGCCCCATAGGGGCTGGGAATGTAGGTGGGCATGGAGACAGTTAACCAGGTACCATCAAAGTCAGAGTGCACACTACTGAAGTCATAGTAAGTGATCTTCAGTTCCAGGTCAGATGTACCAATGGATGTATTTGATGTTGCTAAAAGACAAATACACAAAATAGTTAGCTAAAATTGACAAAGCAATTTTCCTCCCTCAAATTCTTTAGAGTTTCTTATTTGTGGAATTAGTCAAGAAAAAAGTGAGTAAGCATGTATTTCTTTGATATATTTTTACATCTATTACATATTACATCTATTACATATTACATCTATTACATATTACATATCATTACCATCAGTACATCTTAACCCTATACCTCATGTAAGCACCTTTGGATGTCTCTACTCCATCCTCATGGAAAAGCATTCTGATATCAGCCTTTTTTGAGCTGGTTTTCTTAGTGTCACCTTCAGGGAAAACCCCTTATTAGATACTTCATTCACTGGTGGGAATGACCATTACATCAGCTCACATAGTGGGTATTAAGCTCTATAAGTCATAGTCTACTTAATTTAAAGTAAATGGGTTGGATACTCCACTCTCAAAAATAGAGGCAGTGGATTTCATTCAATAACCTGTACAAAATTTCCAGACAGACTTAAAGTGGAATTCAGATGGGCCTTTTCAAGCACTTTCTGCCTAAACCATAACTGTTCATATAAGGGGAACTTAGGTGAATTCAAGCAGAATTCACAAAGATTCAGGGTGGAATTTTAGGTGAAATATGCAAATTAGTTGTCCTAATATTCTGCTTAAATGAAAAGAATTTGTCGAAGAATTCCATCTGAAAAAAAAAAATCTGCCTGAAATTCCATACAAAATTTTCCAGGCAGACTTAAGGCAGATTTCAAATGGGTTTCTTAAGAGTTTTCTGCCTAACCATAAACTTAAAGAAGCTTAGGTGAATTTCAAGCAGACTTTAGGTGGATTTCTGGCAGACTTTCAGCCAAAATATGCAGATTAATTGTCCTAAGATTCCACATAAATAACAAAATCCATCTAATATTTATGCCTGGTGAAATAAAATTCTACCTGACTAAAATCCCACCTGAAATTTCCACCTGAAATAAAAATCTGCCTAAGGTTTCCTTCTGCTTCAGATTTCTATTAAACTGCTCAATGATGCTTAGACATTATTGGGAATCAATGATAAATATTCACAATAATTTTTAAAATGGATCATAAATTTTGACAGACATTATCAAATAAGATTTATGTTTATCTTGTCCTCCTATTCTTTTTTGTATACAAAGCCTAATCCATGATGGCATCATTTAAGTCATTAAGTCAATGAAAGTTTGGTGAGATTTCACTAAAATTTTGACCAAATAGTCATTGAAATTTTGGCAAGATATCACTAAAATTTCACTGAAATATTTGAGAGATTCCACTAAAAGTCTGACCAAAACTTTCAGCAAAATTCTGGTGAGATTTCATAAAAATTTGGACAAAACTTTCATGCAAGTTTTAATGAGATTTCAAACATTTCATTGAAAGTTTTGTAAGAGTATGATTTCAGTAAAATTTTGACTATTATATAGTATTTATATTATATATATTTATATAGTTTCAGAGACAATATTAAGAAAGGATTCATACCGAAATCAGAATGAAAACAAACTTCTGCTTTGAAAAGGAAAACAAAAAAATCAATCGTGTTTGAGGGCAGTGAAATCCAATTGAAATTAAACAAAATTACAACCACAAAACTTTGAAAATAAACATAAGGAAAGATGTGGAAAGAAGTTAGTGTTCCCAAAGTGAACAATAAAATTACAGCTATAAGAAACAGGAAATATAAATGTTGCTGAAAATCATTCAAAATGTAAAAGAAAATTTTTTTTATTAAAACAGAATAAATGCTTGTTTTTTATATTAGTAAAAAAATATTTCTTATTGATATTTTTAAATGAAAAGTCAATGATATTATAATCACAAAATACCACTATATTTTCAGACTTTTTGGCAAAATATCAGTGCAATTTCAATCACAAAATTTCACTGATATTTCCAGAAATTTTGGTAAAATATCAGTGAAATTTCACTGAAATTTGGCAAAATACCATAATTTTTGTGCAAAAAGAACATTTGAGTGAATATCACAAAATTTTCACTGTGATTTCACGGAAACTTCAGTCACATTTTCACTAGGGTTTGGTTTTTGTAAAGCATATTTTAATAGAAATCAAAAATAATTATTTTTCAGAGTAAATGTCTGATCAAGTCCAAAATCCATCTTGCACCAAAGATTCATCTATGCTTGTAATTCTTTGGATCAATAGTTATCCTTTAGGAGGAATATGAAAAATAGTATGCTTAAATATTAGATGGATTCAGTCTGTCACCTTAGCGGTATTCCCAGTATACCCATGTCCATCTCAGATTTGTTTTGTTTTGGTGGAATACACCCTGAATCCACCTAAAATCATGGTGGAATCTGCCTAAAATATTTGTACGGGTCCAGGCTTGAAGGTGAATGAGTTCTCTCATGATTTTAAACCACATAAAAATTCTTATTTGACAAATTACACGGCTATAATGATCTGCCTTTAATCTAAATCTTTCTATACATAATAGATGTGTACCAAAAATGTAATATGATTAAAACTGATGCTGAACATATACCACACTGCTATAACAGTTAACTGGCAGGCCTATGTGCATATAGTCAGAGTTAACAGGTGTTCTATTTATAGTGCACTGCACTGTGTAACTTTGATACATGTATATCACTTGTCTATGAGGCAAGGGGTTAATTATATAAAGATATGGATAGAGGTTACAGCCTTCCATCTGAGGTTGTGAGAATAAGTTCATTTAATGATAAAAGATAATTACTAAAGTCAGGAGTTGTAACTGTAACTGGCACGCTTTTAGCACTGGTGTATCCATCTACATTCAGCTGCACAGAACATTCATAGGTTGCCCCAGCAATGACACCATCCAGGGCATCAAAGTCGAAGGTGAAGGATGATGTGTTAGAGTTATCTGTAACATTGCCACTCAAAACTGCTGCAGTAGATGAAACACAGGTTGGTAAATATGTCCTGAAAAAGTGAATGAAAATTAAGTAATTATACATGATATCAGCCATCAAATTAATGAAGTCATAGACTGATAAAATGTTCTCACCCATGTAATTGAAAAATCTGACTTCTTTGTAATCATTACTTTTCTTGTGATGGTCTGGTTGTCTTGATGTAGTACGTATCTTGGCTGCAAGTCATAAAACTTTCCTCAGCTCCAAATCTATTTAAAAATATTCTAATGAATCAAAAGGCTATATTTGTACTTTTTTCAAGTCTGGAGTAACATCTATTACTCAAATGCAGGGTTAAGTTTTATGACATGTGCTTGATCTCTGCTGTTTAATAAGGTCATGATATGGCAAGTAATTAACCTTTACTGACTCAAATGTTCCACAATTTGAAACAAATAAACACCATAATCTTACATAAAATTGTTATATCTGTGAGGCCCTCAGGTTCTGTAATTAAAACTATAACAAAAAGTGAGAAAATGGTAAAAAGTAATTAAAATAATCAATTAAATTCTTATGCTAAGTAAATATTCAATGTAATGCATGCACATTCCTTAAAATTTGACTCATTCCTCTCTTTTGGAAAAAAACTAAACAAAACAATTATTTTATGAAATGTATGTCACTTAATCCTAGCATGCCTATTAAAGCAAGTAGCTGCTAAAATGCAAGTAGCCCATTATATTTTCTTGGAACTTTCTACTTTGCAAATCTGATGTCTCCTTACCACTTAATTAGTTAAATCAGTCCCAATAGCAAATCTTACACATGTTGTTTGGGAGCACAATTATCTTAGGAAAGACTGTAGAGGGAAGAGCTCCCATCACAAAGGGAGCTAACTGCTCTAGTATATATTCACATAATACTGTTTACAATATCATTAGTTAGCATTTATTATGATGCAGTGGACAACCTCATCAAAATTTTTTCAAATACTTATACTTCAGTACACAGCACAGGTATTATGTCAAATATGGTACTTTTGGAAATGAAGAAACAATCTCCTGAAATGTTGTTTTAGAAGTATTCCATATTTGCTCTTGGTAGCTAGGTGGTGTTGGAAGCTGAAAGTTGGAGAATTATATAAAATTAACCTTTATGGGTAATGACTTACCCTTGCACATGCCAGAAACTGAGATCAAACCTGATAGTTAAATGAAGTTATAATGTGGAAAGGAATTACTCTTTATTAGTTTAGATCAACTGTTTCACAGTTGGAATAAATTACCATATTTTCTGAGGTATAAGTCGCTACTTTTTTCTTTTTTTTAAAAAAATGATGTGTGAGACTTATATGCAGGAGCAACTTATATGATAAATATTTTTTTTTAACGACCATGACTGATGCACAGTGATGCTGTGCTTTAGCTAAATGCATCTGCCGGTATACCGGCAAGCCAATTGCTGGAAACTTACATACGGTAAATGTAAGTATTAGACTATAAGTTTATCAAATTAAATAATCAAATAATATTTAGTTATATATGTGTTAAAATTTGTTGTTATTAATTAATTAAAAAAATATTGAAATAATTGCCATTGTATTTCCTTTATTATTCGGCATGTACATTTTAAAATCTTTCTGTCTCTAAATTCAGTTGTAAATTTCAGCACATTTTCCCACCCAAGCTGCTAGTCAAAGTCCTTTGAACTTGCCGCCCAGCTATTGCATCATGTTCTTTTGATGTACTCAAATAAATACTGCATGTAGAACTGGGATTATTTTGTTATTTTAAACAAGGAATTAAGTCACTGTAAATCGTTTCCGAAAGCTGTTAGCGCTTCATAATTTACTTTAATAGTAGTTTATAAAAACACACAATCATTTTTTCAGTTGGTTTTGCAATGGCTTGTTATATAAAAAAAATTATTGTGTTCGGGTTTTGAAAAAGCTAAACTCATTCAGAAAATTGGCGAAGAAGACGACAGTGAAATCAAAGAAGACAGCTATGAAAATGAAGACACCAGCGGTGAAATTCCTGAACACATTTATCAGATATTCAACAGTGATATGGAAGACGAAGATTTTGAAGGTTTCTTTGAGGCAGATTAGCGACAATGTAAACAAATAACAGTGGCGCTATTATTTACTTAATAAATATTACTTATAAATCTTATTTGCTTTTATTTTCTATTTCTATTGTAATACTGACTTTTATATTACTCTTAAACAATTGTATAATATTTCTTACACGAAGTTGGAAATTACCAAGTTGCATGCAATGGCCGGCGGTATCAAGGTATCAAAGACGTGATTACGGTAAGTGTGGAGGAGCGATTTATACGCAGGAGCGACTTATCTGTTGAATTTTCCAAAATTTTCTGGATTTTCTCCTCCCGCGACTTATGCGCAGGAGCGACTTATAGGGCGGAAAATATGGTAAACTTCATATTTCTTGTATACAATTGTGATGTTTCCATGGTCATCTGGAGACTCTCTGATTATAAATATAAGATTTGTCCTCAATGAATAAAAAACAGTAAACCTACCAGAAAATAATCAAGAAATTTCTTATGTATTCACTGTTATAAGCACTCATTCCAATTTGTTAAAACTACACCAAAATTTCTGATCAAAATGCACATTTCTTGATGCCAGAATAAATCCTATAAGTGAAGCAACTGCTAAATACTACCTATTTATTATTATTTATTTGGAGGGGCCCCGAGTGGCCGAGTGGTCTAAAGTGCTGTCCGTTACGGATCACTGCCATCTCACCTCTGTCTGCATGTGTTCGAGTCTAGGATCGGCTAAGGTAGATATGTGAGAAAGCTTGCCAGTAGCTTCTCGTGGGTCGTGGTTCTTTCCAGTGATTTCCCGGTTTCTTCCTCCACCATTAATACTGGCCGCCATGAATAGCCTATCGTGTGGTGAAAAATGGCGTTAAGCCCAACAACAACAATTATTTATTTGGCTGGAACTTACCACTCTTACTTAATGTCTCTTTATCACTGACTTAGTTAAATCAATCTCAAAAGTAATCTTACATACATTTTCTTTCTTCAGCAAAATCACTTAAAAATTCTTGTGTAAACTTGTATTATTATATGCTCCCGGCTCATCAAATTTAAACATTATAATTTCTTTGGTATACAGTACAGGTATTATGTCAAATATGGTATGTTCAGAAATAAACAATCTCGCAGAAGGAGGTCTCAGAAATATCACTGAATAAATTTCTCTAAATGCACAGATTTACACAGAGATGTTGCCAGGATTTAATTAAAAGAGGGAAAGCTACCTCCTTGTCACAAAAGTAAGGGGAAATAGACAAAAAAGGAAGGGGGTGGCCATATTTAATATTTGCTTAACACTTCAGTATTTGTATCTCTTTCTTCTTGCTCCACTGTTAAAGCTCTATTAAAATCAAAATCTTAAAGATATTGCCTTTAATTGTATAAGTATTAATATGTTGTTTCTTTGCTTAACCATTCCTTATCTGTGTATGAATGTTGTGAGAACCCCCTTTCACAGTCCGATCGCTGAAGAACTTAGAAGTATTATCTTTTGGATACTTCTGCTCCAAATAAAATTTCTAACATAAGCTCTGCCAGATTTCGTTTAAAGTCCATCAGTGCCGTTGTCTGCCTGTTCAGACAGATCATGTCTTTTCATCCAATAAATATCTTTATTTCTTAATTTCATTCTTTTATTCTAAGAATATATTTATTCAGATTGTCTTAACTCCTAATAGAGCTATATACTTTTGTAGCACATGATCCTGTAGATTGTTTTGAAAGAATTTAAAATTGCACTCTACTTTAAATTATATTTTAATTATGAATTGCCTATTCAACATTTCAAAATACTGTTGAAATAACAGAAGACCATTATGCCATCTATTCTTGTCCATCAGTATTGGATTCATATTTAATACCATTTTCAATCTCCAAAAAATCCATTTCTATCTTAATTAACACTTTCCTACCTCCAATATTCTGATATACCTCATAACTTTAAAAAATCACTGTTATCATCGCTATCATCAGCCAGGATAAATCGTCATCTGAAGATGAATCAAATATATTTGGGTTTTCTGGCGGCCCATTTTTTTAAACATGAATTTTACAAATTTGGTAATTCAAGGATCAAGCTATGCTTGTTCCAGGTCCCAATGTGCCAATCAAATTTAGCTTAACAACCATTTATTCAAGCAGTAGCACCCAGATGTGAAAACAGTTGCATACCTGACAAGTACTATGATAACACAACTCTTGTGACTTGTGTCGCAACTAGCACTTTAAGTGTAAACGGTTAAATAAAAATTGTTTACTGCACAACGAACATTTTTATGTGCATGGCTTTAGACTAATTTGCAGGAATTCTTGTGCATAACTACTTTCCAAGTGTAATAATCCATACAAAGTTTGTGTGATTCATGCAGTCATTTGCCCTGGCAGCATCTTGATTTATGAGGTGGTCTTTGTGGTGGTAGAAGCTGGAAAAACTGGAGAAAACCAATTAATTTGTATTGGTAATCATTTCCTCTTGAACATGCTAGAAAATAGGATCAAATCTGGGACATCAGAGATGCAAAACGTACATATCCATATGGCACTGATGTGCTATTCATGGCTCAATGTTAATGGATGGATATGTATAGCTGGATTAATAGTACTTACAGTGCAAATATGGGCAGGATGGAAAAATGTATCCTGAGGTATTTAGATCTGTATCAGGAATGAGGCTTGCCAAGCTCTTAGTACAAATCCTACTCCACAAGGATAGATTTCCTGTCAGCATATCTTTCTATATTTTCCACTACTTCCTTTATTAATTTTTTTGATGGGAGGGGCCGAAACATTGAAGAAGAAACAAAACTTTGTAAAATATTCTTTTAATAATATATTCATTGATGACATCAAAATAATGACAAAGCTGGTACATAAACAGAGTAATACTAAAGAAAGGACATATTTATCGAGTCAATGAAAAACCTCAATAACTTTAAAAATAGACATTACTATATTTTTAACAGAAAAGACTTGGTTATAATCTTTTACTGACTGAATAATTATATTAGTCTATCATGAGTGTTTATTTTGATTAAGAAAAAAGCTGAATAATACATGATCTGCTTGTGTCAAGTTCAATGTTGTCTCATTCAACAAATTTTATAAATTTTATGTCTAACAAAAACGAGTTTCAGAATCTATTTATAACTACAAATTTTGCATAAAACATCAAACAATATTTTTGTTGTGTACAATTAAGTTTTATACTACACTGTGATATACAATAATTATAACCCAACATTATGATGGCAGTAAATGTTCAAAGTACTGAGGATACTGATAACTTGGAGGGAAATACAGTACATTAAATGGGTTAAAGGTTTAAAAAAAAATTTGAAATATCAATAATCAGGTTTCTTTCTATGATCTTAAGTCAATACCAATATCCCTCATACAAGATGAAATTTAAATTTTACATTTTCAAAACTTTTCTTGTCCTTATCTCTTAACACATTCAAACCCTATTAAAAATATAAGACAATATACATGTAATTAGTCAATTATCTTAACATAAGCTTTTTCTATTGATATGATTCTACATGAAAACTATCAAACCAAAACATTAATGGAGATAACCATTCTGAGCACAATCATTTCAACTTTTATTATCTAGTCATGCCCCTTAACAGCTAGACTGACTCTTTCAAAGGCTAGAAGGCCTATAGTGTGAAATAAAAAAATGTGCCTATTGTTAGAAATACAAATTATCTTTGTAACTGAAAGTATGCCAATGGCTTCAGAGGAGTAAATCATCAAACACTGATTAACATGCACAATACATACCATGGATCCACAAATACATCACTTGCTGCTGAACCATTAAAGAACAAAGTCTGAGGCTGATCCCATGTTAACTTCAGCTCGTGATCTGATACGGCTGTTCCTGTCAAATTCTCAGCACCTATAATTACAATTGTGCAAAACGTTTCTAATAAAATATAAGAATATTCCAGGTATGCTTATATTTTTTTATTACACAAAAACAACACTGTTTGAAGCATTCAAGACTGATGTTGCTGATTTTAACCATAATAGATTTAGCTCCAGTTCAGATTTTACTGTTACTGTCAAATTCTCTTCATTTTTATTATGATCTTATGGAAAAATTGGTGTTCACAAATGAAATAAATAAATATCAAGGCAGACCCAACATGTAATAGCCTGATGACACATCTATAACACTGCAGGGAAATCTTAAGAATCCTGAAAATGGAGTCTCTTGGGTATTATCCTTCTTAACTCACAAAATTTCACAAACAAATGGATATTCATTATCTTGTAGTTTATTTAAATTTAACTCCCTGAAATCTAAATGAAAAACATCAGAAGAAATGGAGCAAATAAATTAAAATGTATTCAAAATATGAAAGAGGATGAAGAAAAAGATGATGATGTTGATGATGAACACCACCACAACCACCACCAATGTTTCTCTTCCCATCTTTGATTTTAAAAGAGGCATCTAAACTTTAAATAATTTAAATCGAGATAAATTACAGTGATATATTAATACACTAGATCATGTGCTCATTGAGTCAAATCGAATATTTTGCAAGTGACTTCATTCAATCCATAATTTACTACATCCTGAAAAAGAATGCACAAGAAGGTAGATACATTCAAATTGAATTGAAAGACTTACTGCACTGAAGCAGTGTACCATTGGTTATCTTCAGATAATGAACTGTGGCATTAATAGATGGCGATTTCCCAAAATAGATCCCAGCTGCAGCAGGTGGGTATGCACATTCCCCACCAGTGATACTCTTTGCCACTGCATCAATTGTATTCATTGTCTCACACTGGCATGCAATTGAATTATGAGACAGATCTCTGAGATAAAAGAAAGAAATTGAGATAAAAGTAATTGTAACAGTAATGGCATCATATCTTGCATTATCCAATCATTTTAACAACAGACTTTGTTGTCTAACACAGACAGGATACTTGTACATTAGACAGGCCCCTGAGACAAATGAAAATATTTGTGTTAAGAAGAATGAGAAATGTGTTTATTCACCTCATCTGCCTCACATTATTGATCAGAAGTTTAAGGGCATAACTCAGAGTTTTGATAAACTCTGATAGAGTTTTGATAAACTCTGATAGAGTTTTGATAAACTCTGATAGTTGAAAAATTTGTTTATTCCTTAAAAATGACTTTTATGTCTGCAAAGATCAAAGCCACTCTGATAAAAGTTTTGAGAATAGTTGTGCTCAAAAGATTTTATCACGTACTACTATAACATCAGTATGTTCTTGACTTATTAAAAAATAATACATATAGTAGGAGCATCATGTCTCACACTGGATGAGACAAACACATTTCTGCATGCTGATAATGCACATGGTTTGAAATAATGGGATTTAATATCTCATTTGAATAAGTTTTTGGGGGTTTTTCATATGTTTTCCAATTTACACATACATATCTGATCATGAGTTTAAAGCAAAGACATTACCTAAACCAATAAAATGTAGGTAACAGTAACCATTTTATTGTATGAATGTGATACTAATAAGTGATGAATACATAGTTTGATAATTCTATCAGGAACATTACACTTAAAACACAAAATTTAGTCAAAGTCATTGAAGCGTGAAATATGGGTCACAGTGTTATAAAATGAGTAGTACAATAGTATGCATCAAGATGCATCCACTCAACAAGTTCATCATTCCAGTTTAAATAATATTCATACATCGTGGAAAATTATTGACTTAAGCAAAATGTTGAAACTTAACCAAAATTGTACAATCAATTAATGAACATGTATGTACAAGTAAGCCCCCTCCCAAAGTGGTAGATAATATGAAAACCTCTCCAAATTTCTGTCTTGAATCTAGCAAGACAGAATGGCTGAGATCCTGTGAAGCTTTACATCAATATACTTTTATAAATTTCACAAATTTGAGCTAAAACAAAAATATCTCCTGATACCTAAATGAAAATAAATTTTGTGTATTTCAAGCCAAAAGAAACTTACAGTGTGGCAAGATCTGTCAAGTCACTAAACGCATTAATGCCAAATGTCTCGATCCTGTTATTGCTCAGGTACAGAGTCCTCAGGTTTGTTAGAGGTCCGAGTACATCAAAATGAGTGATTCGATTATTATCCAGAGTCAGATACTCCAGACTGACCAGGTTGTCAAATAATCTAGGGGCTAATGTGTCTATCAGATTGCTGTCCAAATATCTGAAATAAAAAGTTCAAGCTTCAGGATGATAGCTGGGTGCAAAGTCAAGTGGAATGTGTGATGGTATGTAATTTTATGATTTTTATATGCAGCTGCTGTGAAAAGCAGAAACCCTGATCTATTGATGCACTTGCCGATTTGGGCCTTGATCTCTTGGGGTATAATTTATTTGCAGATCTGGGTCAATGTACCATCTAACAGCCTCTGCCTTTTTTTTAGCTGCATGCAAGAAAAAGAAACCTCATAGGTAAGTAGCAGACATTTTGGATTGCTGCCAAACCTGTGGTTGTTATTATATCATAATTTCACACATCACACTGACTCAGCAAAGTAAGCAATGATGATTTTTGTCTCAATTTGTTTCATAAAATAAGCTGTAGGCATAACATACAGATTTTCATTTATGATTGAACAGCTGTTAAGTGTTATTTTTTCTTTACCACTTGTTTTATGAAATCCTTCCCTTCACAAATCCAGCCAAATGTTTGCTTGTCAAAAACTTAGCAATTAGGAAAGTATTCCTATGACTGTATCCAAGTCTTTTTCAGATAGTCAAAATCATTAAACTTGCATCACAAAGATATTCTGATTGAGTCATTGTGGTTGATTCCACTTAACATAATTTCCATAGCATATAGATCCTGATCTGCCTGTAATGTGCATAATACAATAGGTCAGCACAGTTTGTGGTCAGGTGCTCATTATAAACAAGAAAATATAATAGCTGTGCATTTTTTCATCTGTCTTGATGTAAGAACCAATTATTCAGCTAAAAATTTTCTTTAATAATACTTACCCAAGAACTACTACTACCATACAAGTCCAGTTCTCCCAGGCAAAAATCTATAGCTAAAGAGATAAAAGTTACCTGCCCAGCTAGGTGGCAGTAAGAGTGATCTCCCTTTGATAGAGGTCTTGATACCAAATCTAACTTTCTATATCACTGTTACTGTGTAAAGGCATGGATAATGTCTGTGCCATGTGATTGGGTAAGTATTACTGAAGAAACATATTTTACTGAGAAACTATTGGTTTTTCTTCATATACGTTACCTGATCTTAATACCTTAGGAAAATAGGTAAGAGGTGGAGGCACTAATACATTCCCTTATCATATCCAGTCCCCTAAGGTAATAGCTTCTAGATAATCTGACTGGAAAATAGACTCCATATATCATGCAGTGGTTTTGAAAATGAAATTTTCACTCCTGCAAATACAATGTATGTCATGAAGCAGCATCCTGATGAAGCTATTGAACAAACCAGGTAGGTCACCTGTTGCACAATGGCCAGATCAAGATGGGGACTTTTTGGGATGAAAGATCTCTGAGATAAAATCTTGAGAAAGTGGATTTTAATCTCCATCCCATGGCAGAATAATGTCAATTAGGGAACAGTTTCATGAACTGGAGCCTGTTATTGGCAATGAAGGCATGCTGACCCATCCTGTGGGAACTGCAGTAGTTAGGTCAACTGATAAAGTATATATCTTGCTGATTCGGTCTTCCATGTTGCAAAGGATAAAGAACTGAAAATGGACATCATTTGCAGCAAGTGCCTTGTGGCACTGCACGAGTTAGACTGATCCACAAGAGTGCCAACATGTTGTGAGTTCAGCAAACTGGACGAAGATAATTTTTATGGTGGTTGACAGTGGACGATTGACTGTGGTATTGACAGTTGGGATCACATTATATGGCAAAGTCCAATCATGGTGGAACAGAGCTATCATACACGGCATGATACTGTCCAGTTTATTAGGGTAGGATGGGTCTGTATATCTGAAGTGCAAAACTGTAACTGAGGTGGTTTGTTTTGATCTCGATCTCACTCATTGGCAGCTGATGGCCAAGAATGGGTTATCATAATGTGGCAGTGAGAGAGGAGTCAGAGATGTCACTAACCATGATAGTTTGAATCACATCATGGTTGATGAACTAAGTAAAGCATGATACCTGTCAAGAAACAAGTCATTACAGCCATAATGTCAGTGTGTATATTGTCATGTCTTCATCCCTCAAGGTGTGCTTCTCTGCCTTTCCCTTTAGTACCCCTGATACTGCAGCCCATGGATTTGTGGGCTACAATGTGTAAGTCTAACATGTATTTATACATCTGCAACTAAAGGAAGCTACACATGTAGACTGGTTGTCCATCCTGTGTTTCCAAAGTTTACAAAACTTACACTTAATCTTACCCATGGTTTAAATCTGTAAGACAAACAGATCAGAGAGTATATACCAGTGCAGCATGACACCCTTCCTGCTTTATGAACTCAGAGAGTGTACATGAACAGACGGGCACTAAAACACTTTACCTGTAAAATGGTGTAGGTGGCAGGTAGAATGGAGGGTTGTTATTAATACTTATGAAGTGAGTGCTAAAATATTATTTCTAGTGAAAATTACCTCCATGATGGGCCAACTAATTGCCTATACAGGTAAAATCACCAAAGTGTCTCTTAAAGTAACTACAAAGTGGATGCTAATACTAATTACCAATACAGAATTTTATCATTGAAGAACAAACACAAATTGGAAATTTATAGTTGGAGAACACTTCTCCAACTTGCTTTAAAGTAGAAAACCTTCAGAATTCTTGTACATGGAAAGCAAGGCATATCTTTCTGTAAGGTGTTTTACTTGGCACAAGTAAAAGAAGTATTACTTAAGTATTCACAGGAACTGGCACCAATCCCTGTATCAAGAGTAGATCACTAGGTGAGCAGAAAACATTAGCTTTAAAGCTAGAAGGTTTCAGCCATGAATGGCTGAATATGAATGGCAGCAGTAGTTCACCTAAGGTATTATGATCAAGTAACATATTTAAAGAAAATCTCTGGAATACATCACAGCTTTCCTGCAAATGTTTTGCTCAGTTTGATAAAATTCATACAAACCGATAGCTAGATACAGTAATTGTCCATGTGACCTTTGACCTTGCTATCATTTCATGGGCACATGACACATGTAACAAATGTTCTATCTTCAGTCTTCATGTATATCGCTATATAAAATTTATGATATAATTCAATATTATGTAAGCCATGCCACATTGTGAGCATTTAATAAATAGAAAATACTGACATAAAATGTACAGGATTGAAATATTTTATGTTGAATTTATCTAATGACAACCCAAAAAATAAATAGATTAAAAACTTTTGTTAAAAGTGCAATGATCTTATTAAAGAGGGTTACTTGTTGACCCTTTTGTATCTTATGCTTTACATTGAGTTACATAATAATGAGATTATGCTTATCAATGATGAGGTTTTCCAGCTTGCATATATTCTAAAGACTTAAACTGGCTATAAATTACACCTTCTGTCTATAAATTACACCTTCTGGCTATAAATTACACCTTCTGTCTATAAATTACACCTTTTGTCTATAAATTACACCTTCTGGCCACAATTTTAATAGCTGCACAAAAATATCCAAGTCTTGTTTTATGTTAAAAAAAGAAACAATCTAACACTGTAAAATGAAATAAAGGTAACATAGTTTTTTCATACACCCAATTAATTAAAACTGCTAAAATTTATGTTAAAGTCAATTTCTAATATTTGAGTAGTAACAGTCATATGACTTTTACATAATAATGAAGGAAAATATGAGGTAGCTGCCAAGAAATAGTAATGAATTTGTTTGATGTAATTTATGCATTTTGTCTTTGAAACATAAATAATCACACATGATTTAATTCACCATCTGAGACCATATTTTCTTTGAATATTTTCAAGAAAAAAGAATAATAGTTATATTTTACATGCATATCAATAATCCCAACAAAATGTTTAATGATGATAACTGACATAAAAGGAATGTACTTTGCCTGGAAATCATGGTTTTGATCGAGTGTCATCAAACATAGCATGTAAGAATTATCACAGAATTCTAAAATTCACTGAAACCTGGCTCATCATCATCAATAATAATAATAATAATAATAATAATAATAATAATGGAAATACTACTACTGCTTCTATCACTACTACTACTACTATTAATAATAATAATAAAGTCTGTGTACTGAAGGCACAACTTGGTATGTGAACTATATCCAGTTATCTTAGTCAGTGAAAATTTCTTTTTATGATCTACAGAAACAAAGTACCAATATATCTAGTGTCAATAATCTCTTACAGATAAATCAGGGAAGTCAGACCATTAAAAAGCCCAGCCTGGAGTTGAGTAATTCGATTGTTGGTCAGTCTGAGAAGCTGTAAACCAGTCTGTGTACTGAAGGCACCATCCGGTATGACAGCTATCTGGTTATCTTGAATATAACTGGAACAAAATATATGCATATATATATATATATATATATATATATATATATATATATATATATATATATATATATATATATATATATATATATATATATATATATATATATCAACACAGTGTAAGTCTTTGTTTGAACATGAGGGTAACTCTTTTTCAAAACAAATGCATGTCTTCTGACTTTTTTCTCACCTAGGTCAGTAATTTCAACATATCAGAATACTCTTGTACATACCTTAACTACACGAGTTCACCTAGGCTATTTGGATACATGGAGCTATACTTTACATTATTGCTACATAGTGGAGAGATATTACTTGATTTTTTTCTGTAAAAAGATGAATCAAAAAAAGTTTTTGTACCATTAAAATCTTTAGGAAACCTAATGATGTGATACATTTTTATGAAAATATATTCATGATGTTATAGTGGTAAATAAAAAGCCTCCTAGACAGTTTAAAAAATATGCTAGGTGTTTCCAATCCAAAAATAAGTTGTTCCAATAGTATACCTTTTGTGCATTAATCAGATTTTTTTATCTTGAAATAACAGATAATCAGACCCTGATTGCTTTTACCTTCCTTTTAAAGACACAGGTAGAAAATATTTCTTGAAGTACATCATTTTTAAATCATCCATTTGAGCTTAAATGTGTGCGCACAATTTCCGGAATGTGTCTTATCAAAATATAAGATTTGGATCTAACCAAAGAGGTGCTGATTCTGAGGTCAGTTCACCTCCTCAGCCAGAGAGGAACTGCATGATGGAAGTTTAACCTCATACTGCAAATCTGTCTTTAAAATAGAGTTTTTAACATGCATTGACAAAAAAAGAATCTCTCATACACATTTCTTATTTGATATAGGATATTTGAGGAAAAGAAGATCCTACATGACTGCCTCTTTATTTCCTTGGTGGTCCTATTTTAACTCCAGAACTTGATTGAATCCAACACAGCTGGCACAGAAAGGATAAATTACTCTGAACTTCCCTCACTGACTGATTTCTTTCATGATTGTTTACATTTATTTTAGTTTATCTGCCCATCTTTTTTATACATCTATTGGTCTCCTATCTGCTCTCTTCAATAATGCATAAAAACTAAGGCAGTGATATTGGCTATGGCTACCTCAAAAATTCTAGTAATTATACATGGACCCTAATTTTTGCAGTTCTCTCAAGCACAGTACCTAAAAATAATGCTGTATGAATATAATTTCCAAATTGTTCTTCAATAATTTATAAGAAATATGTTGAGAAAGGGTGCCATTATTCTAAAGAGGAAAACCCTAGCTGAGGGTTAACGGAAAACCAAAGCTTAAGTATAATATTATTGTAAATGGCGAATCTGAACCAAATCATAATATGTGACATCTGAGTACCAATGGTCCACCATTTTAATCTGTGATGTCTGAGTACCATTGGTCAACCATTTTTAGAGAAATCAGCCCATCATTTTTAAATTTTCATGACACAGGTGGTTCACCATTTTGCTGCTGATGACAATCCATCTGTGACTTAAAACTGGTACTTTCATTTATTACCATGTTAGCACCGTCAGTTGCACTGACTTTGACTCAGTTGTCATGTATATATTAGAAGGAGACAGAGAACACATCGGTATATTACTATTGCAAATATACAGTAACTAATAATTGAACAATGTTGGTTAAAATGAAGAAATAAATCCATAAATAATGAACAACTCTTATCCACAAATTGATTTAATATAATTCTTATTGCCTATGTTCATTAAAATTAGAGCCCATTACATGCTGAGAAGAACATACATCAGGATGATTTAACCAAAGCAAAAAATATGTTCTGTTCTTGACCAATTTGCTGACCAGAATTGTATTAATGCAACTTAATTCATAAAAACAAAGGATTAGAGCCATTATGATATGGTACTGATTCGATTAGCAAAAGATTGGAAAATTAATACAGATGGTTAGAATTAAATGTGGATTAATACATATAGCAAGTTTGAAGGCCACATCTTCCATTTAAGCAAACTTAATTTCTTCCATGTTTTCCATTGTGCAAACATATTTTTTTCAAACAAACCAAACCAGAAATTTATAACACAGGGTGGAATTATAAATTTAGAATTTTAATATGGCTTCCAAAACAACAGAAAGCACTATGTACAAATTATTTCCCATAATATTTTATCAAATCATATGTTTATGTCAAAATGGATGAAATTTATTTATGTTAAAAAGATCACTGATTTGATCCCCACTTCATTATAATAAATCTGTATCTACTGTATGTTTATGGATCAATAATGACTACTGTTTGGTAAACCGTGTACTGAAATTATATAGGTGGTAAAAACACATGGATTTAATTATCAAATAACTTTTGTTTTGAGGACCTGATAACCCACAGATTAGTTTCTTTATTCTTGATAATAGCATTAATTTAAAAATAGACCAAAGTGGAAACATAGTGTAAGGACTGTTCTGCTCATTATGCAAAGTTACTCCAGGCTTTAAATTAAACAAAACCCACATTAAATAAGAGGCTCAAGTGGGCCTATAATTGCTCATCAGCAGAATAGTTATTAAGAAGTTTCTTTTTGTCTATTATTAGTAATGTTGGCCATATTTTGATGGTTGATTAGCATCATCTATACAAGTCTGAAAGCTTTCTATGCCACAATGTTCTACACTAAGTTTGATTAAAGTTAGTACAGTCATTTGTGAATAGTTGAAAAAATTGATGGACACACAATTTACAATAGATGACTCAAAACAGATGCATGACCATAGCATACTAGGCATTACAACCAGGTGAGCTAGAAAACTGACGCCATGTTTTCTATATGTCTGTTATCATCCATGTCTGTCTGCCCATCCATTAAACAAACTCTCTCTCTCTCTCTCTCTCTCTCTCTCTCTCTCTCTCTCTCTCTCTCTCTCTCTCTCTCTCTATCTCTTTCTCTCTCTCTCTCTTATACTTACATTTCTTTAACTGATAGTATATTCAGGGCTAATGGATAAGATGTCAAACTATTATTTGAAAGGTAAATGTAATACACAGTCAGATTGACAAATGCATCTATGCTGATTACTCGGAGTCCATTGTTTTGAAGGTACAGATATCCCTGTATTGTAGACACTGGTCCAAACATTGGTCCAGTTATGTTGGTTAGTTGATTATTATCCAAGTAACTGGAAGAAAACAAGAAAGATACAGCATTTCTCCTTTGGTATACCTGGAGTTGGTGTTATTTAGTAAAATTTTTATTCTGCATAAACTTATCAATCAACATAAGATTATTATTGAGCATGAGTTTTAACTATGAGCTTATCAATGAGTTTGGACTTACAACTAAACATGAGATTATCACTTAGTTTGGGCATATTATTGAGCATCAGATCATCATTAAGTGTGGGCTTATGACTGAGCATGAATTAATCACTTAGTTTAGGAACAATACTGAGCATCAGCTTATCATTGAGTTTTGGCTTACTATCATTAGGCCTGGGCTTATGATTGACACAAGTTTATTATTTGAACTTAGGCTAATGGTAGATTTAGTGATTAATGAATGACATTAAATATTATTACATATTATTGTAGTTGTGATTTTCAAGTGTTTATTTCAACAATTATAACATTCACTGATAGTATGATTACATTCACAACTGATATCTTATAATAATTTTTAAAAATTATTTCTAATTTACTTAAAATTTTTCAAATATTAACATGTGCAGACATGGTTATAATAACGAACTTCCTGGTCAAGTAACTGCAACATAAAGTTCAACAAACAAATGTCATAAGTTAATTTTAAATGATAATTGCACATTAACTTGGTATACAATTTAATAATAATAATAATAAATATGGCAAAATGATGACATAGATATGGAAACAAAGATGACAGCATATTTTCATATTGAAACATGATAAAAAACATAAACAAACTGATAATTCTTTTGTTATAACAACATGCAGTTAAATCATATATGATATATTTTTATTCTGACAAAGATCTTGTAGATGACATTCATGTAAAATCTGTCAAAAGATTAAAATAAATTCATTTAAAAAGCTGACTGTTATGTTTATAAATTACATCAATTTTTTTTACAGACCTTTCAGGATCAACAAAAAATTTTGCTGATTTATTAAAATTTATTATCCTTGAAACAATCTCACAATATTTAGGTCAAATGTAATGGGAAAATGATACCAACACTTACATACTTTGTCCCATAAAAACTTTATTGAATGCTTCTTTCTTTATTGTATTTAATGGACCATTGTTAAGATACAATGAAGCAGAAATTATCAGGTTACTGAAAGCATAGCTGGCCAAAGTAGTGATGAGGTGATTTTCCATGTTGATGTTCTCAAACGTGGAGGAATTGAAGGCATATGCCTCCAACTGCTGAATCGGATTTTTTGTCAGTATGATGGACCTGGCTGTAACAGAGCTGAAGGCCCCAGATCTGATCGTAGCAACATTGTTTCCCTCTAAATTTCTGAAGAAATGAAAATCAAGTTTTATGTAGATAATAAACAATGTGAAAATAAATAAATGCAAGGGTAGACTTTTATTCATATGGTAGCAATTTTTGCTGAGTTTGTGGATACTTCAAGCTCCAAATTTTGATTCCAATCCATATGTTGAGCTCATGCTTGCAGCACTACTGCAGAATGCATGCCTTGACATCAAAATGGTAGGCATGCATGTTGCAGACTGACTTGTACTAACTTCATAATGATTCATCTGAAGTCTGAACAAAACAAACAGGGTAATATAAACAAAGAAAAAAACTTTAATCAAAACAGTAACACATTTTTGATATGATATTGGTCCCAAGGTCAAAAGAGGCAAGTGAACATATCACAGAATGAATTGTATTAGCTTCATATTAATTGATCCCCAAAATGAACAAAATCCATCATGGAGTTTAGCAAATACAAATAAAAAGAAAACTTTAACCAAAACCTTCAAACATATATTTTATGACTGTCACCTTGACCCCAAGCTCAAATGGCCAAGTAAGAATTTTTCTGATAACTGTTTTAGCTTCTCATCTCAATTATGAAAAAATATCCAATGATTTATGAAATGTAAGCAAATGAAAAATATTTGTAACCAAAATCTTAATGCAAACTTTATATCACTAATGGTCAAAAGGGCAAGCATGCAAGCACAGAATAAATTATATGTGTTTCATCATAATTTATGCCAAGTTTTGATGAACACCTATTGAAGGGTTTAGAAAAATAAGCAAATGAAAAACTTAAACCTTAATAATTGTTGAATTCACAGCTATTGGAAAAGTGACTGCTACCATATATGTTTGCTTATAAGTTGAGTCCCACTGCAAACTGAACAGATCCAGATCTGATGATGCACAATGTGCCAGCAGATCTGTGCAGTTTTGTTAGCATTAATACGTAGAACAGACAACACAGACCCTAATCTACAGGTGCATTATGCTATGGCAGATCATGATCTGTGTTATTTGCAGCTTGACTCGACTTAGAAATGAATATATATGCTATGTTTTGCTTCCTACTAATGTGAGGTCAAAATAAATATCCCCCTCTGGAGTAAAGCGGACACTCCATCCCCTCAATTGTCCTGTATGTAACAAATGATGACATCAAAATAATATTGACAAAGGTTTGCTGACTACTACTATAAACTTGTAGTTTTATATCATGAGAAAAAAGTAATGTTATTTTTTTCAAAATGATCTTGAATTTCATCATAAGAAAAATCTACAACATTTTTAGAAGTGAATATCATATACGCATCATTAGCATATTTTCGACAATAATAAAAATAAATTGATTTTAAATGTTTTTTCTGAAATATACTCATCAATGATTATTATAATGCTGCAAATGTTTACAAAAAAAGCAGTAAAAATGATTTAATTGTTATGTGTTCATGTTTCACTGATTAAGGGATGAAAAAGTGATGGACTTTGATGCAGAAAAATGTTTATCTCATTCTTTTTTAAGGCAAGACCAGTTCTGTAAAATTTAGTTAAGCATAAAATTTACCATTTTACTGTATTACAAGGAGGTTATTTGTTTACTTGTCTGTTTGGACAAGTTCAATCAATCCAACGGGAATGGTTTGTGTCAAGACAATACTGTATAACACAGTATTCAAGAGGACTAGACTTGTACTAGACAGATACCAAGCTGAACGACTTACATATCAAAAGTCACATGCAAGTCCCTGAAAACTCCATTTGGCAGCTCCACAAGTCTGTTGTAATGCAAATTTAAATAGGTCAAAGACAATCCATTCAAGTCCCCTCCATTCGGAAGCATGTACAACTGGTTGTAAGATAAATCCCTGAAATGCATAATATATACAGTGGGTTGTTTGTCTTGTAAAGCAAAATAAAATAAATTTTCAGTATCATAAATTAACTATAAAGTAAACAGTGTAAATCACAATAGAGTATCTAAGCATATCTATATAATGACTGTTACATTACACATTAATAGAAAAATGTAGATCAAAAACGGTTGTCATAATTACTCAAATATACATGTAACATGTTCTGCTATGATACTATTTATTATAGAATTTATACAGTAAACATTCAACAATATTGTAAATGTCATATATCACTATCTGTCAGAGTACCATAATTTACATAATATTTCTTACCTTTTAATTTTTCCTACATAGTCAATCCATAAAAATTATAATTATTTGTTGGTAATAAATTTTCATATAATGAAGTTTGTTTTAATTTTGAAAAAATCATTTTTCTTAAAAATGGAGTTCAAAATCAAAAGATAAACACGTTTGAGAATTAAAGAATAAATGCAAATACTGTATAAAAATTACAGAAAAATGATTTTTACTGAAAATGTGTTCTATGCTTTGCTTGTCTATAGTCTAACATTTGTATGCTTATTTTTATTAGAGCTTTTCTCAAAAGAACCCTGAGTAAAGTAATTTTTAGCCATTTTAATGTACATTAAAAATGGAATTACTAACAGACTTTTGACTGTTTTGTACATCTAAACAATCAAATCATATTAAAATAACAAATCATCATCCTTCATTGAGGGCCAAATTTTGAGGAAGTCTTAACAAATATTGAAAATATTGCATGTAATGTTTGGCAAATCCTAATGAAATAGTTCTCCATTATTAAACTAAATCCATCTATTTGGTTCTTAACAGTGTGAGAGAAATAGTCTCTACTTTCAAAAATGTCTATGTGGAGAATTTGTACACACCACAAGCTTTACGGAAATAATTATAATTAAAACAGAGACTCAATTAAAACTCAATAAACCATACTACTTTTTAACTATGTTTGATTTTACTGGTGAAATTTGTAGTGTAAACATGTAAAGCTTGTGGAAATTCATTGTTATGTCAGTTCACATTTATGATCTAAAAATCTTTTCTTTAAATTCCTTAGGTGTCCTACAAATCAAGTAATTTCTCTCAGGTGCTATTTTTATAAGTGCATAACAGATCAATGACACATTTGTATTTGCTGACAGAAGTGTTATATCATAGAATAACAGTAAAAATTACAGCTTTACACAATAAAAAAATGGATGGAATAATTGACATGTGAACCATCACTAAAATAGCTAATTCACCCAACACTCAGGCACTGCTATCCAGACTGGCTTACAGGTGAACTGCATATACGATACATTATAGCATAAGAAGAACTAATAGAAGTAATCTAACTAATTAGCATTATAACACAGTATATAAATATAAATCTTTGGCATTCCTTGGGTCTCACTTTCCATTGCATGAGGTTAGTGTAGTAAGATGGTTGAGAAGTAATTGCAGTATCTATGAGACAGAATCGCCAGTATGACTGATGTCAGGGCTGAATGGCCAGCATGCCCTATCTATGAGGCGGAATCACCAGTATGCCTTATAGCAGGTCCCTATCTGAGGCGGAATCACCAGTATGACTAATGGCAGGTCCCTGTCTGAGGCAGAATCACCAGTATGACTGATGTCAAGGCAGAACAGCCAACATGCCCTATCTATGAGGTGGAATCGCCAGTATGCCTGATGTCAAGGCAGAATTGCCAAGATTTGAGGTGGTTTCGCCAGTATAAATGACTGACATAACTTAAGGCAGAATTGCCGCTGTATTGCGGCAGAGTCGCCATAACTTGTTGTGTCTGTAAGTCAAATGGATTGCGGACAGAATGCCCAAACTACGCTGCATGCCAAGAATGGCATTGCATTAGTATGCAGCGGAGAGCCCCAAGGATTGGTTATGTATGACCAAGAAGTACCTGCGGTTCTGTTAAAATAAACATGAAATACATTAGCCATATAAGCAGTTAGGATTGTGAAACATGAATCAATGCCATGTTAAGAAACATATGATCATAAATGGATAATACTGTAAGGATTTGGTACCAATGTGTTATTGTTTAGAGATCCATGCCTGCATACAATATTATGGTGATAACAAGACTAAAATTACAGTATAGTTGTAAGCAATGCTGTGATGCAAGAATCGGTAAGAAAGTCTTATAAGATGAAATTAAACATGTATGATTAGAACCGCAATGTTCATGGCTTATTCCCCATTTGGGATCAATATATAAATAAAGTTTTATTTTTCACAGACAGCTCTAAAATCCACTCTGCGGTCTTTAATACAGTTAATGTATTTCAATAATCAAGTCAGATGCACAAAATAGATTTGCAGTGTAAAGTCAGTAAGCTGATTGAACCAGAAACATAATAGATACAACAAACCACATGTTGGAAATGCAGATACTACTGGTGCTTAAATGCTGCCCACTGCCAATGAATCTGCTGATACTGCTTTATAGAACACATTGTGAACACACCACCAGTACAAAACACACCTCAGGGAGACTGAATCTGATGATCACACTCCATAGAAAAACTGCAGAATTTCAAATGCAATGAAACTCTTGGTGCAATACACTGAATCTGCTTACTCCCTTCTCAGATAATTCCATGTAAAGAATCTGAAGGATCACATCCAAAAGAATACACTGACACACACCAACTAACCTACATTAGAACATACACACTTCCACCAAATGCACTCTATCCAAGAAATGCATACACTAAACTGCTCATATGGCAGTACTTCATGAATGAATTGGTAGATCTACACATGGCCTGCTGTGAATGGCATCATTTGAGGTCCTGATATAATATAAATAAAAATCAGAAGTCGAACAACCTAGTGTTTAAAGAAGGTGGTCGTCAATCCCAGCATTATCTGCTGTAGTGGCAGCCCCTATCCAAAAGGAGTGCCCATTAAATTTGGATTGAGGATAACCCAGTATGTGCAGGAGCAGACCAAAAAATGACTGAAGGCTTCATAACCTGATAAATAGACCATTTGTGTCTGTGGACTATGTGCCATCTGTAATAATGGGTCTACAGTTTCGTTTAGTAGAGTATCAGTTCCTACAAGATTGGGCATGGGTGAGAAGTTTTCTCTGCTGTTGGAACCAGATGCCAGAATTTTCCATCTGAAAATTAGTCCAAGATTTGCATCAGTAAAAAGCTCAAAATCTATAGCAATAGTAACATCAGAGATCAAGAATTTTTTTTTAATTCCATTGAGCCATAAAGTCACTCTACATCTTTAGATCTAGTCTACATTTGCTATTTATTTTCACATAATAATTCAATTTGGTAATAGTTGTTGACAAGGATATTAGAAATGAAGGGGAGACCAACATACTTATTGTAAATGGCCCCAAAAAACTCAGAATTTCCTCTTCGTGCAAGATTTCCTTTGCTGGAAAGTTTTTATCAGTGCAGCTAATCTGCTCAGCTTATCTTCTGGCAATCTAGCTTCCATTCTTCTGAGTATAGAATTATACCCAACTATTCCTTGACTGGTGACAGTCCTAAAGTCTTGTGGGGAACAATTGGAATAGATAACCTATTGAAAATCAATGTGATTAATGCCATAGTTCTTTCAGTTGGTAAATCAGGCTCATCAATGGACAATAAAAAATCATGCAATAAATGCAAGAAATGTTATATACCATAATTATGTTGAGCTATCCACAAAATTGCTCTGGACATTGTATCAAAAATCTTAGGACTACATCTACTACAAAATACAAACTTAGTGTAGAAATAATATTTGTTCCTCCATAGAGAGGCCACAATGATTGGAGTATGGGAATTAGCCTGTCTTGCACATATTAGCACCCATTCCTAACTGCACCAGAATGTGAATAGCATCATCTATTTTTATATATGAGAGAGAAAAATCATCTTGCTGATTAAGGCATTGATAGTCGTTCATGCTCTAGTGCACTGTGAGGAGCAGCCAGATCTACTATAAGTCTGTACTTATCTGATTATTTGCTTTGTTCTACACCCAGGGGGGATAATCTGGAATAAAATAAAGACTGTACTTGCCTGATTATTTGCTTTGTTCTACACCCAGGGGGATAATCTGGAATATAGTAAAGACGCTACTTGCCTGAATATTTGCTTTTACTAAATGCAAGGGGATAATCCAGAATATAGGAAATAGTGGAATGTAATCAGGTTGTAATATCACTGATATCAAATTTTTACACTTGAAAAAAGAAGTAGGCTGATGAGAAAGTACCATATGAAAACCATAGCAGAGACCATTTATAAGACAGTCCACAAATTCTTTATCAGGATGGCATTGCAGTGTCTAGTGATGTTGATGGGTGTGGTTGCCTGAAAAGTTGTTAATACTATATCCTGATTTAGTCATTGAGGTTTTGTAGGCAGCTAGTCATCATGTTGCACTTGGGCTGTGATGTGTTTTTTGCAAGACAAGCACATGTGGCATTACTACAATTTGCTTAAAACAACCATTTCTTCCATTGAAATTATTACATATATCTTTTTAGGTAACAGATAGGTAACAGAAGCCTGAATCATGAGCAAAACTCATGCAATGTATGGAATGGAACAACCTTGTAAGCAGATAAGACATATGTTTTAGTCTGGGATTGATTCTACTCCAGTCTACTTTAATGGTCATGGAGCAACAGTAAATGGCTGCTTTTCATGCGAATTCTATGTGGTACTCATAATGCTGTACTTCTTATTGTTACGGCATGCATTTGCATCATCTCTTTTTGATATAGACCCAATTCTTGAGTTCTGGAACGAAGGCATTATACAAGCATCCAGTACATTTCAGTGTTATATATCTATTATATACATATATCCAGTGCATTTCAGTGTTATGTATCTATATACATATATCCAGTGCATTTCAGTGTTATGTAATTATATACATATATCCAGTGCATTTCAGTATTATATACCAAAATAAATACATCCAGTACATATCAATATTATGTTTCCCTAATCATTCATTCAGTACATTTCAGCGTTATGTATCTTTATACATATAAACCACTCCCTCAATAACTCGTGCCCTGATAACTGACAAACCTTCTTATAATGTGGAGTCAGGCATGGATCCCATTTTTATACTAGAAAATACCCCAAATATTGATCCCTATTTGTTGAACTTTAAGAAAATCACAATCAAAATTGGTAATGGAAACTTTGATATATTGTTTGTTTTATCAATAAAACCGGTAGATAGGACCTGTAATTTTTAATCAACATTATAAAATATCAAATTTAAAAATAAGTCATACAATTATTTACATTTTCTTTCCATATATTATTCCTAGTACACAACAATTTTCGATATGTAAGGAAATTTTGATCAATGAAAATGTCACTTACGCTGAGTGGAGGCAGTACTTTAATAAATAAATACAAATTAAATATTTATTATCAATTGAAATTTGTGTTCAAGTTCTATCTTTTAGTTCCTTTTAAGTGTAATCATCATAAATGCAATGTGTCCTCTTGTAATTAAATGTAAAATGTGTCAGTCTAACATAACAGCTATGTCCATGAATGTTTCTCTGAGAACCTAATAAGGTGTCAACCATGTTTTGATAACTGACTTGCGGAAGTATTTGTTGTATTGTTGCACTGAATTAAAACTGGCCTTCTTGCATTATCAGGTTATTTCACTTCATTTGATCAATGGAACACTAATAAATGTTATTGTGTATATAATGTAAACTACCTTAAATTAACCGACTCATTGGTAACTGTGATCAAAGATAGCAAGGCAACAAAGCAAACTGAATATTTCGTAAAATAAAGAGTTTGGTTTCATAAGATTCTCGAACTGGCACTTAGTGATATCCTCCAGGATGATAAGAAGTTTCATTATTACTTCCATTAAAATCATGACACCAACACTGCAATAACTGAACAATACAAAAATTGAGATTCAATGTAGACAATTGTCTCACTAAATAAATTTTGCTTGTTTTTGAAAAAAAAAGAATCTTGTTTGGTAGTGTATCACTAGTTAGTCTAAGTCACTGCTCTTTTGACTCCTGATTTGGCAGGATACTATTACATATCACTACAGGAACCAGATTCATAAAGAAAACAAAGAGCAGCAATACAATACACAGATGTTATTGCATATACATGATGGTTGTTGAAACCATTTGGAACGATCTTTCACGTGTTAGACATTAAATGTTATTTTAAACAGAATAATGAACAACTTCAGTAGAAAAAGTGCATCATAAAAAATATTTTTGACATGATTGTAAAATGAGATTCAGTCAATAACAAGCCCAGTTCTATAACCCCATCCCCACACAGTTTTCTAGATGTCTAAGCAATTGTTTTCAATATTTGGAGGTCCCTTGGTAACTTGCATCCTCGCTTTTAGATTAGAATGGTCTATGTTTGTGGATCCCATTGTGCAAAATTTATTGAGGAAGAGGTGTATACAGTACTTTTCAGTGTTATTTATCTCTCTCTCTCTCTCTCTGTATATATATATATATATATATATATATATATATATATATATATATATATATATATACATCTAGTACATTTCAATGCTATGTATCTCAATGCATATATCCAGTACATTTCAGTGTTATGTATCTATTATATGCATACATCTAGTACATTAGTGTTATGTATCTCTATACATACATCCAGTACATTTAAGTGTTATGTATCTCTATACATACATCCAGTACATTTCAGTGTTATGTATCTCTATACATACATCCAGTACATTTCAGTGTTATGTATCTCTATACATACATCCAGTACATTTCAGTGTTATGTATCTCTATACATACATCCAGTACATTTCAGTGTTATGTATCTCTCTACATACATCCAGTACATAGTACATTTCAATGTTATGTATCTTTAAGATTTATACAGTGCTACCCGCTTATATTGACATGCTCAGGCTGGTATGATTAATGAAGGCATAATATTGTATACACTGACAAGTGCTAATGAGGTATTAAAAGAAAATGATTTTTACAATACAATATTTTAACAATGTCAGCTCAATACATTTAAAATTTTTCACAGAAATCTTTGTGAGATGCCCCTCTCAACTTTCCTTAACAGCCAGATATTTAGTTTCCAGATACTGTAAATTTAATCAGCATTTACACTACTGTTAGTGGCGATCATAAATAAAATTAAAATAAAATATGAAACTTTCACAGTACAATAAAACTGTTTTAATCACTGATCACTTTGGAAAATGCAAGAATCAGATTAGATTTAATTGCTTTTATTTAAGTGAACATGAGAGGCCAACATTATAGGACCAAACAAAAGCCTGTTGTTTTTTAAATCGGACAGCAACAATCAACTACTTGTTGAATAAAGTACATGTAGAAACTGGCCTCTTGATGGCACAAATGATAAGGTGGTAAAATTAAAGCCTGGTGGCAAGATCAACTAATTGTTGAACAAAGAATGGGCAGGAACTGGCAGCTTGTCTAATGATAGGACAACAAAGGATTTGTTCAAGTTGGGACCAAGGGATTCTGTCAACATAAACCTTTTTTTTTTATCTTGATGTTGACATAAGCATGACAATTTTGGTAGTAATAGTAGACCAAGGGACTGGGACTTTGCTTTATCGTCCACATAAGTGATGTCGATATAAGTGGATAGGACTGTAGATCGAGTGCATTGCAGTGTTATGGATCTATACACATACATCCAGTACATTTCAGATTTATATACCTATAAACATACATCCAGTATATTTCAGTGTTATGTATCTATATATATATATATATATATATATATATATATATATATATATATATATATATATATATATATATATATATATATACTTACATCTGGTACATTGAGGTGATGTGATCAAAAGTGCCATCTTCAATCCAGCCAATCTCATTATTTTGCAGTTGCACAGAGCCAGTTAATGGACAATTCTTAAAATGGCTTTTAAGGATCTGTGGTATTTGATTACTGGACAAGTATCTGAAAAATGAAAGCTAATGGATCATATGATTGATATAGTGAGTTAGTTGGTCTAACAGTATTTATATTTCGGCATAAATAGCAGTCTAACAGTGTTCAAATAAATAATTGTGAATTTAAATTCTTTTATGGTGTATCAATTTTTGATGATACTGTGCAATAAACCATGAGCATAAAAACCATATGAATGAGTCATCTGTGGCAACAATAGAATTTTCTCTCCAATCTATGAACTTAAATTTTGAAGAAAAAAATGTCACTTGGCACAAAACCACATAAATGAATATAATGTACTCACAAAAATAAGTGAATTCACTGAATATATATGTAAGGACAGAAAAATACAAAGTTCAGCAACTCAGCAAAATTCAGTGACAAACCAGCTAAATAGACTTCACTCCCTAACACACAAATTGAACTATTCAAGTACCGAAAACAATCTTTCCACAAAACCACAAAAATGAATACCCACAAAAATAACTGAATTCACAGCATATACTTGAAGACAGACAAATATACACTTCATCAGCTCAGCAAAAATAATTCTGAGGAACAAAACAGGGCTCTCACATCATCCAATGAAGAATGATTCAAATAGGCACATGAGGGACCAATAGTCCTAACTTCAAAGGGCTTTAACAATTTATGAATGAAAAGTTCCATCCATTGAGAGACTGATAAACCTTCTTGATGAGGACAATGGAAATGGTGGATGCTGAGATATTAGCAGACACCTGGAAATGGTGGATGCTGAGATATTAGCAGAACCTGAATAGGAAGAGATGTTTCTTTCCCTTTTGAGATAGCTAAAACATTGGAATGCCTTGACTGGGCAGAGAAGTCTGTCGTGATATTGTTATGTGACAAATGCTCATACTCAGTAGCAAAGAAAAGAGTAAAAGCCAACAAGCTTTGTATATTTTAACAAAACAATTTATTTCCCTAGACAACAATATAAAAATTGGTAAATAGGACATACAATATGTCAATATAAACCAAACTGTGATCCTAAGAATGAAAACACAAGTCCTATCACTAAATAGTCCTATAAGAATCCAGGTTCGAGTCCCAACGATGTTCACATATGGAAGATGATGACGAGAAATGTAGTCCAATGTATGAATAACAATAATTCCTCAATTGAATCACAATCTTTGTTTCTGAATAATTCCAGAATAAATTTCCTTGAATAAATTTCAGAATTTTTAAAGAAAACTCAACTTGTTGAGTTTCCAGGGGAATAAATTATTAAATCCAAAAATCAGATGAAGAACAAACAATCTAGCAACAAGTTAAAACATAAACCTTGTTCCTTGTCAGCTGAGGTACAATACAACCAACATGTTGGAGGATTCATTATTTGGTTGACACACCCCTGTAAGGCTAAAAGTATTGCACAAGTTCAAATTGCTCACTTGCATAGTAGCTTCTTCCTGGGACCATAAACACTGAAGAACTATCTCTTCTGACTCCAGGTGAGTGCTGCTGCCTAAATGTGACATGTCAATGTTTAGGCACAGGGTTTGGGGCACAGAGCTTATCAAATTGCATTGGGACTCGGGTCAGAAACAGGTCTTAATTGGCTTACCAATTCAAGTGACAATGAATATTCTGAGTCAACTGTGAATTCATATCTGGTTTCCAGTTCACTAGAAGCAGAAACTACAAAGGATACAAGTATAGTCTTGCCAGTGAAACCATGAAGTCTAAGGTCCCCATGAGATATAGACAGAGAAGAGAGAAGTGTTGATGTGAGAGATGTGACAATAAAAGAACCAGGATTATGTTCCCAGTGGAACAGAAACTGACTGATGGTTGCTGAGGAAATTCATTCCCACCCAAATAAGCAAAATCCTGAGAAAGTGGTCAGCTCTGATTCTAATTTCTCTAGGTTATATGAATCCTTATGCTGTATTACTGTGGACTAGGAGTGGTACAGATATTGCAAGAGGGACTCTTTAAAGCCAGCATATATCAACTAGTCATTTAAATATTGGCAGATGGAGATCTCCCAGAGCCTACATGTAGGCAACAACTGTCTCCAACAACACAGTAAAAGCTCTGCAAGCAGAGGCTAGACCTAACAGCAGAGCTTGAAATGGGAGTATCTACCCATCAAGGCAAAACTGGAAATATTTCCTGTGTGGAGGTGTCATGCATATTTAATTTACATTGTTAGGGTTTTATAAAATTATTTCTGTTATTTTATCATATTCTCTTGATAATGTAACATTGTATGTTGGTCTAGACCTTGTCCAAAATCAAGTTTAATTTTCTACTAGATCTGAATCATTGATTTTTTAAAATTCTGTAACAACTAATATACAGCTAAACTATTCTCTGTGTATGGATTAACTATTAGGAATATAATCTTTGCAATGACATTATATTTACCATGTTCTTTATTATAATCATATTATCCAGTAAATATTAGGAACCTTCTGAAAGGTTATTTTCCATTATACAATGGGTTTTTATAGAAGATGCTAATTGGTTCCTGAGGTCAAGTAGAGGACTAGATAATTTTGTTTTTTTCTTCTAGAAATTATTCATTTGTGCTTTAAGATCATAGCAGAATCATTTGTTTTACTGTTGTGTCCAGTTATTCTTTTGAGCTGAAATGTTATTTATTGAAATTATTTATTGAAATTTTAAATTATTCGGAACTTTAATCATTAGGACTTTCGTCTGTAATTATATGATTATTTTGAATTTAATTCACAATAAGGTCTTTTTAACATTTTCACTTTGCATTCTAGGGAAATAAATTAATTGTTGAATTTTTCAAAAATTGTTGCTTTTCACTCTTTTTAATCACTATTTTTAAGACTTCAGAGTCACAAAAGAGGAACACAGTCGATGTGAAGGTGTTCATCCTATGACTCAATGAAGACTGCCCTGACTGAGGTGGTAGTCTCCATGGTTCCGACTGAATAAATGTGTTTAGGATGGAAAGATTAATGAAAAGCTGAAACTTTCTGCCATTTTTGGACACTAGCAAAAAAATATGATCAAAAAGCTGGAGACTGGTCATTTGCAACCCTCACTATGGTGTTTTCCACAAATAGGTGTGCACCTCTGGAGACTGGTCATTTGCCACCCTCACTATGGTGTTTTCCACAAATGGGTGTGCACTTCTTCTATTTAGCTACCACTGCCACATTTATACATCACATGCAAATAACTATGCAATCCTATTGTAGATAACACTTGCTTATTCCATGCTGTTGCCTCTATCTGCTAACTTCAGCACTACCTCAATTTTTAGTGCCTCACATATGCATATGTTAATATTGTGTTAACTTAATGTTTATTGGTTGAAAGAAGCATCTTCCAACAAAAATGTATAGTATAGTGGAAAATAACCTTCCAGAAGGTTTTTGATGTTTAACAGATAAAATTAATTATAATAAAAAAACATGAAAAATAAGATGTCCTTGACTAGGGCAAAAATAATTAACAATTAACAAAACCTAATTAACAAAACATCGAGAAACTATTTAGCTTTGCATTAGTTGTTTACTAAATAAAATGAAATCAATGATTCAGGTCAAGGTCTAGTCTACAAATCTTACATTATCAACAGCATATAATGAAATAAAAATAAAATTTAAAAGAATTTAACTAACAAACAATGCAAATTTAATATACATAACAGGGGTGTGATCTGATCCCCTTCCCTAATTGGTTTAGAACATGCTGACTCCATATCTATAACAGGTCTGATTTGTAGAATGAAGACTCACAGGATGTATCAACTGGATCCCTGTCCCTTTACCATTGATGGGACTCCTCTGACCAGTGACCAGTACTTGACAACCAATGACCTGAGCCTGGTATACATTGCCCAGTGGTGCCCACTGACATGTTCAAGACTGGTCAGGTGACAATGATCTGATACGTCTCCATTGGACACAATTTCAATTCTTTCCATTCTCATGGATGTGTAATCTGGTCTCTGGCACATGCACTGGGCTGCTGATCCTGATGGAGTCCTGCAACTCTTTAGGGTCTCTAGTCTCTGGCACATTCACTGGGCTGCTGATCCTGATGGAGTTCTGCAACTCTTTAAGGGGCATTATTATCTCTCTACTTCAAGATCCCATATGCCCCTGGGATTAGGGATTACCTACCCTAGACTACTGTGACTCTTCAGAAGTTTTATGACTCTTGACTTTGTACGGGACAGATCCAATACTCTCCTGGGGCCATGGACTGTAATCAGATTTGTGACTTTTCAGTGTGTCTCTCAACTTTTTCAGCTTCATCAGAGACAGGTCTCTCACTCCTGGGATAAAGTGATTAATTTCATTGCCTCCTTTCACTGAATAGTTATATTCTAACTCCTGTAGGACTCCAAATTAAACTGTCCCAAATGAGTAGTATTCTTCTCTAGGGAAAAGGAAGATCACCTAGGATAACAGAATATTGGGGGAAAATGGACATTTCTTCCTACCTTTATAGGTGCACTGACTTTCACCCAGTTCCAAAACACCACTGTGCCATGGACACCAGAATGGGCAACAGAAATGTATGCACTTTGCACCAGGTAACAGTGTGTGGGGGGTAAGAATCCCAGGGGGGCTTCTTGTGCCCTCATTTTCCAACATTTTGCAACATTCCTGAAAAGTACATACTGCCAATCTGAAAAGTACATACTGCCAATGCCAAACTCTTGGTAACTAAATTTTTCATACAAATAATTTTTACTGAAGCAGTGTAATAAAATTTGTTTAATGCAACAATCAAAATCATACTGCTTAAATGAATAGTTACTCCAAGCAGAGCAATAAAATGTAACAATGAAATTAACACTGCCTAATGAAGCGAGTACTTATTTGTAAGTGTGTTAACATAGCAAGGCTATAAATATATTTCAATTCAGTAAGCCATAATGGCAAAGCAAGTACTTATTAAATAATCAATTTCCACAACCAATGAACAGAGCAATTAAGGGCACTGCCTAAGCA
This sequence comes from Potamilus streckersoni, assembly GCA_016746295.1. Taxonomy (NCBI): domain Eukaryota; kingdom Metazoa; phylum Mollusca; class Bivalvia; order Unionida; family Unionidae; genus Potamilus; species Potamilus streckersoni. The sequence continues at coordinate 1,703,042 of JAEAOA010001797.1, read as the reverse complement.
GTAATTATTATTTACCAAAACTGATGACCAAAGGGGAACAATTCTTGAACCACAAATGTATAGTGGTTCTTACAATGGGCAAAAATATAATCAAGTAGTGCTGAAGCAAGCACTAAAATAATATTCTGGAACTACCATACAAGATGAATTACTTACCTTAACACCAGGTACAAGAGATGGAAGAACAGATAAGAGCATTGCAAGATAAACACAGTGCAATAAAGTCCCCATAATTATCAAGAGACCAAAAATTATAATCAATAAATTCTAGGACTATCTTATTTTCTAGGACTGAGAGGATAAACATTCAATTAAATCCAAAATATTGAATAATTTGCTGAAAATGTATTTAACAAATAAATGAAGACAATTTGCCAAGAGTGAATTAAACAATTTTTAGCATTACAAGCATCTTGTGAACAGAGGAAGAGTATCCAACATTAGCCAATGACATGGTAGTCAGACTGGTTCTGGATTTTCTCTATTTAAGATTTCCAGAACAATTCAGAGGTTGGAATTATGAACTCAAATGAAGACCCTTTGAGTACCTGAAGGTAAGCAAGGTAATAGTGACAGGCATTGAGTTACTGCTATTAAAAGAGATGTATTGTACTGGAACTCAAAACATCAATTCAATCTGAATATCAATCTGTATGGTTTTTATCCTTTTCAGAAAGAGTTTACCATGGTATGATTCTAGACTTACATGCTTTGAAGTGATGTGCAGTTTTCAAAGGCATCTGGTGGCAGATAGTCTATCTCATTGCTGGACAGATCCAGGTGGTTGAGTTTTGTCAGATTGCTAAATGGGTGTTTGTGAAGAAAGTGGAAGTCATTCCCTCCAAGGGTTCTGAAAGAATTGAGAAAGACAATTATAATTTTCCTTCCCTCTGTGTCTGATAAATTACTATTCCTTTCAAATGAAAGAACTTGTTCATTTCTAAGAGACCTGGTAGTAATCATATGATAATGGCATCTGGCTGTCAGAGCAATGTTTTTTCAATCATGCAACAAAAACAAGAGTAAGATTCTAACTGATAACACTTGCACATTTCCAAATGGACGAGTATTTTAAGAAACATTGATGATGTGATTGTGCTAAAAACTTCCTTTGTGTTTCCTTTCTTATGCCAAAAAAAGAAATTTGGAAGTAAAACTGGCCATTTTGAATTGCCATTATCCACATGGTTGTGATTATGTCATAATAACTCCTTGGTGCCTCTAAACTACATGCTATCATTAACAGTGATATAAACAATAATTTTGATGTCACAGAAATTATTTTGTTTAAATGTCATAAATACGGAGCATGAATAACATGAAATTTTTAAAATGCAGTTATTTCACTAGTAGTTGACACACTATCAGGTGTTAATTTCAAAACCTGTCTCTTTAAAACTATTCTTGTACCATTTATATAAGTCAGGTGTTCATCTAACTTTAGCTATTCTTATTAAGTTTAATCAGATGTTCATCTACCAAAACTTACCAATGGGTGAATTATCAATCACCATAATTACCTCCCTCATTTTTTCTTTTAAAGTGTCAAATTTATTGGACTCACATCAGAAAATGATGAGAGTGTTCTAAATGGATGTGATTGTCATAGCCACTTCCCTAATCATGTTCAAAACTTTACACTGGCAAATTTGATTCCATCAAAACATACATGGATATTTCCATGCAATACCTGGACTTAATACAGTGGCAAATTTGATTCCATCAAAACATAATGGAAATTTCCTTGTAATATCTGGACTTAATACATTGGCAAATATGAATCCATCAAAACATACATGGAAATTTCCATGCAATACCTGGACTTACTACATTGGCAAATTTGATTCCATCAAAACATACATGGATATTTCCATGCAATACCTGGACTTAATACAATGGCAAATTTGATTCCATCAAAACTTAATGGAAATTTCCTTGTAATATCTGGACTTAATACATTGGCAAATATGAATCCATCAAAACATACATGGAAATTTCCATGCAATACCTGGACTTACTACATTGGCAAATTTGATTCCATCAAAACATACATGGATATTTCCATGCAATACCTGGACTTAATACAATGGCAAATTTGATTCCATCAAAACATAATGGAAATTTCCTTGTAATATCTGGACTTAATACATTGGCAAATATGAATCCATCAAAACATAATGGAAATTTCCTTGTAATATCTGGACTTAATACATTGGCAAATATGATTCCATCAAAACATACATGGAAATTTCCATGCAATACCTGGACTTAATACATTGGCAAATTTGATTCCATCAAAACATACATGGATATTTCCATGCAATATCTGGGCTTTATCTAATTATTACTATTAAGATACAAATACAAGATATATAAAAACAATAAGCAGGCTCGATATCATGCACCTTGCTTACAGAAGACAACAGTCATTAATGTTATTATTGTTGTTGTGGATTTTAATGGCATTTTTCAGCACACAATAGACTACATGGCAGCCAGCAGAGGATAAACCATGGAAAACCCCAGTAAGAACCTCTGACCCATGGGAAGCTTCTAGCAAGTTTTCTCTCAAACCAATGTGGACAGAGGACTAACACTTTAGACCAATCAATCAGCCACAGACAGGCATCCCATAAGGTAATTATTGCAAATCAACATGATGCATTATTTAATGCATGGTATGTGGACATTGTGTTAACTTTGTGTCTTAGTGATGCCATATTTCAATACGAAAATCAACCTTCAAATTAAGAAAAGATTAACATGAAAAAAGGCCTACTAAATGAATATGTAAACATATCATATGGCATATTTTGACTTTTTTGTTCCAATTAAGCTAGAAAATTTTGAAATTCGGGAACACCTATATTAAAAGGACATTTCTACAAGTTCTAATGAAACTAGTGGCACTTATAATATGGTATTAATTTACTCTGAATGCTGTATAGGATAAATGGAAGTAAAAGTATTTTTTGTGGCTGTATCTAGGATTTTACAACAGTTAAAAATTAAATCTATATTCTAGTTTGTTTACCATACATTTAGTATACTCAAAATGTAACTACAAATGTTTCTTAATATAAAATAAGAATGAACCATAATTCTATAAAAGGCAACATACATGTATTCTGAAAATTTAGTCAACCATGCCATAAAAACACTTACAGTGTTACTAGCTGTGGTGGAAAAGCACCATTCTCAATGGCCAAAATGTTGTTGGAGGAAAGATACCTGTGTGAAAATAATAAAGTTATTGTCAAAATATTAAGTACCATGATGTGTGACTGATCTGAATGATATCATTCTTGTTGAATAATGTGTGATTGACCAGAATTATATCATTCTTGTTGAATAATGTGATACTATCAGAATGATATATAATTCTTGTTGTATTAAGTGAAATTGACCTAAATGATATAATTTGTGTTGAATTATGTGTAACTGATTGGAATATTCTTGTTGAATTAGAATTATGAGTAATTGATCATTCCTGTTGAATCATGTGTGGATGATCAGAATGATATTGTTGTATTATGTGTGATTGATCTGAATGTTATCATTCTTGTTGAATTATGTGTCATTGATCAGAATTATATCATTCTTGTTGAATTATATGTAACTGATCAGAATATCATTCTTGTTAAATTATGTGCAGTGTTTCATATCTACCCATGCATCATATATGCAGAATGTTCTGATTTGACGCACAAAAGTCAATGACAGTACATAAATTTACGAACCCCAAAGTTATGTTTTGCTGATTAACACAAAATTAAGGTTTGGTCTAAAAGTTATTGCTGGTTCAGAAATTGATGCACCCAATATTATGTTTTGTTGATTAATACAAAATAAAGGTTTGTTCTAACTACTTCATTGGCAAGACTTGCTCAGAGACAATACATGCACATCAGTTTCTTGCGCTGATGTTATCAAACTACATATGGTTACAACTGAGTGTGGAACTGGAGCTGACCTTAGGTGACCTGTAATTGTCACATCATTTGTAGCAACAGGATGTTAGAACCATAAATCACAACAGACAAGAAAGAGGCAAAAATAAATGTGGTTCTCACGAGAAAATCTTGCTTTATGCACATCCTTGCCATGCAAAAAAGCAACAATTTCCATTTGCTCAATTGTATGCCGAGCATTGTTCCAATGAAAATGGCTTCCAAGGTAAAAAAAACTTAAATTAGATTCAAAACAAACAAAATTATTTGGACATTTTTACAATCAACCGTTGATAATAGCATTGTTATCAATGTTCCCTCTAAACTGAGCGAATGAGCGATCGCTCACTAATTTTCGAGACGTTGCTCACATTTTTCGGACCGTCGCTCACAAAAATTCCCGACCAGAAAAAATAATGGCTCTATATAAATTACTCTCACACCTGTCAATTTTAAGTTAAGCCACATCCGGCGACTTCCGCCACGTCTATATCGCTCTTGGTTCGGCAAATTCTTTTGAGTTCTATATTTCAAACTCAAAGTAGTGTAGTTCAGCGCTAAAATTAATTATTTTCTAACCATGTTTAAACGAGAAGCGGAAGAAAGTTCATGTAAGTCAGCGAAAAAACGTTGCATGAAATTTAAAACGGAGTGGTTAACCGAATGTTCTGTGGTAACGGACTTACCACATGGGACCGGACAACACGTGCTCCTTGGTGAAGTTTTTGAATACTCAGAGACAGATGACATGGTATTCTGCAAATTTTGCGTTAAAGCGCGATGTACTAATGAATGGACAACAGGAAAATCATGGAGCGACTGGAAAGTGGATCATTTTAAAAGACATTTGACGCAGAAATATCATACCGAAGCGATCACAAAGCTTAGAAACCAAAGTAGAGGACTGCTGAAAACCATACTAACGGAATCTGTACAAGAACGCGAAATTAGAAAAGAATTCGCTCAAAGAAAGCAGGCAACTCCTGATGAGGTAAAGGTTTTAATAGACAATGTTCTGCTGGCTGTTAAAATTAATTCCTCAATGCTATCAGTCCAGGATATTCATGATCACGTGGCTAAGTATGTTAAAATACCAGAAAGTTGGCGAAGTAAAAACTATGCCTTTGAGTTCATCAATTGTATAAATTCAACCATCAAGACTGGTATACTGAAGGAAATTAAGCAATCAGCTTATCACACTCTGATAGTTGATGAATCCACTGACATTTCGGTGTCAAAAATGTTAATTTTATATATGAAATTTCGGAATGAAAGTGAATCAAATCACAAAACTGTGTTCGCAGGCATTATTAAAATAACATCATGCGACAGTGTGTCGATCTTAGGGGCCATTCGAAAGTTCTATTTGGAAAATGAACTGAATTTGAATCAGATGGTAATGTTTACATCGGATGGCGCATCGGTCATGCTGGGCAAACGAAATAGTGTGGCTGCTCTTTTGCGCCAGTCCATTCCACACTTATCTGAACAACATTGTGTGGCACATCGTGAGGATCTCGGCATAGATGATGCATGGAGATGCATACCCTTGATGAAGGAACTAGAAACTCTATTTCGAACCGTTTATACTATTTTTTCCCGATCGTCTGTTAAGAAGGCAAAATTTGAGGAATTTGCTAATACTGCAGAGGCTGATGCAATTTCTTTTAGACCACTTAACGAGGTCAGATGGCTCTCCAGACATTTTGCAGTGAATGCCTTGGTCAAAAACTATGATATTTTAGTGGAATACTTGCGACAAGTTGTTGAGGAAGACAACGATCCTGTTCACAAATACTGCCTGCAGAAATTAGAAAATCCAGAATATCATGTCGCAATCGTAATATTAAATGAAATTCTAGCTGAGCTAGCAGATCTGTGTAAAATTCTGCAAAGAAGTGTTCTATCAACTGTAGAGGCTTTTCAGTTTGCAAAAGCAAAAGTCATGAAACTCAGGTCACAGTATCTCGGAGATAAGCCACATTTTCATAAAAGTACACTTGATTTGCTTTCCTCATATCATTCTCCAGTGAAAACAGATTCAATTATTATGTTCATTCAGCAGACATGTGACCACATGGACCATCGATTTCCAGATGATGAATTGAAAGATTGGCTAGTGTTCGATAAAGACTGTTTCACTGCATCTGCCAATCTAGACAATTATTCGTTTGGATTTGAGCAAATCAAGAGACTCGCAGAGAAATATTGTGGTCTGCTGAGAAAAGATGGCAAATCCCTACAAGCGGATCTTTGCAACCAATATCCGGAGTTCAAAATACTGATCAAGGAAAAATTACAAATGGGAGCAGTGACAACATTTTCAGATATAGTTTCATTTACTGCCCAACAGGATCAATTCAAGGAACTATTTTCACTTTTGGACATCTGTGGCACATTCCAGGCCTCAAGTGCTGACTGCGAAAGAGGATTCAGTCTGATGAACAACATAAAGACAAAATCTAGAAATCGTCTCGAAGTTGAACATTTGGACAATTTGATGCGAATTAAATTCTTTTTAAATTCTGGACAGATGGTGGATATTGATGCGGTCTATGACTTATGGAAAACAGAAAAGAACAGAAGAGAAACTGTTTTCAAAGCCGACTAAACAGGCTTCAAGTTGAAAACTTATAATAAATTGTTTGGTATCACTTACGTCTATTTTTCAATACTTAAATTTAAGTTCTTTAAATATACATTGCTGTAATATACAAAATTGTCTAATATGCATTTAATATATACAAAATTGTCTAGTATGCATTTAGTATTTAATATTTTAAATATTTAATATTTATTTTTATTTAATACCAAAATGCACCGCTAAAACTGGTGCTCAGAAATTGCGGGTTTAAAAAATTTGTCGCTCATACGAAAAAAAAATTGCTCACTCTTGGTCACTCCTTAGAGGGAACATTGATTGTTATTGAACCAGAGGAGCATTCATCATCTAAAAATGGCAATGGTTACTTGTAAGATAAAACTTAAATTTATGTAGCAATGGTTGAAAACATACAGCTGGCTACATTTTCAAGACAAAAGTTAAGGTGAGTGAAGAATGTGATAGTGAAGATGCCTATATGTTTTGTTGTATATGTACAGTCGCTAAAATAAACCTCAATGACCAAATGTGCAAAAAATAACTTTCAGAACAAAACAATGGGAAGGCATGCTGGGTTGCCAGAAAACAAACTTGATTGAAGCCTCAGGTTCACAACACCAGGCACATTTTAATGCAGTATTACAAAGACATAGCAGCAAAAGTGCTAAAAAAGTGTATACATTGGCTGAGTGTAAAACACATTCCTTTTTTAAAATACAAATCTCTTCTTAATTTAATGCACAACTTAACATCTAATGAAATTGAAACCATTGGCATTTTAAAACATTCCACCATTCAGAACGACTTGGCTACTACCTGTTCAGAGGTACTGGAAAGCCTATCAAACGTTGTTGAGGATAGTCTTATATGTAGATTGATCAGTATGATATCATTATTGTTGAATTACATGTGACTGATCAGAATGATATCATTCTTGTTGAAATTTAGCATATAGTAATTACCATTTGATGCACCAGTATGCTATAACAATGATTCCCCACAAATGAAGCTCAAGAGTGCACATCAGAGTACACATCAGAGTGCACATCAGAGCAGAGTGCACATCAGAGTGCACATCAGAGTGCACATCAAAAATTATGATGCATAATATGCTAATTTTTAAAAACAACTACAAATGTGTCCATATGCCACTGATGCCCCCTCCATCAATATGATGCAATTAAAGGGTAAAGGTACAGGTCAAACAGTAGCCATAATTCCATGCAATTTTGCCAAAAAAATGTCAAATACAGACCCTAGTGGACATAATCACTCAGCTGGCTAACATCTGCTGAATAGCTGATACAAAAAAGGTTTGGCCAAAAATTATATGCATGAGAATGATTTCAGTTTAAATTTTTTCATATGCTCTTTACAAATTTGTTATGGAAACATTTGTTTCAAGGATTTGCATCTACATCCCTATTTGATGGCACATCAGCTTATTTGTCAAATAGTCAAAGACCCCTATGCAAGGAAGCTTTGTGCCAAAGTTGGTCAAACTACATTCAGCTGAGGTAACTTTTTTAAGATGAAGTTGTGCAAATATTTATTTCGTTTTTAAAGGAATAGCAATTCTGAAAGATATTCAAGTATAGACAATTTCTGTCAAATTTAATCTGTCTGTAATGCAACTTATTGCAAAAATAATCAAATTCTGTTTGGTAACATCATTTAATTGTTATTAGAATAATGCCTAGTGGCTTTCTGTTAGAATTTTTACATCATTGGTACAAGCTTTGCAGTGCCCTGTGTCAAATTTGTTTGAAATTTGTGCATCTTAAGAAAAAGTTAAAACACTCATTTTTCTTTTTACTGACATTGGACATGTTTTTGTTTTATTTTTAATGGTTGCTAAAACTGAAGGAAAGTCAGTATGAATTTAAACAGCATTCCAGCCAGGATTTTATCAAATTATGTTGAGCAGTTGTTAGAAGTAATTTTTTTTTCTTCTGCTTTTACTTAAGCTAGTCATATTTGATGGCCAGTGAGCATCATTTCTATAAATTTGAAAGCCCTTCATTTACACCAGAATGCCAACAAATTTGGTCAAAAGTGGTTTGGTAGTTGGAAAAAAGCTTAAAATAGTACCTGTTGAAAAATGCATAACACATGATGGATGCAAAAACATTCAATATGTTTCACTACATGGCCAGTTGTACACAAAATTAAACACATTCTAGGTCTTTTTAATATAAAGCTTCGTACAAAAAATTTTAAACAAAAAAAAATCTTTTAAAAATTCGGTAGAATTTGAAAGGCAAAATTCTATGTAAAACAGTGGGCAATAACTCAATGTGATTTTACAAGAAGAACTAATAATTAAAGTGAACAGAGGTCTTCTTAAGATAAAGTCTCATATCAATCTTGATATCAATCCAAAAACTACTGAAACTGAAAGGAACTGTTCAAAAACACAGGGAATTACTCAATAAACTTTTGCTTGAAAAGAGTAACAATCCAACCTGAACCTAGGTTTTCTAAATGTAAACCCTCAATTCAAGTCTGATTTCAACCCATAAAGTCCAAAAAATTAAGTTACTGTGCAAAATTGATGTGAAGACCAAAGTTCTATTTTAACTGCAGCCACAACAATAAAATGATTTTCCTAGAAAATGGTGAAAATATGATTAAAATCCATAAAATCTACAACAGCTATTGATCAGAAACAAAACCAAAAGGCAAAATTCTGGTTTAAACAGGGGCCATTTAAATGTATCCCAAAAAATGGTGAAACTTAACATTGGTACTGAATGCAAAGCCAAATGCCAAATTTTGTTTTATTCCATGAAGTGTTTCCAAAGTTAATGAGTTGAAATCAAATTGTGTGTTGTGAGAAGAGAGGTTGAATGGACATGGGCAATGCTGTATCTAAGCACTGCTGTAGACATGGCAGTGTCATCAGAAAGGCATTAAATAAGCACCAGTAAATATAAGTTATTTCTTGAAAGAAATGACAAAGGCTCAGGACCCATCAGTGGGCAATGTGAGCATGGGTACAAATATTGGGGTTTATTCTGCACCATAAAGTCTTTTTTGATGTCTGATCACCCAAAGTTAATGCTATTTTTCTCCTCTTACACCCCCAAATATTTGATATTTATGAACACACTTATTCTGCAAGAAAGGTGGTGAAAAATAACATCTAATAAATACATTATACACAGCTATCTCTAAGGTAAAAATCTATGAAATTACTTAGAGATGTTTTACTTTCCAGAACATATAAAAAAAATTCAAATCTTTCAAACAAAGTAGTTACTTGTACTTATGACATCAAACTCCTCACAGCCTCTACTCTTCCAGAATACATCACCGATGTAACAATGATCTAAACCATAGTTTACCAGCTCCATGGATTATAAAAGCTTGACTGGTTTATACAATTGCATCCCATCAATCACAAAGGTAAAAGAACCAGACTAAATAAATGTGTTGGCACTGACACATTACATTGTGACATCACTGACATATTATGACATATGTCCACATGCTAACTGATAACAACATCAGACTCGTGTTTCATCTACAGAAATAAAATCCTCAAGTATTTTATACAAAATATTCTAATTCTGTAACAAAGACACAAAAGAGCAAAATCCACAGTAAATATAATCTAAATTAAGTATTATAAAATTATCAAATAGTATGGTTTCCTCTGAGTGGCATTTTATGCCAAATTTACACTGCTGCAAGAAGATGGGTGAGTGGATATTTTACCACTATGAGGATTATGTTGAAACCTAATGCCAACATTTATCATAAAGTTTGGAAGGAATGAAATAATTTGTTAGCAGCCTGACATAAACTGTTCTTTTATATAATCAAGATATCAGGTAACAGTGTTCAAAAAATCAGTTTAGAATAAAGAGGTGCCTCCCCATAATTCAGTCAACAAAGTCATTCCATTCTTTTTCAAGAGTGCTCCAAAAGTAGTGATGTGATATATTCAAAAAATTCTATTATGCCTAATCTAATAACAACAACATACACATAATATGATAGGGAATAAAGAGAGGTAAGCAGCATTTTTTAAAAGGGAATCTGAGAAGAAAAAGCATGCACTAGATAAAAATAAGATTTGAGTGAATACTGGTGATGCTCTGAAGCATGAAATTGGTCTGAAGACATCTGCCATGGTATGGTGTATGCTGTGGAGAATCTTGTGTTCCAGCTTTTGGCTGAAATTGGTTGACCCATGGATATTACTGATCAACATCAGATTAATTCATACAAATGTGAAAAATGGCAGGTTTTTCTGGTTTGAGGGATAAATTACATGGCTCACAATGTGATGAAACTTTGATGTTACCTGGTTTTAATGGAACCCAATGATGTTTAGGACTAATGTCTTTCAAGTAACAGTATTATTCAGATGATTGGCTTATACAACTCTTTGCTCATAATGGCAGCATTGGGACATTGTGTATTAGCCATTCAGTCCAAAAAGAATGTTACTCATACCTGTCTGTGAACTGCAATGAATTTATTAAGTCATAGTTTATAACCACAAATACTTCATGACAATTCCACAAATTTTCACCAAAACACTCACAAAAACTCACATTTAGAACCATAATAAATTTTTCTGAAAGTGAAATTCATTTTTTTAAGCTACTGAAGTGCAAGATAATCTGAAGTACTCAACCTAAAATGAAAGCTGACATTATCTAATTAATTATGTGCATGTACATTAATTATCTACAAAAACTTGATTATCTATCTTAATTATATGTACTTCATTATCTATATGTACTGTAATGGACATGTAATTGAAATCAATCAACAAATGTTACATTTTTTGCATTTACTGAAAGTAATTTATTGAGAAACTAAAACAAAAACAAAAACCTTCTAAAAAATTCATAAACATATCATTTTTCAATGCAAAATGCAAAAGTGCACAAACTCTGCAAAAACATCTGTGCTTTGCAGAAAAATATGTAGGTGTGGTGACCATTGTCAGAAGCCTTTATGTCTAATAGACTGACCTAAAATGTCCATTTACTAAGTAAATAAACTTGGCAATACCAATGTTTGAGAATACAATTTTCAGAATTTGACATAATTTCATAAAAATCAATCTGGCTGAACATCTATACTGGTAATATAAAAAGGAATACTCACAAAGTAGTGAGAGTGGTGAGGTTTGAAAAATCCCCACTATCAACAAAAGTCAATTTGTTGCCTGACAGAGAAAGTGTAAAAATGGATGGCAGACTGGTATTAGTCTTCACAGCTGTTGGCACATACTGGATCCCATTGCTATCTAGGTATCTGTGGAAACAATAAATAACCATTCAAAATTTGAAAATGACTTTTAATCTAATTGATGCTTTGTGCTTCTATTCGAAGTTAATTAAAACTTAATGTTTGTCTATTCATTTTAAATTAATTAAAGAAAAATGCAACAACAGGTAATATGTTACAATTAACATGAACTAATTAATTAATATCAATGGTTATTTAATTTTCATGATGACATCTCATGAATAGAACAGGTGCATTTCCTAAAACAATGAGTAGAGAAAAGATTATTTTTTTCTTCAGCATCCACTGTACAAAGTGTTCTCTTACTATGTAATTAAATGAAAATAGGAAATAATAATAGAATTGTACATATGCAATGGTTTGAGATAGAGAAATTCCACCAAGGGTTGACATTCTTTGGTTTAGGAATTGGAGAAAAATAATTCTTAAACCCTATATAGAGAATATTCCAAATCAAACAGTCAAGACTAATGATTGAACCCACCACACCACTCAAACTCCACCTTTCATTGTTCAACTTCTACTTTGCCAATAAAATAGCAATAAAAAAAATTATGTGGGGTCAATAATTTTAAACTTACAGAAATTGAAGTGTTCGGATGCATGCAAAAGCCTCTAGGTGAATGCTGTCATAAATTATATTCCCTGACAAATATAAGCTTATTATGGATGTAAGGTTGCAATAGTCCGTAGAATGAATCTGAGTTATTCTGTTGTTGCTCAAATACCTGCAAAATGAAACAGAAAAATGTAAGAAAACTTATAAATATAAATAATGATAATCTGAAAAGAAAAGCAGGACAGCAGCAATAAATTATATTTTTAGGACAAAATATGTTAGGACAGTGTTAGTTGAAAATCATGAGACAGTAAAAGCTCTGAATACAGGGACATTATTAGCTGATAGGTTTGGATTCTGTTAGCGGAGAATATTGAAAGACTGGTCATTGAAAATGTTTAAAAACACTTGTTTAAGAAAGAATACTAAATCCGCAACAGCTTTGAATTGTTAAACAGTTATAACTGTAATTATGAGACAGCTAAAGTTTAGAATTTTTGGATGGGAGAATGTTGGAACAAATGCAGGTATGTGATAGTTGAAAAATATAGAACATTCAAAGACGAGGAAGAATATCATGGTCAATAATGTCAAGATGGTGATTTAACGAGTAATAATGACACAGGAGCTTAGGTCAATATAAACATATTTTTTCCATCAATGTAAGCATAACTTGTGGATTGAAGTTTAAAAATTCATTTATCCAACTTCTTTCTTAATCTAGATAAAACTATGTTTATGTTATAAACATAATCAGATCAAATTTCTACAAAGAGAAAGCGCAAATATAAATATTTAATTATAATGTGGTACTGTGAGTGAACATCGAACTGACTTCAATTTGACAAATACATTCAAATTTCAACTACTCGGTTTTCAAACCTGCCACTATGCTGCCTAACTATGTTTACATTATAGATACACCACTCCCTCGATAACTCGCGGACATTGGGGTCCAAAAACATCGACCGCGATATAAGCGAGGGCGCGAGTTATCGAGGGACCTATAACAAACAACAAATATAACAATGGGATCGACGCATAGAGAAAAAGGGGTGGGGTGGCTTGTCATGTTGAATACTCAATTAATAATCGTGCTAAGATTAACAGTGGATAAATATCTTTTCATATCGGTGTACTTTGTTTAGTTTTTCCTCACAGAGTAAAATTAATTTCAAGATAACTTATAGTATATTGAGGAAATCATCTAAACATTATTCCTCCTGGTTTCCGTTTGCTTAGCACATGTACTTCACACGTTGTGTATTACGTCACTTATTTTTGTGGTGAATGGTATACATTCTAATTTTATTGTTTGATCCAAAGTAGACGGGGTTTTTTTTCAAATACAAAAGAATGAAACACTTCGAAAAAAAAACCAATGTTGATCGAACGATGTGTAGATTTTTATTGCGGTAGAAGTAAAATGGAAGAAAAAAATTCACAAGGTTAACAAATTACCAACATGAATTTAATGGGTCTAAAAATTTAAAACGACATAAATTAGAACACGATAACACTTGCGGTTTGTGACACGTTTGAAAAATATCACTTCACATTTTGAAAAAATGCAAATTTCACAATATAGATTCTATCTTTACAGGCAATATATTTTCAGCCCTATAAGTCGCTCCTGCGTATATAAATCGTTCGTCCGCACTTACCATAATCACGTCTTTGGTACTGCCGGCCATTGCATGCGACTTGGTAATTTCCAACTTGGTGTAAGAAATATTATACAATTGTTTAAGAGTTATATAAAAGTCAGTATTACAATAGACTTTGCCTTGAGTCGTATTTGAATTGTTGAAAGTCTGTGACCTGCAGCACGCTGTTCCACAATCCATTTTCATAGATTCTCTTCGAGAACTAGCCAACTTGCTTTGCCACAACGATTTCCCTTCTTGGTTTTTTTTTTTTTTTTACCTTAACTCGTCTTCTTTTTTACGCCAGTCATGCACAATCTTCTCACTTACGTTGAATTTTCTTTCTGCTGCACGATTTCCGTTTGTTTTTTTTTTCGCCAATGCTACGACGTTTAACTTAAATACTGCATCATATTTTTTCTAGTTGTTGGTGCCATGATAAAACTTATTGACTTACGCTAATATAACAATTTTAAATCATACGTTATTGTGAAACTATATTTTATTAATGCTCCGTTGAATGAACTTTACGTATTTATATATCGGTCATTTCCACAACCCAAGCGAACTTCAAAGGCACTTTATACGCTACAGTGATTTTAATACATTAACGAAGACATTGCGAATTCACCTAACAATTGAATCTGTTCGCCAGCCTTCCAGTTAATTTTTTATTTATTAATTATTTGTACTTTGAAGTTCTCTCCATGAAGCCAGTCTTGGCTTAATCCCGAGTTTAAAACTAGAGCAATCATCAGAGGAAATATTCCCGCTATGTTTTTTTTTTATAACAAGCCATTGCGAAACCAACCGAAAAAATGATTATGTGTTTTATAAACTATTAAAGTAAATTATGAAGCGCTAACAGAGGTCTCGAAAACGCTTTACAGGGACATAATTCGTTGTTTAAAAGAACAAAATAATCCCAGTTCTGCATTCCGTATTTATTCGAGTACATCAAACGAACATGATGCAATAGCTGTGCGACAAGTTCAAAGGACTTTGGCAGCTTGGGTGGGAAGAGGTGCTGAAATTTACAACGACTGAATTTAGAGACTGAAAGATTCTAAGATGTACATGCCGAATAATAAAGGAAATACAATGGCAATCGTTATTTCAATATTTTTTTTTATTTATTAATAACAACAAATTTTAACACATATAACTAAATATTATTTGACTATTTAATTTGACAATCTTATAGTCTAATACTTACGTGTACCGTAAGTTTCCATCAATTGGCTTGCCAGTATACCGGCAGATGCATTTCGCTAAAGCCCAACATCACTGCCTAACAGTCACAGTCGTTAAAAAAAATTATTTATCGTATAAGTCGCTCCTGCATATAAGTAGCACATGTCATTTTTAAAAAAAAACGAAAAAAAGTAGCGACTTATACCCCGGAAAATACGGTAATCACCATTTTCGATGATAAAAACGAACTATGTATCAAGAATAAATTTGCCAATTTACAATTTGTTATCACGACTTTTTTCAAGTTTAACACATTTTAAAATATATTTTCCTTAGAAAAAAAATCGGGAGCCATGCCGGACACCACGTTATAAGCGGGTTCGCGAGTTATCCGGGCGCGAGTTATCGAGGGAGTGGTGTACTTAGCTGGAGCCAGTTCATAAAACACATATGTTTATTAAGTTTATACCTAAATTTTGATTAAAATTGTTACTTACTTTTTGTGGATATGAAAGAAGAGTTGTACATGTATGTGCTTTATTTTATTGTGTGCACAACAACGTAACTATGAATATAATAGATAAGCACAAGGAAGATACATTACATCCAATTATGTCACCCTGTTTACATAAAGTCGTTATCATTATTTTTATCCTTAATAGTATTGCATTATGGGATTGAAATTGGGGAAACAACCCAGTAAATATCATCTTTTATGTGAATCAATATACAATAATGCCAACAAAGCTGAAACTTAAAATGCTTCAAGTACCATGTATTTTATTTTTAATATTGTAAAACAAATGTATGGAGAATGTTCTGTAAAATACAGTCTCATATTCCTTCCAAACAAACTCATAAAATGAAACATGACTTTAGCCTCAATGGACCATGTGGAACCTATCTAAAATCTGCAAAGAACTACATTGTAATTACTTCATTAATGATAACAAATATTAAAAAATTAACCTCTTAATTTTATCCATTGAAAAAATTAAAAAAATATTGATGACAGTCGAACATAATAGAGGCTAAACCTTGATCAAAACACAGTCAGTCAAGCTACAGGATCACAATGAGATAAAAACACTTAACATAAGGTGTCATAGAAAAGTTACAACAAAAATTATTTCGATTTAAAATATCTACATGCATTTTAGCCAATGTTGTGGACAACCATTGCTGTCATCCATCACCTCTGTCTGTTCATGTGATAGGATATTAGGGGTATGTCTTGTATTTAAGGATCTGAGGATATTTATGACAGATTTACCATCACAAATAGAGTTAGTCAATGAGAAAACATATTTACAATGATAAAGCTACAATTTACATTCTAGAATCCTCAAAATACAAATCTGTTATGTTCATTCAAACACATTTAGATTTGTGTGCAGAAGTTTTAACAAAATCCAGATCTGCTGCTGGCAATCAAAAGTTTTGCAGAGGGTTGGGGGTTGAGAATGGACTCAGACACATCCTGCTCTTATTATGAAGTTATCATTTCATATATCACAAATATATTCTTTGTCACAGTCTGAGCATTTCCATAACAATTAATGGTATATACATTTCATGTGATTTACTGTCACAAAAGTACTTTTTCTATTCCCACCATATTGTTTCCTCCATCAAAGCAGTGTCCATGACAACTGTACAAGAAAAAATAAATTCTTTAAATTATTCCTTAATTTGCTTGATTAGGCTATCATAATTCAATGAAGGCACCATTTTAAGTCACGTGAATTCTTCATGGAGTATCAGCTTATCACCAACAGTCAATAACAATAGTACAATTGCTTCCTGGTTTGGACTATATGAGGTTTTATCAGCCAGAATTAAAACCAATCCTTGACTTATTTTGCCATATCACTTTGCACAATACAAAATTAACCATGATCTAGGGGAGTTTATTTTGTACACTACCCCATACATACGTTTCATTTTGTCATCTTAGTATTCGCATGTTGTCTTCTCCATCGAGTTTCAGAAGTTGTGTAAAGTTTCTTTCAGATTCATTACAGAGAGCTAGCCCTTGCTTAGTTTAGAAACACAGAATGAAGATTATTTTGATATGGCAATCACAATTTATTTATTCTCTTCTGACCTGATATTATTGCCAATATTATTGCTCAGTACCAGTAAAGTCGTTATTTGTTTGCTTCCTTATGACAATTTGCATGTTCACACAAGCATCTTTCCAAATGAGTTCCATAAAGAAAGGAATCCTTAGGAGGCCCACAATACATCTAAAGATGATATATATGTTTGGAGGGAGACCAATTTTGTTCCCTAATCTCAAAATCATTGAAATTGAAAATTATAGTAGACGGAACACATTAAGCAGCAATTTTGACCTCAAGATAGAACCCCAATGTGGTACCTGACAGACCTTCTAATGAAGATGTATAAGACTGCAAAATTACATAATTTAATTTCAAATAGCTGAAAGTTACTAAGCCAATAGGAAAATGTGATGGAAAATTAAGATATGACCTTCACTTTGTAGATACAACCATATTGCTGCACAAGACACTTCTGATAATGATGATGTATGAGTATATTATATAGTTGCTTATAAGGCAAATTGCACAAACCCACAGCTGTCATAAATATTGCTTTGGCAGATCTGAGTCTGTGTAGTTTGTTAGAAATAATCAGTAGAACAAACAACACACAATGTATTTACTGACTTATAAGACAATACTATGTCGGTATTCGTTGTACCTTATATGGTTTGTAAGAGTTGGGGTGGGGTGTTCCCAATAATTATTTAGATGTGGTACCCAACTGGGCTCAATTATGGTTAAGAAGTTAGTGAAGGTTGGTATATAGTTATGAGCCCCCAGTCAGCAATGTTGACAGTCAAATAATAAAAGTACTAAGGTTGAAATTAAATAATGACAATTTAATTGACAATCAATTATTCGATCAATCTCACTATAAAACACGCCCCTTTTCACTTGGCTCATTGAGCCTATCTCATCATATGAGTTGTAGTGTGAGAGTTTCATTCTGTCCTTGGTTTTTACTCATCTCCTGATTCTTTTCATCTGTCTAATTCCTTCTGGGTTGCTTTCCCTTACTCCTCTTTCCACTCATTCCCTGACTATTTCTCTACCTCCTCATCTGTTCGTCAACATAGACTTGTGGACTCAGACTGTACCGACAGTCTCACTCCAGTCTCTATCTCTCTCTCTACCTCCTTATCTGTTCGTCGACTCAGACTAGTCAACTTGGACTGTACCAACAGTCTCGCTCCAGTCTCTCTCTCTCTTTAGAGACTTGGGACTCCTACCGCAAACTAGAAGTTGTCCCCAAAAACTTCCTGTAAAACACAAGATGGTACACCATTTTTTCTAGGCACTCACCTCACACTACCCATATAGCTTATCATCAGATAAGGCTATCAAATTTTCATCAGTCACACATCCATTCACACAAAGATACACATACATTCTTGTATGGTCAAACACAATAAAATAACACAACATAAAAATACATCATAAAAGCACAATATCAATAATAATAATTGATTCATATCAGCACATACACATAATTTCGATGATACTGCCAATATCACAATAACCAGATGCATATCTTTGCATCACAACTCGTACAAAATATACAAATATTCAACTATCTATGCTCTGACATATTCAAATCTTGTGTACATCAATAATTTCCTACTCCAATACAAATATGCGCAATTCTACATATGCATTACTAAAGGTGCTATTTACCGTGAAGTAATCTATAATGACTTATAACTAATGCTGCTGAACTAGCAATCTACATAACCCTACATAACTCAAATTCATGTCTCAACAAGAACATAAATGAAATACTACCAAGTAATTCTACATACTAAACAATCCCAGTAACTGGGTAAAACATAACATCAGTACATACAGTTACGGCATTGTATTGTTTGGCAAAAATCAAGCAAACACCACTAACCTTGAAGCTTTTCTTTCTTTTTTCACAATTCTTTGTTCTGTGATTCTGCCAATTTAACGAGTGGCATGTCTCAGAGTATTTGTAACAGCGATATCTCCTTACAAACTGCCTGGTATATACTAATTCTGGGATGGAGTTAGTTATTATCTTTGAATCTAGGAATTAGGCCCACCCTCTAGCTGAATTCTGATTGGATGCAGTGGACAAAACCATTCAACTAAGCTGTCAATTTTCTGTCTGTCTATGCGTTGGTGGTAGACCATGCCTAGTTTATCTGCAGCTTCCCTCTTGATCTCCACCCAATGTACATGGTGCAAGGTGCTAGGTTGGGCTCAAAAAACTGAGTTTCCTGGCAACCTACATAATTGCTTGACACTGCTGGCGGTAATGATTCACACATCAAGCATGTTGAACTACCCCCATGCTGTTAGCTTAGGCTTGCAGAATGTGACAAATACTTTTTAACCAGAAAATCTTAGCTTTGTCTTATACATGTCTTCCGAATCAACTTGTAAATGGATTTTGTCATCAGAAACACTTATATGTATATCACGTAACTTTTTATATTGAAAAAATTGTATGAAAGTACAAAAAATATTATGTAAAAATTATTTAATTTTGGGGAAGAGATCGTGTATGAAAAAATATAGGACCCATATTGAGAAGGATTTTAAAATGTAAAATATTGAACTGTCGCCTCGATTGTGAAGACTGGACTCCTAATGTGGTACAATACACATATTCTTGCAATGACATACATCAAGCTTTATCCTTTCAGCTATAATGGCTTTGAAGTTATCAAGTAGAAGGAAAAGGCTGGTGTAAAATTTCAAATATTGACTTTAACCTGAAACCCAATGTGACACAATGTTTTAATCACAAATGCTTTGAAGTTCTAGATTGAAAAGAAAATAGATACAAAGATACTACTGGTATGTGACCAACTTGTCTTTAAAAAGCTAGGAGAAAAAACCACATGTCTAATAAATAAAGATGTTATTTAAACAATAAGGAAATAACAAAAAGCTATAATGTGGCATACATCATTTTACTTAAATGATTTCTCTTCTTTTTATCTTAATAATAATTTTTGGCAAAAGAGTGGAAATACCATGGCTATACTGCCTTGCAACAATCTTGACCCAAAAAATCCCACTTTACATTCATCTGTATGGCACAGAGAAACATATTGTCACCATGGCTATAGTACTTCTGTAGTATATCATTATTTTACTGCCATAATTTTTTGTTTTACCAATCAAATAGTACATTACATTAGAATATATGTTAAAATATTACTTTAATGTGCCATGAACAGCTAGCATTTACTGAAAGTTGTACAGTGTGTTTCATTCATCAATTACTTACAAGGTCTGCAGTGCAGGATAAGTTGAAAAAGGAGTGAAGGTGGATTTCTTCCTCTCATAGATAGATCTCTGATTCTGAGGAAAAGCTTCTTCTCCATATTCAACAACATCGGAGATCCAATTATAATCTGCATATCTGGAATAAGATGAATAAAATGTGCTTTTGTCATTTATAAATTACATGCTGTGAAATTACATTCAGCCTTTAAAAAGATATTATTATTATATCAGGCCACAGTGGGCCTGATATTGTTCCCGGGTCTAAAAGGCAAATGTTGCAATGCTGGTACTTTGGGTTGAAAGATACCTATCACATCTCAGATTGTTTCGAACATGTTATCTAGCTGTGGCTAACTTCATCTGGACTATATGGTGCATTGACATATCTTGTATTAATGTGAAAGATGTTCATATAAGGACTATACTGACCACAACTGGCTAGTCTGATCATAGTCTGTACATTAGCAATTCTCAAGATAGAAACATGGTTATCTGGCAGAAACATGGTTAGGTTTACTTTATGGCCCAAGAAAAGGATTGATTAATGCCATAGTGTTTATTTATCAGTTTAGCTTCTGAGAGAAAACTGGCCAAACTGTTATAGTGTTCTTCCTAATTTGCAACCATATGTCATGCATGATTATTCTCAAGTACACCATGTGAAAATAGCACTGTACATATATCTTGGGCAACAGAGATGGAATGGTTCTTTTTGAGTCAGATATAAATTCTGCATATCCTTGTACTACAGACTGAAAAGTACACATCTCTACATGCATCCTGCATCTATATGAATGACACCAACAACTGATAATGCTTGATTACATGCTCTAAACTCAGTTATCTGATTGGTTAAACATGACATCATATCTAAATTTAGTTACTAGCTTATTAATATATATTAATGACATCACGTCTGGTAGAGAAACCCTAGTAGACAAAGAGGGGTCTGAAAAGGGGCTAGAGAAGGATGCACTGTGTATTATTCAAACTACATTTAATCAATTAAATTACAAACAATAAAAAAATAACAAAAATGAATTAAAAATAAAACAATAGGTGCCTGACATCTCAGCCCATATTTATTACTGGAAATCCTGATTATGTGCAAAAAGTTGTGATAATTAAGATTTTTATGTACTAATTAATCCTGATACTTACATCGTGTTAAGTTTTGGATAGTATCCCTCGGACATTACTTGGTGTGGAAAGGTACGGAGATTATTGCTGCTCACAAATCTGAAGGAGAAAAATGTAATTTAATTAAAAAAAGATGATAATTTCTACATTCTTGTAAATATCTGCTTGTAACAAAAGATGCATAAATCCATCCACTGTGGCCCACAGAGTCAATTATTTACTTATATGTTTGGCACATATCTACCTAATGAGTATTCCTACATTCAAATTATTTCTATATTAATTTTAATACTGTCACTTGTAATCAAATTAGATATTTTTGAATTGTATTATTTTACTATGTCATAATTTAATTATATATATATATATATATATATATATATATATATATATATATATATATATATATATATATATATATCATTTCTGTGTTGAAAAATAACATGTTCACTTCACTATGCCACTATACATATAGAAATGAATAAGAAAAAGTAGCTGAAAACTTAGGGAGGAGGGTGAAAGTTTACACACTAGCAAGTTATTTCAGCAAACATTTGAACCTTACTAACCCTGTGTGGCTGATATATTGGCATCATTAAAATTTTGATAATTTCATAATTAACTAAAGAAAAGATAATTCTTATAAACATAAGCACATTCTTATGAAATAAGCAAATTTATCATCTCATTAGCAACCAAGCTGCTGCTGCAGCTTTAGTAGCAAAGGACAAAACAATCCCTGTGACCTTGATCTCTAACCTTGTAACTACTCCATTTTTATGTGAAATTAATCTGTGCTAAATATGATAATACTCTGTGTATGGAACCAAAGTTATAGACACTTTTTGTATGGCTCTCAAAAATATATCTGATAAAACTAAACTATAATTCATTCAATGGCCTTGACCTTTGGTTCCATTATCTCCAAGATGCTTCCTATATGCTGTGGAATCTGGTTCAATGTTTAATGTCTATTCATAGATAATTAGTGAAAATCTTTTTTTTTTAAAAAAAATTAATGGACCATCTCATATTGGACATGTTGACATCAACATTAGCTATGTTTTAACCCAAGACATATTTTCTATGTCTGATGACATTCATGACAATAAAACATAGTACTGCCAGATCCAATAAATGTACTCATTGACCACCCAACTAGACATAACAATTGCTCCACATGACCTTGACCTTTTATAATCTTAGCCTTTAATCTCTAGTGATACTCCTCCTACCACCTACCACTGCATCTTTGGGCAAAGTTAGATGATGACTGACTAATGAAAACAGAAAATATTTAGACCTTTTAAAATCCATTAACTTAAAAGTAAATGTCAGCTAACCAGCTGGCCAGATGACAGCTGGTTTGTGACTGCTCTTTTTTCTTTTGAAACATATGTTACCGACAAGACAAAACATTGGCTTTAAATTCATGAACTGGGATAGTGCACCCTATTGTTTCGACAGAAGAATACTTTTTAATTGGTCTTAAAACTATCTTTGTAGCAACCAGAAAATCTACAAACATAGGCATCACATAAACAATAATAAATTTACATTATTTATTAATGTCTGATGTCATAAAATCGCATACTTTAAACTATCTTAATTGGACTGAATAACAAATATTGTTCATTTCAAATTCAAATTGAGCTGAAGCAAAGAAAAATGTCAAACATGTAGATCAGAATCACAAAAAATATAGTTATCCATCCTACAGGGTTTGTAATTCGTTTCCAATGTTGGACCATGCATCAAAAGCTATGGAGGTCATGGGAGTTTTCTGACTGTGAAGTCTAAATTCTGTTAGGTTCAGCAAATTCTGGAAGGAATTGCTGGTCAAAGTGGCAAGCTTATTGCTGTTCAGATCTCTGAAAAATAGAAACATAAAAACTAGGCATCATACTGGACTGAAAAAGAGAAAAACAATCTTTACCAGCATTTTTGTACACAAACCTATTGGTAAGCTGCTACTGTACTACTAAAGGCAAGGATTACAAAGTGATAAGGCTCTCACTTTACATATTTTCTGTCTTAGATTTAAATGCCTAGTTCTATAATGTGCAATGATAAAAAGCCAATAATCAGGTGATAATGTTTTTCCTCTAATTCTTCTAACTACTGCCTGAAATGCCACCTCAATGAAAAAAGAAGATAAATTGCTATTGGAGATTTCAAAAGAATTTTTTTTGTAGATACATACATTATTACAAAAAATATATAAATAAACATCAGGTAATGTAGGATTTTTACAAATATATAAATTTGTCCATAGGACATGGATGCCTCACCAATAGGAAGCAATTAAAGGACATGTCTACAGTCAAACATAAAATTAATCCATAAAAAAGTAGCCTAAAAATAGTGAAAATCAAGAGAGACAGGTCTTCTTAATGTAATGCCTTATTATTCCACAGAACAGTGTTGCACAAGGGTCGACAAAGGTGATTGTTTCAGATCACCAAATTAGTGATAATATCCATTGCAACATAAATTCAAATTACACTCTGAAACATTGTTAAATTAACTTTTTAAATAACCATGTTCATTTAAAACCTCAAATATTGCCAGATTTCCACATCTTCTAAGTTCTCATAAACTAACAATGCAACTGAGAACATGTTTGATTTTTCAAGACATTTTCACTCTTCACTGTAGCAAAGTCCAGCTGTAAGTAATGTACAATTTGAACAGCACTTTTGTGCAGAAAATGATTAAGAAATAGATAAATCATCCTTTATGTGGTATATCTATCAAGACTTTTAGAGCTAGTCAGTTCCAAACATAAACATTATGAAGCAAAACATTTCAAATGAAAATAAAAATAGGCATCAGAGGTAATCAATCATATTAAATGCCAAACACATACAGATCAGTACAAATTAGGGTTTAGTCCATAAAACTCTTAAAATGTTATAGAGATAAACTGAAAGGCAACATTAAGTTAAGCAGATGTCATATCTTCATAAATGTTTGCTGTCAAGCAACAAAAACCAAGTTTTACCTGGGTTATTTTAATGTAAAGCCTTATATCATATTTCACTTCAATCTGACAAGTCCTAGCAATGTTATTAAGTGAAAGAACATCTGTGATGGATGTGAGGTGATATGACATGCTTATGGTAGGGACATCAGAATTTATCTAACAAAATCTAAAATCTATTGTGTAATTGTTTTGGCAACTAACAAATGGCAGTCCCAATTTAATTTATACTCAGTATCCAAAGAAATTATTTTCTGAAAAATCTGTATTACCAGGGTACTTTGATTATTGAATGAGTTCTTATGAAAATGACACAAAATTATACACTGCATTGATAGGTGATTGCACAACAATGAAAGTGCCTTCCATGGGTCCAAAATGTGTTATACTGAGGCAGTCCTATTCTGTCTTTGTTTTTCTTTTTTCAATTAGATGTTATTTCACATGTATAATTGATACTTACAGATGAACTAGACTTGAAATATTGGAAAATGTGTTGACAGGAATTGCTGACATGGAGTTCTGATGAATTTCCCTAAAAAATTAATAATAAAATTAATATTTGAATAACCATATCTTTAAATTTTCTTTATTTTCTCAACTAATTATTGTGAATGTTGCTGTAAATACTTAGATCAATTCATATGCTGTAATTAGTAAAAGTGTAACTTTAATTTTTTGTACATCCTATAATAATAGGTAGTCCAAGCCAACACTGCCTTTGATTGATCAAGTATGTCCCCAACATTTCTATGATTGGTCAAGTAATTATCCCAAACTTTTTATGAATGGTCAAGTATGTCCCAAACATTTCTATGATTAGTCAAGTATTTCCCAAATCTTTCTATGACAAGTGAAGTATATCCAAAACGTTTAGTTTTTAATCCTAACAGATTTGGATTGCACATGGTACATGCATGTACACATGCATATCTGCTACATGTATTGTGTACATGCACAGAGAGGCAATATCACAGTTTTCACACATTCCTTGAAATAAATGTAAAATGTATGAAAGAAAACTTACAAAATCCTCAGTCCAGGTAACTGTGCAAATGTTCCTGGTTCTATGAATGTCAAAAGATTGTTGCTAATGTTCCTGAAAAGTATTTGATCAAAATCCAATTGAGTAAAGAAAAGAAATCATATTGTAACACTAGAAATAAAAGTCAATCAAATGCTGTTTAAAATTCTCAAGTGCCCATGACAGAATCATACCCATTGTTTGGTAAAAATATGAGATTTTATCTCAAAACCATACAAGTCTTGCAATGTGTCCTACAAACAAAAATTACACAACAAACCAGGTCCCATATTCTTTAAACTTTAAACCAAAAGCTACAATTCATCAAAATCTGACAATCTAAAACTCTGATTAAACTTTAGTCAGATTTAAAGAACTTTACTTCACTTCTATAATGTAAGATTTGCATGTCATGAATGAAGCCAAAGTATTATATCTGATTTTGGGTTTTGAGCTTGAGGTCAAATTTCTTGCTCAAAATATTTCAAGAACAAATAACCATGTTTAGCTATGTAACATATTAATCAGTGGTAAAAATTCTTTAGTTATAATATCTAAAATTATGCCATTTTCATTAAATAGGAGATTTAGGAAAATAATTAAATAATAGGATACATGCATGCCACCCACTGTAAGGGACTCATAGTTACAATATATCATGGGACGGGACAATTAAAATTTGTTTTCCTTGTTCCAAAATTTAGATACTAAAAACAAAATTTTTAAACGCCTAATGATAACCTAATAGAGAAATAATTTTACAATCTTTGATCAAACTGTAATAAAAACATTTAGTTTTTCTTTGGTTTATGCTTTTTTTTCTCTGCACTTGTAAAAATATATCCAGCAACACAAGGAAACAGGTAAACAATCTGTAGGAAGTATGTGTTTTACTTTTACCTTAGTCTCAACTGAGATCCAATGGCTTAATTTTATTCAGTCTTGATTGCTGACAGGAGAGTGTCTGGTCATAATGCACTTTCAGATTCCTGCTTAATTAATACACTGCATTTGTCCATAAGGCAGATGTAACACCCCTCAATCTAATTATGCCCCTTCGGTAGATTTGGATCCTTATGATGCAATCAATGAGTTTTGTATTTTCAAATCTTAAATCATTACTCTCAGAAAGAGGTAGACCACTATAGTTAGTATCCAATTTGTACATGGCAGTTGCACTCGGCACCTAAAGAGAACCTTTACAGGTTGTACACAAAACAATCAAAGACAATTCAAACTTATCCGATTGTGAAACTTCTCAAAACTAAGACCTCAGTTTACCATAATCGCCAAAAGACAGAATACCTTCCTTGTTATCATCATATTTCCCTAGTCAGCTGAAAAATTATAAAATCTGAACACTGGAACAAATATTCAATCAATATGGAGCTATTCCAGCCCATGAACTGTCTGCCAAAAAACCCTGACGACCGTTACACTAAGCAATTTTACTTATCCTGCAGAAAAAAATAGTACTGCATAATTGAGGACTGGGAAAATGACCTCAGCAAACTAAAGTTATGTTGCAGAAACCATCTCATCTATGCATAGACTGGTCAGATACGATGGACAGAGAGCAGAATGATGACTGTATTGACATTGTTGTTGTTGTTGTTGTTGGGCTTAACGCCATTTTTCAGCACACGATAGGCTATTCATGGCGGCCAGTATTAATGGTGGAGGAAGAAACCGGGAAATCACCGGAAAGAACCACTGACCGACATTGTTACCTGTACCTTTAATTGGTGGGATAAATAATGTTAGTGACAATTACATTAATATACTCTTTAGAATTAGTCAATCCAAAGATGGAGTTTAAATAAAGTGTGAAAATTTATAACTGAAAAGAATACCAAATTTTTCTATTTGAATATTTGTTGAATGTTTTTAAATAGAATTCAAATATTTCTTGATGATAATAAATGCAATCCATCCTTTTCTGACCTTGATTTTCAATGGCAGCTCACCAAGCTATCCTTTTTTTTCTACCTTGATATTCAATGGCACTCCAACTTCCAGCTATACTCTTTATTCTCCCTTGATATTTACTGGTACCCCAACTCTCAGCCAAACCACATTGAAAATATTGTGAATGATTAAGTCATCTAAATTAAATGACATTGCAGTGGCCTTGAGAAAATTATTTATGGATTCAAACAAAATATAAAAGAATATATGGTAGATGTCATTTTCCATGTTTATCTACAAATATAAATATTCCTTTAATGCTGAAGATGAACACTAAAGGACAAAAACTTTATTACCTGTTCAGTTAAATGTGTGAATGATCTGATCAATTGCTCTGGCAAATGATTGGTTCTTGCTCAAAATTGCAAAGACGATTAATTAAATTTGATGTCGATTGCAATTCTGTATAATTTGTCATGCTAATATATGCCTGATATATTCAACAAGTTTGAGTCTTGGACATCCAAAACAGACACTGAGATTTTCTGCTAACTTGTATCCAGACTTTGTAAATACATTTAATTGTTTAAACTGAAACCCTAGTACGTTGCCATTGACATCATCTTGTACATAATATGTATACTGTAAAAGGTGTGAAAAATGGCTTTGTGGCTCATGTAAACAGTATAATGCAACTTCTACTGGAACAAAGCATTAAAGCTCTCTGGGAACTATAATCTGACTATACCTGCCTGTTTATTTGTTTGTACCCCCCCCAACAGATTCAATAACAGCAATCTTTAATGTAATAAAACGTGCACAGAACATAGTCAATTTGTTCAATGATATATAATTTCTAACCTGAATGTGACCATCGTGGCCCTAACTCAGGCATTCTTTGCTCCTTAATGAACTTTCCATACTAACATGGTGCCATGATACGTACACTATGGGTAAGTTGATTTCCTCAGACAACAATGTGATGCAGTTGATCCTATTTAGTAACTGCTGGATAATTACATAAATTACCAGAATGTTGATAGTTTAGAGTTATATCCTTTGCAAACAAGTACATAGAAATTACACCACTTGTTAATTCTATGTAAAAGGTAAATTTGTAATTGTTTTTATTTTTCTTTGCTTGATTTGACACTGTAATTATTGGAAGTAGATGAAATTATTTTCCTTTTACATACATACATATGTAGTTGCACATACACCCATTCTCTAAAAATGGACTTGTCCAGGAACTGGAAATGACTGGCAAACAGGTCATCATTTACACTGACAACTTCCATTTGGAATGAAATGGACAGATGATAACAGTGTTAGGGTCCAACCAATCAGGTTTGAAATTATAGATCAATAAATGAACTAAGTTTTGTCATCTTTCATCTCATTCGTGCTTTTCGTCTTTTAAATTGGTAGGGGTTTACACAACAAACAGGGGGGTATATTCAGACTTTAGTTTCTTGCCTTCACCCATTTGGGAAGTAAACAATTCCATTTCATGGGTAAAAAGGGATTTCCAACAAATGGGATATTTTCAAAAAGGCATTAGATTGAAAAAGTGAAAAATAATCCTTGTTCAAAATTAAAATATAAATGCTGATAACTACGACTTAATACTAATGCACTGCAATAACAGATGGCAGCAAGCTTTGTTGAAATAGAAAATGCAATTGCTACATGTTAAAAGTTAAATGTGTTCCAAAGTCATGTCAACTGGCCCATGTTTATCTTAGTGATATAAAACTGACATCTGCAGTATTGATTTTTCAGGAAAAAAAAGAATGTATAAAATTGGATTTTAATCATATTAATATTTCCAAACCTACATGTATAATGACTTCAAAATATGAATATAAGACAAAATGAGAACTCTATTGGAGTCACCTTTCCAAGGTAAGATGATTGGGGGTGGGGTAGGGTAGGGTATGTGACAAGCAGTGGTTTGCAGGATTTACTACAAATGCTCCTCAAAGAACAAATGTATAATAATGGTTCACAAATTTTTCAGAGTTCTGGTTGATACATAAGGTTTACTCTACTAATTTTTAACAATTTGCCATGTTACATGGTATAATGAATTGAAATGGGAATGTTGTGAGCAATGTAACTATTCAGATTTTTTACATCAAGATGACCTTGACATCAAGATGGCCTTGACATTATGATGACCTAATAAGTCAAGAGTTTAAATTCTAATGATTTAGCTGGTAAACTGTTTCCCTGTAAACTTATTAATTCAACACTGCAAAGTTTACATTTCACCTGAGTTTTTCTGTTACAAAATACTCTCAATTACCTATTATCCATTAAAATTATTTACAAAAAAGTATTCTTATTCAAATGTTCCGATATTCATTTCAGCTATAGAAACAATAGATTTCACTGTGAAAGTGAAACAATGGCAAACAGAAAATCTTACAGATGCACAAATTTTGAGGCAGCCACAAGAGGTTCCAAACTTTTCTTTGATAATTTAGTCATCTTATTTCCATCAAGTCCTCTGAAATAGAAAAAAAAATATTTGGTGTACATATAAAAAATGGACTTTATCAGCATTGATACCATATTAATGACACTCACAAATTTGAATGAAACTAATTTTAAGTGACAAGCACATTACTCTGAATATATATCTAAGTATGCAAATGTTATTCAAAAAGATTAAAAAATTAACAGGATTTCATATTTACCTTTAATATAAGAATATATCCAGGATTTTATTATTAAAATTACACTCTTAACTCTTTGATAAAATGCAATCTAACATACACTTAAACGCTACCAATTTTAGAAACTCATAACTTATGTACTGAGGTATGGTTATATTAAAGGGATCAACTGGACTTTATTCTGTATCATTATCACATGCCATATTGTAGCCAGATTGCAAATCAATGAGATTCTTTTTTTCTGTAATACTGATGATAGTAACAATAATAATGATAATAATGATAATAATGACAACTGTCCCTCAAAGGGAATATCATGCACTACTGGTCAAAAATAATTTCTAGGAATCTATCAAAGTCCATATTTTACTATTTT
Organism: Potamilus streckersoni; assembly: GCA_016746295.1. NCBI lineage: Eukaryota > Metazoa > Mollusca > Bivalvia > Unionida > Unionidae > Potamilus > Potamilus streckersoni. The sequence goes on along the minus strand of JAEAOA010001797.1, from coordinate 1,672,381 downwards.
ATTCTTCTTAACTGTGGAGTATTGAAACATCTATGATGACAAACTCCAGCATACAAAATTTGGTAAAGTATTTTCTTCCAAATTCAATTTACAGTAAAACGTTTTCAATATACCTGAAAGTGCAGTACATTATTCTCATGACCTTTGATCTTGAACCTGATATAATCCAGTAAAGAGCACTGAACTTAACTCTTGTACTGAGACAATGTCAAGATATATCCACATGCTATGTTTGATCAAATCCATGTTTATTACCTTTGGAGAGAAGAGAACATAATTTTTGTAAAGGATAAACTTGGCATCATAACTAATCCTTTAGTGGAACACCCAATGTATAAACATTTATATTTTCAAAACAAGATGTTCACTAAGACAGACATGTTTACTCTAAGATTAGTGGATTAGGATTAACTAGGCATCATAAGAAGTCCTTTAATGGAATATACCATGTTGATTCAACTTTTTATTCAGATCAAGATGGCCACTAAGACAGCTATATATGTCAGAATAGTGCAATTTTCACTTTAAGACCAATTAGAGAACACATGAAAATCTTTCAGTTAAAACCCCATATTGGTAACACCATTTGTTCAGGTAGAGAAACAATAAGATTTTCAAGATGACCGCCTAGGTGGCCATATTGGATATCAGTGGGGCAAATTTTTCATTAAATATTAATTAGACATTGGTATGAAAGTATGTGTTTTGTGTCATTGCAATCCTCGTTGTAGTTAAAGAAGGGCAGAAATAAAAAATTGTTTAATCAATCGATGGCAGATGGATTGATGAGCAGATAATGAGCAAAGGAAGACTTATCACACAAGCTCTTCCCAACTGTGACCATTGGCAGTAATAATAATAATAATAATAATAATAATAATAATAATAATAATAATAATAATAATAATAATAATAATAATAATAATAATTATTATTATTATTATTATTTTATTATTATTATTATTATTATTATTATTATTATTATTATTATTATTATTATTATTATTTATAGAATTTAACTCATATAGTTCAAATACAAATCTCAGATGAGGTCTTCACAAACTACAGAGACTGAAATAAGCAAAGATATGTAATTTATTTGATATACTTATGACTATCATATGTGCTCAGCCACGACATTATTAAACAAATTTATGCACATTTTGACTTTGAATATTCAGATATAATACAGGATGTGATTTCCTCATCATTCAGGAATAATAATAGGTATGGCAAAAATTAGTAATTAAAGATCTACGGTAGAACTGGACGATTTCATTAATTAGTGATATGTTTCGTCTTACAAGAAAAATTTTGTAATCACTGTGCAGATTGCCAAATTGAATTAATAGATGTAATAAATATTTTTTTTCTTCTGAATTTTTCAAACATTTTAATGGTATAGAATAGCATTCCTGATTAGATGCTACAGAATATGTAGCACTTTTAAGTTTACTTGTTTAAATTTCATGGTAACTTATTTTTTTTAAAAATTGTCATTTTAAAATGTACCATGGGCATCTGGTTGTACTTGTGCTGAAGGGGTTTAAGTAAAACAATTAATATCAATGAAAACAAAATTCAACTCTTACAAGTAAACCAAGGATGACACATCTCCAAACACAAGGTATGACAGCTGAGTTAATTGGTTGTATGAAAAACTCCTGAAAAAAGAGAAGAAAGAAATTAGATGCAATGATAAAATTTCCATAAAACATACATATTGTCATACCTAAAGAAGAAATTATTTTTAAAATTAAAATACATCAATTTTACTGATTTACTTTGTAAATAAATTTTCTTTCAAAGTTTGCTTTTGTTCAAGTGCAGTGAAAGGCTGGTCTGATCACTGTACTTAGAAACAATTGTTTAAACAATTTACTATAAAACCAGGGAATGACATATTTCTTAATTATAGGCATAAGTCCTATGTATATAGGTTAAACATAAATGTAAAACTAAGACAATGATAAATATTATCCTTAATTAGCAGGTGTCAATTATATAGAGGTGACACTATTACACAGATCACTGTATTTGTAATTAATGCAGGTTCATCAACCAATCCCCTCTCCCCATGAAAATGTATAACAGTACATACTATTTTTAATATGCCAGATTCCCCACGCAGAAATGGAAATGTCAGTCGGAAATTTGCATTTGGGAGTAAAGTTAACACAGGTTGGATGGGTACTGTTCTAAATGAAATGATTATGCAAATGAGGGTAAGTTTTATTTAAGAGAGATCAAGAGCCTCATCAACAGCAACCCTCCCCATATACAACAGAACTCCAAGCAAACATTTACGTCTAAGAAATAATACTGAGCTTAACTCTAAAATGAATATTAAAAAGAAAAAATTTAGGTTTTGTTTTAACTTTTTACAATTTAGATTTCAATGAATGTTTTGTTTTTTTTAAACATTTTGAAAGATTCCTAAACCATTTTTAAAAACAATGAATAACACTGATAATTCACAATGTTTGCTTAATTATTAGATCCGCACAACTTCCTCCACAGATTTAGATCATCAACATATAAATTCTGGATAACTGATATTCTCACCAAAATTGTTTTATCGCAGTGTGTATGGATATTTGGTACTGTACTAAATTACTAAACAATTAGCTATTCCCTTCCAATCTTCTGAAGAAACAAATACTTTGCCAAATAAAAAATAACTACAAACCTTGAGAATACAAAAACTCAATTATTTTCAGCATGTAAATGAATCATAGTTTCAGTTTGAAATATAATTTATAGCATATGGAGGTGAATACATAAATTTCCATATAAATCTGACCTCAATGCAAGTCATTGTGGGTAATTTTTTTGTAAGATATTATGTATATAACTGGCATTGGAATTCTTCTTTGGAGAAATTTTAATTTCCACATTAAGCAAACTAGTAAAAAAATAACACTGTGCAAGTTTCACCAACAATGCCGTATCAAAATTATCCACAATGACTTGCAAAACCTGACTGATACTTTATAGTGAGAAAGGTAAGGAAAAATATAACAGGATGAATGAAATTAAAATTATTCAGAGTCTGAGAATATAAAGTCCCTGATTTTCAAGGTCTGCATTTTAATCTTTCCCTCTTTAGAAGAAAACCACTTTGATTAATTGAAGTAACAGAACAATGTTTTCAGCTTTTAAAATATTGGGATAAGCTTGATATTTATCAGAAACAGGGTAAGGTGGAAAAAATCAGGGACCACAAAGCAAAAAAAATAAATTGTTTTGAATAACAGGAATAGTTCTTAAACATGTTCATAAATCATGCAGACCAAATTTAATTTGTCTATCTAAAGTGGCTTAAAATGCTAAATGTTGCTGAACAAGATTTTTATCGCAAAAGTCTAAATCATACAAATTCTTAAATGTGCAAAAATTGAAAACATGCTACAATCCCCTGAAAATCTAATCATTTTATAAACGTGTGAATACAAACATGTCAACCAAATATCATTTTCTATCTAAAGTGGTTTGATGTTAATAATGTGAACATGGTGTTTATTAAAATAAAAATTGTAAAGCCATTAAGCTTAAAGTTGTGTCAATAATGAAAAAATGGGCATTTACATATAAGAACAAATATATGGTAGCTTCCTAAGATATCATGGGTTCTTTGGCATCAGTGTATTTGAGGTTTTCAGTAATCTTCTGCATATCACTACCCATCATCTTATATACACTGGATGACAGTTTGGGAAAATGTCAGAATTGCTGACAAATACACTTTCTTAAAAAGGAACCTATGAATTTCACTTTTTCAAAACATGGCCATACCCTATGTTTTCAAATAAAAAAATTTGATATGACAGTAATAAATCAGTTAACCAGTTTATTATCTGATGATGCACAATGATTTTATGCAAGAATCAGATAACATGATTACCCTATTTGTCAACAAGCAAGAGATTGAATCTATGGTAGCAAATAAAAGCTGAAGTGAGCAGGATGTTAATGGCATTGTTTTCTGATGGCTTTCCCAATTGACAGGTGTTGACTTGAAAACTTTATTGAATATGATTTATTACTTTTCATTGTAAACCCTGGTTTTGTTTAAATCATCTGTGATTGACATGTTGGTGTGCCAATTCTCAGCGAAAATCCTGGTGCCAACCCCATCATAAGTGGTTACATCTGCATGTTTTAATTCTCTCAGATAAGTTTCTGTCATTGGATAGTATGGGTGACAATGAGAGCAACTTAAATAACATCCAATTTTCAGATTTATTTACAATTAGTGCATCATATACATCAAGGTACTAACTTGAGAAGATAAGTATATGCCATAATACAAATATTTGTTTGGTATTACTGCATTATCAGACTAAAACCCTTTCCATAACCTGGAAACTACATGCTGTCTATTTACTGATCATTTTCCCCAATTACTTGAATTAAACTGGAAATTAAATATAGATCAATAGATAGCAAAGAATACCAAATAGACATATATAATACATTGAAGGTCAATGACTTTATTTACTTATTCACCAATCACTAACTTAAAGACCCAAAGCACCCCAGTATACCCACTCAATATAATTTGTATTCTCATGTGATTATAAAAAACTGAAAAAAAGGTCAATGTCGACAGAATTTAATCTTGTCATGGAACCTACTCAAGATATTTAAATCGTCAGTTTGGTCAATTTGGATCAATGAAAAAAAGTATGTGACAACCTAAAGGCCCCTCTTGTCTTGTCAGTGAGGTGCCAAAAAAATCTCTAATTTGCCTGAGAAAACTTCAATTGTACTGATGAAATGTGGTAATTTATTTGCAAGATGTTGACCTGCCATAACGTTTTGTATTATGCTAAAAACATGATTTTTAGTCCATAAACCCTTTGACCTGGTTGTGTTTTGAAAAACATGATTTTAAGTAATCTTCAAAAGTAGAACAAAAAAAACCCCTCCAAAAACCCCCAAAATATAAACAAAAAATACCCTTCGCCATTTGTTTTATATAGTATGCATAATTGGTAAACAGTCATGATTGGAGCAAATGACAAACTATCCATTAGGCAGTTTAAATAGAGGCAATCAACAGTGAAAGGAATCATGTATAAACCACCATTTCATCTAATACTTAATTGGCTGATAATAGCTTGTGTCATGCATTTGAAAACTACAGTGGATTGGAGTCCATTGTTGTTCTTGTTGTTGTAGGGTTAAACACCATTTTTCAGCACCAGATATGCAATACATGGCAGCCAGTATGAATGGTGGAGGAAGAACCCGGGAAAACCCCGGAAAGAGCCACTAACTCATGAGAAGCTACTAGCAGGCACTCTCACATACCCACATTGGCTGAAACCCGAGACTTGAACCCACACTGATAGAGGTGAGATGGCAGTGATCTGTAACAGTGAGGGCTTTTGACCACTTGGCCACTCAGGGCCCCAGAGCCCATTGTACTAATTTGCATATGCAAATATCATGAAGTGGAACAACCCAAAATAGGCTATTCAAAGAGATGCTTGATGATAGTAGAAAAGAAAACCGTTATAACTTATCATTTGCCTTGAATGAAAATGAAAGATTCACATGTTTGTGAACAGCAGCAATGTTTCTTTGAAGTCTGACTTTTTTTCATATAAAAATAGAAAGCATGATTTATTTTAGTTTTCAGAATAGTGTTTTAATGTTATTCATTTTTGAAGGTGATATAGTAAGCAAAGCAAGCAATAAAAATTTTTTGAATTCTTGACTGACTGATTTTTTCACTTTGTAAAGCATGCTTGCTAAAACAGGGATGGGGGCATATTTAATTCTTTGCACATATGGCAAACAACATATTGACATACATCATTCCAGTGTGTACCATGTCTGTCAAAATAGGAGCATTACCTGTACATTATATATTGGACACAATGAAATGGTCAGTCCAAATGTGATGTATGCCATAATTCGTGTATATTTTTTGTACATAAATTTTTTTAAATTTCATTGTAAGAAAAGTTATATGTAAAATAAATAATTATAATTTTGTGGTATTGACTGAGAATGAAAAATAAAGGGATCATACCTGAACAAGTTCTACGGAACACACACTACTTAACAACCTAATGGTACAAACATACAAAATAAGCATATATTTTCTGTTTCAACTCAAGAATCTAATCACAATAAAAATAAAAGTACTCAAAAAAATTTTTGTTATTAGTGAATGAGAGAGATAGGGGAGATTATGTCACAGTGGGCAAGTTAATCTGCATTAAGAGCCTATGTTTTTTGTTATGTTGTGTAATGTTAGCAAAATGATTAAGATGGTTTGAACATTTATTAGTTATGGGTATTATTTATTGGTAAATTAGATGCAATGACATGATCCATATTGTCAAGAAATTAAGTGCAACTTGTATTTTTACAGCAACAATTAATATCACTATCAAATTGTAATAAAAAAGTAAAGAACTGAAATCACATTTTAGTTAATGTGTGCATGCAGGTTCATGTGTGAGTGTGTATTGGTGTGTGTGTAAGAGAGAGAGAGAGAGAGAGATGAAACAAAATTTTGTCATTGTACAAGACTGTATTTATTCAAGATAGCTTTTATTTGTAGTCTTTGCAAAGAGAAAAAAGACTGTATTTTCAGTTACCTGATGATTGTGATATTCCTCATGTATTATGACCCTACTATATTCTATTATCAATAAACATCAATAAATCAACAATTCATTCTTGTTTTAATTATGATGTATGTACATTGTCACAACAACCACATGTCCATGCAGTGTTTTTTACATGGTAATTAAACATGCTTAGCTCTTTGGTTATTCCAGTTGAAACCAGATTAAAGACAAGAATCAACAGAAGATGTAAAATCAGAGAGGCTGCCAGTAGGGAAATGGGGCTCTCTCTAGGGAAATGAAAATATGTCAATGTGCTACTGAATCCATTGTCCACACAGCAGATGTTATAAGGAAAATAGATCATACGCATTACTTATTTGAACTCGCCAATAAAAATAATAGTGAGGTATATCATAGAATAGATTTGCCATAAAATATTAATTATCAGTATATCCAAGCCAAAAAAGAACAAGCACTTACAAATAGTATATGTATATATACAAATTGATTTAACTGTGTCTGTGACTTTATGATGGAAAATGACAACGTTTTTATATTTTATGTTTGTATGACTATAATGAAACAATAAGACTAGTTGACCAATGGTCTGTGGTCTTCACTTTTGCATGTATAGAGATGTAATTTTTATTAGATAAAAAAAACATCATCAAAGGGCTTCCGAACTTGCTTTAAAATGCACATAGTGTTTTGTTATGGTGACAGACTTATTTAACAATAATATTTAAAGGTATGGTCTGTGAAGTCCTTTGTCAATTTGTTAATAAATACCAGTAGATATTGTAATGTCAATAAAAGAGCTTATGCACATGGGCACCCGCAGGACTTTTTGGCAGGATTGGTGTCAGGATTTCTTTTGTGGGAGGGGGCAGTCAGTCACAGCCAGGAGAATTAGTATAGTAGGCAGTCTGAAACTAAAGCTAATATTTACTAAGCATTTTAAACAGAATCTTGTGACATATTTTCAACTTCATTTGCATGATTAAACTTTTGGAATATATATATATATATATATATATATATATATATATATATATATATATATATATATATATATATATATATATATATATATATATATATATGCAGTATGATTTCCTTGACCTATGCTGTGGGGACGCCTTTTGTAAAAAAGAAATGGTATTATGGTATTTTTTATCTATTTTGCAAAACATAAATCTTCTTAGTAGAAATTTTATGTCCAATAATTTCATGAATTTTTAAAAAAATACAAAGTGATTGTACAAAACATTATGTTACATTTAAATAATTATTATTTTGATAACTGGATTGTGTACAAAAATTAAAGTACAAAAAAATACAGAAATATGATATACATTTTTCTATAAAGACAAGCATATCTGGCGATCAGACTGCATGAGATATAGTTTGATAATGCTAACATTATGTATGTCCTGACCAACTTGCTTCTGAACAGGATTCACTCTGGAAATCCAGCAGAGAAATTTGAATACTAATACCATCCAGTCTCTACTAATTGTAGTGATGAACAATAGTGACAAACCCTCTACTGAACCCTATTGAATTCATATGTAGAGTTTTGCATTTGTGTATTTGTGTGGTAAATAATATTAAAAAAGGAGACATTTTGGTCATATATGGAAACTGTTGTCCAGGCTTGAGGAATTTGTGTCAGGTCTTGTGGAGAAAAGCACTCGAAGCCAACTGTACATATTTTTATTATGTAAAAATAAAAGGTTATATTTACCATTTTAAGATTTTATACTAGAGAAACAAAGCTAAGGTCCTATATTTTTATTTCCTTATTTATAGTCTGCATCATAAACTGTTGAGCTTATGAAATGTTTTAAAAAATTTTTAATTTAACTGCCATTTTCCCTTCAGCATCCCTACTTTTGTGGATCTATTTCACCTGGCAATTTGTCTGTTTCTTCTATAAGATTGATTTGAGTCCATTTAGCTTCAACAGTGTCATTCAAGCTAAAACTAAGAATAATAAAATGCTTATTATGTCTTTGTTGTAAAACATATGTACCCCAAATTACAGACACTATAGCCCAATAAATTTACATGCCACATAAGTAAATAGTGTAAAAAAATGTGAAGAATTGCTATGCAGGTGATCTTGACTACCTCATATAATTTTTTTTATTTGTACTCACAAAGCTTTGTTAAAATGATGTTCAAACTTTCTAATGTGCTGTTTATTTATAAGAAAACAAACTTTCTAATATGCTGTTTATTTATAAGAAAAGAAATGTTGGCCTGAAAATGAATCCAGGTCATCGAAAACAAATATGCTAATCAAAATTAATGTATCTTATTCAAGAGATTCTTACTTAATTGTGCTATAAAAAGCTTTCATAAAAATTATAAGTCCAGAAAAGGTGAAAAAATTTAAATAACTGCTGCAACAGTAAAGCATTTCTAATAAATCATGTAAACTTGACTGGTCTTAAGTTGATTTATAGCATACTCACGCAATTCGAAGATTCGGGCCAGATACCCATCCTGTTGGAATCCAGTACATCTTATTTCCCATCATAGCTCTAAGACCAGAAGAAAAAAGTTAGTGTAATAATCATTTATAAACACTGTTTTTTAAAGTTATATGCTTCAAATCTGAACAAAATTTAATGGGATTTTATAACCAAATTAAAAATCCTTTTTGCAAAAATGAGTCATTTTTGTATATGTATACCTGTTGCTAGGTGGTGTTATTTCTACATAAATACTGTTGCAATGCATTTATTAAAATACAGTTCGGTATCTACTTTGGAATCCAGCATAAAATCATTTATTTTGTTTCTTGTAGTGTGTTTGTCTTATTATTCAGCCTAACTTTGACAAGTGGAATGATATATGATAAAAATGTTACTACATCTGTATGGGAAAATATGAAGTAATTTTTTTTTCTTCTGAGCAATACTTGAGTCCTAACATCATACATATTACTCAGAAAAACTCTTCATATTTTCAGATACAAAATGCAGTAAATGATAATTAACTTCTAAATACTGCATGATACTGGCAATGTATAGTTTATGAAAAATAATTGAGCATATAAATGAACACGCTTATTTCAGCAAATGAAAAATGACTTTATCACTGATATTAATCAGAAATATAGGAAACACTAATTTATCCGTAGAAGTACTGATGTATATACATGATGCTAGAATGACCACCATGTGAATCTAAATAATACAATAGGCCTATATTATTCACACACCCTCCCATCTTTGAAACCCAATCCCAACAATTTTAAAAACAAAAAACATCAAGGATATGTACAAAGGCATAAAACTTATTTCATTCATCTGTTTATAATTTCTGTTTATGATTGTAGCAGGGGGGTTCCAAAGACTGTCAATGTTTTGAATGAAATGGGTGTTTCTTTAGTAACATAGTTGCAATATTTGCTTTCTAGCTCTGTTTTTGATAATCTATATAATTCTATATAATTTAGTTATATCCCTTTGAACAAATGTATACAAGAGTTCCTTATTTTATTGTTCAGGTTTTTTTTAGAAATATTAAAACATGACATTTACAAATATTCGATGCAGACGTTTTTACTCAAAGAACTGTTTTAGAAACTAGAGCAAGATGGTTAGCTGTCTGCTATTTACAATGATAGCTTCTGCTTAGTTTGAAACAAAAATAAATTACAAGTGTTGGGGAACCCTTGGTGACAATCAGGTTATAAATTATAAATTCATGAATTAAATGACTAAGTTTTGTGAATTTTTTATATCCTTGATGCTTTTCATTTTTAAAATCAGTGCAAGTGGTACTAACATATTGGAGGGTGTACAAATACTAGTCATCCCAAATAAAATGTTAAAAATTATAACTTACATATGGGTAATAGTGCTAGGCAGTTTCCATAACTTACATATGTGTAATTGTGCTAGGCAGTTTCCATAACTTACATATGTGTAATTGTGCAAGGCAGTTTCCATAACTTACATATGTGTAATTGTGCTAAGCAGTTTCCATAACTTACATATGTGTAATTGTGCTAGGCAGTTTCCATCCCTTGTTGTTAGATGATGTTGTTACAATCTGATTATAGGCTAGGTTTCTGTCAAAAGAGATTACATTAAAAATGCATACATATAGGCAAAAAAATTCAGTTAAAAAACAATTTTATTTAAAAAAATATAATTGATCTCAAACAATGTAAACTTGATATCTTACAGTTTACATCAAGTTGATTTAATTTTGTCAATGACAAGGAGGAGAAGGATGGCAAGGATGATGATGATGATGATGATGATGATGATGATGATGATGATGATGATGATGATGATGATAATGATTCAAGTATGTATTTAATACACAGGCACTTGATTCAAGAGGAAACAAATGATAACACCATCTCTAATTATAGAGGGTGCTATCATTTATTTTTTTACCTAAATCAAGTGCATGTGATTTGAAACAAATAACTTAACAACGATATAGGCAAGTTTGAGCTATTGCTATAATGTTTCATATGAAGTAGAAATTCATTAATCGGCAGTTCAGTCTCAGAAGACCATCTGAGTAGCGCCCATGGAGTGTTGTCTATCTCTGGGGTTTTGGCATCATCTGTTATGGCTGTGCAGGCCAATGCATGAGTGACAATCTCTGTTGCAGTTGGAGCAGACATACAGGGAAGTCTGATTTGCTTGGTTTGCTGCTGCATGCTTCTTTCTCTCGCATTTCTCTACGGCCTGCTGGACTCTACTCCCATCAGCGACCGCCATGCCCTTGTTAACTAGCATTTTCCGGGTGCCATGATCCTTGGCCTGTACTTCCCAGCTGTCTGGTGAAATCATGCCTTCATGCCCCTCTTGCACACATCTTTGAAGCGGAGTGTTTACCTTTCCATGCCTTCTCTCAAGCTCCATATCAAGTGAAAGAGTGTTGCTGATGGTTGATCCCAAGTAAAAAAGTTGTTGACTACTTCCAGGGTGGTGCCCAGGGTGGTGCCATCAATTTTTATGGAATAGGCAGTGGTGACATCTTGAGCACTGACATTTGTCTTTTTTAGGCTGATGGTGAGCCCGAACTGTTTACAGGCATCAGCGAAACGGTCTCCCAGTCTCTGGAGCGCATCCTCAGTGTTGGTCACAAGAGTCATGTCATCAGCAAAGAGCATCTCCTGATGAGTACTTGCCTCACTTTGGTCTTTGAGCGCAGTCGTGCCAGGTTGAACAGCCTCCCGTCAGACCTGGTGTGCAGATAAACACCATCAGTGGACATCCTGAAGGTGTGGGACAGGAGCAGGGAAAAGAACATGCCAAAAAGGGTTGGTGCCAACATGCATCCCGGCTTCATGCCGCTGTTTACGGTGAAGAAGACTGAGATGGATCCATCATACAGGACTGTACCCTTCATATCAGTATGGAAGGAGATTATCATGCTGAGAAGTATCATATGGAGTAGAAATTAGGGAAATAAATTAATAGATTTATATACTATGTAGGCATTTGAGAAAGAAAATATTTTAACTTGCAAGAATTTAAGAGCTGTTCTGGAGACATCAGGAATAACTGCAATCCCAGTGTCCTGGATGATCCTGAAAATATTCCATTGTCAAAGTTATTCAAAAGAAAGAATATATAACACAAGAAGGTGTTTCTTTTATTATATATATTTGTTATCAGACACAAATTATAAAGCTACAGGCTTTTTTAAAACTATGAGTATTTTTTCTTAAAGAAAATGTATTAAGTAGATTTTCTAAATCAAACTTGCAACAGTTAAAAAATCAGATCTTTTTCATAAAGTACATAACAATTATATTTTTTTATATTTGGAAGTCCTAAATATGAAATGAATGTTGGGATTGGGTTGGCAATAACTGTTGCTAAACTGACTCTTTCATAACTGCTAGTTTAAATAAGATACTTTTCATTTTTTTTGTTTTAAAATATAGTTGACAATTTTAAGCAAACTCGATCAGCCCTTCTCAAGCTTGGCCCTTTTAGTAGAGTTCCTGGATACAATTCTGGTTACATAAGCAAATTTGAAATACATGTATGTTCATAGAACATGGATGCTTCACTGCTGGGCATCACAAATGACTTAAACATGAAACTTAATTCTTTTCACAGATTTTGGAAATGTTTAAATATGTTTCCATATTTAGTAATGACAACAATCCATCAGCATCATTTGAAGATGCAAGGAATGGACAGACAGATAAACAGATACATTCAACTATATGTTTCTGCATAGCAGATACAAAATCAGTTTGTATGCATGCAGATTTTGTTGCAAATTGGCTGAACCTCTTGATATCCCAAATGGTTTTAAAAAAAACTAAGAGTTGATAATTTAAAGTTGATAGATATACTTACAGTGTGTGAAGATGGGTGAGATTCTCAAATGTTCTGTCCACTATCAGCTTAAAGTCTGGACAACTGAGGATTGTACTAAAATTAGAACAGAAGTATACTCTAATCTACTTAATCCAAAGCAACCTAAAGACATTTGTTTCTAAAAACAAACCTGTTTACCCTTCCACAACTGACAATGTCCTTTGCTTACGACAAAGTTCCAACCTATGACATTAAAATAAGGTCATATTCATCAAAACCTTCTTAGGTATCTACCAGTAAATATACAATTTATCCTGGTTTTGTTAACTGATTTTTGAGACATCTTCGTTACAAAATCAGTGGGGTAGAGAGAATGATGGGCTGATGAGTCATATATGTTTCCCTCCATTGATGGGTGAAAGGAAGATACAATCATAATTGTTAGCAATAAGTCCAGGTGAGATTGAAACTGCTCAACTGCCTGACATCTGTCTGACATCTACCTAATGGTTTTAAGTGCAAGAACATTTGACCAAGAAATCTGGACCAGTAGGATACATTCTTTTAAAATTTCTTCCAGATCCTTGAATGTACTGGTGCTAGTCTGCCAACAGTCATGATGTATCACAATGGCATTGTCCAGAACCCATTTGAATAAATCACAATAGTCCCAAAATTATATTTTAGTCCAATGAGCACTGTGTGGATGATGCAAACAAATGTCTCCTCTCAAATTATATCTTAACACAACATTAAACACATCTATAGACTGATATTAATACATGAACATATGAAAAAGAATCTCAATTAGGAATCTGAAATAGTAAATGAAATGACTGCTCAGTTCTCTCCTATATACAATCATGTGGGTCAAGAAACAATTTTTTTCCTACTTCCTACATGACATTTTGCATTAATCTGTATCATAAAGGAACCCACTGAATGACACATCCAATGGGAAATAATTTAATTCTTTTAAGAATTCATATGATCAACCTATTCAATGGGGAATAACATGTCTATTATAATGTTATTATTATTGATCTTAAACATTTTTTTTCACATCCTATGCATTCTACACTCTAATATAAGTATGATACCTGTTTACAAAAATTAGCTAATATCTTAATATAGATAGAGGTGCATACCAAGAGTACATTATGAATAATTGATAATGTGGCACAGTAATGAATGTATTACAGGTATTAAAACTGTCACATTGGATAGACTTCAGTTTACAGATTTGAGTAATGCATAATTTTTTAAATCTTTTGGCTAAAGTGTCAGAAAAAGAAATTTCTGTAAAAATGGCTATTAAAAAATAGGTAAAGTATTCTCCTTTGAAATTGTTAATTCATCAATTTTTTGTGGCTTTCATGGTTGCAGCAAACTGAAAATTTGAAAACCTAATGAATCATTTACCTTCTGCTGAAAGAATAATACCTCTCACCTAATATACAAATTTAAACGATAACTGAAATACCATTTTACACAAAACCATGAAAGTTGATCCCCATAAAATTAATCGATTCACAGAGGAGGGGGTTCAAAAAGACATACAACAAATGTAAAATATAATCTTACATGCTGATGGTTCCCACATGAAATGTTTCAGATGAGATGTTATGGAAGAATTGCTGAACAAGATTTCTGTAAAATAAAACAATAGTGTTAGATCAACAAGATAGGCTACTTTTCTGCTTTGTATAAATGAATTTGTATGTTTTGGTGGATGAGACTGGTTGCAAAATGAATTTGTATGTTTTTGGTTGATGTGACTGGTGGCAAAATGGATTTGTATTAATTTCTTGATGTGACTGTTTACAAAATTGGATTTGTATGAATTCGTTGATGTGACTGTTTACAAAATGGATTTGTATGTATTGGCTGATGTGACTGTTTAAAAATGGATTTCTATGTTCTGGCTGATGTGACTGGTTACAAGTTTTGTATAAATAGACTTTATATGTACTGTATGATGTAACTAGTTACAAAGGTGATATAACTTGAGTACAGATCACTGTGTATTAGGAATCTGGTTTAGACTGCTAATGATTATATTAGTTAAAAGGAATGCATGCAAGAGCCAATATTTTTATGTATTATTTATGCCTAAAAGAATTAACTATTTATAAGCATAAATCCAATGATAGAAAATACTGTGACCTAATTACTTTTGAAGTGGTTTTCATAGGTTTGAATGATTTTTTTAATGAAAATGCATAAAGAATTTATCACCCGATATTCATTGTTATCAATGTTAAATCCTTGGTTTAACATGCAGCAAAATTTTAATGATGTTGAAGAGGGCTAGCCCAAGACTTTTTAATCCCTGTATAAATTTCCTACTAAAAGACCACACTTTAACAACTATAGGCAAGGGCAGAAACTCTTGCCTAACATAATGTAAAGCTAACAAGTTGTGTGATACTCCTATAGTTAAGGTCAGTAACTCTTACATGACATAGTGTAAAGCTAACTAGGTGTTAACTAACTACATGTGTGATACTCCTATAGTTAAGGGTACTAACTCTTATACAAAGCTAATTTTGTGTGTGATAATCCTATAGTTAAGGGCAGTAACTTTCGCATAACATAATGTACAGTTAACACAGTATATAATGTATGATGTAATTAATAGCATTCTTACACAGTTCCAGCACAGTTGGTGACAGTACGTTTAATTGGGTCACATGAACATCCTGCACATGTGGGAATGGAGTAAAGTGTGTTTAATAGGCGGTAGCTACTCATCAGGGATACTGGATAATCGGACCACAGTCCATTCTGTCGATCATCTGCAATAAGTCAGAAATTAATGCTTTCTAACCCATGTGAAGGGAAAATCATATAAATTTGCAATACTCACTTTTCTTGTACTGATATGGTTTATTCAGTTTTATTTCTTCCATGTGGTCATCCATGACTGGATGACAGTTTGATGTTCAACATAAATAATAATGTTCAATTTGACTACCATGTTAGCATTTCAATAATAAAAGTCAAAATATTTTTTAATTCATTTTAATCACAAAAACAAACTGCTGAGAATGAGCTGACACCAAGATGAAGAAAGCTGGTTCAAGAGATAATATTATTTGTCTGTTACTTTGCAGTACCTAAGTGGAAACAAACATGGGCCAAACCCATAAACCAGGATTCCCTATGCCAGTTAAGACTCAAATTAATTATTCCTTTATGTTAATGATAATACTATACTTAGTCTAAAATTCTTTGCATTTAGAAAATAATATCACATTCCATTGGCTCACAAAGTAAAAACTGACTAAACAGTTAACTCTGATGTCTTTGAAAGATGTATTTAGAAATTCCCTACAGCAATCTACAACAAAGATTACTGTAAACTTGACATCATACTAGGTCTTTCGTCATGGTACACAGTCTTGAGCTAAACTTATTGTGTAGAAACAATTAATTTCTCAGGTTTCTTTATTACCCAAAGTGAAAATCACCCACAAAATTTGGTCAAGGAACTTACTCTAGAAAAATGTTCTACAGAACCAAATTTTTCTTTGATGTACAATGTCCCTGGCCTTACCTTTTTGACTCCAAAATAAATTGGCTAATGCCCAATGTATGAGCTCTCCATACACTTTGGTCAAGGCACATGGTCAAAAACAAAAGTTATTACGTAAAAACTATTTTTCTTCTTTCAGTCACAGTTACAGTGACATTGATCTTTGACCTAACATCAACAAACTTTTTTTTGTACCTAAAATGTAAGATCTGATATAATTTATGTAGAAATTTTCATATTTTTTATATTTCTGTAACAGTGACATTGACCTTTGACTAATTACATTGCCCTTTGACTAATTACATTTTGATCACTGAATAAATAGACATCCTCCTTGTCCCAAGTACAAACCATCCAGTCTATGGTATTACTTTTACTATTGTATAGAAGCAATGTTTATTTCTTTTGTCAGTCAGTGACCTTGACTTTTGATCAGAAATTAGTTTTTACTATTGTATAGAAGCAATGTTTATTTCTTTTGTCAGTCAGTGACCTTGACTTTTGATCAGAAATTAGTTTTTACTATTGTATAGAAGCAATGTTTATTTCTTTTGTCAGTCAGTGACCTTGACTTTTGATCAGAAATTAGTATAGCTGTCGTTCTCATCTCGAATGCAGGCTGTTTACAAATCTTGATCAAGGCTTCTGGTTTAGAAGTCAAGTTATTATGTGAAAACTAATTCCTTCTTTCAATACCTGTGACCTAGAACTTAGCATTAGAGTGTAGCACGTTATTAAAACATTTTATGTTCGAATCAAGCTGGCAGAAATTTAGTTTTTCTTTAATGATTAAGAAAACGGTACATGCTTAGGTGAGTTACACACGAAATATGGAAGTCATATTGAACGAGGAACTCTTAGTGTAAATTACACTAATAAATGAGCATAATTTTTTCAGAGGCAGTCTGGTTTGAAACAGCCTCCAAGCTTTTTATGATGTCATCTGGTGTCATAACATACTAGACCAACAAGTAGGTCTCTGCTTTTTTATATCTGATAGCAGCAGATGTCAGATATAAAAACAAAAAAGCAGAGACCTACTTGTTGGTCTAATATACGTCTGTTGGCTGTGAGCAACGTAAGTGTAACGGCTTAAGGTGGCAGCAAGCGTTTAATTCTTGAAGAAAAACTATTGACAGAACTAACCTGAATGGGGACTGTTTCCTTTTGAGAATATTGTATTAGATAATGACAGCCCATATAGATATAATACTCCAATGAGCCTAATTACATGACACACTCAATCTCGTGAAAGATTTGTGTTTAAATCTAATGCGCGGATTAAACTGACCGATCCATATGTGGCGTCACGGAAATGGCTAAATCGTTGTCAGTCTAAATAAATTCAATCGATTCATCAAAGAATCTCAGAAATTGCTGCATGATATTTCAAATACGAATAATGAGCATCTTGATAAATTAATTGAGTTGTGGACTGCTTTGGATTAAGCATGACGAAAATGCCAACTAAAGACCTAATTATACCTTGTGTATAGGCTATGCCTTTTGAGCCATATCTGTCATTCCAATAGCTCTCTGCATACCAGTACTGTGCATTGCAACATCCCAAACATAAAATGGTTAACAAGACAGCAACGATTTCCATGTAAAAGGTATGCTTTAACATATTAAATAATATGTATATTTCTGCCACAGTCTATCTGAAATGGAAAATGAATTTAATTTTTTAATATATTTTAATTTTAATAAAAGTAAAAATTTGCATTTGCAATATTAAGCTACCAACCTAGTCACACCTGTCTTTTACCAATGATGCAGATCATCTGATCCTAAGACGGCAGTTTTACGGCTTGTTCAACAAAGAAATGATAATTGTCTACGTAATTTATGACCTTATTAAAAAAAATATATATATATATATATATATATATATATATATATATATATATATATATATATATATATATATATATAAAAAAATAATTCGATGCTACATCCCCGTTGGTGTGTACCCCCTACCGATTTCAATAACTAAAACGTTTAACGTGATAAAAAGTGCACAGCCCTAAGTCAACTGAATCATTGATTTACAATTTTTAACCTGACTGTGACCAGAATGGCACTAATACTGGTATTCACTTGCACCTTTCATGCTTAACGGACTTTCCATACTAACACGACGCCATATTCCGTACACTATGGGGTAGTTTATTTCCATCCGACAACATTATGACGTAATTCATCCTATTGGGTAACTGCCGGATAATTCCGTAAATTACCATTACGTTGAGTTTGGAATTATAGTCCTTTGCAAACATTAACATATTAATGAAACCACTTGTTAAATTCACGTAAAAGGGAATTTTTTTTCTTCATTCTTTTCATTTTGCTTGATTCGACACTAAATATCGGAAGCATAGGGCATATGTATGTACATCTTTCGTCGCGCAAACACCCCATTGCTGAAAATGGATTTGTCCATGAACTGGAAATGAGTCGTAGGCATGTCCGTCTATAATATTGAAAACTTCCGTTAATCATGAAACGCGCAGACAATGACGGTGTTAAGGACATTCTACTCACAGTCTGGTTAGAAAATATAAATCAATGAATGAATTGACTAAGTTCTTTGCACTTTTTTTTTTTTTTATCAAATTAAAGGTTTCCGTTATTGAAATCGGCAGGGGGGGTACAAACCAACGGGTTAGTAGGCTCGGACTGTTCTTACTGCAATTGGCATCACCACAAAACTATTTCGTTCATTATTTTATTTTTATTACAGACAGTTCAATTTAATAAACCGGATGTAAAAATAAATATGCATATAATTAAACTTCATATTGCAAATTATAAGCAGGATTCAGAGAGGAAAGCAGTGATGTTAAATTGTGCAATACACGGTATGTTGAAAGTTATAAGAGTTCAAGTTACAATCAAAGTTGTGTATATATCATGTTTGTAATGAAAATAATAAAGAACAGCAAACTTCATATACATACACTGTTCATACACGTTTTCGTCCATTTTCTTCAGCGATAACTTTTATGTTTGCGATATTATAAACTATGTATGAGACACCATTCCTACAAGAAAACTAATGGAAACCTATATCGCTAATCTTACACACATTTTCATCTTGTTCAAAATTTTGCAGAAAACTTTTAAGCCCATAAACCATACCCAGTGATATCTTTGTAATAAATCAAATAACCCAAATAATGCACATTCCGCCTACACATGCCACCAATAGTTGTAGGTTATTATTTTTCATCTGTTGTAATTCTCATGAAACTTCATTCATTTCTAATATATATAGACGGACATGCCTACGACCCATTTTGAACAAGATGAAAATGTGTGTGTGTATATATATATATATATATATATATATATATATATATATATATATATATATATATATATATATATATATATATATATATATATATATTTGTTGGCTTCCGTTAGTCTCGAAAGACGATGGAAATGGGCCCATGAAAGGTGTCCCAGTTTGTAGTTGTGCAGCGTCTTCTGTGACTATAAAGCCCCACACGGGAGTGGCAATCCTCGCTACAGTTGCTACACTTGTAGTTTGAGTCAGGTCTTGGTTGGAACTGCATCCACTTCCTCTGAGATCTTTTCTCATCGGCGAGCTGTCGTAACTTTTCCTCGATGGTTTTCAGACCTGTGAACAGAGCATGTCGCCAGCTGGACTTGTCGAGAACAAGCTCTTCCCAGGTGTTGACCTCGATCCCAAGAGCTTTCATATCCTGCTTGCAGACATCCTTGAAGCGAAGATGTGGCCGTCCTATTGATCTTCTGTCTGAGGCAAGCTTAGAGTAGAGAAGGTCTTTGGGGATCCGTCCATCATCCATTCGATGCACATGGCCCAGCCATCTGATGCGACGTTGGCGGAGGAGTGTGACCATGCTGAGAATTTTGGCCTGTTGAAGCACCTCGTTGTTTGTCACACGATCGCTCCAGGTGATCCCGAGTATGCGACGGAGACAACGCATGTGAAAGGCACTCAGTCGTTTCTCCTGAGAGGCGTACAGGGTCCAAGTTTCGCTGGCGTACAGGAGAGTGCTAAGTACGCAGGCACGGTACACGGAGATCATAGTGTTCAATGTCAGCTTGCTGTTGTTCCACACTCTCTGCGACAATCTAGAGAGAGTTGTTGACGCCTTTCCAATCCGCTTGTTGAGCTCGGCATCGAGTGAGAGGTTGTTGGTGATGGTAGAGCCAAGGTAAGTGAACTCACTGACTACTTCTAGTTTGTAGTTGTTGATGATTATGCTGGGAGGGTCTGCGTCCTGAGTCATCACGTTGGTTTTCTTTAGGCTGATGGTCAACCCGAATTCATCACATACTTTAGCAAAGCGGTCCATCAGGCGTTGTAGTTCAGCTTCTGAGTGAGTGACTATAGCAGCATCATCTGCAAAAAGCATGTCCCTAATGGTTGCTTTCCTTAATTTGCTCATTGCATTCAGTCGTGCCAGGTTGAACAGTCTGCCGTCTGATCCCTTCTGTGGACGTCCCAAAGGCGTACTTAAACAGGACAGCGAAGAAGATGCCAAAGAGCGTGGGGACAAGAACACAGCCTTGTTTCACTCCGGTATGGATGTTGAATGGTTCGGACGATGAGCCATCATACTGCACTGTGCCTTTCATATCTTCATGGAAGGACTGGACCATGCTTAACAGCTTTGGAGGGCATCCAATCTTCGTCAGGAGTTTGAAGAGTCCGTCTCTGCTGACCAGATCGAATGCTTTGGTGAGGTCTATAAAAGCCAGGATGAGGGGTCTGTGTTGTTCCCTGCACTTCTCCTGCAGTTGCCTGATGGAGAAGATCATGTCGATTGTGGACCTCTCTGCGCGGAACCCACACTGAGACTCTGGATACACTCTGTCGGCAAGCGTCTGCAGTCTGTTCAGGATGACTCTAGCGAAGACTTTACCCATATATATATCGAAATTTGCATCTATGGCTATTATGACAAAAAGTTGGTTATACTTTGGATGATTTTTATACATGTCTTTCTTCCAATAAGCCCCACTCATTTAAATAATACATGTGAACCTTTTAAGTGGTATGAAAATTACCCCGGAATAATTCCTACTTATAAGAAATTTCTGAGACCATCGGTATCTATTATCTTTGCCCTTACCCGCGAAAATGAGGTTAAAATCCTATCATATAAGCATTTAAATTGCCTCCGCATTAAACAACCTGTTTGTTGATGTGCCATTATTCAGCAAACCAAAATGCTGCGCTCACTTACTTGCTACGTTTTTGTAGCGAGTGTGGGAGTACGACAGATGGAGATCAGACCCACTTTCCTCTTCATTAAAGTACTATTTGGGACCACATTATGACTTTTTTTTAGCAAGTATATGTTCTTTATGGAGTTTTACGGATTAATGCATGGTGTTGATCGAAGATAGGGAATAGATGCATGTAAATGATGATGGCGTTTTATGTTGTTGTCAGGTGGCTATGTAAATGAAAGCATGCATATTGCATTGCCGCCATAGCTGAAAGTTCTTTAGTGCTACCTTACTGGACATTTACGTTCACTTCTTCAGCTCGTTGTATTTTAATTTTATGATCTCGTCTAACGCAGATCTTACAAAACTACTTGAGTTTCGTGACAAAATTCGTTTTAATACGACTCTAATCGTTAAATTTGTATATTCAAGATTTGACATTAGATAGAAAATGTTATTTTACATTAGATGTGTTATGTATGTGAATTACACAACAATCTTATATAAATTATAAAGTATATAGCTTTCAATGTTAAGAACAAGGCTGTCATTCACGAGTATGACATATTTAGTAGATAGCAAGTATCATGTACTTTCTAACAAATATGGTGCCAACTTTTAGTGAATTAAAGCACCAGCAAGCAAACAGTGGGTAGTTTTCAACCTTTTACTAAAGGAACAATGTTTGTTTAATCTCTAAACTTACTTTTACCTGGTGTTTTCATTAATCCCTGCCCTAACTTATCACATTAGCATGGAATTGTCAGATCTAATATGTATGTCACTAGAAAACAAGTTCTTGACTGCAAGCATGCTCTCAGTCAGACGAGTGACATAAGCATTAAAAGATTAATATCTCTCTGTATGTATATTACATAGAACTTGGAACACTTTCACCATTTACAAAGACTCATATATAAAAAAAAACTATTGAAGTCACTTTGACTTCCATGTTTCTAAACATAACACTATTATTTATTATTATTATGACTTTATTTAAAGAGGGTAACTCAATTAGCTAAGAACTAATCTACCTTAAGGCCCTCGTTCAAAGGAATTTATTTATTTTTGCTGCATATCTGAAGCCACTGTATATACTGGGTTTGGAAAGAGGAATACAGCGACTTTACACGATACGCGTAAAGCACCTTGTTCTGATACTGGTCATGTACATATTTCTAAATAACACACATGCGCACAATGCTCATTCGTCTAATGCTGGCTATGTATGTAAGGTGCATACGAATGATTATATCATTCTAGAATTCTGAAAATAGGCAACCATGTACAATCACGTAAAGAAGGAAACAGTTAAACTTTGCCGATCATTGGCATGTCCCATGTCTCTGAGAGAATGGTGAAGGAAGAAATACTTTGAATTTAAAACCTTGTATATGTTATAAGCGACAACGTTATCCTTTGCTTGACGACGATAATTTAGTCCAAATTTCTTTCTCACCCTTTCAGCACCATGTTCGAAAAGCAGTTTGATGACCAACTCCATACTGATAGTCCAAAATAATAGTATGTAAAGGGATCTGAGGAAAGAGTTTCAGCATAATACAAAACTTAAGGATTGAACGTCTTTTCTGAGTGTTCTATTAAACAGGTGAACTTACAAACTGTGAATGTTTGCATGTGAATACAAATTAAATTCTTTTACCTACTTGTACATGCGCCTTCTGTGTTTGAATGCAGCGTTTGTCATCAGATTTTGCTACTAACAGGTTGCCGTAACGAACTTGATCACGTATTTCCCGTGGCACCCGACCTAATAGCCCAGGGCAAAATAACACAGAATACATAACACTAACAAAAAAGCCCCCACTCCACCCACAAGCTCATTTCAATTATTGCCCCAAAATAGCTCAGAAAAATCCATATATATATATATATATATATATATATATATATATATATATATATATATATACACACACACACACACATACATAGTGCAAGGATGCAAATTTCTGTCAGTCTATGAAGAGCACATTAATTTGGATAGGTGAATGATTAATTAGATTTATGGGAACATGTGCGTGTAAAGTCGCTGTATTGCAAGGATTTTTAATAGCAGTGTCGCCAAAGTCAGTGATTCTTAATTAAGCATTCATTTATTTAAAAACCCAGACAGTCTGGAAATATAAGTTTAACTTTCGATCTTGTATCGGAATCGTCAGATTTGAAATTTTCCAGATTTGGTATTTGATAATCTAGGTTTATCAGGCGGACTATAATTTGGCGTTTAGGTTAAGGCGGTAGAGATATTTAATTCGGATTGGTTACGCCAGATAAGGGGGCGTGATTCCCACCCAAAACTCTGAGGTTTAATATGTCCCTTCGTAAAATTTGTTGTCAGTCTACTCTTTTCTGCAGGAGAAAATCAATGAAAGAGACTTCGGTTCGAATTTAGAAAAAAAAAATTCACTCATAAATAATTATCCAAGATATCCGATGCCGGGAAAATCGACGGACACAATTATGGCGGTAAAGCTTGAAAACAAAAGGTGAGATAGCATAGCTCCACTTGACGCATCTACGTATCTAACTTTTGAAGTATCTACGTACTTACATTTCCATCTACCCATATAAAGTGCGAGGGCCGAAAGAGGTGAAACACTAGAGAGTTTGGAGAAGGAAAAACTGGAAAGGACCCAGACGAATATGCACAGTGAAGTTACTGAACAGTCACAGTGAATTTGGAATAAACCAAACATAATCAGGTTATGAAGTTGTGCAAGGCATTGACTTCAATTGTTCAATCGATTCTATGATGTACTAATTCTATCATTTAAAACAGATCGGCTATTTATATAAGTATATTTGTGTTTGAAAATCGGTGAATGGTGCATTTCAAAAAGAAGTGTATCTTCCTATTGTAATGTATTATCACATTTGTCTATGTATTTTGATTAAAGTGCTGTCGTCTCGTGGACGGGGGCTCGTGTCATTCTGTTTTATATATCTGCTCAGATCTCTATCTTTCCACTATAAATTCCGTATTTTATATTAATATTAATATTTACTCGATCTGGGTAACACCCAAGACGATCACCCTCTAGATAACTAGATAACGATAACGAAATTCCACTATATATATATATATATATATATATATATATATATATATATATATATATATATATATATATATATATATATATATATATATATATATATATATATATATATATGTGTGTGTGTGTTCTTAATGACACTTTTTAGTAATGGAGGAGACAATTTGATACGGAAAAAGTTTCCCTTTCAATGAGCTATAGTACATATTTATTAGTCAGGTGTTTTATTAGTCAGGTGTTTGAGAAGTTACGAGACACAGTGTGAACATTTTTGCAATATTTGTTTTCGTAAAGCAACGCTACATTTGCCCCAGGTGACTGGTATTGCTACGACTGGGGCCTTTATGATAAATTGTCATGCTAAACTGAAGATGTCAGCAGATATTTATATAAGTATATAAGTATTTTTCATAACAAATATGTTGCCAATTTACATACGAAATGAGTATTTTAAGCGCTTCAGCCGATTCCCACAGTTTAATGCAATGCATGCTTTTCTACTTTATTTGCAAAGCTGATACTATCTAGACAACATTCTGTCTAGTCGTAATCTAACATGGACTTGGACACACAAAGGCGGGAGGTGGCCATAGAACACAATTAATTTCACTATATTGTCTCTACATTTGTTTCTCAGTACTGAACTTTCCACTGTGTGACAATCAATACAAATCATATGTTAATCTAAAATACCTTCAAAGATGACTTTACGGTTTACTTCTTGTCAAGGGTTGACCTGCATTTTTTTGAGAGGCTGAATTGTAAACAAAACACCAGGAAACGGAAAACAGATTTCACTTCCCGATCATCACCATGACCTTTTTACTCAATGTGCACTCTCGCCGAAATACACACAGACAACCACACCATAAGCTCACATTTTAAAGAATAAACAATTGCCTTTAAATCCTTAGCAAGAATGCCAAAATATAACTCTAGTATCACCACCAAACTTAGACAGGAAAAAGTAATCTAAAAATAGACTGGGACTACATTCGTGGGTACTGAACCGGATTGGATTTTATTAATTGTGTACTGATTCCAGGTGGGCACTTGCTGTCCCCCCTGCCGATTCCACTTATATATAGACATTCTCTGTCTCTCAACTTCTTCCATATCTAACACATATTCATGGTGATAGCTCGTTGAAAGGACATCTGGATAATTACATAAGGTTTCTCTGTAAGTACAAATACCACTAACTAATCAGTACTCAAAGAAAATTTTGTTTAGTCATAGATCCAGGACTGGTATAAAAAAATATTCACAATCCCATACTGAAATTCAGCAATTCCTGACTACATTTAAGCGCCTCTGTCCAGCACGGATGGTAACTCTTTATCAAAACAAATAAATTGTGCAACCACAAGCGTGCTGTATATACAAAGAATTAAATGCACCCCACACACATACACACACTTATTTTTGATGGCATGCTTCACAAAGTGTAAATTCCGCCAGTTTAGAGTTCTGAAATATAGTTTTGCTTGCCTTTCTTTCTAAATCGCCTTCAAAATATTAAGCAAATTTTAACACTATTTCAATGACTGAAATAACGGGAGGCATTATTTTATATATCGGGTACAATCCGACTTGAAAGAAAAGTTGCCGTTGTTCACACATTTGTTAGTAATAATACATGTTACACATTCTTATTCAAGGCAACGGCATAATAGATTTTGTTCGCCTACAGGCAGGTAACATATTTGATTGACCTATAGTGGATTTTTCCACTTCATTATCATGCAAATTAGCATAATGAACTCACCCACAGCAGTCTTCAAACAATCACGCTAGCTTTATTAGGAACATAAAGTAATACATGAAATGGTGGTTCCTGTTGACCCGTTTCCAGCCTTTCTTAACCGGGACTGTTTAAACCAGGCCTTTTTCCGTACCGGGCCTTTCAAACCCGTCAACATTTATACCTGACCTCTTGGCCTTTTAATTACCTCTTTTTAAACTGGACCTCTTGGCCTTTTAATTACCTCTTTTTAAACTGTACAAAGTATAGTTTTCATCTTCTGTTTTTCCTTTCACATGCTACGTTTAACGGATATATAATGAAGTGTTTATTATTTTCTTCGTTTTCGAAGATTACTGAAAATCCTATTTTTCAAAACACTACAGTGTCAGGGTTTTTGGAGTAAAAATCATGTATTTTGCATGACACGCCGTTTTGTGGCATGCCAGCATCACGAAATTTAAAAAAAAACAACAAAAAACGGGCACTTCACTTGGAATACACGAAGGGCCCGATCTGAAATTAGAAGACCCTCGGGCGTCGGGCTATCGGATTTTACCATTGTCCGATGCTACATCCCCGTTGGTTTGTACCCCCCCCTACCGATTTCAATAACTAAAACGTTTAACGTGATAAAAGTTGCACAGAACTAAGTCAACTGAATCATTGATTTATAATTTCTATCCTGACTGTGACCATAATGGCACTAATACTGGTATCCCCTTGCACCTTTTTTTCTTAACGGACTTTCCATACTAACACGACGCCATTTCCATACTCTATGGGATAGTTTATTTCCATCCGACAACATAATGACGTAATTTATCCTATTCGGTAAGTGCCGGATAATTCCGTAAATTACCATAACGTTGAGTTTGGAATTATAGTCCTTTGCACTCATAAGCATATTCATGAAACCACTTGTTAAATTCACGTGAAAGGCATTTTTCCCCCATTCTTTTCCTTTGCTTGATTCGACACTGTAAATATCGGAAGCAGACGACATATGTATGTACATAATTAGTCGCGCATACACCCCATTGCTGAAAATGTACTTGTCCAGGAACTGGAAATGGGTCTTAGGCATGTCTGTCTATAATATTGAAAACTTCCGTTAATCATGAAACGCGCAGACAATGGCGGTGTTAAGGTCATTCTACTCATAGTCTGGTTAGAAAATATAAATCAATGAATGAATTGACTAAGTTCTTTGCACTTTGTATCAAATTAAAGGTTTCCGTTATTGAAATCGACAGAGGGGTACAAACCAACAGGTTAGTAGGCTCAGACTAGCACTGGTAATAATCGATCAAAAAACATTGTCTTATTATATGTTTACCCAAGAAGCCGTATGTATTAGAATATAACATTGTTATGGTCTTGATGCATTTTAGTATGAAACTTGCATGTGGGGTTTATACTTAAGCGTAAGCAGTTTAGTGGAGACGTATGGAGTGTTGAATACAATGGCGACAAGGACTAGTAACCTTTGCAAATCACTCGTCCAAGGGTCTAGTGCTGAGAAACGTCTTTCATGGGGCCTGCTGAATTTAAAATGATGTAATGTCACATTAGTACTTAAGCACTCGAAGTTGATACCCGGTATAGTCAAAAACTAATTTATTTATATACTACATCAAACATTGTAATTAATTACTCATAAATTAAAACAAAACATTAAGTATTTGTGGGTATACAAAGATTATCCCCATGTACCTATTTAAGAGTATATCTTTCACGTTTGCAAAGTTCCAGCTATAAAGTCATGTATAAGCTATAATCTACCTGTCTTGAGAATATTACCGCGGCCTTGATCTCTAAAGATTGCCACGGGGTTAGTGTTGAACTCTTGCACAAGGTTACCATGACCAGTCAGAGACTGGAAATTTTTAGTGGCAAAGGCTACCGCCCGCGTCACTTAACAAAAGGCTTGCCGTTATTACATCTATATGTTAAAGTTTAGAACAAGGATCAAAAGGTACGTCCAAAGGGGGAACGGTTCTTGTCTGCCCCATGTTGACAGACGGCGAGAGAGACATTTGATTGGATCGGTTCACAGCGATATTCAATCGAAATTGAGATAAAGGGCATGATCACAATTCAGACCCGAATGATACCTTCCTAAATCGCAAGGGTAATTGTGTATTCACCTGGAAGGATGGCAGATCAACAGGTTTTACTCCTAGAAAGAAGCCACTCGTAATCTGGCGACAGAACTTACAGGTATATTTTTAGGAAAGGCAAAGTTTCGAAAAGATCAGTAAGTTATTTGTTCGATTTTTGCAGAATATTATGGAAACATAATTGTAATTATTTGTAGCATGTACACTTAATTACTAGGATCGTTTAGTATGTAGAATGGCCTTTATAGTGTTTCATTTACATGCGTACCTGAGAAATGGGCGTGAGCCTTTCTTAGAGAAATATTAGATGTGAAGCGGAATTATGTAGATTGTTAGCTTGTGGTCAGAATTAATTTTGTAGTTCGCTATTAGGTTACTTCGTAGTAAAGCAGTGCATTTATTACTACATTATGTTAGAATTTACACATGCTTGAATTGTGAATTTGGAAACACGGTTGAAGTATGTAAGATGAGTTACTATGGACGTATGCATGTATCAGAGCATGTATATTTGAATATTTACGTAGTTTGTATGAGTTGTAAGGTAAAGAAATGCGTCTGATTAATGTGATCTTGTTTAGTATAACGGGATTAGGAATATGTACTGATATGACGGAATTTATTGATTTATATATAAGAAGTAACTGATACCGTGCTGATGTTTGTTTAACCATACAAAAACATATGGGTATCTCGATGCGTGACCGAAGAAATTTAATAGCCGTTATCTGATGATAGGCTGTGTGTAGGGTGAGATGAGAGGGCTAAGAAAAAAGATTGTACCGTCTCTGTGTTTTCACAGGAAGCTTTTAGGAGAAGAGAGAGCTTCCGGTTCTATTGGGTCTCAAGTCTTTAAGAGTTGGAGACGGAATTGAGAGTTTAGCCGAGACAATCGAAGTCGACAGAAGTGTAGTCGTGAGAGAGAACGTTGAGGAGGAGGAGGGGGAGAAGGAGTCTAGATGAAATCGAGGATGATGAGGAGGATTTTGGAGAAAGGTCGGGGAGGAAGAGGAGAAAGAATTGGGAGAAATACGAGAGAGAAAGGATACAACAGATAAGTAGAAATACAATGACAGGTGGAAATCAATCTCACAGTGCTAATGAAGTGATGCTAAAGGCTTACTAAAGTGTCGAGCAGAAGGAGTGTAATGGGAAATTTGAGTCATTTGATTATTAAATTGTTATTAAATTGTTATTCATTGAATTTCAGCCTGTTTTGTATATTTGACCATCTAACCATCGGTATTGATGATTGGGGGCTCGGAGCTTTACATCGATATTTCACTGAATTTAGCTTCCAACAAAATAGATACTGGGTGAGACTTCTATAATAGTTAAAATATAGGGAACACCCCACCCCACCCCAACCATATACTTTGTCACATCAGTGATGAAGAATACAGGATCACATTTCCCCACGATTGGAAAGATTGTTACATAAACAGATAAAGATGCGACGATTGCAGATTCTCGATTTGCCAAACATATCAAAGGTCCGTGATCGAGTTACCGATATCCTATGTCTCTCAAACAAATCTGTCCAAGCGTGGTGTCGTCGGTTCAAGCAGACGCTTGATTCGTATGGATACACTAAATTAACGAAATGCTCAAAATGTTCAGCTCTAGACCTCCAAGAATTTGTTTTAATAGTTGCAATTATCGAGTTGTTATATATGTGCTCATAAAATTAAACAAATTCTTACATAACCCACAGTCGGTACACTATACAGTATGTGCAGTTTATTAATTTTGATATGACATCATATTAACCGATCACTCGAAGCGATTACGATTGATCCAAATAAGTCCATGAACTTATCCTGCAATAGTATATTTACTGATTGCCTGCGATCGTGGGGTTTTATAAAAACCGCCTTCTGGAACTTTTTGTTTTTTACTATTACTATCAACATTATGGCGGCCATTTTTCGAGTGGATTACCCAAATGGCATTGGGAAAAAATGTCACGTCTATCAGAATATGACCAATTTACGGTACAAGTACTCGTTATAAATAAACTAAGTGTATCGCTCAGTGGATAGTGGGCTGGGAGAGTGGGGTGGGATATCTGTAGCATGGAGGCCACCCTATTAAAAGCGTGGTTTAGATGTTAATTTACAAGAGTAAGTAAGCTATCTTTGCTTACAATAAAAAAAAACTATGTGATAAATAGAATCTCAAATGTCTAATGATTTAATACCTCTTTTATGGCTTTGGAGAGGTTTGGATTAGCGAAGGTGTAGGAGATGAACGAATATTTATTAAATTGTTCAGCTAAGTTGCATTAATATTGTCAGGCAAACCTGGAATGCATAAATTAATGAATTTGATAGATTAAGAGGACACTCATTTATTATGTTAGACTTTAGCAGGCAACGATAATATGAACATTTACCAAAGTACCTTAGCCTACTAGCAAGCTTAGAGGCAGTTTTCCGAATGTATGGGTCAGTATGGGTAAATATGACCACACTCCATATCACAGAAGAGTATCTGTTTTATAAAAGTGGTATTGTAAGTGTGCAGCTTTTGTAATTCGTCGTAAATTTTGCCTAAATATCTTTTTGTATACACTTCAGAAGATACATTTTTTATCTACACTGCAAAACAGATATAAACTTACTCTAACCTCAATATAAAAAAATTATTAATATACGCACTTGAGCATAGAAAAAAAAAATCTGTGATTCTGGTTGTGTAAAAAAAATGACGAATAATAATAATAATAATAATAATAATAATAATAATAATAATAATAATAATAATAATAATAATAATAATAATAATAATAACGACAATACTACTACTACTACTACTACTACTACTACTACTACTACTACTACTACTAATAATAATAATAATAATAATAATAATAATAACTGCATTTAAAGAGGGTAACACAATTAGCTGAAGAACTACTCTACCTTAAGGCCCTCATACAAAGGAACTTATTTAATTACATACGGACACGTATACACACACACGTGTATATTTACACAAAGTAACATGTGTATGCATAGACAACAATATGTTTACTTTCTTTCCTTTGACAAAATGGACACTCACCAATACACATTAAACCCAAATAGTCTATGTACATGCAATATGCAATTAGTGACACATAGATGAGTAGTATATTTAATGGTGCCCAGAGGCATTTATAAATACAAATACAGTCGTTTTCATTCTCATTTTAACTGCATCTCTGAAGCCACTCGATATATTGAACTTTGAATAAGGAAATAGAACGGGCGTTTCTAATCTCATCTGGAATACTATTGCAGAGCAAATTTCCTGAGTATTGGAAACTTTTTCTGAATAATTCCCTATTTGGTTTGGGAATTTTATACTGTTTTGTAGACAGGTGGGGTGCATTAACAGGTGGCTTATATTGGAACAATAACTGTAAATATTCAGAAACACTATTATTGGAGATCGTGTACATTAACGTGGCTTATCTCATCAGGATTCGGTATTTAAAAAGGTGATATTTTTAACTTACAAGCAAATTTTCTCTGCTTTCTGTTTGGGAATTATATTAGCCCGAATGCTCGTTTCTGAAGATGTGCTAGCTTTGCTATGATTTTATCGTTTAAATTACATTAATCTAAATAGGGTTTTATGGAACTGTTATAAAATAGTTTTATGTGCCTTTTTGGGAGAAAATGTCTTATTCTACTGCGAAGCCATACACTTTAACGTTTCCACTGATATGTTTGATATGTTCTGTCCGTGATACGTTATAGTCTACCAAAAACACCAAGTAGTTTGTCATCACATGCCATTTAAAAAATGTTATCCGTCTATGTCATGCATAGTTAATCACTATCAAGATTTTTTTGGCCTTGTTGAGACGTAATATTTTAGTTTTACCAGTATTTGTTACCATGCCATTACATGTGCACCAATTATCACATTTTTTATAGCATCACGTAATAAAATTTTCAGTTCATACATTTTTGTTTCGTTGTGTGATCATCATAATGATCTGTAGTTGAAATTGAGTACCCCAGTAAAAGTGGTAAGTCATCAATAAATATAAATAGTAATGGACTTATAATTGAGCCTTGTGGTACTCCATATCTAATTGCTTCAGGTTCAGACATAACCTTATTTATATAAACATGCCGTGTTCTCTCACTTAATTATGAATTAAACCATGTAATTGTGCTTTCATCACATTCGAAAATTTTCAGTTTCTTCAAAAGGATTGCATGATCCGCCATGTCAAAAGTTTTCCTGAAATCTACAAAAACAGATCCTATTATTCTACCTTGATTAAGTGATTAAAGCCATTTATTAGTTAGGGAGATGAAAGGCAGTCTCAAATTAATGTTTAAAGCCTGATTGGTTAGGACATAACAGCAAGTGCTTGGTTAAATATGACACGAACGAGTCAATCAATTGTGACAAGTTTGGTAGTATTGGGATTGGCTGGAAGTTATCAGCATCATCATTAGAACCCAATTTGTGAATAAGCATTACTTTTGCAGTTGTCAGTATTTTGGGGGACAGATACTTATACAATACTTATATTGATTATGGATGTTATGCTTTCTAAAATAGCCGAGGCAGCTGTTTTAATGAATCGTAGACCAATC
Organism: Potamilus streckersoni; assembly: GCA_016746295.1. Classification (NCBI taxonomy): domain Eukaryota; kingdom Metazoa; phylum Mollusca; class Bivalvia; order Unionida; family Unionidae; genus Potamilus; species Potamilus streckersoni. Next base: position 1,639,162 of record JAEAOA010001797.1, on the reverse strand, counting down.
TGATCAAGTCCTGTAGCTTTCTTGGTATCATGTTCAATTATAAATTTGTTATGAAATGCTTTTTTATACTGGTGGGATAGAGAAATATACCTCCCTCATGCAGAATCTCTTTAGTTATTAAAGTTGTTTTCTGTCACTGTTTCCTTCTAATTTTGTGGTAATGTTGGTGAAAAAAAAAAATAATTGAAAACATTTGCAGTGTCACTGTCATCAGTGGTGTCATTTTATATGTCTGATCTTTCTGTGTTCCCCAAATGAGTTAATTGTTGAAAACTTTCCAAATGGAATTTGTGTTGCTCTATTTGTTTTCAACCATTGTTTAATAATACGTTATTTTTAGCTTTTTTAATGACATTTGTTATTTTATTTCTCCATACTTTATATTGTGCATCGTTTCCAATAACCTTCAATTAGTTTAACGTTTTTATGGCATCTTTGATTTCAGTTGAAAGCCAAATAGGTTGGATTTCATACTTTACTTGATTTATTTTTAGTGGTTCATGTTTAGAGACTACATCTACAAATAAGTTAGTCCACAACCTCAGAGCTTCATAAATGTCATCAAAATTTTTGGATTATATTCCATGGAACTTTATTTAGGTCATCTTTAAATTGTTCTTCATTAAAAGTTTGAACGATCTGTAAGTAGTAGTTTTGTGTGTATTTTTCGCATTAGTCTTGCATTTAATCTTTCTTGTCAGAAATGTAGGGTTGTAGTCACTAAGAACAACATTCGGTACAGTAACATAAGCCACATTGATTAATTGGTTGGTATAAATGAGGGCAATAAGAGTGTTTGATATTAATGTTACCCTTGTGAATTCATTTAACAGCTGGAAAAGGCCTAATGGTTTAATAAATTCTACAGGTTGTTAACTATTTGAATAAGTCCTTATTTACATCAACATGTATGCATGTTTCTTTCTCTTGTATAAGAATATTTGCCATTTGTTTCAAACTGCGATGGAGAAACGTGGCCTGTAAATGAAACAAACTAGGAATGGTTTTGTATTATTTTGAGAAATTTCCATCCAAATACTCTCAATTTCTCGTGAGTGAAAGTCATGTTTCCATTATGTATTTATATCTTCCCTAATGTGTACAACAAAACTCCCCTTATCGTATTGTCTGTCCTTGCGCAATGGTTTATTGTGGCCTTGACAATGAAAGATTATCGTTGTGTTTAGCATTTAGTTTGGTTTACTATTAGCTAATTGCCCTGCAAAGTAAAAGTAAATGTTACTTTTATTCTACGATCTTAATCATAGAAACGAAACACTAATAATCTTGTCGTGTAATACCCTGAATAATAATAATAATAATAATAATAATAATAATAATAATAATAATAATAATAATAATAATAATAATAATAATAATAATATGTTTATGTGTAGTTCTTTTTTGTAGAATTGACGTAAACAAGATCTTTTAATATTGAAAGTCGAACTCAAGATGTTAGCCAAGTAATTTCTGACGTCATCTAAATAAGTTGAATTACTTTAGAAAATCCTTTGCTTGATTACATTTTATTTTCAATTAAAGCTAAATGCAGTTAAAACCATTATGGTTCTGGGCACACACGATTATCATATTTTTCTGCCCCACTTTGACAAAAGACAATATTAAGCAGGTTTGTGGGAGTTCTTCACGTCAACATCATGCGGCAAGGGGAAGGAACTATGGCTGGATGGGGCTACTTTCTCTGCAGGCGAAACCAAATATTTCCAGAAAACTTTCTACTAGGGACGGCCGTAGGTCGATTGGACCAATTTGGATCAATCGGGCCGGGCACTTACAGGGGCCAGTGGCGTTAGTAATGTTTATAAAATAAATCTATGGGAAGAAAGTAATTTTCAAACGATGCAAAAAATGTAAGTTCAGTATCATATAAACTTGTTTCAGTTTATTTCAGTTTATTTTATTGCTCACATGGGCCCCCGCCAAAATGATCCAAATCGGGACAAGCGTTTGTTAAGGCTGGTGCCGATTTCTTCAAAATCATTGTGTATTCTTTCTACAGATTATGTTTCTATTCTTATTTTACAAGCAACTCCCAATACAATAATAATGATTCGTCGCAGGGAGCTTCCTATAATAATAATAATAATAATAATAATAATAATAATAATAATAATAATAATAATAATAATAATAATAATAATAATAATAATCATAATAATAACAATAACAACAACAACAACAACAATAATAATAATAATAATAATAATAAAATTCAAAAGCGGTGAACAATACACAGTTTGACTGAAAGAACAAATCTTCCTCTACTAAGTGAAACTTTGAGGTATTATTAATCGAGTTATACGTGTTGTTAAAGTGTAAAACTTTAAAATTTGCTAATATTCTTTTATATGGTACGATTGGTCCAAAAGTTTTCTTAGAATATAACCATAACACTTTGGAGGCAGAGCATAATATCTCCCGGGACACACAATGATCAATATAATAATACGATAATTGATAAAGCAAATTTTTATTTAATATATATTTCTCTGAATCACCAGTAGACGACACATCTACTACATTATCTCTTCCTGACATTACCGAAATGATGTGGAAGATAACTTTAAAATCTAGACATTTGCAATGCGGGGTGAGGTGTGTGGTGGTTGGTCATGATTACTTAAATCCTGGGCAACCTATGGAATGCGCTACAAAATATTATTGTAACATTCATCGGAAGTGTTTAACAATTCGATCCAAAAACCATAATTGTATAAAGCATGGAAACAGGCAATGCTATCCACAAAATAGGGGATACAATATTGTTTCTAAGCTGTGTAAGTAAAATATTTTTAAAGTGTATTTTTAAACACCTGTTTAACTATTTGATATTAAAAAACCGAATTAATTACCTGCGATCTGGTTTCATCTCCAATAATTCAGTGGTTGTAGATTTGCGCGGTATTTATATATAACATCTTTTGCAAGGCAGTATAAGAAAGCAAAGAAATTAGATGGTATTTTGCGATATGAGCAAGGCTGTCGACAAAGTTTAGCATAAGGGCTTGATTTGTAAACCACTAAGAAATATTGTAATTGGTGGTAGATTACTGAAATATTTGCAAATTGCCGTTCTGATAGGTCTCGAAAAAATTTTATTGAAGGTTGCGCTTCAGATCTATAACATGAGCATCTCAAAGCTCTATACTTGGGCCACTATTATTTAAATTTATATTAACAATATTGTTAAACGTATTCATTCTATCAGTCAGGCCCGGCTCTAGGATGTGTGAAGCCCAAGAAAGCATGGATACCTCGTTATCAATCACTGTAGGAGATCCAACTCTGGCTACTGGTGTTGTGAACAAAGATCAACATAAAATCAATTTGTGGGACAATCAACGGTATGAAGATTTTAATCCCAACAAAACTTTATTAATGATTATATCCAGAATATACCAAAAGGAGGATTATCCACCACTTTTAATGGTATCTTCGTTAGCCAAGGTTCGGATAACCTTATCTACACCTTGGCGGATCGAACAGCTATATTGGTGCCTTGTCGTAGCGATATCTGTTGGATTTCATATGTTGCCTCCCTTAGTATATAATGCCAACTAACCAAATACGTGATGCATTGTACATCCGCCGGTTTAACATTGAAAGTATGACTATGTACCATTACAGGTGTATTTGTGTAAAATGTATTTGTGCAAACAATGACCGACACAGGAAAATTGCTGATTTATCAGTCGATTCAAGTTGTGTGCTCCTCTTGTCTCGATCACGTAGGAATTGCGTTAAAATCTGGACAAAATAACTTTGATTGGATGCGTTGGGTTGCCGACACATCCAATGAAATTCACAGACCTGAAGCACGGAAATATCTGCTTGATATGCCAAGGTCTAGATAGGATTATTGGAACCTTGTCCAGCGAAGATACTTTCAGGGAATGATACGGTTATTCCGAATGCCAATTATCATAACTTTTTTGATTAACTAATAATTAGTCCCTATATTGACTGGCATAATCTACACATACATGCTTGAGCACGCGTACACATATAAAATAAATTTAAAAATTGTCGAAAAAGACATTACGAATTTTTAAATTAAAATTTTATCCAAAAAAAATTGAAGTTTATTTAATTCAACTTTATATTCTTCGTGGGAGGAGGCACATGGAAAACCACACTTAGTCTTATATAGATGAAATATACTAAATAAAAGCTGACACAGGAAGAACTGATTGTGGGGCAGCAAAGTTTACATACTTGAAGTTTGGAATGAACAAAATGGGAAATATTTCACCAAGACGCTTAAGAAAGAGAACTAAGACATTTGTTAAGGATGCACGTGCTTATACACCTGGATGCCAGCGGGTTTTTATTGCACCCAGTGTCCAGCAGGTAAATAAGTAATAGACAATCTTGAGTTCCAGGAATCAGAAATAGGACTCGGTTTTCTTCTGATATCCAGTATACGATTATCACTTCACTTAGGTTTGCAATCAATTCTAATGCCTGAATCATCCATCATTTTCAAACACTATTGTGATGAGAGTTAAACTATCAGTTAAAAATGTTATTTCTATATTTAATAAGGATTTGTTTTCCCTCTACAATGTGTGTCGTTTGTTGTGGAGTATTACGGGTATACAATCCAGTATGGGCGAAACATAGCAAGAGGCTATTTAAGTTCAGTCACGGACAACTTGCATGATGGATACAGAAAACTGGGTATAAAGCATTAATACTTTATGTCTACTTTATGTTACTTAGAGATCTTTTGAAGCAGTTCTTGACGGCACCTCATTGATTGTATAAATGCGCACTTCAGGGTAATTTACATTTTGTGATCTAAACATCTTGATGTGGAGAGAGAGAGAGAGAGAGAGAGAGAGAGAGAGAGAGAGAGAGAGAGAGAGAGAGAGAGAGAGAGAGAGAGAGAGAGAGAGAGAGAAGAGAGAGAGAGAGAGAGAGAGAGAGAGAGAGAGAGAGAGAGAGAGAGAGAGAGAGAGAGAGAGAGAGAGAGAGAGAGAGAGAGAATGAAATTTGACTCAAAATGGAAATACGGGTGTAAATAAAACATAAGAGCAGATATACTTCCTAAATGGAAGATGAAAATAGATCCAAAAGTATATCGTACTGTGTCGATAGAGTTTTACCCCCAGTGTGTTGATATAATTTTTCTGCAACTGATATATTTCCAAACCTTACGATGAAGCATATAACTATCCACATTCTAACACACTTCGGAAGAATCTGATTGAAAAATAGCATAATATATGATTGTAACGTGCTTTATTTCTAGAAAAAAAAAGGTTAAATGCAAAATTTGATCGTTAAATTGTATCTATTGTTGATTTTCTGCAGTAGAAATAATACGTTGTATACAGCATACGTGTAGGTAAAGCAAGATTCAACCTAGATATTTGAAAGAACTGTTTTCAAAATCAGGGGAATGGTTCGTTGTAATTAGTGATTATGGCCGTGCTATGAAAAAGACACTATACAATTGTTTGGTATCAATTTTTATGCTTTTTTGTTTTGTTTTGTTTTGTTTTGGCCTGTGGTATGTTAAATAGACTCCATGCGCTCTCCTGTATGTAGTAAATTGCAAATAATGGACGAGAGAAACGCGAAAACTCAGCAATTACAACCCAAAGGGTTTCGAATACTGACATCAAACCATTACCTGTGGGTTAATGCAGTGCCGTTTTAAGGCATAGGCAAGTGCCTAGGGCCCCGCGCAGGAGAGGGCCTCGCAGCGGACCTAAAATAAAATGTCGGTGTCGGTTATGTTAGCAGTTTAGTACTATATTAATAAATTTAACAAAATGACACACATACACATGGAAATACTCTGTATCAGAGACTGCGAGATTGAGGCGCAATTCTGATTACCTTTATGGTTAGCGTTTATGCTTAGGGGCCCCAAAATTCTTAAAACGGTTCTGGGTTAATGAGGTGACCATGAGCAAGGCATTTTACTCCACTTGCCTCAGACTCAGGAAGCAGATTATATGCACAAATTTAACGTTGTATACACCTGCCTAGTGTAAAAATTAATCAAAAATGAAAGCCATGGATGAGGTCAAAAAGGTCCATAGTTTTAAATATGTATAATAAAGCAACACATAACAATATCATTCACTTGATCTGACAAGTCAATGGAAATTCAAAAAAAAAAGTTGATGCACCCCATCCCCAAATTTATACAGGCGTTTTTCATATCCGAAGGTTTCTTTTATGGAGAACATGTGGTGCTCACAGTGTAAACATAAGCATTTCCCTGGGTGATGATTTTGAAAAACATTATGTATAGTTTGATGCTATTCAAAATAGTTGTCATCCAATCAGCTTTTGAGATATTCTACTTGCTTTGAACTAAATTGTGCAAGTAGCTAATTCTGCTTCCTAGCCGACCAAAAACTCGAATCTAATTAGTGTTGTGAACAGCATAGATACATGATGATGAAAATAAAATAATTTTCCTCCTTATTTTGGAAGAAAAAAGCAGTAACTACTGGTAAGTTTTTTTTCTAGTTGCTGATGAAATAAAATTTAAAAATCTAAACTTACCTTAATATTATTTTCTTTTCATTAAATCAGCGAATTGAAACAATTATTCTTCATCCAGAGCAAATAAATATCACAGAAAATAATAACATAGAATCCTCAAAAGTACTGTGCTCAAAGTGTATATTTTCTCATCAAAAGAAAACAAAGCAAAATTCACCATAAAATTTGACTGTTTCGTGAAAAAAATAAATAATCCAAGTCGATTAGAAAATATGTACGAAGGAGGATATAGTTCCTAACCATTCAGACAGGCTTGAGCTACCTTCGAATGACTAACAGTGGGCAGCAACGTTATCAACACCTGTTATGTCTGTCAACGATTACAGTCTATAGTGTTGATAAGAATTTCTCTGTCAACGATTACAGTCTATAGCGTGGATACGAATTTCAGGTTTTCCATGCGTAGGCATGATATTGTCATGAAATTGGTCAAAAATCACTTTAAATCATAAATCACCAAACATATTTGCTTTTGATATATTAATACAAACTATAATCCATCGTGCTGAGAAAAAGTATGATACTTTAACAAGTGGCACACCGCGAGTAAAACTATATAAGATTTTGTGCCACAAGACGAAATATATCCAATAGTATTGCTCGTAAAGTTAAACTTTGAAATAAAAATCCACAGCATTTAAAATATGTCACATACGTCATCAAAACGAAGCCTATTACGTCAACTAGAAGTTACCGATTGCAATTTGTTAACATTACTATGAAGACGTCATATTTATATATTAAAGCTGCTATATTACGTCAAAATGTCACTATTACAATATATATATATATATATATATATATATATATATATATATATATATATATATATATATATATATATATATATATATATATATATATATATTAATTTATCATCATATGTACGTAATCAACACATTGCAATTGGTAACTTGTTCTGTTGACACAACAGACGTATTCTCACCCATGCGACAGATAAATCTGCATCTTTTGCTAACCGTACGTTTCTTATCTCAGTCTTTTTGTCTCACGTCATCGCAGAGATGGTGTCCACGCGCTAAGAACTGGTTTTAAATTGAAAGAAACTCTTGTCTTTTTTCATGTGTGACAGAGATTTTAAAAAAGTCAAACTATATATATATATATATATATATATATATATATATATATATATATATATATATATATATATATATATATATAAACTTTAGGTCTCTCAGACATTGATAAGACACAATGCAAAACATTTTAAGAGAGACAGACAAATACAAGCACACAAAGTCGAGCTATTTGGATTATGCTAGAAACTATAGCTCGTTCACACAGCATGGTGAATTTTATGCTATCTTAAGTCAATAGAGTTCAGGTCAGCGTCATTAACTGTAACTAAAAGTACCTAATTAGTTTTAAATACTTCTGATGACCTTTATAAAAAGCGAGAGGCAATGTGTTTTGAATCTTATGGCTAAATTGCTAAAGTGCAGGGCTATTTTAACTTAATTTGGAAAAAGAAAATAGGTGAGAAAATTAATTTATGTTGGTGTTTGTATCAAGATCAGGAAATCCCAGTCGCGGGGTCACACTATTTGTTTCCGAAATCCTCGTGGGGGAGACAAATAATGTAACCACACGACTGGAATTTCTTTCACTCGGTTCGAATCCTAACATAGTTTCTCTTAGTCTTGATCACGTAGTTTGTAAACTTATCTCGTCATGAAAATGGCAGATTTATACTTGCAAAGACAACGAAATACAGGCAGATAGCAGCGTAATTGAGATTGTTGATAAGACCGCACAACATTCCGAAAACATACCTTTGTTTATCAATTGACAGTGGCGTGTCCAATATTTATTGCTAAAATAATTTCTTCGCCTAAAGGACGAGGAAGTTTCCGTTTATTGCTTCAGGTCACCAAATGTCCTGTTATCTTGCCATCATAATAAATCCTGTACTGTGTTTATTTAAAAATCACGTGACTTGCAGGTAGATTTTGTATTTGTACATATACTAATAAGGATACATTCTTTTCAATAGTGAGGAAACTAGGAACCAATTTATGAAAAACTACTTCATCAATACTTTCTTACTTATAACCTGTTGAGCTTACAAATAAACGGTCATGTGTGACTTGAGGGACAAGGGGAATCCTATATTAGGGGCCATCCATAAATGACATCAGACGATTTGGGCCGATATTTTACCCCTTCCTCCCCTCGTCACAAAAAAGTCAGACCCCCCTCCCCATCAAATATTACTTCACAATGCTCTGCCCTCCCCAACAAAAAATAATTATTTCAACCTCGCTTTGTCGACACCAGTGGGCCGGAAACGGAATAATGCTTTTTGGAAAGAGCCACTTTTGGGGCTAGCAGGAATGTTGATAGTTCGAAGACGAGTCCACTTTAATTTGAGCTCATGCGCGACACCCGAAAAGCTGCTTTTAATGTCATTAAATAAATTGTAATCAATCAAAAAATTAAGAATGAAAATTAAGCAGAACTTTTATTTAATTAATTTTATTTTAATGTGACGTCATATTTTTTAAACACCCTACCACATCGTCACACATCGTCACAAATATTTGACCCCACCTACCGTCAGGTGGGTGACGTCGTTTATGGACTGCCCCTTAAATAATGTCTGCGAATTCTAGGGACAAGATGTGATATCTTATTTAAAACATCCATAGATTTAACATTATAAATCCTTTTGGCGGAAAATGAAACATTCTAACATTAATGGTCTATCTGATCTTAAAGAGGAAATCCCATGCAAAAGAAAAAAGAAAATGTCCATATAAGTCTCTATGGGACATAAGGGAGATTTAACTAGGATATTTCACCATGGAGTCACACAGGAATTTTACAATGAGTACTAGACTCCCACGGAAATTAACATCACGCCGGAGGTTCAACCTACTTGCGACACTGTCATTTGCTGTTTCTTTTCTTTGTCATGCTTTAAATTTCTTTGTTGGAATGGGTTCACCTGTTTCTTCTTCTTCTGCTGTTGCTTCTACTTATAATATTTCCTTGTTTTTTATCTTGTTTTACCTTGCTGCGACGCTCTGTAAACCAGTCCTTTTCTCTGACAATAATAACGTGTATCTTTTTATTTGTATCTCTCTTTTCTCCTGTCTTAGACGTTCCTTTTCTTTGAGTTGTGGCCATTCTGGAGTTCAATATATTTTCTCCTGACAGATATGACAGGTGTGTTCATTTTTATTTTGAGAAGAGTAGTCGGGATATTTTCCAGAAGTTGAATTGAAAGGTGATTATTTAGTGACTTTTCCTGTTACCGTACAGGGCTGAATTGGGGTGGGGGTGGGCGTGAAGAAACTAATTTTCATTCTCGCAGTGGCATATAATTTAGCGAAGAAAACCTGACTTTTTACTGTAGCAGTAGTACAAACTGTAGTGAAAAACTGACTGTTCCAGTGTAGTAATACAAAATGTAATGTGTCGGTACGATCACTCCAAAAGGTGTGTTAAATAGTACATGTGTGGTATTGGATAGTATTGAGCTGGGTGATGGTCGCACAAGAAGACGTCTTTGATAGCAGATAACTGTGTACTGGTACCACCAAAGAGTATATTGATGGTGTCGTGTGGTGTTAAGTAGCTGCTCATCAACGATGGATGAACTAACAAGTTCTTTGGTCAGTTTAAACGTAGAGACGATAATATTAATGTTGTTGATGAGTTCATTGAGTCACAAAAGAACATTTTATTAAAGGAATGGACTAAACGTGATATCCTCAATGTCCACAACAAGCGTTAGATACACAGAATTTAAAACATAATTCTAGTCATTTAAACGCTTATTTAGGATAAATGTTCATAAGAATTCGCAAATTAAATAGTGCAGAATATGAGTCTAGTCTCTATGATCTATAAAAACATCATAGAAAGGCATATTAACACCGAGGGTTATTTACTATCGCAGAAACGTCCCGTTTTACAAGTCAGCAAAAACTCTAAATTGGAGAAAATAAATGCAACCGAAGAAGGCGGGTTTGGAAGGAAAGCATGAGCTTCAGAGCCAATAAGACAAGACAGCGAAGCCTTTTTCTTTAAACGAAATGGGCTGCTCTGAAATTTTCCCTGGTTTACTTTTTGAGAAAATATTTGGATTTATAGTGCAAGTCAGAGGGTCATGTAAATAGCTGCGGTTCGTCAGACATGACAAGGCATACAAAATATGTCATCAATAGCTGGTAACATCAATGACAATAAATATTCTTAACTTTTGCATCTTCAGTTTCCTCACAATGAACTTGTAGCTGTATCTTCTAATTAGAATTACATGCTCATTTCTTATTCTTCCCAAGGCTTACATATAAAAACAAAAATACACTGCAAGAAACAAAGTAACTAAATGTATGCCGTATTCCAAACTAAATACATAAGCGTTGATGGATCATTACACAACATTTTTAAAGAGCATAACTCCGCCCAGATAAATATGAAGTTGGTCGCGCGCTAGACGTAGGTTTTGAAAGAAAATGGCGTTTGCTCTATTTAAAATTGAAATTTGGAGTATTATTGTTAATGAATACGCGTTACAACAACTTTTTCATTTGAGCTGGAATGAATACGTTTCGGTATTTTTGTCGATTCAACGCAATCTTTTTGATTATGATCTGGATTTATCTACATGAAGTGATTTGCATCGGATTCCATCAGCGTCTGCCAATTTAATCTTTTTGAATTGTGTTGACATCTTTTCTGTCATTGAATGATTCAGATCATAATGTGGGAAAAATATGAAGACTTTCCATTGCAATTATCGAAAAGATGCTGTCAAATTTATTTCATTTTGAGTGCAGTAAGGAGGATGTAACTGCACTTGAAATATACTCGAAATTACAGTACAATTTTAAAATGTGTAATCAACCTTGAGAACCAATGACATGGCTCATCTAATTCAGATTTACAGACCTACGAAAGTATATTTTCTGAGAAAATTCAGGATATAAAATTGCAAATATATTTTTGGCCATTTTTATTAACAGCTAAAGAAGACAGTTTGTGTTTATAACTTGCGTTTTATTGTGAGGACCCTGTAGAACGTTAATATCTAGCTAAATCTGAAACATTGTATCAAAAAAGTAAACGCGGAATGTGCCAAAGCAGTTTGTATGTGTCAGTCTATGAAACATTTGCTGGTATGTTATGTGTCCGTCCATGAAATATCTGCTTTAGTTCATTTATAAAAAAAATTGTTTCCGTTAGAAAATAGTTCCTTTGCGCGCGGGGTACAGTATGAAGATGTACAATATTGGTGAATATTGCACGATTCTGATAATGTAAAGTTAACGGAGAAAAAAGATGAGCATATAATAATGTTTAAGTTAGAGTATCTTTTTAAAATATTGATTTAGAAAGAACAAATGGTGTTGACTGGTTTTGCAAAATGTTCTTTTCTAATTTTTGTTTTACTCTCTCTCTCTCTCTCTCTCTCTCTCTCTCTCTCTCTCTCTCTCTCTCTCTCTTGATAACTCTTCGTTAGACTAGGTCAGACCGTGTATAATTTTAACAAAACAGAAAATACAAATCTGGCATGCTTGACAATGACAATGTTTGCAAGCCAGTAAATATGTAAAATCGTAACACAGGATCATGAAGCAACAGCCGCAGTTTCATTGACTGTTCTGAATCTAGGACAATCAATGTAGCACTAACAAACCGAAGTTAGCTTGACACTGGATTTTTTGTGTGCAACTTCTGCAAATATGCTTATCAAGCAATAATCGATAAGATTTTATTCAAAGAATTAATATCTAGGCTACAAAAAATTTTAAGCCGTACACGGTCTTACGGGATTGATAAGGGATATGGTCGTGCATTAGAAGGCTATGCTTGTGCATGTACGAATGCTTTCTCCATTTTTTATTGTTTTACTGTACTGGTACAATTATTTGCTTTATGAGGGTGGTCTGGGGTGAAAGTTGTATTTAAAAATGAGTGTTTATTTCGTTTATAATAGGGATAAAAAAGAGGTAAAGTGATAGGGAAGTGAAGTTTTGTTTATAAAGAATTTAAATTCTCCTTTTCATACCCTTTTAAAATTCTACCCTGCAGAGTAAATATTAGCGCTGGTCTATCGCAACAGCGTGTGGTTTAGTAGACATAGAAGTATTAGTGTGTGTGTGCATGTGTGTGTGTGTGTGTTAGAGAGAGAGAGAGAGAGAGAGAGAGAGAGAGAGAGAGAGAGAGAGAGAGAGAGAGAGAGAGAGAGAGAGAGAGAGAGAGAGAGAGAGAGAGAGAGAGAGAGAGAGCAATGAATAACGTGCCACTGGGTAGTGGTAAGTTTTAATATTACATTTCTCAGATCACCTTGTACCTGTCTATATTCCATGGCCCCGCCTCCGCCCCCATTGCCAAATAGAGGTAATAAGGGGGTCATAACGCTAATTTCTCGTTACTCTCCAGATTATCTTAAAAAGCAACGCTATTGGGTCATAATGGTAAATTCCCATAGACCCCAAAGTACCCCAGGTGGAGTCAAATTCTCATTGATTCCAGAATGCTATTCACATGCTAAAAGTCCCTTTGGTGGATATAGTTTGTTAAACCTACGGCATAATTTCAATTAACTTTATATGCTAGAGGGGATCTCCGTGTTAAATTACTGTTAGAGTCCACAGTCCCATTTTATGTGTTAAGTTATTTGATTTAATTATTTGTTTGTTTTAATTTTTTAAAAATTAAACTACATGCTATTGCAATGTAACTTTGTTTACTAGATTTGATATTTTCCAGAACTGTGATTAGTTCTGCTTGACCTGACTGATTTTGTTTGTTTCATTAATAAACATATAATAATAGAAACACTGTATTTGATTTCTGACCATGATTTAGAATCAGTAAAAATTTTAGTAAACAACTTTTAAATTATTTTATTCTTTCTCAGAGTAAGCATCATTAAGTCAAGATTATACCTGGAATACGTGATATAAAACGTGTTTGTTGTTACAAACTTCTATTTTTTTTTTCTTGAAGACTTACCTCATCTGGGAATCTGTTTTGCGTCTTAGCGTATAACTGTTATTTTTGATAGCTTTTTTTTCAGTCGGGCTCCAAACAACTGACATGTTAAGTTGTTCTTATGTTATGACCAGTTTGGGTTGTGTCTTTAATTTCTTCAAATTATCAGATTCAAGTGATTCTTTTCCCTGGAAATACATAAGTGTTCCTACAAAATTCATGGACAAAGACATTGACTGGAATTTGTACGGAATTCAAACTGGAATAATATTTTCTGTGATTAAACAATAAACTTTTGACACATATACACTTTAAAGGTTACAACAGACACCATCGCCTTCCAATTTGGATTTCATAGGGATTCGAACTCAGTTTCATTCAGAACTTTTTATTATTAGAACTGGTGTTGTTTTCTTTTCTTTGTCCTCATAGTATGGCAATACCGGTATCGGCAAAAAAAATAATCTGAATTTTTCAAATGTAAGCATAAAGTAATATATAACATGCACAATATGGAGAATACCAAATTTGTGAGTTAGAATCCATTGTAATATTGCTAATATTAAAACCATTATATATATATATATATATATATATATATATATATATATATATATATATATATATATATATATATATATATATATATAGACACACACATGCTTGGGTTTGATTTAAGTTTAATAAATCAATTAAATTTTAGTTTCGTGTTTTCTTATTAAGTTTGGTAGTGCCAGCCTTCCTTTAATGATTTCCCTATAAAACGTATCTTTTTCTACATAATGGAGTTTAAAACTCCATATATATTTTATTATTTCTTTTTCTAGCTTTTTCAAAATTGTTTGTTTTAAACCCAAAGATTTTAATATATAATTAATATTGAAGTAGAAATACGTTTTAGCTACTTCAGCTCGCTCTATTATAGTCAAAAGCATTTGTGTTTGTGAAATTGGGGTGTGTGTGGTAAAACATTAAACCCCTTTTCCTTTCAATTCGGCGTCGTATCTAGGGAATGATCTCCCTCGATGTAATTACTCAGTGTGGACGGATATATGGAACTTTACAGATGGATGAGCAAAGTATTGAAAGAAATAAAACAACGATTCCCCTTTCAATGAATAAAATATAACATTTTAATTGAAAAAATATATAATCATAGAGACAAACAATTCCCCAACAACGATTTACTAAATTACGTATTCAATAAAAGCATAGCCAAATTCACTTTCAATTCAACTGATGGTCAATGACAGAATTCATACAGCATATAAATGTCATCATGTACTTGAGTAGTTATTTTGAGTCAAATCTTATGCCTCTGACAGCATCACCTGACACTTTGTCCTCACACGACTTGTCTTCCATGTCTAACTACGTGCTTGGTCCTCTTTGACCCTCACTGTTCTGACGTCCCGAAGATGCAGCTTTCCTCTTTGACTCATTGAGTTCACTCCGTATCCCTCCTTTTCTCTTCTCTCGTTCTGAGTACGCACTATGAAGGTTGAACTCGAACTATGAAGCTGACCTCTTAAATATAGAGTATGTCTAAAACTAGACAAATGCTACTACACATTTACCTGGAAATATAAACTATATTTATCGTGCTCAGATTTAGATATAATGTGTAATTGTAATCTCGCGTGACCTTACTCAATATCATTCAGATTTACTGCGAGTCCTTAATTCCTACGTGACTCTTCAGAGAAATGTGTCCGTGTATGCCAGCATGCATTACAACACAACTCATTTACATTTGGCTATTCAATGCAGTTTCGCTTAAGTATTTATGCGTAATATCTAACTATTCTAAAGTAGCTTGCGTGAACAATTAAATATTGCGAACTCTCTCTCTCTCTCTCTCACACACACACACACACACACACACACACACACATACACACACATACATATATATATATATATATATATATATATATATATATATATATATATATATATATATATATATATATATATATATATATATATATATATATACTCGCCATTACTCACAAGGGTAAATATCATTATACACAGAGATTTAATTCATATATCCTAAGAAATGTGATATATTCGTATAATAGTGTGAATTCATTAAATTCCTACGCAACTCTACATATCGAATATTTAATTACATGCAAACCGTCAATACATTCAATGAATTGATAATTAAAAAAATCAAAGAATAAACTGGTAGAACTAACATATCGCTAGTCCTACTAATGAATACACGAATACATGCGTGAATCATAATATATAATATCTGCAAACAATCAAACAAATGAAATAGAATATTAAAATTGAAACTAAAATTGCGTACCTTACTGCCTTTTCTTTTCTAAACAAACATTTCTAGCCTAGTCTGTCTTCTCTCTAAGACAATTATCTGGCTTCGTAGTAATTTCACGATACCACTATAGTGCGTCATGGAGTTTCTTCTCTGAAGAAAAATCAAACTGACGGATTTTCCAAGAGATAGCTCTTAAATCGTTTCTCAAGGTGTACTTCCTTAAGTTTCGCTGGCCAATCAGAAATAACTGTTCCTAAAATTTGCCCTCCAAATCTAATGTCTAGTCTCTGTCGTCTGTTTCACTGGGCTAAAATATTTCACAATTAGCGTCCTTTGAAAACTCAATTATTTGAGGTGTGCTTCTTGTACCACAGAAATGGACTGGGTGAGATTCAACTGGGGTTAAACATAACTCCTTTTTATAAGTTGAGATGTAGTGAGGAAAAAACATTGAACTTCCACCAGACCTTACTCTTTCAATTATGTTAACTTGAAAGCACAAATTTATTTAACCATGGGTTTCAACACGTTTAAAAATTCTACACATCACGGTGCCAAGTTTTCAATTATTTTCTTTTTTTTATATTATTTAAGTTTTCATGTTCTTCGTTTTATCCAAAGTATACTCCCAAAGCTTTGACCTTGTCCTGAATCAGATAGGGGGGAGCCCAGGGTGGTTCCCTCGCCAGTTTCCTATTTTAAAAATTGTTTTGTCATGATTAATTTTTGACCCTGATGCTTTACCGAAGTTTTCGCATTCTTTTTCTAAATGTTTAAAAGAATTTGGGTCTTTTATAAATTTTGTACAATCATCTGCATACTGGAGCTTTTTAAACTCTTCTCTTAAGTTGGGTACCTTAATCGTTTCAATTAGTTTATTCGATCTTACTTCGATACTTAGTACTTTTATCGTTATTACATATAATAGCACTGACAGTGGATATCCTTGTCGCACTTATCTTTGTATTTCGAATCTTTCCGTGCAATTTACATTGACCTGTACTCGGGCAGTTTTATCTTTGTACAGGATTTGAGTCCATTTGTGAAAATTATTTCCAAATCCAAATTTCGCAAGTACCTTTTGCATATAGTTATGTTCAATTCTATCGGAAGCTTTTTTCTGACCAAGTAGCACCATGGCACCTCTTTGTCCAGTTTCCTTAATAAAATTAATTATAGTTCTAATATTTAAAATATTGTTTTGAATGTCTGATTATTATTTATTATTTTACCCATATTTTTTAAATTCTATTTGCTAATATTCTGCTCTGAAGTTTATTATCATTATTCAGGAGAGAGATGGGCCTCCAGTTTTTCAGATCTTCTTTGTCTCCTTTTCATTTATATATTAAAGATATTAGTCCTTCACTCATATTAGGTATCATTTTATCTTTTTTTTATTAGTATATTGTTGTATAATGATTTTAAGATCGGCACTAACTCACGTTGGAATTTTTTTTATAAAACTCCCCCGTGAGTCCATCTCTTCTTGGAGTCTTCCCTTTGGCTAGGGAGTTTATAGTTTTTATTATTTCTTCTTCAAAACAAACCATATGTCCAAATGTTCTGGTGTTACTTTTTTGCACTTAATGTCTTTTAAATACATGTCTATCTCTTTTTCCTTTATATTTTGCGTTTTATAACACTCATTATAGTAGTTTTTAATTTTGTCCATGATCTTATTCTTGTCAGTAATTAAAATATTTCCATCTTTTAAAACAATAATATTTTTGTTCTCTCCCTTTCTATATTCTTCTCTTTTTGGCAACCCTCTATCCGTGTTGTAAAGTTCCGAAAATTTTCCTGCTCTTTTTTTCTGTACCTCTTCGTTAGTTTGTTTTAGATATGATATTATTTGTTGTTTTTTTTTTTCATTTTTCTAAGATCATTTATCCTTTTAAAAAATTTTATTGCTATTTTTTAACTTTATGTTTAAAAATGTCCCATTTCTTAGAATGTCTCCATCTTCCAAAACCAAATATATATTTATTACATTTTTTTATTTCATTAATAAAATCATTTTCTTCTAATAGCTTATTATTGAGTTTCCACACTCCTTTGCTCCATTTTATTCTATTTTGTGTTCTAATTTCTATCTCAATTAATTTATGGTCTAATATTGTAGTATTCAGTATTTGTCAATTTACATAAAACCCATTATCCTTAAAACTTGTCTAAGCATTACTGGAGACTTTTGATGATTTTCAAGAACCATTCTTATTGGCAAAATATATAGCACAGGGTGATAGGGGTACTTTTAAAAATTATTTGATGTATATTATGAGGTACACTAAAATTTTGCATTAAATAAAAAAAAAAATAACATTTTCAATGAAACATCTATATGGTAAAATATCTGAAGTAAAAAGAAGTTAAAAGTCTGGAAAACCTAGTGGGATTGGTGACATTCAAAGGCATTTTCGCATGCAACTGTAAATATCATTTTAGTTTCTATTTTCAAATA
Source organism: Potamilus streckersoni (assembly GCA_016746295.1). NCBI lineage: Eukaryota > Metazoa > Mollusca > Bivalvia > Unionida > Unionidae > Potamilus > Potamilus streckersoni. The sequence continues at coordinate 1,620,887 of JAEAOA010001797.1, read as the reverse complement.
AATTATTTATCATCAGATTCTTTCCAAAGAGCTGGAAAACAGTTAAAATTTCACCCATTCACAAAGAAAGAAAATATAAATAAGCCTGAAGGTCTTAGACGTTTGTCTTTTACAAGCCTTTAACAAAATATATACTTCTGTTGTTGATTATGGAAACGCATTTGACCACATTGCTCAGAACGTATTTTTACTAGAACTTAAGTCAATGAAAATATAAACAATTAAATGCTTAAGACATTGAAAGCGACTTCAAATATTCAAAAATGCATCAGTTACTGTTGTATTTTCACACTGGAATGACTTTTAAGCTCAGAGTTACCCGTTTGTTACATTCATTATCTTGAACCCAATGCATCTGCACTCATGAAAATTGGCATGTGGATACATATGTGAGCAAGTAGCTCAACCATACCAAAATTGTCAGTGTGACTTAACTTATAACCCTAAGTGACTTTGTATTTGTTTTTATTTTTAAGCTCCAGTTGTTCACTGAAACCCATGAATATTTTTAAAATGGATACGTTTAAACAAAATTAATTCAGCCACATCAGAACTAAATAATTATGACATATTTTCATGCTTTAGTGACTTGTATATTTTCAGGTTTTCGATCATTACACCCTCAAAGTAAAAGTTCGCTTTCACTTAAACCCATAAAACCTGATGCATCTTAATCATACCTAAAGTAGGTCACAGTGACCAAATAGTATGCTCGTATGATATTCATATTTTCCTTCATACTAATCTGTATAGTTTCAGCGACTCTAAATGTGCTTCTATTTGATAACAAGACTTGCAAAGTACACAACGTTATTTCCGTTACTAATTCACAAGAACATAAACTGGGTCATCATTATTATCATCCAAGAGAAAGCAAGGAGAAAGGGTAGTGCCAAGGGCTTCTAACTACAGCAGCAAGGAGATATATACATTTAAATGGCTGGAAAATACACAACCAGACGCTTGTGCAAAGGGTAAGAGAAAAAAAAACCAGGTGAAAATCGTATACTAATTTTTGTAAACTGCTACGTTTTAGCTGACAGAAGAAAGTATGACATCTAGAAATTTCGATAAGCTACTAGATGGTACATTACAATAGATACAAATTATCAAGTTGGTTTTAGAAAATTTGTGTCGAACCAATTACATGTAATTTCAGGAATACATGGAAATGCTTCATTTAACCATTTCCTGCTTTGATGCCATATACAGTGTTATATCTCAATGTTTTAGCATTATTTCTGAGCTGTGTACAAATGTTATTCAAGTCAACACTTCATATCAGTATTATACATGGAAACGCGTCTATAAAAACATTAAAAACCACAAAATGTTTTTTTTAATAGGCACCTTCTACACAGACGTTAAATGAAATGCAAAATAAAGAGCTTATAAGTGCAAATAAAATGACCTAATGACAGGCTAGTAGTTCCAAGTTGCATAGGGAAGAAATACATTTTCACCAGCACCTACAAGAACTAGATAATGAGTGAGATTCGAAATTGAATTTTTAAGAAGACATTTAGAGCACGTTAATATTGAGCAATTTCAACATCAAACCGAATTTATATATTTTATAGCAAGGATAAATTCTAACCGTAGCTAAAAATGTAATGACGTATAAGTATCTGAATGTGCACTTTGCTGCAGCAGACAACATTGCTACCAGTATGAATATTAGCAATGCACTTTAGAGAAAAACAACATTTACACAAGGTTAAACTTACCATTGTATCACTGTCTTCAGAAGATTCCAACTTATTTATTTTGAAAATGTCAAAAATTCTACTGACAATTTTATTTGGACCAGGGCACTAAATGATGGGCGAGGCTATTCTGTTAACACATATCAACCATGCCTTGGCTGTAAAGCATACTGTCACTGGTGACGATTCTACAAATCAAAATCAAGTTTATGTCAACGATCAAAACACCGAGGGCATTAAAACACCGAGGATGATAAATTGCATAAAAACTACACATGAACCATTAAATGAAGTTTTGAGTATTAGTCAATCTGTCTGTCCTGCACACTGAAAAATCGGCTAAGAACGTGAAAAGTAAACCATTATCCAGGGATCAATATCCATCTGAAACTTAATCATTCGGTCGCCTTGTTCTGATGCTTTTTGTTGCCAGTTTTACACCATCTTTTGGCGTGATATGTATATGCCATGTGATAATTTCTTTATGCAACTAGTTCCACAGCTTTTCATTTCTCTCGAACATGACTGACATTTTTTTACATGTGGCCAACATGACCATATTGTGCTGTCGTTGTATGAAATTGATATTCTAAATTAGAGTTATGCCATTTTTGGCGATAAAGTATATATCTGATAATTTAAGTGTGCAAACAGTTCTTAGGTTGTTGATGATGCCCTAAAACATTCCAGACATTTACTAACGTTTTGTCACGGTGTATATATTCTTCTTGTATCATGAAAATCTAATTTGCAATACTATACCTCTTATTATTGCATTGCTATCTCATTTCCTGAAACTATGTGAATACTTCCCACTTCAATTAGTAACAAACTTAAACCCAGTCTGATTCCTATGTTATTTCTGTCTTTTGGAATATTTTCCTTCCCATGTATCTTTGGGAGTTTAACATTACATGTTGCATCATCTAAATAGTCATTTGGTGTCATAATTAATATTTTCTCTCCATCCTTGCATATTTTTTGTTGATCTTTGCCACTTTTTATTAAATTTGAGGGGTTCTAGTACCTCTCGATGTAGGGAATTCACCAGGTCCTGTAAGAGTGAGGACGGTGACTCATTCCACAGTAAGGAAATATCCCACCTTTGAAAAAGTGGGATCATTGATACTTCATTTGGGAAGGAGGTTGTCTGCTCCCATGCGGGAGGGATCAGCAACACTCTGTAGCGGATAAGGAAAGCGCAGTCTTCTTCTCTGTCAAGAAGACCTGTTTACAGCTCGAGTGGATGTAGTTCATCAGATCCGAGTTCCCCAAATAAAGACTCCCAAACGAGGTCTTTAATATACGATAAAAATTGGCCATTGACTAGTCACCAGTCACTGGGTACCGCGTACCGGTCTTGGGTCATAGAGTACAACTTAATGCATCAAGTATTTGTCACTGGGTGTCTGTCACTGCATACTGGTCGGAAACCTCCAACCTTCCCTTCTCTATTATTACACACCCTATGGAAAACAGATACAATGAAATAGACTCCACCTGTCTAAGGAAAGGCATGTTGTCGATGCCACCCCATTCCTTTCATGACAAAATCATTGATGATTTTGCCATGGCGCATTGCGATGGCAATTGGGGCATGCCATTGACCTTCACCACAACCCTAAGATTTGTTATCGAAGGCGGGGAGGGGAATTCCCACCTACTTATATGATAAAAGGCATTGTCAATCCACTTTCTCAAAAGAAAAAGACACGTTAAGTTATTACCATTTCTTTCCAAGACGACAGACTCATAAAGACCCAATCACCAATGAGAGAGAGAGAGAGAGAGAGAGAGAGAGAGAGAGAGAGAGAGAGAGAGAGAGAGAGAGAGAGAGAGAGAGAGAGAGAGAGAGAGAGAGAGAGAGAATGATAGTCCTCTCTTGCTTTATGAGGGCATGCAAATTGACGAACTCGCAATTTTTGTAGATACGAATGAGTTACCAGATGACCCGGTTGTATCTGACCCCTTTTTCTCTTTTTGTGCCCCCAAAATTTTCACTTCCTACTAGTCAGATGACCAAGAACGAAAAAGTTTGGATCTTGGCCAAGACAGTAAATGAAATTTACTGCCCTCTTTCACTAGATAGGTGTCCTAAGCCCTCAGGTGGGGATCTCGGCTGGTCTCTTAACTTCCGCAAGGTTTTGGAACTCAAGGCTCATATGCCAGTTACCGTAGCTTTCAATGCTGAACTTCAATCGGCTGCATCATTTACTCAGTTGAAGCCGTTGTCTCTGGAAAATTTGCACAGATTGTTGGAGGTTGATACCATATCATCCAGAAAAACGCTCTTTATGTCCATGGTACCCTCTGCCAAACTTGTTTTAATTCAGAGATGCCGTACTGAGGGCTAATTCTTATAATAGCTTCACAAAATGAGTAATTAGCAGCACCACTGCGATTCCATTCCCGAAACAATTAAGAAAAGGTACATTTCCTGAAAGGTTTATGGGTTACCGTTCTAAATGGTTTTAGTTGGGGCCACATCAGAACCCTCAATTACATTTTAAAACTCTTTTCGTCCATGTTTGTTTTATGACAGACCCTTCTCCTTCCCTAAGGTTGGAGGGAGTTGGCTTAATAGATTTAAATCCCCTTCTATCTTATCCCCTTCCCCACAGTAGGTACCAGATTGGTTGTTTTCAGAGGCTTGGGCAGACAGCATGTATGATGTGTAGGTTCTTTCCACAATCAAGGTCGATTACAGGTTTTTCTTCCAGAACCCTACACCATTTTGTTCCACCTTTTTCAAGGACCGCCATTTTGTTCAACTTCTTTTAAATATCCCCATTTGGTTCCACGAGTCTCAACAGATGTCACCAAGGCAAGGGTAGAGGTGAAAACCCTACTAGTGAAAATGATCCACATCCAAAAATCTTCGATTTTATTTCAGAATCATTCTAGTTTGAAATAAAAGGGAAAGTTTCAACTTGTTATCGATCTTTCCCCATTACACACTTTTCTTCAAGAAGAGTATTTCTAGATGGAGATATCTGCCTCTTTCAGGAATATCATAATGTTGAAGGACAGGAAGGTCTCCATAGATTTTTGGAATGCTTACCTTCACATTCCCTTCTGTTAATCCCACAAGAAATTTCTGCCATTTTGTCAAAGCCAAGTGATTTTTCAATTTGAAATCTTCCATTTGGACTTGCCTCCATAATAAAACTTTTAGAAGGGTGATGAGTGTAAGGTCTTTAAGGGTTCACATCATCCAATATTTAGTCTGCCTGATGCATAACATCATCATACATACCATCATGAGGAATATGTCAATCTATCGAAACACAGTGACTTATCTGGGTTGAATCCCGAATGATATGACGTTGGATATAATCCCTTCCCATAGTATTATGTAGGGATGAAAAGCCTTACCATAATGGGACAGTTTGGGTTCCCCTGACAGGCTCACAAATCATGTCTCTCACAGCAAATCTGTCAGACTTCACTGTCTGCTTTCCTCTACCTCTCTCCAGGGAACATCTAATGCAGCAGCATATTTCTTTATCTTCTATATAAATAATTTGATGCATTTCAAGATCTTGCTGCCAGCTAACTGGAGACACAATGTCTGCTCTGATCCCTATGGACCCAAATTTCATTACCATCCAAGCTGGTAAAAAATGGAGGACAGATTTCTAACTGGAGCCCTAATTCATACCAAGAACTTCAGCCCTTAGTGTATACTGATGCCTCTGATTCAGATGGAGATGATCATCTGAAATCTAGTGGGGATAAATCTGTAAGCTTGTGGTCTCAGGCATAATCTTATTTTCATATTAGCCTAGAAATGCAGGATGTTCAAGTTCTATGAGGTTAAATTAAGCATATAAAAAGTCCTCAATCATGGCTGCCACAGACAACATATCTGAAATGTCAAATGAGTACTCATGCCCCTTCACTTTGCTTATAAGTCTGGAACCTCCTCCACTGGATTTTCTTGAACAAGACCACTTCCAGAGTCCCCTACACTTTTTCATCTATGGGGAACACCATCAGTAGAATTGTTTACTACAAAGCTTAACCACAAACTCCCTCCTTATTTCTCTTCAGTTTCAGACAAGACAGCCTTCCTTTCCACCATTCAGAATTGTTCCTTAAGTTTCCCTTTATCTCATAACTCATCCTAATAGCACACACCCCCCTGGTAATGTTCCATGACCTCTTTGATCTGTTAGTAGGCAAAAGGGAATTGTTGCTATGGAGGAATCTACTTTCACAGACCAGATGGTACTGCCTACACAACAATCCACCTTCACACCTGGTTCAAATTAAGCAATAGTGACAACTGCATTGCTTAGGCTTTTCTTAGTGGAGAATATTCTGTAACTGGTGCAGCAGGAAACATTTACTTTATCAGTCTTTGACACCTCCTAGCTCTGCTAAACCACAATTGCTGAAATTTGTCTTGTTATTTTCCAGGAAAATGATTGCTCAGTATCATTAAGGCCATAGGACAACCCTCCATGTTCTCTATTGGCTCTGCCAATGGGTCAAACCCTCAACTCACAGAACTAATCAAGTACTTCAAGGCCTGTCGCTTGCTATTTAATGTTGAGTTAATATGTAAACCTCCATAAGAACCTTAATAGAAACTTTCTTTGACAGCCTTACTCCTTAGATGGTTGGCTTTCTCTTCATGGCATCAGTGATGAATAGTGAAATTCATGCCTTTTCAGTGGAAAAGTGATGTTTATTGTTCAATGGTAAATTTTCTTCTTTGTCAAGCTGGGTTTCTGGATATAAATTAGCTACCTTCAGTACCTCTTGATCCAAAAGAAATTTTCAATTTCAACTGCATATGTGTTGCTGATGGCCAATGCAGGCACCTTAGTCAGGGCCTTACATTTCTATTTGGGTTAATCTAAAAGAAAAAGAAATGACTGAAGCCATCTCTTTCTTCCTCTTGAAGGTACTGCTCATCTTTCAGAAAGCTATCATCAAGGGGAAACATTCTATACAAAGAGCTTATCAGTCTCTCACTGAGATCTTTATTACACAAATCAAAGCACATGAGGGTAGGGCTACCTCTGCATGTTGGGTTTTCCATCATTCTTCAATGGAAGATGTCATGAAAGCCATCTTCTAGCAGTCTCAGTCCACCTTCTCTTCATTCCACCTGCAATCAGTGCCACATCAAAGCAAAGGTATTTATGCATTAGGTTAAACTGAGTCAGTCCAAGAAGCTGTCAAGTCATCCTCTGGTCTATTACAGAGCATCATACTACAGAAAATGGCACTTTGTCAGTTTATATTTGGGTCACTAGCCTCCCATCAGACTGTCAAATTCTTCAGTGCAATAAAATCATGCATGTTTAATTGGCAGACGTAAAACTATTTGTGATTAAATAATATTTACCTACTATTATTGCCTAATTCCCTCTTTTCTGATGTCCATTCAGCTCAGGCCAGCTAGCTGCTGATTCTGGATGACAAATAACTAAAAAAGTCATACTGGGATCATGTTTACTGTTCTTGACCAGTTGGAAGAGGAAACATTTATCTTGGACTGGGGACTAGCACCAATAAAGCAGTACAATAATAGCAGGTAAGTATTACATAGTTGAAATTATTTTCCAGTCCAAAAACCAATTGTTTTACCCAGAGTTAAGACCCTTTTTCATGCTATGTGTATATATTCTTTATTATAATTCTTGTGAGTGATCAGTTCTAGTGCTTTTCATTAATTGTACACAGACAATGGCATGAAATGAACATGGGTACATTTAATTCCATCTGATGCATTTTTCCAGAGCTGTGTCCCTTCATGGTGTGAAACATTTGCACCATATGTGAAAATTCCTACTTGTGCAACTGTCAACATTTGTTTGATTAATTGCCATAAAACATTCCAGATATTTTGTTGATATGAAGTGAACATGGTATTTACTATATATAATAATTCATGTTCAACCAGTCACAAAGCTGTTAATAAATTGATCTGAAACATGGAAGATATTACATGCATAAAATATTTGTTGTTGTTGTTACATGCAGAAGATTTTCTAGAATTTTCAAATAGTTTATATCCATTTTGTGTGTTCTACCCATAATTGTACATACATATATACATCCATACATTCTGCCAGCATTAATGCCTTAATGGTAGTGTTCATTCAAGAAGGTAGTAGTGGGATAAGGTGGGAGTGGCAAGACATCCTCGTCTTATGGACACATTTCTAGTTGCCTATTAACTTATTAGCAAGTTTTTATTTAATAACAGCAAAAACAATATTATGACCAGAAAAATGTATTTTTATGGAATAAGGACTTGTTTAAAAAGCACAAAGTTTACTTCAGTTATAGTTACCAAGAGAATATTTTAAAAATATACAATTTTGAACAATGTAATAAATATATCTAACAATACTTATATAAAAAATTTATTTCTTTTTAAAAAAAACATTTTTCAGCAGCAAAAGTTCTTACAAGTACATGAAAATACATCACAGAAGTATTGTATCACAGATGTATTAAATAGATAAGTATAGCTGTTAAGTCTTGCCTTTAAATGAACACTTAAAAACAGTTCTTGTTTGATTTGAAAATGTACAAGTGTAATAAGTGCCTGTAATGGGGTAGTTATCTATGTACAGGAAATATTATTGAAAAAATAATTTTAGAAAAGTGCAGTATTGTATCACAGATGTATTAAATAGATAAGTATAGCTGTTAAGTCTTGCCTTTAAATGAACACTTAAAAACTGTTCTTGTTTGATTTGAAAATGTACAATTGTAATATGTGCCTGTAATGGGGTAGTTATCTATGTACAGGAAATATTATTGAAAAAATAATTTTAGAAAAGTGCCTGTGAATACAGAAAGCAGAAGTAATATTCCTCGTCACAACATGTACTTGAATAAGTGGGTTGCATTATGATGAAAACAAGCTTGAATTAATTCATATGGATTACCAAACCTGCACAGGATAAACTGAATTTAAGGTAACTGGATTATCTACTGTTTCGCCTGTGAATGTTAACCAAAGTTTAAATCATCTATACAGAATATGATATGTAATGATTTCCTGTCTTGTTGGTGCTAAGACATAATGCCATCTAGATGTCTAAAATTCATATCTTGGTAAGTTAGGATTCCTGTCTTGCTGGTGCTACAATGTAATGCCATTCACAAGTATATAATTCATATCCTGATATGTTAGGATTTCCTGTCTTGCTGATGCTATAACATAATGCCATCTAGATGTCTAAAATTCATATCATGATATTTTAGGATTTCCTGTCTTGCTGATGCTATAACATAATGCCATCTAGATGTCTAAAATTCTTATCCTGATATGTAATGATTTCCTGTCTTGTTGGTGCTAAAGCATAATGCCATCTAGATGTCTAAAATTCATATCTTGGTAAGTTAGGATTTCCTGTCTTGCTGATGCTACAAGATAATGCCATCAACATGTCTGATGTTAAAAATAATGCTGTACATATGCTGGATGCTGTCTTCTAAGAATTCTTGCACTCTTGATAGTTGTCCAGTTATTAAGATTCTGTTGCTCCATGGCAGGATTTGTTTGTCAATATCTCATTGTTCAATACATGTACTGATAAAACCTTCTATTGATTATGAATTAATACTGCATTTTATGCTTCACCATCAGTGTGAAAAGGGCATGTAGTGTTTCTCTTGTTCTTCTGTCTGTCCATCCAGTTTTGTCTTTAGGTCAGTGTAGTGAGGCATTGGTGTCCCATGAATACATTGCTACCTAACAAAATCTGTATTTTATGTTCTATACCTATATTGGTGTTCCAAAGATACATTGTTGCCTAACAAAGTCTATGTTTAATGTTCAATACATACAATGGATGGCCATGAATACATTGCCACCTTAAAAAGTCTATGTTTAATGTTCAATATATATGTTGGCATTCCATGAATACATAGCTGCCAAACAAAGTCTGTGTTATATTTTCAATATATAAAATTTGAAGAAGAGACAATTTAATGTAGTTTATAGCAAGAAAACTTATGTGCATCAAGAGTATGATGACACTTTTTAAAAATATCTTAATTTATGCAGCTGCTCCTTTGACCCATTATGAAGAATTGGCCAGAGTATCTTTCCATGCAGAGTTATTGTATAAACTATCTCAAGGAGAGATCATTTGTTGGTTGGATATTTATTCTTGAACTGGTTGTAGCTTTGGTAACTCTGAAAACAACAATAGAAAAACAGAATTAGGCAAGCTGACTCTTACATATTTTAAACCATTTACCATTTATGAAGTTTTGTATGTTATTTTTCATTAGAGCACCAAATGTATGTTGCAGCAATGGAATTTTGCTAATGTCTCTTGTTTGTCACTAGATGGCATAAATGTTTTATAGGATTTTTTGACCGATGCTCTATTACAGGAGTCTCATTTGCCAAATTACTGCAACAGATAACTAAAAGGCTGATAGTATACTTATGCTATCTTGAGCAGTAATGTCTAGCAAGCTTCAACCTTGATATAGATGCTCGTTTAAGCACCTGCATCACACTAAACTTGATTCTCTCTCTCACTCTCTCTCTCTCTCTCTCTCTCTCTCTCTCTCTCTCTCTCTCAGCTAATAAACTGCACATTGCTAGCTGGTTCAGACCTGAGCTGATTGAGAACATGCACACATGAAACCTTGATTATTTGTTTTCTTCAGCAATTCAGTATCTAACCATCCTTAATGCAGATTGGAAAATTTCAATTTTAAGAATTTATGTTATCAATTTCTTCACATGTAATTGTCTAATTTTTATCCAAGACCATAATTAATTTAAAAATCTGATAATGTCAAATGATAATCAAAATAAAATGACCATACTTCTGTTTTACTTTTCACTCTGCATCATGAATGTATGACATAAAAAAACAAGAGGGTCAAGTGGGTCAAAGATTGCTCACCTAATGACATCTATCTAATAAAAAGATTAAAAATTTGACAAGATATCTGGGTCATTAGGATGCTTTCTAGAAAAATTTGTTCCAATCCTTTCAAGTGCACATGCTATGATGCCAGGATACTTTCCATACAGTTTGGCTGAATTCAGTCAAGTAGCTTTTAGGATGAAGTTTTCTATTTTTAGTAATGGAAGCCATGGTGTACACAACATGGTGCCATGTTTGTATGGAAAGTCCATTAAGCATGAAAGGCACCGATAATGCCAATGTTCAGGCCACATTCAGGTTAGAAATTATAAATCAATGAATTAATTGATTAAGTTCTGTGCAATGTTTATCACATTAAAGATTTCCATTATTGAAATTGGAAGGGGTTGCAACAAATGGGGAGGTATAATCAGATAACAGGTTGAATTAGTTTAATCAGTTTTTGTGATGATATTATTTAAAATGTATTATTTTGTGCATTTATTTGATGGCAGACAGCCACCATTTGTGTATGCATGAAAGCAGTTCATGCAAGGTGCTTTCTGTCAACTTTGGTCAAATTCTGCTGAGCAGTTATTAAAAAGTCTTTTAACATTTGATTTTCTAGTTTTAGTAAAAGCAGCCATATTTAATGGCAAAGTAGCAACATCTGTATAAATATGAAAGCCATTCAAGTCAAGATGCTTTTTTTGAGTGTTTTTTATGAGAAATTTAAAGGTTGTTAGATAATTTTAGCAATAATAGTTATATTTCATAGTTCATCTAATTATGTACAACAACTTGTTAAAGAGACTGAAACCAGGATGCTGCTAGTGAAATTTAGCTGAATTCTATTGAGCAATTTTAAGAAAGATGAAACTATTGGTGGATGACACACAATGTATGCATGCATGATGGACAAATGACCATAATGTTCACTTACTCTTACAGCCAAGTAAGCTAAAAAAAGTTACAAATAAAAGTTTAGGACTAAATTTTACCACAACAAAAGTTGCTCCATTGATTTGTCCATCTATGTTCAGAATCCCAGAATTGGTCAGAGTAGTGGCTCCTGCTGACTCTTCCATCTTAAAGTCAACATTTGCATATCCTTTCAGAATAGGTCGTTCCAATGCAGGTAGCTGAAGATCATCATCAATTTCACTGTCTGGAATTGGAGCACTGTATATTCTTAGCTAGAAATTAAAACAAGAATCAAATTCAGAAAAATATTAAAATCATTTATACATCCAAACATATGATTACCATCTTTCTAATTTACAAAAAGTATTGTAGCAAATATGTTTCCCTTTAAAGTCACTATAAAAAATGTCCAGCCATATCCACTAACCATATAGTGGATAACCTGGTAACAGGTCTACCAAAATTTACCATATTAAACAAGGCATACCGAAGAAAAATCAGCATACAAATTAATAATACAGTAAAGAGGAAATTATTTCCACTCTTTATATTAAGTATGTTTTATAGTATTTTATGAAATTTAAGAAATTCATTTCAGTGACATGCACCATAAATGCCCAGGAGTATAACCTGTCAGACAACTAAAATATAGCTATTGATTATGATTTGTCTGCCATAAAGTAGAGCTGATCATGATATGATGTTGTCCCTCCTTCTATCAGTTTCATTCCCTATTTCATTTCCATACAATAACAAGAGTTCTCAGCTATGACCAAACAATGTTAACCCTTTAACTACGACTATCGCATCTGAGCGTCACCTGTAAATAGTTCCTGAACCCCACTGATGCATATATGCAGTGTAGATAAGCCTTGTTTAAAACCCCAGTGTCGCTTATGAGCGCGTAGTTCTGCTGTACTCAAAACCCCAGTGTCGCATATATGCGGACATAACTGCTATGTTAACTAAACGTTGATTGGTTGAAAGTACAGATATTTACTTATTTTTCATTATCATAACCAATGAGAAGACTGGTTACTGAACATTTTGATACCAGTTAGAAAGCTGAGAGGTTAAATTTAGACACATGGGAAGGAAATTTCCGGCAATGTACAAAACACGTGTAGTTGAGATAAACAAAAATGGATTCCTAGTCAGATATTTGTGACTTTAAAGGGTTCAGTGCAAGCAATATCAAAGAGTTTAATGGATCATTCTTAGTAAATGGATCAGATAATGATGTTAGTCCCGTTTCAACACTAGATATATGTGATTTTGATTCAAATGACGATAATTTATTTTGTGCGATTCAAAACAGTTTATGCGACGGGGATTTCTTGTCTGATTGTTGTAGGAGTAAATAAAATGGAAATATATGAATAACAGACACTATACAAGGTAAGCTGCTTTTTATTTCACTGAAATCCAGCAAAAACTAATGAAATAATGAATATAAACGTAACCAAGTTTTTATTGTCAGTTTCCGTAGTCAGCCATGACGATGCTCTAGTATTCAGCCTAGCAAACAGTATCAGTGGTCTCAGTAACTGATACGCTATCACTCAGCAGTAGCGAAACTGCAGAACAGCTGTAGTAGTTAAAGGGTTAAGTAACCTGCATTTTGGGCAATCAAGTAACTTATTATTTTAGGTTCAAAAAGGCAAAAGTCAAGGTCACATAAATAAAAAACTGTTTCAACACAATAACTTGTCCTGTATATAAGGTACCCAAACTAAACTTTATAAATGGCTTCCATTTGATATAGAAAAGATGCCCACTGATCTGGGGTGGAGTGGGGTGGGGTGGGGTGAATTGGCCAAGGCCACAGAGATTCCAAGAATAATGATTGGTTAGAGCATGATTATTTTCACTCTGTAAGAGAAACATTTGATCCAGTTTGCTGGCTTTAAAGCTGTTAATTTATTCTTACCTCATCCATTGTCCCTCTAAAGAAACTGCTGTTGTCTCTTCCAAGATAAAGTATGTTATCACTGGTTTTGGTTACAGCTGTCTGGAAATGTAAAAATGATAGTCACAATGGTGCACACACAAACCATCTGAAGCTTAAAAAGAATCATATACATTGATACGTAATATGTTACATGCAGAAGAGGACATAATTAAAAAAAAAATCAAATAAAATTAAAATCATGCATACTGTTGAGGTGATCTTGTATTCAGTTGACAGAGCTTGTTACCATTCTAATGATCACATTTCACATGATATAGATGAAACTTTGAATATATGGTTATATATGCAACTGATTGAAGGTCACATTTCTCATCTGATTTTGATGAAACTAGGTTGATTTCATTCAGATCATGGCCTATTTTGACAATGAATGAGATTTTTATGTCTCAGAAAAACATATTTAGGATCTGATCAAACTTGAAATATGGGTTTATGTTATGGATTTGATAATGAGCAAGATCCATATATACTAATGATGTGATATGACCTTTACTGCTCTGGTAGCCATTTTTAAAACCACTTTTGATTCAAACTTGGAATATATATTTATATCATCAAGATCTTGAGCAAGACACATGCATATTTATGAGGTCTTATGTATGATTAGTTGAGCCTAATACTACTTTAGAAGCCATATTTCTAATCCAAATTTTTTATCAAAATTGGAAAATGGCTTGCATCTTCAGGATCCTAGACAATATCAAAAGTAAGCCGGATCCAATTATATTAATTTGGCGATCTTGTATTTAATTGGCTGGTCTTATTACCTTTTTTGAAGCAATACTTTTTATCTGTTTGGTTTATTAATTATTATCAGATCTGGATGACTTCAGTTACGAGCAGAGACTGTCCATGTTAATTATGCCCATATCTGTAGAAATGAATTTATTTTGGATATAGTAAAACAGGAAAATTTAGTACTGTAGAAAACATGGGAGATAGTTATACAGAATGTGTTTCTACAATACACATAAGCCTGCTTAGAGAAATGGTCAATGGTTATGTAAAGTCATGTGAGCAATAAGTCCCACCTGGTCCTCTTGTTTAATGGTGGTATCATTTTATCAAATGATATCATGGGTCAAGTAAAACAAAGCCTCTTAAACATAATTTATGAAATGAAAATATAAGTATTAGACCTAAAATAATTTATTGAACATTAGATGCACAAGAAAGTGTTAATAAATGTGGGCAGAAGCAATGTTACTAATCATTATTGATTTGACAGACTGAATGATATTTAATGGCAGACTATTGAAATATTGAAATTATTCAAGTCTTATACAACAATTCAAACATATAATAAAATTTTGTACAAAATGCTGAAATGCAAACAGTAAAATCACTTGAATGGATTTTTAAATCAATAGCAATAAAGCATGTAAAGGAGATTATGATCATGTTTCAGCTGGTTTTACATGAAATTTTGTTAATATACCATCTGCAGGTGGGGGAATTAAACTTACCCAGTCAATGTTAGGGACACTTGAGGTGAATCCAGTTTTTATTCCATCAACAAACAATGTCAAAGTTTGATCTGTGGAAGATACAATAGCTTAGTATTACTATCATATAAAAGCTCTGTAGAAAAGATCTGCTTTTTAACAGAGAAACATATGTATATCCACCTATCCAGTAACATCCAATGATTAATATCATTCTGTAATTCTGGTACTTGACAGAAAAGAAAGGAAAAATTTAGCACAATGAATAAAATGAAATCTTGTTTGGAATGTCATGGAAAGTTTGCGATTTTTAAGATCTGGATTTTAGATTAAAACAGAGAGGTTAATTTAAGTAACATATAGAAAGCTTCAGCTTTGCAAAAATTAAGAAAAGTTTTATATTTGTCCAAAAAAGTGGACAGGAGGCTAAAATAAAATAAAAATAGATCTATGTTTATATCAACACTGCAATCAAAACATTAGTCCATGTAAAAAAAATGTAGAAAACAGCTATAATAGAATGAAAATCTAACCAAGTCATTTTCATGTGCCTACAATGATGGATGCCAAATTTGATTGGTCTGCCTTAAATCAGTGTGTGTGTGTGTGTATTGTGTCTCTGTGTGTTTTTTTTGTCTGCTTTTTTATTGTGTAATTTGCTGTTATGATTTGTAATGTTTTAATGTAAAATATCAAGGTTTTGTAAAAAGAAGAAAACAGTTAAGACCTTGAAAAGTAAATTTAAAATTATGTAAAAAAATATAATAATTGTTGCTCTGACCTGGAAATCTAAAACAGATTTATACATATGAATACAAACATGTTTACAAAACTTAATTTGCAATTTATCATGAAATAAAAGATCTGAATGCAACTGAATATTTAAGGTATCACAACAAAGCAGTTTAAAACTGCAAAAAGTGCCAACTAACAGAACAAGCTGACATTACTGAAGAAAAGAATTGATTTCTTGAAATTGCATGTTGTTTAAATAAATTCTTCAATCCATCAAATAGTAGTTTTATGACACCTATTCGTATCCACATTTAATCCAATTATCTTCTATGTGTGTGTGTGTGTGTGTTGGCTGCCATTGTATTGTGTATCTTGCTTTTAGGTCAGTGGTCTTACAAGACAGATTTTGTACAATTCACACATATGTGTTGTAAGAAATGAATTTAAGGCCTTCAATATTTTTGGTTTTCTCTGGTCTCATAAAAAGTGTAATATCAGTTACATGAAATAAATGTACTATTATGTCCCATTACTGGTAGTTACATGAAATAAATGTACCATTATGTCCCATTACTGGTAGTTACATGAAATAAATGTACCATCATATACCATCAGTTACACAAAATTAGCAAAGTGAATTTAGAACCTGACAAAAACAATCTTTTATATTGTGAAAGATGTGTGTTGTTATAAGATAATGATTTTTAGCATAGCTTTAACAATTTTTCAGTAATATCACTATGATGTCTTCAGTGTAGCAGTTTATAGTGATGTCTAGCACTGGAGCATCATGCCGCAGACATGTGGCATGACGTCCCACACAGTCACATTATCCTGACACCAGGCCAACCAGTCCTAACACTAACCTTTTAATACTGAGCATCAAGCAAGGCAGCTGTTAGTACCATTTTTGTAAGTCTTTAGTATGACTCGACCGGGGATCAAACCCACGACCTCCTGTATCCGAGGTAGATGCTCTAACCACTAGGCCACCAGAACGGTTTATAATGTGAAAAAAACAAACAAATGCAAAGAATAAAACTGTCCTTGTTTAACATGACACAGACTAAGGTATTTTTTACGCTTGTTCAACAATTTAAAGAAGGACAGTACTCCATAGTTGCTGTGTGACAGTAAGTAGTTAACGTTAACTGTCATGATCCTGTGTACTTTGAATAAAGACAAACAACAATATAAGGGTCTTTGTTTGATTGCTACAATGGCACATTCAACACAATATTGGCTAATTCATGCAGAGGAAATGGGAGCAAAGTGACCTTCCCAAGGACACACCAAGTCAGCAAATTTTGGGTGGTATGGGAGGATGTACAATCCAGGATTACAAGTCTGATCATTAGCAACTTAGCAGGATGTACAATCCAGGATTACAAGTCTGATCATTAGCAACTTAGCAGGATGTATAATACAGGATTACAAGTCTGATCATTACCAACTAATAGCAGGATGTACAATCCAGGATTACAAGTCTGATCATTACCAACTTAGCAGGATGTACAATCCAGGATTACAAATCTGATCATTAGCAACTTAGTAGGATGCACAATCCAGGATTACAAGTCTGATCATTACCAACTCAGCAGGATGTACAATCCAGGATTACAAGTCTGATCATTACCAACTTAGCAGGATGTACAATCCAGGACTACATGTCTGATCATTACCAACTTAGCAATTGGCTGATCTCTACATATTAGCCAGGAAGCTGTGTACCAGTGATTTCTGTTCTTAAATTCATGACATAAATCTGTCATCATGCCTCATTAATATGCAACCAGAAAATTATAATGTAAATCTTGCACAGAACTGTAGACAACATGTGACATGTGGAAGAGGTCAATAAACCCAAAGCTCAGACTCTGTTGGTAAATGGTAAATTAAAAAGTCAAACTATACATTTAACTGATAAAATTATAGTTAGGTGCCAATCAATCTCATCAATAGAATTTCTAATTGACATATTTTCATTGAACAAGTTATTGGTCATTGTCATACTTCCATCTACTGCAATGTAAACTATTCACTCAACTCATGCATACATCATATACTACAGAGTTCCATAGTAAAGGGTTTTACGTAGGACTGTGTGGGGTAACATATGAGAGAGAGAGAGAGAGAGAGAGAGAGAGAGAGAGAGAGAGAGAGAGAGAGAGAGAGAGAGAGAGAGAGAGAGAGAGAGAGAGAGAGAGAGAGAGAGAGAGAGAGAGAGAGAGAGAGAGAGAGAGAGAGAGAGAGAGAGAGAGGGAGGGAGGGAGGGAGGGAGGGAGGGAGGGAGGGAGGGAGGGAGAGAGAGAGAGAGAGAGAGAGAGAGAGAGAGAGAGAGAGAGAGAGAGAGAGAGAGAGAGAGAGTGGGAAGTGGTTTGATTACTCTTCCATCAAGGCACTTTATATTATTTTTTATTCAAGAAATAAAATTAAAAATTAGTTGTATAATATTAATACAGCTACATTTAATGTCCAAAATGTGTTGATAGTGATCATTGCAACAATGCAAACAAGTATTGGTGTTAAACATTATTCATGTTCGAAATTAAACATACCTATTAGCATGTGTTCCAGGCTTGATACTTCGACTTTTAAAATTGCTTAATTATTTTGTGTCAAGCCAGATTCTTTACATCATGTTGTATATATTGTACATAACAGATAGAAGGCCTCAAGCTAGATTAGTTCTGTAAATGAGTTACCTTCTCCAAATAAAGTCTTTATTATTATTATTATTATTATTATTATTATTATTATTATTATTATTATTATTATTATTATTATTATAGAGACAAGATATCATATGGCTGCTCATTTTAAAATACTTCCAGTTGTTATCAACTGATTACATTTTCTGACATGAATTACTTTAAAGGTCACTTCATACTGATATGTAATGTTTTACACATCATTAAATTCTGGGGCCTACTTTCCATTCCGACTCGATTTCCAGTCCATCTTGGTCAAGCTTTGACTGTACCAACTTCATACATCATCACAATAACACTCCATCTCCAAATGTGACTTCAGATCATATAGGCGCAATGGCAGAGAAAATCTCCAATTCAAAGTCAGAAAATCAGAATCATAAGTCCTTCCCATATCCAAACACTCATTGCAATTGCTAAACAAAGAACAGACCAGGATTTTAGAGCAACTGTACCTCAATAAATTACTGCAGTTTTGCTTCAAGATCATGTTTCAATCAGCTTTATTTCGGGTCATGGTCATATGACAGAAAATTTAAAAAATCTATCAAAATGAAAGTGATATGTTTTTTTTTTTGGAAATATTGTACTACATAGACAGCAATAATTGTGTTAAACTTAGAAAGTATATTTGCTCCATAAAAAAATCAATGATCAATAACTCCTGTGTTGTGATTCTGTTTGGTGTTGGGTCATCTTCATTTGCCAAGGGAACTGTAGTTACAATGTTTAGATCTACATTGATGATAAAGAATGAACACTGATTGCCCTTGGCTTACAAAAGTATGCCTGGACATTCTGGAGCAGTGTGAAAAGGTTAATAAAAGAAAACTATGTAATACCTAAAATCACATGCTGATTTGATGATAGAATGGGGTAAAGGTGGAAGTATAAGGATTAAATGAATATTTATTTTTTTTTTAATTTTTATTCAAATGGTATTTATTGAAGTCTCTCATTTTACGAAGTCACTAACAAAGTTCTGACTTCATTTATTTTATACCAGCAAAGAGAAGTCTCTCAAGACAGGTGGTCTTTCTTTACAAGTCAGAACACCAATTGTATTTGTGTAATCACTGCATTGAAACAGGTGGTCTTTCATAACAGTAGTATTACACGACAGGTTTTAGTTCAATAGCTGTCTTTTGTGACTCTAAGCAAACCAAAGATTGAAAATATTTGAGCTAGCTTCATTTCAAACTTTTAATTGTAACTTTCTACTTTTTTCTATGTATCACATGGCGGAATCTACTAAATTTACAAGGGTTGTAACTGATCAATTGCCTTGATTATCACGTTCATGATGCAAAATATTAATTTTCTTCTTTCTATATAAATTTTTGTGTCACCACCCTCTATGTTTTGCATTTTGACTGTAAACCTAATAAAACACTGTAACAGATACATTAAACACTCACCCATTCAATATAGATTTAGTTCAGGTTACAAGGTGGAGTCCATATTGCCTAATGAAAACCCGTTATCATCTATTATTCTCATGAAACATTATGCCAAACACAATCAATTAAGCATCATGCCAAAAATATAATCATTCTCCTTCAGTTTGTGTAAATGAAGTTCAGATTAGCAGGTGCACCGAGTGAGGGATGGACACACAAACATACTGACAAATGAATGAGGGGGTAGATAAATGGACATTAGCAAACAATATATTTACTAACATGCATTGGTAAGTATTACTGAGATGCTAACTATACACAAAGTATTATCAAACATATGCAAGAATATGTTTCTCACTTTGTTATTAAGTTTTATCATTGCTCAGGTCAGTATTTAATATAGATTTCAACTTTAATAGAAAATTTGTGAATTATGTCATTAATATGCAAACAAAAGCTTAAAAAATGCTGATGGTTTGTGCAAGGTATATAGTACCCCATTTGGCACCCCTTGCATAGACTATGCATACTAAATGTTATAAATTGTAGATGGTTTGTACAAGGTATTTTCATACCCATTTGGCACCCCTTGCATAGACTATGCATACTAAATGTTATAAATTGTTGATAGTTTGTACAAGGTATTTTCATACCCATTTGGCACCCCTTGCATTGATTATGCATGTTAAATGTTATAAATTGTTGATAGTTTGTACAAGGTATTTTCTTACCCATTTGGCACCCCTTGCATAGACTATGCATATTAAATGTTATAAATTGTTGATGGTTTGTACAAGGTATTTTCATACCCATTTGGCACCCCTTGCATAGTCTATGCATACTAAATGTTATGAATTGTTGATGGTTTGTACAAGGTATTTTCATACCCATTTGGCACCCCTTGCATTGATTATGCATGTTAAATGTTATAAATTGTTGATAGTTTGTACAAGGTATTTTCTTACCCATTTGGCACCCCTTGCATAGACTATGCATATTAAATGTTATAAATTGTTGATGGTTTGTACAAGGTATTTTCATACCCATTTGGCACCCCTTGCATAGTCTATGCATACTAAATGTTATAAATTGTTGATGGTTTGTACAAGATATTTTCATACCCATTTGGCTCCCCTTGCATTGACTATGCATGTTAAATGTTATAAATTGTACAAGGTATATGGTACCCTTTTGGCACCCCATGCATAGACAATGCAAACTAAATGTTATGAATTGATGATAGATTGCATGAAGCATATGAAAATCCCATTTGGTTCCCCTTACATGTGTGAGACTTACAGAACAGTACAATTGTACATATGAAGAAAATATAAAAAAGAACATATTTGAAAACCTACATTATGTAGAAATTTATTCTTTGTTTTCTAGTGGTCACTTAAAATATCTTTAGCCATAAATAAAAATTCACACATGCAAAATTGTTTATAAAACTTATAAGTCAAGCAAGTATGTTGACCTAAACTGAGAGACCCGAGGCCCAATCTTTTGCTATATATTTCCCACAAAGTGATTAATTGCCTAAACTTATTCTGCACTTTCCTCTTCTTTGATCTAATTCCTGCTGCCATTTTCTTCAAAGGTTCTAAACACTGAATACCTACCTGTTTTACACCTTGTTTAAGTAGTTTTGTTTACTTTATTTGGTGGAAAGAATGCTGGAATCACACTAGAAGAAGTTGGCATCCCAAGGACTGGGAAATAAGAATATTGTCATGCTGATTCTAAATATTTTTTGTATCAACCTTCCACCTAGTCACAGTATTCAAATAGTAGTGAAAACAGAATTCAAATAGTAGTGAAATCAGAATACAAATAGTAATGAAAACTGTATTCAAATTGTAGTTAAAACAGTATTCAAATAGTAGTGAAAACAGTATTCAAATAGTAGTGAAAACAGTAATCAAATAGTAGTGAAAACAGTATTCAAATAGTAGTTAAAACAGTATTCAAATAGTAGTGAAAACAGTAATCAAATAGTAGTGAAAACAGTATTCAAATATTTGTTTTCAGAAGGCCATCAACACGAGTTGTGTGCCTCTTGAAGCACTGAAAATTAATAAAAACAGTTTGAACTTAAATGCTTCAAAATTCCATATTAAATTTCCCCTACATCAATTAGATTTTAATAAATATTTGCAATAATATTTACATATTTTTGGCCATAGACTATTTTAAAAAATTTACCCCAAGCTACAAAAAGTTTTTGTAATTCAGCTGTACTTACATTCCCGACTGTATTTGAGAGCCACAGCATAATATGTATCTGCAGTCAAAGCAGAAGTTGTTGTCACATTGGCATCACCATAGCGGCCAACAAATACCTTATTTTCAATGGTAAGACAAATTTTTCCACTGAATGTGCAGAGAATGGGGTAAGGACCTGTAGTGAGTCCAGAGTCTAGACTGATCCACACCTCAACAGTAAAGCTAAAATTGAAAACAGGAATGGAATGAAGGTTGATTTGGTTATCTGCATGATCCTTTGTTGTCCAATTCAGAAAAAATTACATCTGTACTTGTAACACTGGTGCAAAATTATGGGGGTCCAGTTTGTTTTGAACTGATAAAATATTCTGTGATATGGAGTAATTTTCTGTGAGGTTTAAACATATTTTCTTTCATGTCCCATCATAAATTAAAAATTGCAGCAAAATTAACAGTACAGTTTACTAATCTTATGTGTACACTTGATACTGACCTAATAGATTCTTGTTCAGTTTATCTGCATTACTTTAAAAGCAAAGCTCAAACTTTAATTGTTATTTTGAAAACATTTGCTGGGGATGATATTCAACTTTTGACTTAAATTTGCATCTTGTAAGTCTATTAATTTATTTTTGCTGTCAAGAAATATGGTCAGAGAAAATCTGTTCACTAAAAATATTGTTCTACCATATTTCATGTATTTTTTCGTACCCTTTAATTTTTCATACACAATCCAATTATCATTATAATATATAATTAAATGTATCATAATTTTTTGTACATATCACTTTGTATTTTTTGAAAAATCCATTAAATTATCGAACATAAAATTTCTACTAAGAAGATTTACAATTGCAATAAAAATCAAAAATACCATATTGCCATTATGTTTTTACAAACAATAATAATTGTTGGTAACAAAATACAATGATTGATGCAGCATAAGCACGGGCACCTGCAGTCATGTGACTCCTTGAAATCCTACCATCTTAATCATTTTGCCAACATTACACAACATTACAGCTACATATGCTCTAAATGCAGACGAGCTTGCACACTGAGACGTAATCATCTCTCTCATTCACTAATAACAACAAAAATTCTCTCTCTCTCTCTAATAAAAACAAATTTCTTTTTCAGGTATGAGTGCTTTATTTTTCATACAGGGTCAGGACCACCAAATGATAATTATTTATTTTAAATTTAATTTTTTGTACCCTGAAATTAATAGATCTATCATGTACGAAAAATTACAGAATCAGAAATTGCATTAAAGAGTGAAACAGGTTTTCTGATATTTTGTTTTTCTCATAGTGAAATAGGTGTCCTATAACATAAGGCATACTTGGGAATCTCATCTGTATTTGTTTTGCACTATATAGCACAATCACACATACTTACAGTATGGCAGGTATTATTTGCAGATTAAAAAAGGAAGAATTTTAAAATGTTGTGTGTTATGTTTTGGCAATGTAGGGAGGTTATAATGAAATAAAGGTGACATTCTTATGAGATTTATTTTTGAATTCTGAGACTTCTCAATTACTAACATTTTTCCAGTGCGAAGAATATTTACTGCTGGACACTTGCAAATTGTGGTGTGATTTATGGTGTATAAATTTCACAGAAACTTATGTTAATTATAATAGTTATGTAATGATAATGCAGATGATGATAATGATATAATGATCATGTGGATGATGATACTGATTTAATGATAATGCAGATGATTACACTGATGTAATGATAATGCAGATGATGACACTGATGTAATGATAATGCAGATGATGACACCGATGTAATGATAATCCAGGAGATGACAATGATGTAATGATGATGCAGATGATGACACTGATGTAATGATAACATAGATGATACTGATGTAATGATGATGCAGCTGATGATACTGATGTAATGATAATCCAGGTGATGACAATGATGTAATGATGATGCAGAAAATGATACTGATGTAATGATAATGCAGATGATGACACTGATGTAATGATAATGCAGATGATGATAATGATGTAATGATCATGTGGATGATGATACTGATTTAATGATAATGCAGATGATTACACTGATGTAATGATAATGCAGATGATGACACTGATGTAATGATAATGCAGATGATGACACTGATGTAATGATAATCCAGGTGATGACAATGATGTAATGATGATGCAGATGATGACACTGATGTAATGATAACATAGATGATACTGATGTAATGATGATGCAGCTGATGATACTGATGTAATGATAATCCAGGTGATGACAATGATGTAATGATGATGCAGAAAATGATACTGATGTAATGATAATGCAGATGATGACACTGATGTAATGATAATCCAGATGATGACAATGATGTAATGATGATGCAGATGATGACACTGATGTAATGATAACATAGATGATACTGATGTAATGATGATGCAGCTGATTATACTGATGTATAATGATAATGCAGATGATGATACTGATGTAATGATAATGCATAAGATGATACTGATGTAATGATAATGCAGATGATGACACTGATGTAATGATAATGCAGGTGATGACAGTGATGTAATGATGATGCAGATGATGACACTGATGTAATGATAACATAGATGATGATACTGATATAATGATGATGCAGCTGATGATACAGATGTAAGATAATGCAGATGATGATACTGATGTAATGATAATGCAATGACACTGATGTAATGATGATGCAGCTGATGATGCTGATGTAATGATAATGCAGATGATGACACTGATGTAATGATGATGGAGAAGATGATACTGATGTAATGATAATGTAGATGATGACACTGATATAATGATAACATAGATGATGACACTGATGTAATGATAATGCAGATGATGATACTGATGTAATGATAATGCAGATGATGATACTGATGTAATGATGATGCAGCTGATGATGCTGATGTAATGATAATGCAGATGATGACACTGATGTAATGATGATGGAGAAGATGATACTGATGTAATGATAATGTAGATGATGACACTGATATAATGATAACATAGATGATGATACTGATGTGATGATGACACTGATGTAATGATTATGTAGAGGATGACACGTATGCAATGATGATGCAGCTGATGATAATGATGTAATGATGATGCAGATGATGATAATGATGTAATGATGATGCAGCTGATGATAATGATGTAGATGATGATAATGATGTAATGATGCAGCTGATGACAATGATGTAATGATGATGCAGATGATGATAATGATGTAATGATAATGCAGATGATGATAATGATGTAATGATGATGCAGCTGATGATAATGATGTAATGATGATGCAGATGATGATAATGATGTAATGATGATGCAGCTGATGATAATGATGTAATGATGATGCAGCTGATGATAATGATGTAATGATGATGCAGATGCTGATGCCTTACATTAAAGTTTTGATGAAAACCCATACAGGAGAGGTCTGAAAGAAAAAATCAAGTAAAAGTTCTTTTAAAACAAATTTTGAATAATTGAATATAGTGATCTAACAGATGGTACAAAAATATTAGTGCACATTAGTTGATTAAACAACCTATATGCACTAATATTTTTGTACCATCTGTTAGAAGCAAAAATATGTACCTTGTATTCATTTTGAGTGTTGTCACATTGGGAAGCAAGACATAGTCATTTTTGCCATCAAAGTATAGTCCTTTGTTTGCATCATCTAAACATTGGACCTTTAGATCTGACCATATTATGCTCAAAGCTCCATGCTGGATAACACCAAGACATCCCCCTGTAATGGTGGAATCATAGACAGCACCAGAATCAACAAGCTGAGTATCACCCCTGTATGTGATCAATCTGTAAATGCAAAGCAAAAAATTAGCCAGGAAATGATTGTGTCTCATACATTATTACTTTCCAAATATATGGAGCAAAATGGTTGATCATACACAGTTTAGGAGAAAAAAAATGAAATTTCAATTAGCAGTAAGTATCCTGATATCGAGGACAGAGGTAAGCAGCCTGATATTGAGGACAGAGGTAAGCAGCCTGATGGTGAAGACAGAGATAAGTAGACTGATATTGAGGACAGAGGTAAGCAGCCTGATAATGAGGACAGAAAGTGTGTACAGAGGTAAGCTGCCAGATATTGAGGACAGAGGTAAGCAGGCTGATAGTGAGGACAGGTAATTAGAATGATACTGAGGACAGAGGTAAGCACCCTGATATTGAGGACAGAGGTAAGTAGCCTAAGACTGAGGACAGAGGTAAGCAGCCTGATAATGAGTCTAGAGGTAAGTTGCCTTACATTGAGAACAGAGGTAAACAGTCAGATATTGAGGACAGAGGTAAGCAGCCAGATAATGAGGACAGATATAAAGAAGCCTGATAGTGAGGACAAAGCAAAGTAGCCTAATACCGAGGAGAGGTAAGCTGCCTGATATTAAGGACAGATGTAGGCGGCCTGATAGTAAGGACAGAGGTAAGCAGTCTAAAAGTGAGGGCAGAGGTAAGTAGCTTGATAGTGAGAACAGAAGTAGCCTGAAAGTGAGAACAGAGGTAGTAGCCCAACAGTAAGGATGGAAGTAATTAGTCTGATACTGAGGACATATGTAGACAGCCTGAAAGTGAGGACAGAGGTAAGCAGTTTAATAGTGAGGACAGAGGTAAGTAACCTGATATTGAAGAAAGAGGTGAGCAGCCTGATATTGAGAACAGAGGTAAGTAGCTGATAATAAGGACAAAAAAAGATTATGAGACTTTATAATTTCATTATTGATTGGTGCTCAACGGTACATCAAACATTAAGAATTGTATCACCAAGACAAATTGAAATGGACATACCATAGTGGCCATCTCAACCTTATCTTGATAGGATTTGAACCTGTACCTTTCTTATAGTGCAACCAACATGCTAACCCCTGGGCCACAAAAGTTTAGCTGACTAAGATTGACATTTTGTTGATTATAATTAACCATTTTTAAATGTCAAATTCCTTTTTTTGCCAAAGCATATAAGAGTAACTTGTTGAGAAAATAAAACATTACACTCTACATTAAATCTGTCTAATCATAATTTTACTTAATTATGTACTATCATAATTTCCCAGCCAGTTTTATTGAACTTTACAAAAGTAGAAACTTAGAATGCATGATCAATATAATCCAAGTCTTTGATAAATGAAGTTAAATGACTGCCAGACTGACAACTTTTTCATGCACATAAAATAGTCTCTAATTGTGGCCATCCTGCTAGTCCATTGCATTGACCTGCAAGAAGTACCCACCTTATGTATCCTATTGATGGCTGATGTGTCAGGTGCCACCTATAAGTGGTTTGTGGCTCCCAGCCCTGCATGTCTAGATCTTGCCACAAATATCTGACCTGGCTGCTTGTTTCATAACTGTGCCACAGAGCTTGTGATAAGGCAGTTCCAGGGCCTGTATTAGAGTCAACGACCTGTTTGAGATAAAAACTTATGTTCAAGGAAGAAAAATTTCTTCAACATTTATAACCGTAATAATTCTGAGACAGTATTTTAAGATGCCAATGCTATTCCTGTGTTAAAATTATTTTACAAGTGTCCATCTCTGTCTTGTAACTAGCATCATGGACTTGTGCCATGAGCTGTGTTGCAAGCCACAACCTTTATAAACTTTCATATCACATTTACACTATATTGATGTGACACCTATTATTTATTGTCTTAAGCATGACTGATTACCTGTTAGATGGTCCAGTTCCAAAGATCATTATTTACACTCAGCAATTTGTAACAATATATACTGCCATGTAATTTTACAAGTAATGATCAAATAGTCTCACTGTATTCAATTGATCAAATACTCCCACTGTATTCAAATGATCTTATAGTCCCACTGTTTTCAACTGATCAAATAGTCCCACTGTATTCAAATGATCAAATAGTCCCACTGTAATCAAATAATCAAATAGTCCCACTGTATTCAAGTGTTAAATTGGACTTGAGCAGGATATTATACTTTCTGCAATTTTGGCATAATAGTACACAGGTGCCAAATGTAAAAAAATTTTAAAACTTGTTTTTTTTACAGAATACAGTATTATCTTTTATGTTACTCTTCAAATACAGTAACACCAAATAATGCAGTTTTCAAATATTTCAGGCTCAATCAATAGTACACTATTCCTTGAATAATAGAATTCACCACATCCATGCTGCTGCACTTCACAAAGTCAAATATATTTTAACCACAAATTCTGAAATTTAGTTTTAATGGGATTCACTCATGTCACAGATGGCTCATCCTTTCCTGTATCACTATTTTGTTGCAGCATTTTACCTTCACTTGCCTATATTTTTATTTATGCATACATCTGATTGTACTGGTAATAGACCAAAAAAAAGTTTTAAAGACCATATACTTCACATAACATTTTACAGTAGAAATCTACCACCTTTGAAAATTAAAAGAATTTTAAATTTTTAAAAAATATGTAATTAAAAAATTAAGCTCAGTATTTTACATCTTCAATCTACCCATCAGAGAAAATGGCCAGAACCAGTCTACTTGGGACAAGAAATGTTCAACCAGAACAACAAGCAGTGTGATCATGCATGGCAGAGAAATGAGATTGTTAAAGAACAGCTGATGTGTACACAACAGACTGCTAATTGGTTACCTTATTGTTTAATTTTGGGTAATTTAAATTTCTGAGGTGGTATAAGCAATAAAGGAATAAATGGTGGTCATAATGACTTCTGAGTCTTTGATGAAAATTGGCTGACCTTTGGTAGATAAGACAGAGAATGGAGAGACAAACCATAAAAAATTATTCTGGCAGACACACAAAAGTATTTGAATTTTTTCATGTTTAATTGTTACTGTGATGTTCAAGCTGTTTTGAGAGGTATAATTAAGGACAGCTCTTACATATTTTGTTCACTTCATGGCAAAGTGACAAAGTGAATGTTTTCTCACAATGCTAGAAAATCACTGGCTTAAAAATATTGCAAATTCAACAGTGCCTGGATGGGATGTGATTATGATTTTTAGCGTAGCTTTAACAATTTTTCAGTCATATCGCTATGATGTCTGCAGTGTGGCAGTTTATAGTGATGTCTAGCACTGGGGCATCATGCTGCAGACATGTAGCATGATGTCCCACCCAGTCACATTATCCTGACACCAAGCCGACCAGTCCTAACACTAACCTCTTAATGCTGAGCGCCAAGCGAGGTAGCTGTTAGTACCATTTTTTAAAGTCTTTGGTATGACTCGACCATGGATCGAACCCACGACCTGCTGCATCACTATGCCACCGGAGCGGTTCAACAACAGTGCCTGGATATTTGTTTAAGCATGTGCAGGCAAATAGCAAAGGTCTTGAGTTTACTCTGTTTGTTTCATTTTGTATTTTATAAACTATTTGATGTTTTCATGCACATAAATTAAGTTTAATCAATCAATTACAAAATAATTAATTATCAATAGATAATATATATCTATTAACAACATATTACAAAATAATTAATTATCAATAGATAATATATATCTATTAACAACATATTACAAAATAATTAATTATCAATAGATAATATATATCTATTAACAACATATTACAAAATAATTAATTATCAATAGATAATATATATCTATAAAAAAATATTACAAGATAATTAATTCTAAAATTGGGATAAATTATTCATAAAAGCATAAATTCATCATGAATTTTTCACTGTTTATTTCCAATCTAAAACAATTTTTTTTTATAGTGGTCAAATTTGCCAACAGATATTTGGAGATAAACCATTAAAAGAAAGTAGCCAATGAGATTCAGGAATACATTTTAAGTCCAAGTCAAGATCTTCCTCCTTGGGATAAAGTTAGCTTGGAAGAGTATTGGAGAGCAGTCAGTAACCTTAGCAACAGGAAAGCTGAAGTTAGAACTTCTTCATAGACTGAACATAGTTGTCCTGTCATTAAAACATTATAAAGCTGATACTGAGAGGACATTATCCATTCTTTGCAAAAAATACAACAATTCAGAGATAAACCTGGACCAGAAAACTACTGACAGCCTGTTAAATGTAAAGCTTAATAATCATAGTGAATGTCATCAGTGCCAACATAGGACAGCCATCTTGTGAAGGAAGCAAAAAATGCTATTGGATATTATGAAGCTATGCAAATCATGGTCATTTACTTTTTAAAAAAACATGGCAATGTCAAGGAAGGTCTCTCTTGTTCCTTCTTAAGATTAACTGGAATTTATGACTAATAATCATGACCATGTTGGGTGTTTGGGACTCAACTGCCATATTTTCTTGAATTTGATATATAAGGGAGGTAACTCCTACTTTGCTCTCTTCTGTGCATGAATGAGTACTGCATGTCAATTTAATAATATAATTAATGGACTTTATGTTTTCAGACCACTTAACTTCATATTTAAAAACTGAGACCTGTATCTCTGTCAGAAAACAGAACTTACAATTCTTGTACATCCACATCAGCTCATGTCTCCCTCCCCTCCTCCTCCCTTCACATGAAGTTAAGTAAACTCAGAGTCTACCTTACTATCCTTAGCCAATGACTGCGCCACAATCAACGTTTCTCAACCTGATCACTTTCAAGTTGTCAAGAAAGACGTCTACAGCAGTCCCACATTATAGAGTGCCAACAGTCCCTGTTATAACAGCCGCTATGGTCCTGGAACCAATTACACTGTTTCTATATAATATATCCCTTTATAAGGATACCTTGCCTAAATCACAGTATACTTTTATGGATTCTTTGAACAAAACAGTAATATAATAAGTGACCACCATAATTCTTGCCTTTTACTCCTTAAGTGTTATTTATGCATCTATGATGGAATTACCTTTATCTGTATTCCTTTGATTCCTGCCTTGTATGTTGAGTTTCCAAAGTTATGGTTTGTCCTTTTCCACATGGCTACATAGAACTTCCTGTTGTTGACATAGCCAAACACAAAACCAATATAATCCTCTGCTGCAGTACTGGACACATACCATGTTCCACTGTATTCTACTGCTCCATAGCTCTGATTACCTGTAAAAATAGGTAACCAGTCTTGTCAAATATTCCTATAGGGAATCCCTTTCATTATAGCCATTCTTTAAATCCAATTGAGGCAGATGAAGTATACTAATATCTGTCCACAAAATTTTGCATACTTAATGCAGATGAAGGATACTGCACAATCAAAAACTAGTATAGACTAAAGCCTGTCTTGAGAGACTGCTGCTTCGACCAACAAAACCAGTCTCTTGACAGGTGGTCTCTTTTAACATTAGTTTGAGCAAAGGACCATTTTCCAAGGTCAAAATTCAACATTATTTAAGCAGGAAAAATACCCCCAATCAATGAACTTTGCATTGTATTCTTTATTAATAGATCTTCTGAAAATATTGCATGCATTCATCTGACAATTTATATATAGTAACATATAGACATCTATCATAAAACATTTACAAGTATATTTGAAGGTCACATGTGCATGTATCTGCATATGAATTGCACAAAGGTAATTTATATTTATCCTGTACATAAGTTAACATCACATCCTTCAATTATGTTATTTCATTCCTCCAGTGTCATCATACCTGCAATACCTATAGAATTCAATTAAGTAACCTGTAGCCAGCTTCATTTTGGTTTTGATTTTTTTGTTTATTTAGAACAGTTGCTACTTCTGAAGTGGTTGTGGTTACAAAGGATTAAATAACGATGAGTGGTAATTGTCTCTGTTATTGTGATACAGAAATTAATAGCAATGTTATTTAGGACGATCAACACTTTGTGTGCAGAGCTTTCAAAGTTGTTATGGTTACAAAGTATTAAAGCAAGGTCAGTAGTTTTTTTTTATCTGTTTATGTGATGCAGTCAATAATAGCAGTGTCAAAACATACAATTTGCCTAAAAATCATGGCTGATGGTCACATTCTGAAGGTGTTTGCTCATTTATATAATCATTTGTAGAATTATGACTATGGTCTTAAATGAAAGGTGTTCACTCATAGTAAAGGTTGCTCAAGGTTTTATTGTATCTGTACTTTATCATTTCAGAATTTCATCAGATTACAGATTCCACAGAGGCTCAGTGCTTAGCATGCCAGACACAAAACTGAAAAATTGCAGGTTGAAATCCTACCATCAGACCAGCTGTGAAGTGTTCTTCGGTAAAGCACTTAACTCAAATTGCCTCAGCACTAAGTAACCTGCTTCTGTTGATATGCCATAATGAATGAAACCAAACCAAAACTACACAAATTTTAGAATTTACCAATAAGCATGGTGGGCATTTCTGTTGCCATTGTCTGCTGAACCTCAGTTCCAAAGGAAACTACCTTCCAAACTGGAGAGCTGGAGGTGCTCAAGGTTGGGTCAAGGTTAACAGTGAAATACTTGGAGAAAGATGTTGCTGAGATACTGGGATTATGTGGACAGGTGTCAACAGTATCCTGAACACCATCATTATCTGAATCTGAGACACAAGCATCTCCAGTACCATCATCTGTAATAAAGAAAATATCTTAATTTGATTAGATGGTTTTTCCATAGAAAAAAAATATGCACTCAGGAACCAAGCAAATGTTTAAAAAAGTTTGTTTTTTTAAGGAAAAACTAGATGTATAAGAATTGGTACTGGACAGCATAAAATAAACAATAGCCACTATACAGTATGATACATACCATACTTTGCTCATGACAGTACTATATGGTATGATACATACCAAACTCTTCTCATGATTGTACTCTACAGTATATACCACATATCTCACATGACAGCACTCTACAGTATGATACATTACATACTCTCCCATGATTGCAATTTAAAGTATGATAATACCATACTACCATGATAGTACTATGCCATAAGATAATAATATACATCTCCCATGATAGTACTATACACTTGGATACATGCCATACTTCTCCCATGACATTATTATATGGTATGTTACATGCCATACTTCTCCCATTACAGTACGATACAATATGAGACATGCCATGCTTTTCCTATGAGTACTGTACAATATAATATCATACATTTCCCTTGACAGTACTATATAGTATAATACCATACATTTCTTATGACAGTACTATACAGTATGGTACATGCCATACATTTCCCATGTAGTACTATACAGTATGATACCATTCATCTTCATGACAGTGCTATACAGTATAGTACCATGCATTCCCCATGACAATACTGTACAGTATGATACATGCCATACCTCTCCCATGACAGTAATATACAGTATAATACTGTACATCTTCCATTATAGTGCTATACAGAATAATACCATAAATTTCTCATGACAGTACTCTACAGTATAATACCATACATTTCCCATGACAATACTATATAGTGATACATGCCATACCTCTCTCATGACAGTAATATACAGTATAATACTGTACATCTTCCATTATAGTGCTATACAGAATAATACCATACATTTCCCATGACAGTGCTATACAGTATAATACCATATATTTCCCATGACAGTACTATACAGTATAATACCATACATTTCCCATGACAATACTATATAGTGATACATGCCATACCTCTCCCATGACAGTAACATACAGTATAATACTGTACATCTTCCATTATAGTGCTATACAGTATAATACCATACATTTCCCATGACAATACTGTACAGTATAATACCATACAACTACCATGACAGTACTATACAGTATAATACCATACATTTCACATGATAGTACTATACAGTATGGTACATGCAAACCAATTTGGCTGATCATCATCTGTGTGACTAGAGTCTGATGACATTTCAATGTCGATATCTAATGACACAATTTCAGATCCTTTGTCATTAAAATCATTATTGTTTATAAAATCTGGTATTTCATTGAAACTGAAGCCAGAAAAATTGTTTTCTCTTCCAGACAAATCAATGTAATCAACAGACAAGGACAAAACTACAATGATGATATCAGGGATTTCCCTTTGTTAATACATAAATAATAAAATATAATAGAGACAAACAGTCATACATACAATTATAGTGTTATAAAAGATATACAATTTCACAATTGAAAAGAAAGTTATACAATTTTATATAATACATTGGTATTAAGGCCATTAGGATACAAAGTATCTAATTTATGTATCCAATAAGTCTCTTTTATAAGTCTGTTCATGTCTCCATGCACAATATCTATTGGCATGAAAGAAAAATTGAGTAGACAGTGATTATTGGTGTTAAAATGTGTAGAAATATTAGATGAAAACTGAGGATCTTTATAATTTTTAATATGAAAGCGATGACTATTCATTTTTTTGGAAACTTGTTGAAGTGTTTGTCCAACATATTGCATGTTACATTTTTGACAGGTTATCAAATAAATCACGTTAGTTGATATGCAGTTAGTGTTAAAACGTAGGGAAAATGTCTCTTTTGTGTTAGCGCTACTAAAAAAGTTACTTTCTCTTATGTTTGCACATTGAGAGCATCGATGTCTATTACATTTAGATGACGAGAATTGTCCTTTTTTATTTTTTTTTCTGTATGTTTAGTTCTAATTAAAAAATCTTGCAAATTCTTGGGTCTCTTATAAGCAACATTACAAATTATTCTATAAATATAAACTTCAGCATTATATTAGAAAAAATTACAATTATAAAAAACTTGAATATGTTTAAAAGGCCATAATATATACATTGGTCTGAGGTTTTACAATCAGCTAATGATGCCATTTTTTTAGTGCAGCCATGGAACACCCCCCACGCATAATTGATCAGTTGAATTTTGATTTATATGATGTTAGGAAATACATCATTAAAATTGAATGTTGGCAAGGGTGATTTATTAGCTTTGATCTGTTTGGTTACCTACCGGTGAATCAACATTTAACCTGAAGATATAACTTATTCATAGGATGCTGTGTAAGGCATAGAAATGTGTAAATGTGGGGGCAAACGTAAATTCGTAGTTTTGTATAGATGGAGGCAAAGGTAAAAGCGTAGACAAGCACACATGGGGAGTAAAGGTTTAAGCATCTTTCTTTAATATACTTACTATTGCTGTCCTTCTGGTCAGCATTACTTCTGTAGGGACAGTTGTCAATTGCATTGATCACTCCATCCCCATCCTGGTCTTTGTCGCAAAGGTCACCTGTTAATTACATGAATATTATAAAATCGATGATTTATACAAATATAGTAACTGAAAATAAAAAATAACTTTTTTTTAAAAACTGCAAGAATATTTACTTTAAATTATAATAAACAAAGAGTGTTAATTCATGAACAATTATGTCACTAATATATTCATAAAGATCTATTCTATAATTGGCACAAATGTTTGTCGTATATTTTTTTTATCTAATCTTTCACAAGCAAAACTGACCATGCTGAAAATACACTTAACTGTTCTTCCCCTGACTAATATGATTAATTTATTTATGCATAATGAGCAGGAAAATGCTACTTCTGACTTTAAAATGTTTTTTACATTTTTGCCACTAAAATCATTATATTTCTTTTTCACTCCAAGTGCAAGCTATCCATAAAGTTTGGTCCATACATGTGATAATGTTATTATGTAGACATGTGATTTTTCAGTCACAGTGACACTGAACTTGACCCCTGACCTCTTAACACCTAAATCAATAGTTTTTTCCCCATTTCCAAAGCCTAAACCATTCAGAGAATTTAATAACTATAGATGGTGGAAAACTCAAGTCCTTGTTCTAAAACATCTTATTTCCTTTTGTCACAGTGACCTTGATCTATGACCTATTGAATACAATATTAATAGGTTTATTATCACTGGTGAAAAAAAATCAAAATATTATGCAGATATGAATTTTCCTCTTTCAGTCGGTGACCTTGATATTTCAAGAGATCCTCAAAGATTGGTAAATGTAGATGGTGATAACTAAAGCTATTGTGTAGAAGCATTTCTTCTTGCAATCAGTGACCTTGACCTTTTATCCTGGAATTGATAGGGTATCTTATTACCCCACGTGCAAGAAATTAACAAAATTTGGTTAACTGTAGATATTGGATGAGTTGAGATGTTGTGCAGAAATAAAACTAGTTACAGATGGATGGATGGATGGATGAATGGGTGGACCTCATGACATATATGCTCCACCATTTGTCAGGCACATGCAATTCAAATATGAAAACAGCTCCCATTACAATTCATCCAAGACAAACAAGCAGGTACCAGTTTGATTATCCACAAAGTATCTATTGAACAACTCCTCAAATATTACTGATATTAGGCACACTATTACTCACCAACACCATCCAAGTCAATATCAGACTGGTCTGCATTGGCCACTTCTTGGCAGTTGTCCAGGAAATTCAGGATGCTGTCTCCATCTCTGAAATGGGATGAATTGATAAATAAATAGGAAATGAAATTATATCTTTCTAAACTATTCTACCCTCTGAAATTAACAACCAATGTATTCTATAAATAACTTAACCTAGTACTCTTAACCCCTTTTGTGTTCAGGTGCCTCCATTACAGGAAAATATATTTTGTATCCTTCAAGTTTTGGGTAGGTATACCATGGTATTAGAATTTAATCAACATATAAATATGGTATTAGCATGGTATTAGAATTAAATAACATAAATATGGCATTAACATGGTATTAAAATTTCATTAACACAACATATAAATATGGCATTAACAAGGTATTACAATTTAATTAACTCAACATATAAATATTGTATTAACATGGTATTAGAATTTAATCAACATATAAATATGGAATTAACATGGTATTAGAATTAAATAACATAAATATGGCATTAACATGGTATTAAAATTTAATTAACACAACATATAAATATGGCATTAACAAGGTATTACAATTTAATTAACTCAACATATAAATATGGTATTATCATGGTATTAGAATTTAATCAACATATAAATATGGTATTAATATGGTAATCGAATTAAATAACATATAAATATGGTATTCACATGGCATTAGAATTTAATTAACACAACATATAAATATGGTATTAACAAGATATTACAATTTAATTAACTCAACATATAAATATGGTATTAACATTTGACTAATGAAAAGGGTTAGCAAAACTGAAATTTCCATTCCCGTTGTGGATTTACATAAAATCACCTCCCACTAATTTCCTCCATTTAAAAAATATTTTATTTTGGCAGCTGTAGTAATAAACTGACTCTATTAATAATTTTGTACAGTCTGTCATTCTTGTCTGCTAAGACTTTTATACTGTCTCTGTCATTGTTCTCTTTTAATAGCAAGCATTTGTTTCACTAATTTTATGCATAGTAATTTGACAGTAATTCCCATCAGGCCATCACAATATTGTACTTGTAAGCAGTAATTAGCTATGAAGTTTGACATCACACCATTTATCCTGATAATGGTCCTAAATCAAACTTAATTGGATTATGGGATATGAGAAAGTGACACGAGTATATCATGTTTTAAATGTTGACTGAATGATATACAACACCCATTAATATAAGTCCATTCATTATAACACAGTTCCTCTTATAAGGTGACCATTTCATTATGTGGTACTAAAATTATATGTATAACGTACTTCATTATAAGACAGTCTCATTATAAGGTGGTATACTTCAGCTCTCAGTCACAGCATTTGTATGAGGGAGTAGTTATATGTACATCATTAGAAGGTGGTCTCACTATAAGGCAGTATACTTTCCATGACAGCATTATAATGAGGGAGTACTGTGTCATGTACTTCATTAGAAGGTGGTCTCAATATAAGGCAGTATACTTCCCATGACAGCATTATAATGAGGTAGTACTGTGTTATGTACTTCATTAGAAGGTGGTCTCACTATAAGGCAGTATACTTCTCATGACAGCATTATAATGAGGAGTACTGTGTCATGTACTTCACTAGAAGGTGGTCTTACTATAAAGCAGTATACATGGTTCCCATGGAATGGATTATAATGAAAGAGAACTTGAGCATTTCAAAATAAAACAATCTCAGTAAAAGGCAGTATATTCTGTGGCTCCCTTGGACAGTATTATAATGAGGGATTACAGTATCATAAACTTATACATATGACATTTTCACTATAAAATGGCAAAAGCCATGGCTCCCATGGACAGTGTTTACTCTAATGATCCATATATCATAATTTATGCATGGAATTCATATTGTATCAAACTTTGCATTCTAAACATTTATAATACAGGTAAATTTTATATGTATAATTGACAAATTATCCAAATTAAGGATTTGCTTATGAAAACTTGTCATATGAACTCTTCAGTCACTTGTCAGACAAAACTAATCTGAAAACTTCTCTGATCATTTAAAGAAGATATATTTACAGAAGACATTAAAAATGTCATTTGTGTCAGTCACTCACTTGTCCTTGTTTAGGCCACCAACAGGGTCACAAGCATCCCCAACCAGATTCTGGTCAGTGTCTGTTTGAGCAAGATTGCTGACACTCACACAGTTGTCACAGGCATCTCCAACTGTATCACCATCTCTGTCTGCCTGCCCAGAGTTAGACACCAGGGGGCAGTTGTCACTTCCATCTAATCTACCTAAATATGAAAAACATACTCTGTTCATGTAATGGCTGTTTGATTACACTGTTTTACATTTGACCAGTATGCCTAGAGATATGATGGCTATTTGATTACACTATTTTAAATTTGACCAGTATGAAAAGAGATGTGATGGTTGAAAATATCAGACACAATGCCCACACAAGTACAGGATAATACAGGGACATATATCAAACTCACCGCCCACACAAATAAAGTATGACACAGAAGCAAATATCAAACACAATGCCCACACAAATATGGTATGATGCAGGGGCAAATATCAAACTCAATGCCCACACAAATACAGTATAATACATGGGCAAATATCAAACTCAATGCCCACAAAAATACAGTACAAAACAGGGACAAATATCAAACTCAATGCCCACAAAAATATAGTATGATACAGTGGCAAATATCAAACTCAATGACCACAAAAATATAGTATGATGCAGTTGCAAATATCAAACTCATTAACTACACAAATATAGTAATGATACAGAGCTAAATAGCAATGCCCACATAAATATGGTATGATACAAAGCAAATATCAAACACAATAATGCCCATAAAATATAGTATAATATAGATAATATAGGGGCAAATATCATACTCAATGCCCATACAAATATAGTATAATATAGGGGCAAAAATCAAACACAATGCCCATACAAATATAGTATAATACAGGGGCAAATATTATACTCAATGTTCACACAAATATAGTATAATATAGAGTAAAATCAAACACAATGCCCATACAAATATAATACAGAAATAAATATCATGCTCAATACCCACACAAATATAGTATAATACAAGGGCAAATATCATACTCAATGCCCACACAAATATAGTATGATTGAGGGGCAAAAAGTAAACACAATGTCCACACAAATATAGTATAATACAGGGGCAAATATCATACTCAATGCCCACACAAATATAGTATGATACAGGGGCAAAAATAAAACACAATGTCCACACAAATATAGTATAATACAGGGGCAAATATCATACTCAATGCCCACACAAATATAGTATGATACAGGAGCATATATCAAACCCAATGCCCACACAAAAAATATAGTATAATACAAGGGCAAATATCAAACAAAATGCCCACACAAATACAGTATAATATGGGGCAAATATCAAACTCAATGCCCACACAAATACAGTATAATACATGGCCAAATATCAAACTCAATGTCAACACAAATACAGTATGATACAGAGGCAAATATCAAATTATATGCCAGCTCCAATATATTATGATGGTGAAAATATTTAAAAGCTGACCATTACCTAATCAAATTTTGAATGAAAAGGTGATAACTGATCTTGCACTGGGTCATCTTGGCATTAAGCATACCAAATTTAACTTGAAATTCACCGAGTCCTACAAAAACATTTTAAAATACAATAAATTTAGATATATAGGACACACACTGGCAGACAAAAAGATGGCTGCATAGATAGAGGTAAAATTATATGCCCTTTTACAGAACACAGCAGAGAAACAATAATTTATTTGGATATGGGTCTTCTTATTTAATAAATCTACATCTTTACTTCATAGAGTTTTTTTATTATAGTATATTTAAACTGATATCACATTCCAAATGGCTACAATTACCTCATGTTCATTGTAATTTAATTTTTACAATGAAAAAACAATGCTGGGATAGTTTTTATATACAGTATGTTGTAGGTGTAGTCAACAGGAAAATATTCTGATGCTGTTGCATGTAGGAGAGATGTCACAAATATTAGTCAGCAGGACAGTTTTCATGTAAATTAGTCAGAAGAACAGATATATGTAGTAGTCAGAAGGACTAACATTCATATGTAGTAGTCAGCTGGACAGATATCACATATGGTAGTCAGCAAGACCGTATTCATGTATAGCAGTCATGTGTAAAATCAGAAAAACCAATATCACATGCAGTAGTCTGGAAGACAGACTACATATGAAGTAGTCAGCAGGATAATTTTTATGTGTAAAGTCAGAAGAACAGATATCAAAGTTAGTAGTCAGCAGAATAGATATCACATGCAGTAATTAGCAGGACAACTTTCATATGTAGTAGTCAGCAGAACAGATATCACATTCTGAAGTCATCTGGACAGATATCATGTGGTAGTCAGCAGGACTGTTTTCATGTGTAGTTGTCAGAAAAACAGATATCACATGTAGTAGTCAGCAAGACAGATTACATATGAAGTAATCAGCAAGACAGTTCTTCCATATGACAGTATTCTAACAAAATAAATCATCAACAGATATGACATATACAGCCTTCCAGTCAAACAATTAACAGCTATGTCATATGCAGCCTTTCCAGTCCAGTCACACTGTCAACAGCTATGTCAGATACAGCCATTCCAGTCATACCATCAAGAAGCTATGTAATAGACAGCCTTTCCAGTCATACCATTAACAGTTATGTCATATACAGCCATTCCAGTCATACCAAAAACAGCTATTTCATATGAAGCCTTTCAAGTAATACCATTAACAGCAACATCATATACAGCCTTCAAGTTATACCATTGTCAACTGTGTCATATGCAGCCTTTCCAGCCATAGCATCAACAGTTAAGTCAATTACAGCCTTTCCAGTAATAGCATCAACACTCTCACATATGATGTCTTTACAGCAACCCTTTGTGAAAAAGTATGGCTAAAGTGGGGCTCCTATATGAAAAAAGCATTAGGGAAAAAGTTGGGAAAAATAGTGATAATTTGATATTAAAAAATACATGCACACCGCATCTTTGATAACTTGTGCCCAGATACATCGCAAATCTGCTTAAAATGCAGTGTCTGGCATGGTTTGATTTTTTTTCCCTAAAGAAAATATATTTTAAAATGTGCTGAATATGAAAAAAAATCATGATAAGAATTGGTAAATCGGTAAATTGGACCTTGATACATGGCTTGTTTTATCATCAAAAATGGTGATTATAGCACATAAAGATAGAATCCATATTGTGAGATTTGCAAGTTCTAAAAAGATATCACATATTATGTTAGTTTTTTTTAAAAATACATAGTTGTCAATACACTATAAATAAACAGTCTGGTGAAACAGCAATCAACAATAAATTCTGGTAAATGCTAACAGGTTATTATTATTATTATTATTATTATTATTATTATTATTATTATTATTATTATTATTATTATTATTACTTTATTTAAAGAGGGTAACTCAATTAGCTAAGAACTAATCTACCTTGAGGCCCTCATTCAAAGGAATTTATTTATTTTTTCTGCTTTGGCAAAAGAGAATGAAATAGACACCAATTAAAGGGTCTGCTATGTAAAATTCACATTCTAATCCTTTAATTTCACTTCAGTGACTATAATTGTAGCATATTCTCTTCTATGAAAACATGAAAAAAGTCAAACACCACATTGAAACTCATGAGTTCTTCTGTGAGAACCTAATTACATGCTAGCTTTGTTTTGATCAACAACTTGGGGAAGTGTTTGTTGCATTGAAAAAAATCAAATAAAATTGGCCTGTGTTGTTTTATCATTTTA
Source organism: Potamilus streckersoni (assembly GCA_016746295.1). Lineage (NCBI taxonomy): Eukaryota > Metazoa > Mollusca > Bivalvia > Unionida > Unionidae > Potamilus > Potamilus streckersoni. Next base: position 1,578,746 of record JAEAOA010001797.1, on the reverse strand, counting down.
ATATGTCTTTGTATCAAATCAAGCAAGGGAAGTACAATACAAAAATTTCAAAGGCTTGTCAATAGGAGCAAAAGTTCTTGTGGTCATATACCATTCTCAAAATTCATATTATTTGACCAATCGAAAATGGTTTCACATTTTTATATACTTAACATCATTAAAATATATAATATCAGTGAGGTATCCTAATCATTTGTAAATGTGACCATGGAGAGCAAAGGAGTAAGCAAAAGGTGTACTTAGTGACTGAATATTTGTCAATCATAGATATGGTTCATAATGGTGAAGTGAGATAGGATGTTTGTAATGGATTAAAAATTGCTGAGTCCACATTTAGAGGATGGCTTAAGGATGATAAGAAACTTTGGGATTACTTACATGATTTTGATTCATATGATGGGATCAAACAAAAACAAGCATGGACTGCAAGCGATACCAAATAAGATGATACAGTGTACATATGGTTAAAACAGCAATGTGAACAAGGTGTTTCCATCTTTGGAACAATTCTCAAGTCCCAATTAGAAAAAAATGGCAAAAATTATGGAGATTGAATCTCATTTTAAGACAAGCCATTGATGGCTTTGGAGATTCCAGCACCAACATGGAATTAAACAAAATTCATTGTCGAGAGAGATATACTTAGTAAATCAGGTAGGCACATCTAATTATCCATACTAGCTTAGAGAGATAATCATCCATGAAAATACAGAGGTGGTAGAGAAATCAAAGTGGAAAGAGCAAAAAAAAAAATTAACAGATTTTTTTCAAAATGTGAAGTCATATTTGTCAAATATGTCACAAACTGCAAGCATTATCATGTTCTAAATTATGTTGTTTTAAATTTATAGATCCATTAAATTCATGCTGGTAATGGTTAAACCATGAGAATTTATTTATCCTTTTTCATTTTACTTCTACAGCAATCAAATCTACCTTTCATTTGATGGACATCGTTTTATCAAAATTAGTGTTGATCTTTTGTATAAAAAAGATTCTACTTTGGATCAAACAATAAAACTAGAATATATCCAATTCAACACAAAAATTAGTGACATAGTACACAATGTGTGAAGTTGTACATGTGAATTTCAGGATAACTTACAGTATATTGAGGAGATCATCAAAGCATTATTCCACGTGGTTTCCATTTACTTAAAATGTTACTTTGTGAGGAAAGAGTAAACAAAATACACCGATATGAAGATATATTTATTCACAGTTAATCTTAGCATGATTATTGAGTATTCAACACTGTAACATACCAACCGACCCCCACCTCCCTTTTTGCCTCTACGTCGATCCCTTTGTTAGTTTTGTTATTTGTTATAGGTCCCTTGATAACATAAGCTTTTGTTTATAATGTGGTCGATGTTTTTGGACCCTGTTGTGCACGAGCTATCAAAGGAGTAATGTGGTATGAAATTACTTAAACAATAAACTTATACCTGTTTTCATTACTTATCTTCATAAAATGGAAAAAATTATGTTCTTGCTGTTTATATAGTCCAGGTTGCCTTTATTTTCTTAAACACCCAGCTCCACATCACAAGACCATTATCACTTTATTACAGCCATTCTTGTAGTATGTAATCCATTGTAAAATAAAATTGAAAAAAGTTGGTATAGAAAACCCATTTTGGAAAAATAATGGAGAAATAGTCTAAAGGTAAGATTGGAATATGCTGGGAGCACTAGAAGGATTGTATCTCCCCCATTTTTTATCATTATTCATTTGGTCTTAGTTATGTCACATTGGACAGGTGTCAAACATTAAGCATCCCATATCCAATCTCTATTAGTATTCATTTGGTCATAGTTATGTCACATTGGACAGGAGTCAAACATTAGGCATCCCATATCCAATCTCTATTAGTATTCATTTGGTCATAGTTATGTCACATTGGACAGGAGTCAAACATTAGGCATCCCATATCCAATCTCTATTAGTATTCATTTGGTCATAGTTATGTCACATTGGACAGGAGTCAAACATTAGGCATCCCATATCCAATCTCTATTAGTATTCATTTGATTAGAGTTATGTCACATTGGACAGGAGTCAAACATTAAGCATCCCATATCCAATCTCTATTAGTATTCATTTGATTAGAGTTATGTCACATTGGACAGGTGTCAAACATTAAGCATCCCATATCCAATCTCTATTAGTATTCATTTGGTCATAGTTATGTCACATTGGACAGGAGTCAAACATTAGGCATCCCATATCCAATCTCTATTAGTATTCATTTGATTAGAGTTATGTCACATTGGACAGGAGTCAAACATTAAGCATCCCATATCCAATCTCTATTAGTATTCATTTGATTAGAGTTATGTCACATTGGACAGGTGTCAAACATTAAGCATCCCATATCCAATCTCTATTAGTATTCATTTGGTCATAGTTATGTCACATTGGACAGGAGTCAAACATTAGGCATCCCATATCCAATCTCTATTAGTATTCATTTGGTCATACTTATGTCACATTGGACAGGTGTCAAACATTAAGCATCCCATATCCAATCTCTATTAGTATTCATTTGGTCATAGTTATGTCACATTGGACAGGAGTCAAACATTAGGCATCCCATATCCAATCTCTATTAGTATTCATTTGATTAGAGTTATGTCACATTGGACAGGAGTCAAACATTAAGCATCCCATATCCAATCTCTATTAGTATTCATTTGATTAGAGTTATGTCACATTGGACAGGTGTCAAACATTAAGCATCCCATATCCAATCTCTATTAGTATTCATTTGGTCATAGTTATGTCACATTGGACAGGAGTCAAACATTAGGCATCCCATATCCAATCTCTATTAGTATTCATTTGGTCATACTTATGTCACATTGGACAGGTGTCAAACATTAAGCATCCCATATCCAATCTCTATTAGTATTCATTTGGTCATAGTTATGTCACATTGGACAGGTGTCAAACATTAGGCATCCCATATCCAATCTCTATTAGTATTCATTTGGTCATAGTTATGTCACATTGGACAGGTGTCAAACATTAAGCATCCCATATCCAATCTCTATTAGTATTCATTTGGTCATAGTTATGTCACATTGGACAGGTGTCAAACATTAAGCATCCCATATCCAATCTCTATTAGTATTCATTTGGTCATAGTTATGTCACATTGGACAGGAGTCAAACATTAGGCATCCCATATCCAATCTCTATTAGTATTCATTTGGTCATAGTTATGTCACATTGGACCGGAGTCAAACATTAGGCATCCCATATCCAATCTCTATTAGTATTCATTTGGTCATAGTTATGTCACATTGGACAGGAGTCAAACATTAGGCATCCCATATCCAATCTCTATTAGTATTCATTTGGTCATAGTTATGTCACATTGGACAGGTGTCAAACATTAAGCATCCCATATCCAATCTCTATTAGTATTCATTTGGTCATAGTTATGTCACATTGGACAGGTGTCAAACATTAAGCATCCCATATCCAATCTCTATTAGTATTCATTTGGTCATAGTTATGTCACATTGGACAGGTGTCAAACATTAAGCATCCCATATCCAATCTCTATTAGTATTCATTTGGTCATAGTTATGTCACATTGGACCGGAGTCAAACATTAAGCATCCCATATCCAATCTCTATTAGTATTCATTTGGTCATAGTTATGTCACATCGGACAGGTGTCAAACATTAGGCATCCCATATCCAATCTCTATTAGTATTCATTTGGTCATAGTTATGTCACATCGGACAGGTATCAAACATTAAGCATCCCATATCCAATCTCTATTAGTATTCATTTGGTCATAGTTATGTCACATTGGACCGGAGTCAAACATTAATATCTGTTGCTCTTTACACTTACCATCACCATCTTTATCCGAGTCGCACACATTCCCTGTTCCATCTCCATCAGTGTCCAGTTGGTCAGAGTTTGAGACACTGGGGCAGTTGTCACAAACATTCCCAACTCCATCACTGTCAGAGTCTGTCTGAATAAAGTTGGGTACAAAAGGACAATTGTCCTGGAGAGAAAAACAAAATAATAACAATAAGAGAATATTAATGGTTTTTAGTTTCATGAGTTAAAGATGGCATGATTCAAAGTATGACTGTTTTGCTTCAGAAATGTACTAAAAATGAATCTACATAAACCTAAGAATAAGCACTTTGAATATGTAACCTGTGCAATTTTTAAAGTCAAATGTTCATTGGCGGCAGTCTGCATGCTGCACATGATTTTTAAATCTGACCTTAAGAGAAAGTAAAGCAAACAATAATCAAATTTTTTTTTAATAGCCTCATTTTCCACAAATAAAATAAAGCATAAACAGGTCTGTTTCTTTTTTAAAAATGTGGGTGGACATGTTTTTTATATTATGTTAATTATAACTGGATTCTCACATGTTGTAAGTGGCACTGAATGTTTCATCTTGGAACAATAATACAATTTTATTAACATGTACACAATTCACTTGAATACTTGGCATCAGTCGAATGATTGACTCAGTCCAGCATGATGACTTATGTTATTTGCAAATTCAGAAACATAATACAATAAAATATGGCTCACACACAAAGTTTGTACCTGAAACACTTTGAGTATTTAAAGACTGACAGTATGTAAGTACTTTGATAGAGTGCTCCCACAATTAATACTGTCCACAGGAACCACTGAATACAGGACCCCATACCAAAGGAGTGCTGTATTACATGATTTGTTCTGCTATTACATTTTTTTGGAATTTTTTTAGACAGTACAATGATTTGATACAACTGAGATAATTTAACAAGATCATAAATAAAAGAAAGAAACTAATAAAATTAGTCACAGAAGATTACTCACAGAAGTGTCTTTTATTCCATCATTATCATCATCATCATCACAGTTATCACCAAGATTGTCATCATCATTGTCCTCCTGGCCACTGTTTGGAACAGAAACACAGTTGTCCTGTAAACATATAGGAGATTTTTTAAATTAGTTTTCATAAAGACATAGATTCACTGTCATCAAAATTAAGGAACACAGTAAATGTCTGCAGTTGACCAGTTATGTGAATATGTGTGCAATTTATGTGGGGGCATGTGTGTGGTTTATACTGACCCTGGCACATCTTTTATCTGTACAAGTCAAGGCTAAGTCTGGGAAACCATCTTGATCAGTGTCTAAACCACAAACCTTCCCATCTCCTGCATAGCCATCCATACACTGAAATTTTAGAAAGGACAGTTAGTATAAATTAAATGACCACTAAAAATGTAACAGTGATATGAAATCCGTATATACTTAAAAAGAATAAAGTGCAACTATATATCTATCCTTGCAAAGTATCAACTTAGTATTGTATATCTAGAACTAACAAATTCCCACACTCCATTGACCCAACTTGTAACACCAGTAGTTAGCTTTGTAACATTATTGGAATTTCAAATGGACTGCTTGTCAGTCTTGTTCCAGAAAATGTGTGAACTACACCAGTAATTAGCTTTATTTATTGGAATTTCCAATGAACTGATAGTCAATCTTGTTCCTGAACATGTGTGAACTATAATGTGATACATCAATTATGCTAAACTTATCGGACTGAGATTAGATAATAATTGGCAGTTTGTACAATGTAACATGTATAAATTCAATTTATTTCATTTCTTCTCATTCAAATTTTCTAAAATATTTACTCCCAACTCTCTTCTGTAATCACTAAAAGTTTCAAAAGAAGTGTTAGATTTACAGAAATGCAATGGTAATGGATGAGTATGGTTGTCTGACTTTAGTCATTTGTCAATTAGGATCAAGGGATCATTGCTCAAAGTTCCTTGTGGGCATAGCTGTATTACAGGCCATGCAAGTGAGCAAAGAATCTAGCTCCATGGTTCTGGTTATTTGTCAATTAAGATCAAGGAATCATTATTCCCTGTGGGCATAGCTGTAGTACAGGCCATGCAAGTGAGCAAAGAATCTAACTCCATGCACACCTGGTTCTGGTTATTTGTCAATTAGGATCAAGGAATCATTATTCCCTGTGGGCATAGCTGTATTACAGGCAAATCAAGTGAGCAAAGAATCTAACTCCATGCACACCTGGATCTGGTTATTTGTTAATTAGGATCAAGGGATCATGGCTTGCTGTGGGCATAGCTGTATTACAGGCAATGCAAATGACCAAAGAATCTAACCACATACACACCTGGTTCTGGTTATTTGTCAATTAGGATCAAGGGATCATGGCTTGGGCATAGCTGTATTACAGGCAATGCAAGTGAGCAAAGAATCTAGCTCCATGCACACCTGGATCTGGTTATTTGTTAATTAAGATCAAGGAAACATTATTCCCTGTGAGCATAGCTGTATTACAGGCAAATCAAGTGAGCAAAGAATCTAACCACATGCACACCTGGATCTGGTTATTTATTAATTAGGATCAAGGGATCATGGCTTGCTGTGGGCATAGCTGTATTACAGGCAATTAAAGTGAGCAAAGAATCTAGCTCCATGCACACCTGGATCTGGTTATTTGTTAATTAAGATCAAGGAATCATTATTCCCTATGGGCATAGCTGTATTACAGGCAATGCAAGTGAGCAAAGAATCTAACTCCATGCACACCTGGATCTGGTTATTTGTTAATTAAGATCAAGGAATCATTATTCCCTGTGGGAATAGCTGTATTACAGGCCATGCAAGTGAGCAAAGAATCTAACTCCATGCACACCTGGATCTGGTTATTTGTTAATTAAGATCAAGGAATCATTATTCCCTGTGGGAATAGCTGCATTACAGGCCATGCAAGTGAGCAAAGAATCTAACTCCATGCACACCTGGATCTGGTTATTTGTTAATTAAGATCAAGGAATCATTATTCCCTGTGGGCATAGCTGTATTACAGACCATGCAAGTGAGCAAAGAATCTAACTCCATGCACACCTGGTTCTGGTTATTTGTCAATTAGGATCAAGGGATCATTATTCCCTATGGGCATAGCTGTATTACAGGCAATGCAAGTGAGCAAAGAATCTAACTCCATGCACACCTGGTTCTGGTTATTTGTCAATTAGGATCAAGGGATCATGGTTCCCTGTGGGCATAGCTGTATTACAGGCCAAGCAAGTGAGCAAAGAATCTAACTCCATGCACACCTGGTTCTGGTTATTTGTCAATTAGGATCAAGGAATCATTATTCCCTGTGGGCATAGCTGTATTACAGGCAATGCAAGTGAGCAAAGAATCTAACTCCATGCACACCTGGTTCTGGTTATTTGTCAATTAGGATCAAGGGATCATGGTTCCCTGTGGACATAGCTGTATGACAGGCCATGCAAGTGAGCAAAGAATCTAGCTCCATGCACACCTGGATCTGGTTATTTGTTAATTAGGATCAAGGGATCATGGTTCCCTGTGGGCATAGCTGTATTACAGGCCATGCAACTGAGCAAAGAATCTAACCACATGCACACCTGGTTCTGGTTTTGTGGACTAGGATTAAGGGATCATAAACTTACATGGTGTGCAGCTTCTTGTAACTTTTATTTTTCTGTCAAACACATTCTTGGAGTTATCAATAATACAGCTGACACCTTGTCCTGTCTTCAATTTCAGAAATTTTATGCATTGGCTAGATGCAGATCTACAACCCTGCCAATGCCCACCCACCCTCAGAAGTCTTGTGAACCTAGATAAAGAGGTAGACAGTTTATGGAAGCAGGCTTTAAGCCATGCTACACAAATCACCTACACGGCATTCAACACTTTTAGGACCTTCACGCTGAGGCATGGCTTTGCCTCAAGCATGCAAACTTTGTGACACATTAGACAAGAGTCCTCAACTTGAAGCATTCTACAATAAAACCATACCTCCATGACATTAGGTTCAAGTATATGCAGGCTGGTATGTAATCACCATTCACCGCATGCAGAAATAATCTGACATATCTTAACACCATCCTTACAGACCATCCAAAAACCTAAGGTTCATCTGCAAAACTGCACCAGCTTATTACATACAATATCCTGACAAGTATTTTTACAAAAATGTGAGGAGGAGTATTTCACACACTGAGATTTGCTGTTGTTGACTGTCTGCATAGTTGCTTTCTTTGGATTTCTGAAATGTGGGGAATTCTCTATTTGGGATTCCTTCAATCCAACTGTTCATCTCTGTATCAATGATGTCCACTTCTACCTAGAAACTGCTTTTCTCAAGTTAAATTTTCAAAACCTGACCCTTACCGTAAGGTTGTGCCTGTTCAGTTATATACCATAGGTCACTCTATATGTCTGTACTCTGGTTTTAAGACTTTCATGCAATTCAGGAGACGTTCATGACACCACAGCCATATGCCCCACTTTTCATAATGGCTATAGGTCAAGCATTATCAATAGCTGTGTTCATTAATCACATGCAAATTGTCTACTGTAAGTACTGTAAGATGGGAATGGACACTTAATTCCTAGGATAGTGGCCATTCATTCTGTATAGGCGCAGCTACTTCAGCAGCAGCAGCCCGGCTGGACGACCATATAATAAAAATTCTGGGCCAGTGGTCTTCAGATTATTACACAAGATACATTCACACACCTCACAGTACTCTGGGCAGAGGGCCATGGCCATGGATGCAGATAGTAATACACAGTGACCATGATCATGCTGCATTCCACATACAGGATAAAAGGTCTCCCATTCACATTGTTCTTCCATCCTAGCTGTTTTTTCTTGATCCAGATCTACACTATTGTGCCATATGATGCAATTGCTGTAGTTTAGTTTCCATTAGTCGTTCATTATGTTTCTATATTCATCATGTGTGGAGTTATGTATGCTTGGGATTTCATTGCATTTCTATATTCATTATGTGTGGAGTTCTGCCTGCATGTGATACCAGTGTTCATAATGTGGCAATTTTACATAACCATCGTTTTCATTGTCATCTATGCTTTCAGTCTGTTTAATTCATGGAGGTGTTAGTGAATTCTCATGGTACTGTTCTACCCATTTTTCATGGATATGATCATTTTGTATCTTGTCTGAGTTGGATGTGATAATTTATTTGTTTCCATTCTCAAGTTCCCACAGTTCATATTCCAAGACATACATGGAACCACTCTGAGACATTCACACCAGACTCGACATTTTCATAAATAAAAGACCTATTGCAGTTCATGTGGTTTTGTCCTGATAAGGCAGAGTCTTGAGTTACCATAGAAATACCAGTCTTCTTATAGTAATAACATGCTGTTTATTGCCATTATCAATTTATTCTTACATGTATGCATACCTTTCTTTTCAATTATTGTTGATATGCTTCTGTTATATACAAAAACATTTTTTTTTTCATTGAACACTGAAGGTTTCCCCAACTTATTACATTCTTGGGGGACAACATCTGCTGCGCATATGTTCAGTTCATTCCATTCCATTATTCATCCAAGAATCTAATGTCAGCGCTTTATGGCATATTCAAACTAAAACCCATTGAGTGAAGACCACACTGTTGCCGCTGTCATCACATCCTTTGTTGGACAGCTCATTCTTTCTGCTGAAGAAACTTTATTCAAGGGTTTTCCATAATATTCTGTCAACGAGTTTTACAGACCAGCTGTGACCTCTGTACAACCATGTTGTGTCACTGACAGAATGAAACAAAACAGTTTCATCTGTAGCAGCAGACAGTCCCTCTAGGCAACATTATAATTATAAAAAACTGTTTTGTTGTCTATATACTTACTGTATTTATAATTGATTTAGCTGACAGCAAAAAGTACTTTTTTTTACTTACAATACATGTAATTACAATACATTTTTCTGACAGCAATGTGTAGTGTTTTTATTGATTTGCAATAATTACAATCCATTTATCTGACATCAATTAGTAGTGTTTTTATTTACTTTCAATAATTACAATCTATTTATCTGACATCAATGATTATTGTTTCAAAACTAATATAACATTATAAACAATACATGGAAAGAGCTTTCCATGATCTTGATCAAAGCATTATTATTGGATAGGCTAAAACAAATTCAGGGTAAAATTAGTTAAATTTTTCTGATGAATATATTTAGTATGGTCATCACAAAAGCAAAACCCATTTGGAAAGGTGTTGTGGGGGTGTTGTTTGAATACCTTGAGTAGTTACCTCAATTTTTAAGCAATGTGTCTTTTAATCAAATTCTTAAGAAAACAATTATGAGACTATCCATTTTAAAGTCACAATGAGGGATTGACAAGAGTATGATCACCATTTGGTTTGGATACACCTGGCCATTGACCATGAAAAGCAGATGACCACTGAGATCAGGTGACCAATATAGGCCAATAAGGTTGCACACAAAAGATTGCACTTCAAAAGGTCATACACAAAATGTTTCTCAAACAAAAGACTTACATGCTAATAATAAGATCACCCAACACACTTTAATAATTATATATTATATGAATACTGATTATATATATATATATATATATATATATATATATATATATATATATATATATATATATACATACATACAGACAGTCGAACCCGGTTATGTCGCTGGCCTAGGGGTGTGCCAAAAAGCATCATGATAAACGAAAACCAATATGGCATCAATATAATAACATGTGCTTGAAATTTCATTATATACATTATGTTCATTAATAAATTAGAATGTACATGCACATATTTTTGGATGTTTTTTTAAAAAAATAACAGCATTGCCGTGATTTGTTTGATGATGCGATCTGCATGCTATAAAAATATACATACATGTTTGTTAACAAAAGGCACATGTGCACCAACTAACAGCAGAGATTTACCAGTATACAATACAAACCACCACTGATTCTCGATACAAACCTTTATTATATTCTTCAACAATGTAAACCCAAAGATCGTTCACAAAATCACAAAAAAAAATGTGCAGGGTGTGGTTCATTTTTACAAAACGCTAACCAGTGTCAAAATTAAATTCATGAGTTATTTCACTCTTACAGCTCTGAAAAGTATCGTAAACAGAATAGCTACAACATTTTATCCTTCAGATAAGATCAACCAGTGTGAGTAAACTGTCATCGGAGTGAACATACGGACAGTGATCACGTGCTACGTGAACTCAGCACATGAACAGTTAACCAAGTACGATCATTTTATTGATAAGACATAAGCTAGCATAAACATAACCAATCGAAAGAAGTACATGTAAATAACAAAAAATCAAAAGACTGTAGCAAAATAGTATCTCTATTCCCACGAATTAAGCTTACAAAAGTCAACACCTGGCAATATTGGACCGTATATATTACTGTAGTTAATACCCAATATAGGAATTCTTACACTCCTGTATTTTGAGTAATACATAATTAGTTTTAATAATGCAAAAGTTATTTATTTCTTGTTTGCTATATCTTTTTGATGAGTTTAAGTGTCTGTAACAACCAACAAACAGAAGGATTTAGCCATTCCATTAATTTTATCTATTCTATTGGAGTCTTCAGAAGTCTGTTAGTTGTGGGTATAGTACTGTAGCATAATTGGCTGTCAAAACATACAGTACTCTGTGGTAAGACAGAATAAGCAGATTATGATGTAATCATGAACTGCTAAGATGGGTTTGTCCCTACAAAGGATCATTTGTGTACTGATTGATTCCAATGCATTGCTTAGTAAAGTTTGTAGCTTCCTTCTGTTCTCTTTTATTTATCCAGTCAAAAGCCATGATTGTTTGTACAAATTAAATAACCAAAATGTCTGTCGCCAGATGGGATATTTTTGTCACCAATAAGGGAAAAAAATCGCCGGTGATAGGTTATGGTGATTGAGATAATCATCGTTAATTGGCAAATTTGGCACTCTTTTGTGTTCAAGATATTAGGGTTCAGTGACATAAAAGAAGAAAATGCTAAGACAAAGAAAGAATCTGGTGGTTCCACTTCAAAAACATCAACTTAATAGGGTTGGCGAGGTAACTGAGATCGAGATAAATGGCTTCGACTGTATTGTTTTAATTAATCTTGGTAAAGTCAGAAGAGAAATAGAACAATAGGTAATATAAAGACGTAAGAGACACAATTATTGCAATGATAATAAGATAATAATAGTAAGAATTATGCCAAAGTTTGCGCTAAAAATTCTAAACTAAAATGTTTGTAGTTAATTTTGCAAACTCAAGCTGTAAGCAATACCATGGAGATTATCAGTAATTGGTTGATGCCCATAGTCACTGCTATAATACATAGAAAAGCTTTTTTTATTTCTTTTATCTGTACTCACTGTTCACTAAATTTCACATAAATTAATGTTTGCTTTGTAAAAGTGAAGTGCTGCACTTATTTGTTTAATCTTTACTCAAATGAGAGAAGATTAAATGCATTAAATGCATGGATGCACTTAAGTGAGACATGTGAAGGCAATTACAAAAAACAGAGTGGCTATATTAAAAAAACTATTGTTGCGGTGATCGTAATCGTATCAGCCTGCGGATCATAATGTTAACATTTTGTGCATGACCTTTTTAAGTGCGATCTTTTGTGTACAATTATTTGAAGAGTGATCCTTTATGCTCAACCTTATTGATGGATACAGGTGACCATCAAGGTAGATTTAAATGTAATAATAATAATAACAATAACAATAATAATAACAATAACAGTTATTCTTGTTGTTCTTTTTCATTCTCTTCTTTTTCTTTGTATGTTTTTATTTTTATTATTCTTATTACTATGATCATTATCATTATTATTAATATTTTTATTATTATTATTATCATTATTATTATTATTATCATTATTATTATTATTATTATTATTATTATTATTATTATTATTATCAAAAGTTGTATTTGAATCAAAAGTTGCCCAAATCTGCATAATTAAGTTTCAAATACAGACCAATACTTAATGAAAATTCATAAATTAAATAACACAAAATTATTCAATATTATTACCTCACAAGTAAAAACTCCTGGTGCTACATACACACATTTAGAACCGACTTTGCAGTCATGTGCCCCAGATACACAGAAGTCTGCCAGGTAACACCCAACAACTGCATTTCCCATGTAACCTTCTTTGCAGTAACTGCAGTAATAGCTGCCCTGGAGAATAAAGAATAATTATAATACACTTTAATTTAATCTGAGACCATTTTATACAATAAATGTACTTTGAACTCTAGTGCTAACTAGTCCTTCTAAGGGACTTGCATTCTACTGACCAAAATGAATTTCAGATCCCAAGATAAATCCATCTCTTTGAAGGAGCATACACTCATCTTGCATACCTTTAGTGCAGTGGTTCTTGATGCATCATGATCCAAAACTGGGTCACCATGCTGTTTTGAGCAGGTCACATCATCATGATCCAAAACTGGGTCAATATTCTATTTTAAGTAGGTCACTGAAATCAAACCTTATAAATCGTCATTTCATTACAAAGTGGTTTTCTATCAATAAATGGATGGTGGGGCTAACACCACAAACCAAAACTGGGTTACCACTCAAAAGGTTAATTATTATTATTATGACTTTATTTAAAGAGGGTAACTCAATTAGCTAAGAACTAATCTACCTTGAGGCCCTCATTCAAAGGAATTTATTTATTTTTATTTTTGCTGCATCTGTGAAGCCATTGTATATACTGGGTTTGGAAAGAGGAAATAGAATGGGCATTTCTAATCTCAACTGGAATATTATTCCAGAGCAAAGTTCCAAAGTATTGGAAACTTTTTTAAAATAATTCCTTATTTGGTTTGGGAATTTTGTAATGTTTGGTAGACATTGATCGCAGGTGGGGAGTATTTCCAGGTAGCCTATACTTGAATAGTGATTGTAAATATTCAGGAGCATTATTATTGGCTATCCTGTACATTAATTTGGCTTTTCTTAAACAGATTCGGTCTTTAATAGGTAGTATTTTAACTATTTATAACAGTTACATACAATCCTATTGAGACTACTGTAATACAGTATGGGGTAATTCAAATGATAAAAACTTAGCAAAGCTGGCATATCTCCAAAAAAGAGCATTTGAGTTAATATCAATCCAGAATGAAAGCAAGGAAAATTTAGCTGGTAAGTTAAAAATATTACCTATTAAAGACCGAATCTGTTTGAGTAAAGCCAAATTAGTGTACCCAATTTCCAATATTAGTGCCTCTCAATATTTACAATCACTATTCCAGTATAGACTACCCAGAAATACCCAGTAAGACAATGTAAAATCAAGATATATAATTGGCTAGATTATCATCTTCAATGGTTCAAAGGTTATGTCCATACATGGATAGTGGTCTGGGATGCCTTGAGACAGATAGAATCGCTATGGTATGTGACATTCCAACAAGATATAATTAGTATATCTAAGTGGTTTATTTTGCTTCATTGGATAAATAATGCCTATCTCCTGTGCCTAGTGGTTAGAGGATCTGCCTCAAGGCAGGAGGTCACTAGTTCAAACCCTGATTGAGTCATATCAAAGACTTATAAAAAATTGGTACTAACAGCTGCCTTGCTAAGCGCTCAACATTAGGTGGTTAGTTAGCCTGGTGTCAGGATAATGTGACTGGGAGTGACATCATGCTACACCACTCCCTCGATAACTTGCGCACAACGGGGTACAAAAAACATCCACCGCGTTATAAGCGAGGGCTTAAGTTATCGATGGACCTATAACAAACAACAAGACAAATGGATCGATGTACACAGGCAAAAGGGGTGGGTGGATTGGTATGGCATGTTAATGTTGAATACTTAATAATCATGCTATGATTAACTATGATTAAATATTTCTTCATAGCGGTGTACTTTGTTTACTTTTGTCATTACAGAGTAACATTAATTTCAGGATAACTTACATGATATTGAAGGGATCATCAAAACAATAATCCACATGTTTTCCATTGGCTTAACACATGTATGATTTCGCACATTGTGTACTACATCACAATTCATTGTGTTGAATTGGATAAATTCTTGTTTGATCTAAAGTAGATTTTTTTATACACAAGATCGACACCCATTTAAAAAAACCCACAATGTCAATCAAACAACAGGTCGATTTGACTGCGGCAGAAGTAAAATGAGTTTTTTTAAAACAAGGGTTAGCCATTACCAACATCAATTTAATGGGTCTATAAATTTAAAATAACGTAAATTAGAACACAGTAATACTTGCATTTTGTGACACATTTGACAAATATCACTTCACATTTTCAAAACATCTGCTCATTTTGTTTTACTCTTTAATTTCTCTGCTGTCTCTGTGTATTGTTCATGGGTGATTTTCTCTCTGAGCTGGTTTGGATAATTACATGCGGCTTCCTGATTCACTGAGCGTATTTCTCCCGACAATGAATTTTGTTTAATTCTATGTCAGTGCTGGAATCTTCAAAAGTTATAAAAAATTTTTAAAAATATCACATAAAAATGTGAAACCATTTTTGACTGGTCAAATAAAATGAATTTTGAGAACAGTAATGACCTCAAGAACTTATGCTGCTATCGGCATGCTGCCTTTGATTTTTTTTATTGTACTTCCCTTTCTTGATTTGATACAAAAGATATATTCAAAGTGATAAAACAACACAGGTGTATTTTGATTGATTTTTGTTTAATGGAACAAACACTTCCCCAAGTTGCTGATCAAAACAAAGCTGGGATTTATTTAGGTTCTCACAGAAGTACTCACGGGTTTCGATGTGACGGACGATTGACTATTTTCATGTTTGTGCACAATCCAGTTATCAAAATAATAATTATTTAAATGAATCATAATTATTAGTATAGATCTCTTTGTATTTGTAAAACTGGTTAAGTTATTGGACATAATATTTCCACTAAGAAGATTTACGTTTGCAAAAAAGATTGGAAATACTGTATTCCCATTTTGTTTTTACAAACATTAATGATTTATAATTAATTTTGTGTATGAAAATTTACATAATATACAGTATGTAATAAGATTCAATATACTAATTCTTATCACAATTTTAAAAAATGTTTAACACATTTTAAAATATATTTCCTTTGAAAAAAAATCGGGAGCCATGCAGGACACCGCATTATAAGCGGGTTTGCGAGTTATCCGGGTGTGAGTTATCGAGGGAGTGGTGTATATGTCTGCAGCATGATGCGCTGACACTATACACTGCCAAACTGCAGACATCATACTGATATGACTGAAAAATTGTTAATGCTATGTTAAAAATCCAAATCACACACACATATACAAGCATGTACACACACACATACACACACACATATTGCTGACACCAATTTCCATTTTCATTTTAAAACATTTCACACTGACTTGCCAGAATTGCTCCAGAAGTGACAATTTATGAATTTTAGGCTCATTTTCTTCACAATACTTCAGTACTCACTTTGTACATCCACAAGTCAAATGTTAAAATTGTGTGTAAAGATTTAAAAATCTCTCAAAACATCAGTGACTTTTAAGCTGTAATGTTCTTTTCATTATTAATAATTTGAAAAACATGTTCTTTATGATGATGATTGATTCTAAAATTTGATTCATTTATATGAAACTGATGAGAAAGAGGACAATGGATGTAAGTTAAACTGTATGTGTTATAGCATGGTATATTAACTGCAGTGACTGAGAACATCAATTTTGATACATTTACACTCAAAGTGATGAGTGAACAAACACTGGTATATTTTATTTTACATCAAATGGTTCTCCAGAATGGATGGAATAAAATAAAAATAACACAGGTTAATACAAATGTAATTCTTACAGTGCACACTGCTCTCACCATGATTGTAGTATTAACATAATTACTTTTACATAACCAAGTAGAACTCAACATTGTCTGATTATGTTTTTTTTATTCTTTCTACATACAGGGTATTTATCCTTTAAGCTCATGTATATACAGTAGTGATGCTCAATTTCATTTATAGAGAAATAAGTGCCATATTAATATATTTATTTCCTCGAGTTTTTAAATTTTATATTAATTTACTTGTAAATTAAGGATGGTCAATTATAAATATCCATATTTACACATTTACAATAACTCTTTGTAACATGTATTTTGTATTTCCAAACCTTTGTAATTGAAATAAACAAGGACATATAGCACTAAATTTCAAAACTGACATGGTAACATTGGTATTCTTGTAAGAATTCAAAGATAGAAATAAACCTTGAAGATGTATGCCACCTTTTCTTAATGATAGATTAAACAATTAAACAGGAAAATCAGCAAAATCTCAGGCGTGAAAAATGTCAAAAATGTACTTGTTCAACCAGTTCAAATGGCAGTATTTAAAAACAAATTGCTTTCAGATATAATTTTAAGCTAATTCAAATCTTTAGATAGATGATAGTTTTAGTTATTTATCAAAAATATGTCACTGAAGAAAGAGAGACAGAAATAAGAAATTGTGCAAGAGGAACCAAGTAGTATAGGAAAACCAGGTTTTCAACTCACTTTGTTTTTTTACCCTCCAAACAAGTATAAATTATCCCCCACCCCACCCCCTTTTCTTCCAAAATAAACCAGGTTTTCAACTCACCCTAGAGGAAAACCAGGTTTTCAACTCACTTTGTTTTTTTACCCTCCAAACAAGTATAAATTATAGTCCTAAATTATCCCCCACCCCACCCCCTTTTATTTTCAAAATAAAACAGGGTTTTGACTCATCCTCCCCCATCTCTTTTTTTTCCCCCTACTACTACCTGTAAACAGGTATTTTGTAACCAAACAAAACAACAGGTGTTGGAATGCGATAAGCTCTTTACACAGAGGTGACTAATTTGTTAGAACAGCGCATGTGTGGAATACAATTATTCTAAAGACGGCAAACGGATTTTACCACAAGATAACAGGATGAAAATTAAACTGTGCATTAGAATGTTTCAGTTAACAAGGTGGAAATTAAACTAGCATTAGAATGAAAATGATATTATTTTATATCTCGTTACCAATGATTAATGTTTCAACTGTTGATATTAAAAATATTTCACTATCACGACTATAGATACTAAATTTTACTTTACCACTCACACAGCGACGGGACTCAAACAGATCTTTCATTTCTGGTTTGTTCAGAGGATATTTTTTGTTGATAAAATATACCTTTGACCGATCGAGATCAATTGTGAGTTTAGTATAGTTTTGTTGGCTAATGGGGCTGTGAAAGTTTTTAAATTCCGCTAGCAACTTTTGATACAATTGTTCGAGATAATTGAAATACATGCTGTTATCAGATCTGATGAGCGAAAGTTTTAACTTGTCACATGTTCCATTAAAACATATACCTGATGTTTCATTATTAAATTCAACTGTCAATTGTTTACCGTCCATCATTAGATATTTGATGTTACTATTGTAGCTATTTGTCATTGTCAAATTTTCAAGCATTATTTTATAAGTTTAGATAAAATTTCAGTTGGAAAAGATAATGTCGAGTATAGATCTATCATCATAACAATACCCAAGGGCAAATGTATCTACCCCATTTTCACAATAGCGTTTGTCATCAAAATTATACAATCCACGTTTGATAATGACATCTGTTTCGAGTTTATGATGATTAGTTCGAATTGCCATAGCTCTCATAAAACTAACACCACCATCAAGCGCATACCTGTAGTCATCAAATTTCATAAACTTTTTAACAAAATTACGAGGCAGACCTTTGGCTTTTTTCGTTATTTTATTATTATCTAACAATACGGCATACATTTTACTACGTAATCCGATAAAGTATTTGATAGCGCTCGAGTTCATTTCATCTTTAAACTTACCAATAACCTTTTTATTTGTGTCGTCATGAAATTTACTGTCACGTGGATAATCGGAAAGATCAAACAGATGTCGATTATTGTACATGTCCTGATAGATGTCCTCACATTCAATTTCATACACGAGTGAATCAGTATCAGTAAACAATAATCTACTAGCCGGCCACTGATTTTTAACAAAAGTGTAATGAAAATCGTACATCATCCACTTTGATAAATCTAACACTGCAGCTCCAACATAGATCGGCTTGTTTAGTTTTAGATTTGTTTTTCTTCTTTGTATCGCAACAAGATTTTCATTAAATATTTTCATGCTCACAAAATCATCGTCTGACACAAGTTTGTTTCTGCGATTGACATCATTAACTATTTCAATATTTACACGTTTCCTAATATTCTCCATCGTCTTACCAAAAACGGAATTGTTCATCAGTTTAAAGAAGTTTTTCTCAAACTCTGTTTTCGCTGCAGCTCTTCTTGAAGTGTTGGAGTTAATATAACCTCTCATCCACGGCGACTGATTAAATTTTAGTACACGATGAACTTTTCTCAACACAAGACCAGCATCGACTGCTTGTTTTAAAACTTTGTAATGTAAAACATAATTTTTCTTATCAAGTAAATTTGGTACTAGTTTCTTGACCATAGAATGTTGCCTTGGTGATGCTAACGCTTGTTGTTCTTTTGATAACAAACTATAATCTATACCCATCGATTCCGCACAGAAAGGGTAATCGTTATGTAATTTGTGTAGCGAATTTGGATAATCAAGATCAACTTCAACGAAATAGGAAACATCGTCAGGTATCTTTTTTTCTGTCTCTGATAGAAATCGATCAACCGTGATCCAATGAAATCCGCTAAAAGGCATTGGTTCTGCCATCGAACCACCGTAAAGATTATTACAATCTAGATAAATTATATACTTCGAAGGAAGGTCAGGGTTATACTGTTTCAGGTATTTGTTGTTTGCTTCAGCATATTTTTTTGTTATCACGCTAATACCGCCTCGGATACCTTTTTCGATAAAATTGAACATATCCACGTCTGTCAGTAATTCTAACCTTACCTTACTAAACTTTAGCAAAGCATCCCATGACAACCCAGGGGCAGAATAATACCAGCAAGGATCTAGTCCATAATTATTATAACTCACTTCACGAAAACTTTCAAAAACATCTGCTAGTAATAACACATCAGTTTTCAGGTATAAATCATGATAATCACCAAAAGTCTCACAATCAAACTCTTTCCAAATATCTTGTGCATACCTGTACTCATCATCAGTTATATTTTCGTTTTTAAGTTGTGAGTAAAATTTGTCTTTGTCAGGTAAAGATATTTCATCAAATTTACTCCAATCGTCGAGGTATTCGTATGGAAAAACTCCTTTTTTAGCTAGTAGATTAAATTTATCTCCAAAACAGTCTCTTAGGTTATCAAATTTACTACAACCTTTCACTAACTCATCTAACGAGGCTGCCATAAACTGCAGGCTGTCAATAAAACGTAATTTACCTAGCGTAACTGACATGTACTTTTCAAAATTATTTGGGATGCATTTGATGACGTTATCGAGTTTTAGATGAGCTTTTATCTCAGGATCACCAAAAGCTTCTACTATAATATGGCTATCATATCCTCGAAAATTGTGAAGAATAACCGGCATAAAATCTGGAGCATGAAATTTTAAATTACACTGATTATGAGCCGCTCCACGATACTGTCCAGTCAAATGACAATGGTCATGTACTTTTTTATCATCGTCAAAAGCTTTTTCACAAATATGACAAATTTCTGCTTGCTCGTGAGCGGATTCTTGTTGAGGTGTTAATTTTAACATTGGCGTTACTTTTTTCAAATGAGTAAATATATTATCAACTTCGTTAATCAACTGCTTGAGAAGCCAAACAGCTGGATTTTTACCACGATATAATTTGATTGATTTAGATAATCTAGAATCAGTACAACAAACTACCTTATATGCTACTCCACACGGAACATGATTTTGAACTTTTCTTGTACTCGATTGATTAGGATTATTTTCTACACCAAGTACAGGTTGAAGTAGGCATTCGAAATCAGCGTATATGACGAAAGGAATTTTTAGTTTGTGATTATGATGGACAAACTGTAACACACTATCTTTTTTAGATGGCATTGTTATTCTTTGCACATCACTACAGTACTGCAAATGCTTTTGTAATGTTTCATTGCTTGTACAGCCATGCAAGCAGCGGTAACAAAAGAACTTTTTGTTCTTATCCTTATTGTACTGTCTACCAACTAGTCCGTTAAAGTTTTTAATCCAAACATAATGATTTTTGTAGTACAGTAAATTTATAGTTGATTGTGAAGCTTTTTCTGAAATATATCTCGGATATACGTCCTCCTTTTCATCTAGTCCGAAAACGTTAATTGAAACATTATTCTGCTTTTCAAATTTTGGTATTTGATTTTCTGCCACTGGAAAGTTAATATCTTTAAAATTTAATCTAGACACATGACTGATATACCTTTCAACACGAGTAGCGTTTTTTTCTGCTGGGAATAGTGCGGAAAGAACAGCCCATTGGAAACATTTGTTATCTACGTTTTTGATGTTTATACAACATCTTTTACTTTTTATTTTTGGTGGCAGGTCGACGTATGAACTACCTCGTAATACATTATATTTCATCGTGTGAAACAATATTCCTTTGATCATTTCAAACTTCCAACCCGAACCTAATTGACTAAATTCCTCTATTTTTTTTCCAATTTCTTGGTGTATTTCATCAGATAGTGATAACAGATCAGTCCCAAGCAAAACACGTCTCGATTTTGCGTTAATATAAGGTTCTGCAATTTCCTTGTTAGTTAATTCTTCCATTATAACTAACTTTGAAAATATAACATGATATTGCACAAATAATCTGATACTTTTGTGTTTTTCGAGCTCACGTTTTACAATTGTCTGTAATAGGTGGTAAAGATTAGTTGCAGTAAAATTTACTAAAACAATTTGATTATCAAACTGATGACTATTATCAAAACCTGCAAAAGCAGTCGCTATTTTATTAGGTTCTCCCATAAAGCTTCTCTTAGCTATATCACGCAATTTTAACATTATTATACTATAATGTAATATCTAATTGATAATTTTTTCACACTGCGCATGCGCTAAAAATCAATTAGAGATAAAAAATATCTCCTATAATATAATGACAGCAAATCTAACAAACACATGTGAGCAAGAAACATATCAAATTCACCCAAAGTATAACTTTATCTCACACTGCGCATGCGCTAAAAATCAATTAGAGATAAAAAATATTACCTATAATATAATGACAGTAAATCTGACAAGCGCACGTGAGCAAGAGATTTATCAAATTCACCCAAAGTATAACTTATACGCTGGAAATGTAATTGGTTCGGTTATTAACATTAAAACTAGAATACCTGTTGGCAAATTAACGTCAGCGGGTTATAATATTAGTGTAAAGGGAGATAATGCCGAGAGGATTGCAATATTTAGAAAAGATTTTATTTACACGTTGTTCTGCGATGATATTCCAGAGGGACAGCGTGTATATCATTATAATGGTAAAGTCACTGATGATAATATTGAAAATTTATCCTTACAAGATGAGTTTCAGCCGCACCCAGTATTTGATTTATATGAGGCTAACGATCGCGGTATTATTAGAAATAGAAAAACTAAAAAAGTTCTTAGTAATATTAGCAATATGGGATATATCAGGGTAACTGTTAGAGGAACATCAACAAATCAAGTTCGTTATCTTGGTCATAGGTTTGTTTATGAGGTGTTCAATGGATCTATACCCAATGGTCTTGTTATTAATCACATCAATAATATACAAACTGATAATCGATTGGAAAATCTGGAGATAGTAACGCAACAGGAAAATGTGAGAAAAGGAAAAAATAGTAATGGTATTAATTTTAGATGCCCAATAAAACCTGTTATTTCAAAAAACCTCGAAACGGATGAGGAGATCGAATTCAAATCGATTTCAGCTGCGGCGAAATATTATAAGATAAATCCCGCAGTCGTAAAAATTATAGCTGATGGAGCAACAAAATCAACTTTTTCAAGAGAATACGATGCTAGGATTGGTTTTAGATATGATGATCAATAATATTTTGTAATTCGGTTTTAGTCAAGCAATGATGAGCAAATGCTATGATATCATCGTGATTAAATTTTAGCGTCGTTACTGCACTTTCATTAATTTTATTTTTTTCTGCTTCTGTTAGTAATATTTTATGAGAATCACCTTGCATTACAATAACATCAACACTATAACCCAACAAACATTTTCTTACCGCTTCAGCTAGTTCGTTATAATTTACTATATTAACTTTTTGGTGATATTTTATCTCATCGGTCATCTTATAATAATAAATTAGATAAAAATATATTATAATAATGGACTTGATGAAACGACTCGCTGAACTCTACGAAGAAGATACTAGTGATAAGGTCGTCAGTGATAAGGTCGTCAGTGATGATGTCATACATAGTATTACATTTTCCAAAGATTTTATAGACAAATCTGTTGGTTATAGCGAAGATGATATTTTATATAACAATGAATCTGATGATGATGGTGAAATAGTCACTGTTGCTGACAGATCTAATTACAGCAGATCAACAACTAAACGGTATAATGTTAAGTATCACATTACTAAGCAGCTAATTAAATTTAATTTTACCGTTGCCGAACAACAACTGTTCTGGCAGTTAATCAAACCTTTTTTAAATATCAAGATCCCAGGCCGACAGAAAAATATCAAATTTGATTTCATATTTGTCAAGATTTTTAATCTAATGACGATCTCTAACGATCGTAAGCAGTATCTAATATCATTATGTAAACCAGTAAAATGTAAATCTGTCAAACAAAAGTATGAGTTAATTTATAATAGCATTATATCATAATCTGCTTGGTTGGGATCCAACTGTTAAATTTATCACTATACCCACGCCATTTGACTAAACTTTTATCCCCTTTTTTTCTAATCACTTTCTCGATAACAAAAACATCCTGATCAGTTTTCTGTAGTTCTTGTTCATAAAAACTACCTACAATCGGTTCCCCTGCCAGATCTTTTAAAACATACGTTACA
Organism: Potamilus streckersoni; assembly: GCA_016746295.1. Lineage (NCBI taxonomy): Eukaryota > Metazoa > Mollusca > Bivalvia > Unionida > Unionidae > Potamilus > Potamilus streckersoni. Next base: position 1,554,850 of record JAEAOA010001797.1, on the reverse strand, counting down.
GGTACTGTTAAAAGTACCTTATCAATTACAAAAACTTCTTCGCTCCAGTTCGGAGTAAATCCTTTTGCAAACACCTTTTTCATCAAAGAAATTCTAACTTTATCACCAACCTTAAATTTATGTCTGCGGTACATGTTTTCATTTGCTAATATTGGATTTTTAACAGCTTTTTTAGGTGTCATTTTGATGGTTCGATGTTTCGTGTTATTATATTCGCTTACGATTTGAGAAAGGTCATCGATGTACCTGTTGGTGTTTTTAGCTGTCATATGTTTGTGTATTTTCTCGTTTAGCGTGCGATTAAATCTCTCAACAACAACGCTTTTACCCTCATTTCCTGTAACATACCTTTTTATATTATTTTGTTCTAGAAACTGTTCAAACTTTTTGTTAAAAAACTCAGATCCATGATCAGTCCAGATTTTGTTTGGTTTTCTTTCTGTGCTTGTTATTATCTGCTTTAGCGCATCGGTCATTGAAGTTCCTGTCTTATCCGAAACAGGTACACTGAAAGCATATTTGCTAAAAACATCTATAACATTAAACAAATACCTTTTTGGAGCGCCATCAGCGCCAACGTTAAACTGAGCTAGATTGGATACATCCACCAAATCTATTGCCCAGATATCATCTACACCATTAGCGACAACTTTACGTCGTTGGAACTTTTTTTTTTAGGTCTGTGTAGTTCGACTGCAAGATCATCATATACTTTATTTCCCCGATCGTGAGGTGATTGACGAGACTCTCCGAGTCCAAGTTTATATTTTGCTCCAATTATTCCCTGAACAAATTTTCTATCAAAACGTTCTCGTAGATTTGTTGGCTCCATATCACGTAATTCGTCTAACATTACTTTATCACAATCTAATTTTGAGTTTTCATGATCACGATAACAGATATCATGACGCATTGTTATTGTATCCACTTGATTGTAAGGCTCTTGGCCTGGCAATGGATTGTCGTTTTCATCTAGTTGTTGATGTAGCGGATTCCATGGACCAGTATACCGATGCCCTGGCAATGTCCAACCGCCTTTTGGTTTTGGCAATTTTCCAATTAGTTTATGTATATCTATACCTGACCCTATTATTTCTCTGTTGTTACAACATTGACAGTATGCGACAATTTTATTTTGCTCAATACACAAATCTCTGTCAGAATCACAGTTGCATATCATTCTATATTTTTAGTCGTCGACTAAAATAATATTAGGATAACCAGATCCTAGCGACGTCGCTGGAGATACTATCGCTGGGGATGTTTTCTTTAAAAATGTATTTTTTCTTTTTCCACAGATTGCACAAATACTTTTTAATATTATCCTGTTGTTTTTTGTTTTTTCTGTTGTTTCATTAATACCTTCTGTTTTAGTTTTACACTTGAGACAGTATGTTGACATTATTATACTTATAAGTTTAGATAAAATTAATTGCGATCTCATCATTAGCGTGAGAAGGTTGCTTATCAAACTGTAAAATAAATTTTAAAAAATTAAGATTTCTGCTCATCTGTCGGATAAACATAATACAATAATATCCACAAGCAGACGTTCCAACAGGTTGGAGTTGATTTGACGAATAATATACTTTTGTAAATTTTTTTTTCATATACTTTTTTATTACATCGCTTGGAGGAAGTCCAAACGAGTCAAAATAATTATTATTATAAACTGCTACCCAATGCGTACCAGATCCGTCATTAAAATCTTGTATATTAATAACACATGAACTTACAGCAGATGGTGATTTTATTGCTGTGAGTTCATCTTTAGAATAAACTCCGTGAAATCCAGGAACCGCTTTTAACTTATCAATGATATCAAAATTACTCAACGGGGTCGACGAGTTCCTGGTAATGTTAGACCACGTCCGATTCCTAAAAGATTTGGCAGCAGACTTCCCGCTAGTCCCGCCAAAAGTGGAGCGAATGGAATAATTCCTCCTTGTTTTGTTTGATTGCATATGCATTTGCACTTTGGTGTTGGTGATTTTGTTTTTATTACTTTCTTTTTTTTTGTTGTTGGTGATTTCTTTTTCTTTTGTGGCATTATAATATATTATTTACATAAAATTTACAATTTTTTTATTCCACTTCCACGAATGATACCATTACCTTCGACTGCTTTCTTCGTTGCGCCAGATATTGCTCCAGACGCTGCTGCTAGTCCTAATGTTCCCAACACCGGCAAAAGTTTAGGTATTATTGTACTAGTTAATACTGATAATGCCGGACCAAGAAAACCACCTTCTTTTGCCATCGCTGTCATTTGTGCAGCACTCAAATTTAAAACAAAAGTTTTTTTACGATCATACTTTTTTACTTGATTTTTTGTTAGCATTAATTTTGTTAAAACACCATCAGAAATATTAGGATTGATTTTTAATGATACCTGTTCTCGCTTTGCAGTAGCAGCTACTAATTTTTTAACTTGACCATCAGTCAAATACACTTCTTTTACAATATACTTTGCCATTTTATATAACAACTGTAGATTAAACTTGAACTGTCATTTTACCTCCAATAGAATCTACCGTGATAAATCTATCACTAATCACTAATGCGTATACGTATAACGGCGCTACTGGAACCGCCCCAAGTGTCCAGGTAATTTCAATATCCGCTGTGCTGTCTACAGCTCGCTCGTTATGTTTACTAACATCAAAATGAAATATAGGATAAAGCGTACGAAATTCTTCTACTGATATTTGAGTTCCATCTTCAACATCTTGATATTTTTGTATTGCGTCAAGCAGGTACATGTACGGTCGAGAAATATTTTTATTAACATCATCAGCAAAATTACACTCGATAGCTCGTTCTGGATATTGCTTTGAATTTAATCTAGCGTATATTCGTCTGACATCAGAGTGATCAAATACTGCATTATTTTGTTGTTGGTTACCTCGTCGAGCTTGTTGTTGAAATACGATAAAGATATTTCTCGGCAGTTGTTCGCTTGATGTTGTTGTGACCCTCCACGTGTAGTCAGTAGTATTTGGAACCGCTGTCTGATATACCTTATGCTGCTTAAAGTAAATTCTGTTTGTATGCTTATCAAGCGTGTTATTTAGTTCTGACATTTTAGTGATTGATGGTGTTATACGTGGCATCCACAAAGAAAGTTTGTTTATGATAAACTGTACATCAACCCCTCCAAATCTAAACAAGCAATCGTTTTGGTCTGCTCGATCTAAAATAAGAGTATGTTTTACTCCGCGAAATACTTTATCATAATCGCGACAAAAGCCGAAAATCATGCTTAGCGGAAGCATCATTGTAATTTGACGTGATCCTGCTGCAAGTTTTCTTCGCCTAGCAAAACCTTCGTTATAGCGTGGATTTCTCACATCAAGTGTGTTAAGAAGTAAATTTAACATCGCAGTACCGTCTGCAGCTACAGCTGGTGGTGTTATATTTAGATTATTAAAAGCTGCTGTAAGAGAAACTCTTGTAGCGTCTGCATTAGCAGCTGCACCTGGTGCAGCAATACCTAGCGCGTCTGCATTAGCAATGAGAAAATTTCTCACAATTACAGTATTTTCATCAGCATTAGCTCCATGTACTATAGCGCCTCTCTTTAAAAATTCTGTTGATTCAGCTATACCCCGTCCAGTATCTTTAAACCACATCATATTAGTTGCAGTTGATCTCGAGTAATCGTCGGAAAACGAAATAATATTTAAAATTGTACTTGCAACTTGTAGGTGACTCGAAATATCTTCTACAGTTTGATTGGCCAGTTGATATCTAGCACTTTTGAATAGACTCCAACCGTTATTTATAAGAGCTACTTCTGCTCCAACTGCAATTGCAGCAGGTGGATTAGCTACTGTCATAATCTGACCACGAACTTCTAACATAGCCTTATGTGGCAGTAGAAATACATCTTCATCTCTGGTGTTAAAGGTTCTAATACCAGTTTTATTTGGTTCGTTAGAATTTTCATCAAGGTACTCAACAAACTCGAATTCTGTCACATCGTTGTCGATGTCATAAGTTTCTGTTAACTCGAGATAATTTTTAGTAGACATTTTATTTTATTAGATTATATAAAATTTTATTGCGGCACTGTTACTTTAGATATTAATTTTTGTATGATCTGCTCGCCCTTTGGTGATAATAATTTTTTTGTTGTTGTTATCATAGCTTTTTGAGTTTCTTTTGTTGGAGCGATTTCTGAGATAGCTTGTTTTATTTCAGATGCAGTCGGTGGATCACCTTTTATTTTATCAGCTATTTTTTGTCCCACCGCAGTCCCAGCGGCAGATGCAGCCCCAGTTGCAAAAGCTTTACCCGCGTCAATAGCAATTGGTGCAACTTTACGCGCTAGTCCTGGAATATTTTTAATAACTTTAGTGAATATATTTCCAAAAAATCCTCCTACTATTTTTCTTCGATAAACTTTTTTTCTTTGTTTCATTATATTTGATGTTGCATAATTTTTACTTTTGCTCGCGTAGATGTAAATAATAAGTTACAATTTCATTACTAACATGTAACTGTTTTCCTGATTGATCTGTCAACTGCATCCTTATACTTGTTATTTGATCTTCAACGTTTAAAGGATAATAGATAATATGTCGTGGAGTTATTTGCATGAGAGAACCTGGCGGGACTTCTGGTGAGAAACTGTAAATCGTTTGACCTTTGCTACCTTTTGATGTATAAGAGCCAGAAGCAGTAGAGCAATTTACTAATATTGTATTTACTTCTGTTATATTTGATGGCAGTTCACTGTCATATGTAATAGGCTGATCAAGTGCAGTGTAAGTTTTTTCAGTAAATCCTAACAGTTGTGCAATACTTCTTTCTCTTGGTTCAAGATTGATTGCTATATTTTTCAAAGTTATCCTAGTTCGCAATGTGTTATAATTTGCTGCTAATTCAAAATTATCAGCCACACCGTTAGCTTTTGTTATGAGCTCTTTGATTGTCTTGTTTAGATCTTCAATATTATAAGCTCCTTGCGGAATTTTTATTTTTTTTGTTGTAGATATTGTAGGTGTTGTAATCATAGTAAAATACATTTCATCGTTAACATCATTTTTCACGTTAGGTATAGCATTCCAGCAAGTACAAGAAATTAATCCAATTTCATATTGTTTTGTAGGATCTAGTTCTATAGGTGGAATATAATTTACTGAAAAATTTGCGCTATCTTCTGTAGACTCGCTAGAGTTTAGTAATAATGTTGTTTGCATTCCTTTAATATTATATCATTTTACAAAATTAAGTCGCCGCGATTAAGTCGTGGTGTAAAGTTTCATATTCGTTAGATGTTAATAATTCACTCGATCTTAGATGATCAAGTATGTCAATGATTTCATTATCAAGTTCAACACTAACATTCCCAGCTTCCTTTGATGATATTAATAACATTAATCTACCTATCATTTCAGTAGTTGAAGTAAATACTTTTACACCAGTTCCTGTTTTTTCTTTTCTATATTTTTCTACACGAGATTTATCGAGTTTATCAAATTTTCTTTTAAAACTCCACCCTTTACCAAAAGGTTTTGCTCTGCTATTTTCTGCTGTTTTTTTAAACGTGAGAGCAATGACACCCTTTCTCATTCTTTCATAAAGTGGAATCATATTATTAATCTCTGTAACCGTGTTTAATTCATCTTTAGCAGCAGCTCCGTCATTAAATATTACATTAAATTTATCGATTAATGCTTGATATTCTGCATCAGTCCACTTGCTTATATCATCAATACCCCTTATATTTTCTTTGTTTAAAAAATCATCATATTCACTACCTTTTATCTCATCATTTGCTTTTTTTGTAAAATAAAATCTTTGATCTCCAACCTCCATAAACCTTACAGTAAGATCACCGACTCTTTGTTGCTCCTCTCTGATATCTTTTATGTCTCCTGATAAATTTGTTATAATATTTGTTATTCCTTGCGTTGTTAACTCTGCTAATCTTCGCTCAAGTTCCAGCGGATTGTTTATCAATCGATCTGTTTCTGCTTGTCTAGCCGCAGGATCAGCTATATTTGCTGTAAGTGCCTCAATCAGTTTTCTCTTTTCTTCATCAGATCTAGTAACAAGTTTTGCAGCAGCTGCTTCCTGTTGTTCTCTAACAATTCCAACCAAACCTTTTTCCTGTAGTTGCTTAAGTTCTTCTTCTGACAGTGGTTTAGTTTCAGGTTGTTTACCTAATAATGCTTCAGTAACCGGCTTGAAAATTGTAGCTGTTGTTTCTGTAGCAGTTACTTGCCCACGTCGCGCTTCTTGTACTTTTTGCTTAAGTGATGCCTGAGATTGAGCAAGTTTTTTTAGATCTTCTATGTGTTGTCTGTATCTTGCTCGTTTGTCCATTATTATAATTATAAATTTTATAAAATTGAAACGCTTTATTGTAAGTAAGTGTTAATACAACAGCGAAACATTTTAGTTGGATCATTTGTAAGTTTATCAAATAAGAAAAAGTTAAATTTATCTTTTGTAGCATTACGGTAAAGTTCAATAAACTTATCTTTTGTCACGCCACCGCATTGCTCGCTTGCAATATTTCTAACGTCAACATTATCCAGTCCTGGAAATAAAATAAAACAACCCGTATTTCGCCTAATAAACCTATCAACATTATAAAATCCTTGAGCGAGATAAACAGAATTACACTGTTTGTTACGGGATAGTGAAAAATATGATCTTATTTTGTTCATCTCCATGTTGTTTAGCGGAATATCATCAAAAACTACTATCTTATGTTCATCTGCATCAAGTTGATTAACTGGAATAAGATCTTCTGGCTGCCTAATTATAAAAAAATCTTCACCAGCTTTAAGATCATCACGAAGCTTTTCATTATACTCACTTAATAACTCATACTTATCTTGCTGTGGATTGATTGTGTAAATATAAACTCTATCGTAGTTAAAATTATCACCAAGAAGCAAGTTCATAAGCAAATTTGTTTTCCCCGATCCAGTTCGCCCAACAATAAGATAATGACAATCAGGAAGTTCATTATTATGTTTATGCTTCACTAGTCTCTCTGTATCAAAGTTTAGTATCGACGATTTTGCCATTTTGTATAATATTAAACTAGTGTTGATAATTTTATCTAGGATAGTAAATAATGAGCTACTATACAAAATTTGGAACACTATTAGAAGATTTATCCACAAAACGTTTTAAAGGTGACTTATCCAAATATGCAACTCTTGATCGGCTCAAAAATGAAATCAATAATTTACTAAATCTTACCAGCGTAGATCCAGATGAAGTTGTCATTTTCCAAGACAAAGAAGGACGATTAAAGACGAGTAATGTAAAACTGTCAGATGTAGTTGTACGAAATCCAAATGGGAATATTGTTATGACACAAAACAAGATTACAGATCTTGGAAACCCAACTGAGGATGGGGATGCTGTCACTAAAAAATATGTCAATGATTGGGACGCTTTAATTACTAATGAAATCACAGCACTCAAAAATAATTTTACCAGTCACGTGAACACATTTTCAAGTTTTCGCAGAAGCATAAACAAAATTAGAGATGAATTTTTTGGAAATCCATCAAATGTTGACATTACACTCGCTAATATTAACACAAAACTCAATGATATTATTAGTGGAATTCCTAATATTGTTGAGAAAACAAATATGATTAAAATACCTCACAAACAGATTAAAAATATTGTGTATACTGTTGCATCTGGGTCTAGTACATGGACGAGGCAAAATAATTCTATCAAATACACTGCAGAAGTTACTGGTATGTATAGATTGTCAGTGCTTAGCAGTGCAAAGTTTAGAATATCTACCAAATATCTATCTCGTCATCTAAATGATGACTCATCTGGAGTATTATCTGTAATAATAAACCAAAATTCTGAAGAAGAATTTGTACTTGAACCAGTTGATAAAACTTTAAAATTAATAATTTTTCTCTGGTGTTTGGAATTTATAGCTGAACAACCAGCTCTTATTATGGATTAACCAAACATAGGACTATGTGAACTAATATTATAATGAAAAGAAGTATAGTTGATTTCAATCATATTTCAAAAGATATTTCAGAACAGGATGTGGACGCATTAATACAATATTATAAATATTATCATAGAAAACTTTGGTGTGTGAAAAAATGTTACAAATACTACAACAAGATCCTTCGAGTAATATCTTATCTACCCTTGTTAATGACTAGTTCTGGTATAATTTCAAGTGGGGTATCATTAAATCCCTTTTTGTTAATTATATCTGGTATTGGTGTTTCACTTACAGCGGCGTGTAAAAAAGTAGAACCAAGACTTTTGATAAAGAAGCACGGTTGTTTAACATCAATTAAAACTTACAAGAAACTACTTGATCACATCCGGTCTTACCTACGAGGAGTTAAATATAATATGGATGATTTATTACGTGAATTTCGTATTATTGACAATATGTTAACAGACATTCTACCAATGAGGGTTAGCAAGTATGAAAAAAAATATCACAAAAAATATGAGTAACATAAAATTTTATCTAAACTTAAGATATAATATAACTAAAATAATATCATTTTCATTCTAATGCTAGTTTAATTTCCACCTTGTTAACTGAAACGTTATAATACACAGTTTAATTTTCATCCTGTTATCTTGTGGTAAAATCCCGTTTGCCGTCTTTAGAATAATTGTGTTCCACACATGCGCTGTTCTAACAAATTAGTCACCTCTGTGTAAAGAGCTTATCGCATTCCAACACCTGTTGTTTTGTTTGGTTACAAAATACCTGTTTACAGGTAGTAGTAGGGGGAAAAAAAAGAGATGGGGGAGGATGAGTCAAAACCCTGTTTTATTTTGAAAATAAAAGGGGGTGGGGTGGGGGATAATTTAGGACTATAATTTATACTTGTTTGGAGGGTAAAAAAACAAAGTGAGTTGAAAACCTGGTTTTCCTCTAGGGTGAGTTGAAAACCTGGTTTATTTTGGAAGAAAAGGGGGTGGGGTGGGGGATAATTTATACTTGTTTGGAGGGTAAAAAAACAAAGTGAGTTGAAAACCTGGTTTTCCTATACTACTAACCAATATGAAACACAAAAGAAAACTTATTAATATAAATTTAAAACCAAAAGCAATGCTCCATGGGAGGTTTGAACTGCTGAATTAATATGTAGTCATGATACACAGTTATGCATGCTACCTCTAGATCACTCAGGTTGTATAATAACATATTAGGCAAATTAGTATCTATTGATAGCCATCTGCATTAAAAGTAGAGTAACATTTTGTAACTGAACCGTTTAATCCCTCTCTTCAAGTATTACTGCAATCAATTATATTTCTGAATTGTTTAATCCCTCTCTTCAAGTATTACTGCAATCAATTATATTTCTCCATGTTATAGTCAGCTGGAGATGAAGATTCTCTATCACAGAAGATAGTTAAGTTGTGTACTGAAGTAATTCATCAAATGGGAAATGTGTGTATGTGTGTGTGATTTAGATTTTTAATGCAGTTTTAAAAAATTTTCAGCAATATCACAGTGATGTCTGCAGTGTGACAGTTTATATTGATGTTTTTTTAGCAGTAGGGGGCATCATGCCACAAACATGTGGCATGATATCCCACCCAGTCACATTATCCTGACACCAGGCTGACCAGTCCTAACATTAACATCTTAATGCTGAGCACCAAGCAAGGCAGCTGTTAGTACTATCTTTTAAAGACTTTGGCATAATTTGGTATAATTTGGTTGTGGTTCAAATCCAAAACCTCCCACATCTAAAGGTGGACAGTCTAACCACTAAGGAAATTAATAAAGATACAAACCAATATTATTTTTTAAATTTGATCAATGTTGATTTCAGTATTTTCATATCTTGTACATGTATGATTTACATTATTATTTCATATCTGAAGATGTTTGTTCAATTTCAAGATTGTGAATTCATATAAAAACAGAATATAGTCCAAAAAAAATTAAAACAATAAATGTTATTTAAAATGATCATTGTAAGGAATGACTAATATACAGAAATCATTTTGCTGTAACATCATTCCTTAACTTTTACTCCCCATTGGTAAAACAATACCATAAGCTGCTTTTTTAATGTTGTTGTTGATCCTTCATACACCTCTCCAATATCAAGCTACCTTCAGGGCAATATTCAGATTTGTGCAAAAAAATGTTCCAAAATGCAGTCAGAACAAAAGACAAAAAAAGGAATACAGTCCTCCATACAAATGAAGGTTGACTTCTCAATGTCAGTTATTTTTAAGGAAAAAATAACACATCAGTTTTGTGATTCAGTTAATTGACTTTCTGAATCCAAATGACGATGGACTGTAATGTGTGAGTTAAGAACAGAGATTGTCTTCATTTTTTTACTTTTAATTTTGGACAAGACAACTGAGAACATGTATGAAATCTACCAAAAGAACCTAAAACATGTTCTCAATTGCACTGCCAGAGATGAGGTAAACTTTTTGAGGTTTGTCAGAAACATACACCAATTAGAAACAAATTAAATGTATATTTCACAGTGTTTCACAGCATTATATGTATGCATTTTACAGTAGACAACTAGAAATTGTAAACATAAATGATCTTACAATCACTTACATTTATCATTAATTTGGGGGCCAAAATCATTGGCCCATATCCAAACTTGTCCTTTTAACTTTGATGACATAATCATAAATAATATAACAACTGTTGTTTCCATGCAATCCTAAACATGTGGAAATTCTTGCCTATAACAAATTCTTCATCTATAATGCTGGCTATTTCCTAAGAATGTTTCTGTTTTATTTCAAAATCACATGTTATATAACTGTACGTCAGTTTATATGTAGTTAAAATAATTGATCATTATAGAGATTCAAGATACCCATGAATACTGATGAACTTCAATTTTGTTAATTTTCACATGGTCCACATTTGGCAAACTAAACAATATTATAGTAATAACCAGACTGGTTATAGTAATAGTAGTCACTTATACCTTGATATACTGTCAGTGTATAAATTTGCTGTCAGTGTATAAATTTGTTTGTTGCATGACACGGACGCTTTTAAGATGCTTTCAAAATAATTCTAAGTATGGCTATCTTATAGCTAATCTGACATCATGCGTATGATGTCATATCTAAGTAATGTTTAGACATCAATTGCAATTTTACGTTTGTCAAATGTTAAATAATTTTTTACCATGGTATTCACAGATGGGCAACTTTTTTTAAACTAATTTTTTGGACCCTGACAAAAAGCCTTTTTGTACTGACTCCCTATCATTACAAACTAATGACCTGGACAAGCAAATGTTAGCTGACAGAAAGTTAGACAGTGCCATAACATATGTCCATTTTAAGATGGATATATAAGAAACTTATGAGGATTTTAGTTGACTGCATAAACTTAACCAAGACTGTACAAATTAAAAATAGATATATACAAAAAAGTCTGCTTGATCTCCCTCCCCTGAGAGTAGGTACTATGAAACCTATCCCCAAATGTTGCCTAGAGCTGGAAGAGATGCAGTGTATGCTTGTACATGTGTGGATGCTGTCAATGCTAGGGGTTGTATGATAGTTCTCCTGTCTCCTTTGTAGCAGTGAGCTGAACAATGTAGTCTCAAGGCAGTAAAAGGCAAAGCCAATCACATACAAGATTAAATCATTATGGATCTTGCTCTAAATTGTAAATACATGTATCCAACGTCTTCATGATAGAAGCCTATTTATCTGCTTAATAAATATCAGTCATAGGAGTGTTAAGCTCAGCCAAGGACATGCAACAAATAACCTCATTATTATACACAGATCACTCATTACTAAACCAATGCAATATCTTCATCATATAAATTAAAGTTGATCAAAATTGAATCAGGAATATGACTTTAAAGTGTGGTAACAAGTTCAGCCGATTTAATGCATGATCACCTCATTAATATGCATAGGTTTCACTAAATTTTAAATTTTCTATTCCAGTTTGATTTAAAAAAAATGGATCAGAAACATTGTTTTAAGTGTGGCAATAAGCTCAGCCAGTCAGATGCAAGTTAGACCACTTTACTAATATACATGAATCTCACTCATTCAACTCATCTGAGACTCATGGATGCAAAAAACTAAATCCAATTTGATCAAACCCTTCAGGTTGGTAACAAGCTATTCTTGACAGTTGTGTAGTGTATGATGCATGACAAATCTGCAGGCTCGTTGGCCTTAGTCAGCTAATCTACAAACTTTAACAAGGAGTTTAACTTCGGTCTGGACAGAGATGCCAAAATGTTGAGATTCCAGCAACTGCATACTATATATGAGCATCAATACAGTAATTTTGTCTTGCAGAAAATAAAATACAAAAGGATAGGCAATAAAGGATTAAAACTGCACTAATTAATTTTGCAGAATGCTTATAGACAACTCAAAATATATTGTACCAATGTTAAGTTACAAACCAAATTTGAACAAAGTTCAATGATCCTTGATATCAAAGTTATTTAGCAGAAACCAAACTTAAGAAAGATAGACAATTAGCAGCCATAAGACAAAATGATGATATAGAATGCTGACAATCAAACTAGGGTTTTATTATTTTATCATGAAGTAGCATAAAAGATTTGGTTAAAATCTAATCAGTCCACTAAAGTTGCAGAAATCAAGTTTAGATGGGTAATAAAGGTAAATAACTACAAGAAAGGATGGCAAAGGACATTGAAAATGAAACTGAGGACTTCATAATATAAGTTGTATATTTAATTTAGTTTGAATATAATCATCTAAGGTAGCATAAAACAGCAGGAACCAAAGTTTAGAAAGGATGTACAATCTGAAGATATACCTTCACAAAATGAAGAGAATGCTAATAATCTAATGTAATATTGTATAAAAATAAAGCTGCATACCCAATTTAGTTGAAATCATATAATCTTTATTTATGTTTAATTAATACTGTGTGCTTGACTTTTGTCCATGATTGAGGGTTGTGGATGAAGTTATTGCATTAAAGACCTAACCTTGTTTATGAGTTGGTGAAATTTTCAATTTAAGTATATCTATTATATAGGAGGTGTATGTATGCATGTATATGTGTGTGTGTATATATATATATATATATATATATATATATATATATATATATATATATATATATATATATATATATATATATATATATTGGCTATTGGAATTCACTTGGGACATTCTACACTTTTTTGACTTGTGATAGGATATTTAGTAATATTTTGGGATTTTAAATCACAATACTGTAAGTGCCTTTTTTCACTCTGTAGCTTAAAGAAATACATTGTTAGTTGATTTTAGCTACAAATCAAATCAATTTGAAATCCAATCATCCAAAGGAATGGTTATCTTGCAGAAATAATACTAATAATGAAGAGAGGTGATCAAGGGCAATAACTCCAAAACTGATGGCAAAGGACACTGACAACAAAACTCACATGAAGTCTTGAAAATACAGGCTGTATATTAAATTAAGTTTATAATTCATTGTTTTAAAACTTTTTTTTCTGCCATAAAAGTTTTGTACTTACAATAGTGTTGACACAATTCATGTTGATGTCACATCCTCCATTGTTTGTGGCACATTCATCAATATCGTTACACACCTGCACCTGGATGGGGGCAAGCACATCATTGCCAAGGAGAAACACACGGCGTGTGACGTTCTGAGCAAGGGCATCCTCATATGTTCCATTGTACCCCTCAGGACATGCTAGACACTGGTACCCTGGGACAGTGTTTATACAGGCAGAAAAATTCCAGCACAGAGAAAACCCAGACAGGTTGCACTGAAAAAATTATGAATATTTATTGAATCTTAATTAGAAATTCAACATTATGGTTAAGATATCTATAAATGGCTGTTTTCACATCATTATATGAGCATATAATATATACCTGGATTTTTCCAATATAACCTGTTAAAAAACAAGAGGTCTAAACAGGCAAAAGACTACTGACTTGCTTACATAGTAATGTCAAACAGGTAAAAGACTACTGACACTGACTTATATAGTAGGGCCCGACACTTTACCGAGGATTTTTGGACTAAATACTCAGATGAATGAAGAGCTGGAACTATACAAGTTATGATCTGTCCTTGTTGACAAAGAATCAAAGATGAAGGAAGAGTGAAATACAGGATTTCATGTTTTGCTACAAAAGGTGGCTCACCATGAACTTTGACCTGGAAGGTGTTCCTTCTGAACAGTGATTGGGAATGACCTTGTTGCATCCTTACTGAACTTGATTGCCGGAAGGTATTGGTTGAGAGAATTACAACCATGAACAATCATGGAGTAAGATTTCAGTGGGGTGTGTATAAAGGAAGACAACTTGTCCTTTTGTGAAAAGAGTTTATGTTCAAGTGAAAGCTATGGGTCTCTGGGGCTGGGTGCCTCATATACCATTGTGAAAACTGAAGAGTTATCCTTATTAGGGTATCAGACAGAGGGCAAAATGGGCATGGCATCATTTTCTGTGAAAATGTTGCTATAAAAAGAAGCTGTGTTGAAACCAGACATTCTCTTATAATGTCCTGCATTGCTGATCTAAGATGAATTTTTTTTCTTTTTAGCCTGTTTTCTGGCCTTCTCTAGAAGGCCATTAAATAAGCAGTGGTTAGACAGTGGATGACTTTTGGATGATCTTTGAGCAGCACAGAATAGGAATGCATCCTATTTCAGCAAGCTAGTTGTCACTAAGTAACCTACCTGTGTTGCTGTACTATAAAGGTGGTGCTCAACTGTTTCACATTTTTCCATGAGGTAGAATTTTAAAGACAAAGAATTTCCCCAAGTTTCCTCACTGGTTATACTGGCTATTTAAAAAAGACCAGGTATATCCTAGGTATTGTTCAAAGGACCTTTAATTTCCTTTATTTTAGTGTATGAATGATTGGTGTAATCTGGATTACAGAACAGCTTGGCCTTGCTTTAGATGTGTACCTCTCAAAAAGCTGCTAGCTCTGCTTGGTCATTTTCACTTCATTGATTTCAGAAGTAAATTATTAAAAAAAGCCCATAGTTTGTTTTACATTTGATACATTTTGGTAATTCATTAATTGCACTTTCAGACTCTTGTATTGTCTAGTCTGGCAAAATTCATTTTCCTTATTTTAATAAATTCTTAAAGATAGTGCACTTTAGGCTGATTTTTAGAGCACAAGGGACCAGTTACTTTAGTTAGCTTTGTACTCAGATCATGTACAATTTAAACAAGTACAATATCCAAAGAAATTTCAGTCACAGTACATGAAAGTAACATTGAGGTATACCAACCTTCTCTCTAATTCACACATTGCAAATATAACCAACTTCACCTTACACTTTACCACTCTCTCAGAAGTACATAATATCTGTAGAGGGCACCCAAAACACTAAACTAAACAAACAAGCCACAAACCCCAACCAACCAAATAAACTATAAGCTGGATGGAGCTATTGGCATTAGAAAGTGAGTGTTACTGTCTTAGTGAGCACACAAACCAGTATGTGGCTGACTCCAAGGCACTGAAGAGATCTTTGATATTATCAGATTGCTGAAATACAACGATCAAGACCAAGCAGAGCAGGGAGCCAATTATTGCCATATTACATACAGGATATTGCTTCCAATCTAAGCACAAATGTAAAGGTTTTAACATTTAAATCAATAATGGCCTGTCAACAGCTGGGATATTATTGTAAAAGACAAGCATCTGTGTTGTAAAAGTTGGGTTAAAGTCATTGTGAAAGAAAACATGTGATCTTGATCTTCCCTTGCAAAACAGTGCAAACGTCAATAAGAATCCAGAGGATTATTTCACTCAATACATGGAAGTTTGGGTCTTACCTTGACAATATCAGATTTAGAAAGATAGAAATTGCATGCATTAGTGTGGCCAGAAGGAAACCATATATGAAGGAAGTGATGACTGAACTGAAATGGCAGGGTTCTAGTATTTGAAAAAGCTGGAATTCCATATGTGCCAGATGTTCACTTGAATGTTACTAAAAGGTAGTGGCTGTGTGGGAATAGGGAATCAACATAACCTGTACTAGGCTGCAATGAAGCCAAGCTTGGTGATGGACCTGTTCAGTGCCATTCAGCAATGCCACCATCAGTCCAGTACAGGATAGTGTTGGAGTTAGGTTCTCCAAATTATTGATAGTTATGTTAGTTAGGCATCTATGGCAGAGATGTGGCTTGATAAGGCATAACTGGGTTTTTTGATGCTTCATAAATTTGCAACAGGAACTGCATTTATTGTAAGGCAGATCAACATACCTGGAGACATTATCCTGGAACAACTGTGTTTTGGTGCCTATGTCCAGTATGAGTTATCATAGGAATGATCACCATAGTCAGGAGCAGGGTCTCTATGATGCAATGGACTGTCCAAGAATGATTTTAGTGGATGACTGTACTGTGCTGGTACTGGTCTGGTTGTCTGTACTAAGAGTGGATGTTCTGACTGTGCACTATAGATCAGGTACACTGAGAAAATAGACCATTATATCCAGTCCTGACAACAGAAGGCATAGGGTTTCCTGAGCTTGACATGTATTCTTAGACTGGGTGATGTTTGGTATGTTAGGTGTGTGTCTGTGTGTGAGAATTAAATTTTTGATGCAGCTTTAAATTTTTTCAGTCATATCACTATGATGTCTGCAATGCAGCAGTTCTTAGTGATGTCTAGTGACCTGCATCTGAGGTTGGACACTCTAACCACTAGGCCACCAGAGTGGTCAGATACTTAGGCTAATGAGTGAAATACCATAGTCAATACCAGGATCTACATGAGGTGTTGGAATATCCAAAAATGGTTTAATCAGCCTGCATTACCATGTCTGTCCTGGCTTGATACCAGGTGATATATGCCTAAGATGTGGAACTGGATATAACAGGAAATAGAGCACTCTACCCAGTCCCAAAAGGAATAGGACAAGACTTTACTAAATCTGATGTAGTCTGCAGCCAGTTGGTGTCTGCTGTTAAAGTCCAATACTAGATATCCTGGGAAAGATCATGGTAGCCAATATCAAGGATTGTCTGTTTTGATGATATGTCTATCAATGGTACCGATTCTCCACCATTCCATGTTGTTGCTTCCAGATTCTCCACTATGCCATGTTGTTGCTTCCAGATTCTCCACTATGCCATGTTGTTGCTTCCAGATTCTCTGCCATATCATGTTATTGCTGGTAAAGTAGTGCTGAGATCTTTTGTTTGTGGTGACATGGGTGGTGGCAGGGCTGGCACTGTTTGAGAAGTTGTGGTTGCCTGCATTGCTGAATTCTAAATGGGTGGGCTTTTCACCTTCAAAAACTCCAGACAAAAGATGTCAGTGGAAATGGCATCTTCATCTTTGATAATGTGCATTTTAGCTTGCTAATTTGCCTGAGTTTGGTGTTTGGCAGCAATGGCATATATCCTCAGATCAGCATAAGAACTCACTGCATGCATGACTTGAATTGCATTCTATGAAATTTATATGGGTAGGATGATTCATCTTCAGCCATCTAGAACTATTTGCACCCCATGCACTTAATCCTGCCCATTGTGTTGACACTTGTAAATAGAGACAGCAGAACAAATGGCATATATACATGAAACAAATCAAACATCATGTTGAACTAACTGTGATAGGGATGATATAAATAAAGGAAATATGACATTTTGACCATACAAAATGTAATAGAAGATAATTAGTTTACCGAATTCATCAACAAGATTGTGTGCAAAATTGAAATTAAAGAACCGTAGACAATATGACAGTAAATTTAGATGGGATTGGCAGCAGTTTATAGAATGAATGATGGCATTGATGGCACTGTCTGAGGAGCTTACACTGGGCCTTGATTGCCAAACTTTTTCTGAATGGAGCAAGATTTCTGCAATCAGGGTTCTCAGACAAAAGATGTCAATGGAGACATCAATGGCAGCAATGCTAATGACATCCTTGATAGTATGCTTCCAGGCTCACACCTTGGCCCATGATAGGTGCTAGGTAATGATGGCTTACATCTTCAGACCTGCACAAATAAATGTTGCAAGCATTGCCTAAATTGCACCCTATGCAATTTATATGGACAGGATGATTTATTTTCAGCCATCTAACACTGTTTGCACCCCCTGCATTTAATCCTTCCCATGTGTTGACTCATAAATAGAGACAGCAGTGAAACCAGTCAACTATTGTGTTGAAGGGGACACTATAAATAAAGAAAAATGGACAGGAAAATAACATTATTGGCCATGCAACATGAAATGATAATTATTTGACAGAATTCAAAAATAAGATTAAATTCTAAATTACTGCCAAAAAGGGCAGGCAGATAAGATGGTGCTGACAAGCTTATCAAAAGACAAATGAATTGCATAGTATTTGTCTAAGATGAAAATGGTGTCAGTTCTGCCAATTTTCAGACATTAGTTTGAGCCCTGCACTTTGATTCAAAATCTTATCAAATTAACTTTTAAAATCCCACTTGAGCTATATTTAGTATCCTGTACATTTTACATGGAATTCTGCATCATCAATATCCATAAAGCTTGCATCAGCTCCCTGAATGATTTCTAAAAACTGGCACTGTCATTGTATCATTCTACTCTGTGTAATATATAACAAACTGTCCCATCTATAATATGTCTAGCTCTACTGCATCATATAGCCACAAAATCCTACCTCATCTATATCCACACAATTAACACCATTTCCCATGTATCCACTGGGACAGTCACCACATCCATGTCCACCACTTCCTGTGTTATAACAAACTGTCCCAGGAAAGCACTTGTTCCCAGCCATGCATGGACAGTCTGATAAGCCGACACAGTCAATACAAGCTGTCCCACCAGTGGAATAAGTATCATCTGCGCAGGGTTCACATCGATCTTTCTTATCAGAGGAATAATATCCGGCAGGACAATTCTTACAACTGCTCTGCCCAATTTCATTCTGGTAGGTGCCTGGTGGACAGCTTAAGCAAAACTCTGTAAAAAAAATATTTTTTAGTATGATAATATACACATACAATCAGAAGATAGTTGCCGAGTTCTAAACACATTTTGAATGTGATTCTTAAACAATTTTAGCAATAATTATCCAATACTTTTATAGTAACAATGAAAAAAATAATATTTACATGACAATTTACATGACAATATGCACTTAAAAAGCTAGGGACTATACAATCTTTCAAAATAGGTTTACTGTATTCAGGTGCTAAATGCAAGGGCAGAGGTAGAATCAACATATTGGTAAGTATAATGCACAGTATATGTTTACATATCATGAGAATGACCAATCTGAGCAATGTATTTATAATAACAGACATGTCAGAATATAAAGTTACATTGCTCAGATCTTTATAACCATGAAGAGGTATAATAGTAAATGAACAAATGTGGCAATAATTAATGGCACCAGGTGAGGGCCTCAAGGCACATTAGTTCTTCAGCTAATTGTGTTACCCTCTTTAAATAAAGTCAATATTATTATTATTATTATTATTATTATTATTATTATTATTATTATTATTATTATTATTATTATTATTACACATTTCATTCATAAGTGCATCTTCAAAATACAAAATTTTCAGAAAATAAAGTGGAGATGTTTTGGCAAGGATTGGGGGAACTGATTTTCATGTTATAATACTTACCTGATGCTACTGCATAGCCCAATCAAATGATGAAAATTTCATCCTTCCATTGGGATAAACCAGAAGCTTCTAGAACACTCACACAAAAAGAGTATGCATACTGACACTCTTCATTATTTTTAGGGAGTGACCTAGCAATAACCATGTTGTGCTAAATTTAATAAAACTATATATTTTTGTATATATTTTACACATTATGTTCTTTTCTTTATGCTCCATTTTGCATTATATAAAAAACATGCATTAAGGGCTGATATTCATGTCAATCTCAATTTAGTATTAAAGTCATTGGTTATATTTTGTTTTCTCTGACTCCAGGATGGGAGGGCAGCTCTCAGCAGGTTCTTAATGTGTTCTGATATAATCTCAGAAGCATCTAGAGCAATATCCTTGTGGAAGTTGAAAAACTCTGCTGATAGGACCAATGACAAGAACAACATATGCCTAGAAGTCTGTGCCAACAAAAAAAAATGGAGAGTCATTGACAACAGTGATTCCTCCTGCAGCAGGGTGAATAAGATTTCTGAAAAGAGGCCATCATGCAAAGCTATGGTTTCTAGAGACCTGACCTAATTGCTATAAGGATTCCAGTTGTTTCATTAGAAAGTGAGACCAGGTCCCTGAAGAAATGGCCACTTCAGTATCAAAAGTGGGAAGTTTTAGTGAGCAGGCAGGGGTGGGAACCTTGTAGCTAGAAGCAACTATCATGGACTGCAATGTGGGGGTGGGGATGGGGGGACAGACCACCCCCTATGTTCGAGCAAAAGCTTGGTCCCTTCTAAACCTTTGAAAGAGCTCCTTGATCATAATTGAGTGTGGAAGAGATCTGGTTGAGAGTTTGCCCCAGAAAGTTTTTTAAAATTGCAAAGAATTTTGGAGCCATTAGAGCCTGAAGGTTTGGAACATGAGATGTTATAAACCTCTTTTACTACATTAACAAATGAACAGGATTCCTTCTCATCTGCCTCATTAACTAAAAGAGGTGGGGGACCCGAATAGAAGAGTGATACATTGGCCTGCTGTGTGTCAAATTCATTGGCTTCAACTAGGACAGAAAGGACATCTTTATACTGCACTCTCTCCTGGGAGGTAGGACATGACCCAATGTATTTCTGTTTGGGGGAGACATAGGTGAAAAAGAGACTTGAACTGGTAGCTCCTACTTCATATTTAATGGAATATTTATAGCTCCAATCCTTTTCGACACAAACAAACAAGATGATGTAGGTCAACAGCCTGGAGGCATGACCTCATCATGAAGTGGTCCAGGTCCAGAAGTCCATGGCTGCACAAAGGGAAAGGACTTCCCAACATCTCATAAAAATTTAGTGAGGTAAAAAGGAAAAGAGTGATGCTGACCAGATCCTCTACCCTAATCTAGTACCTATAAACCTATTTCCATTCCATTGCTAGATGAAACATTAGTCTGTAGAGGGGAAGACTTGGCCCAATCCCTATTTCTGTACCATAGGAACTCCAAAGACCTGTCTTGTGCCCAGTACAAAATACCCTCTAATCAGGAACAGTCACCAGGCAAGGGCTCAACAGGTGACTCCAATCTACAGAAAAGTCCATCCCAATAAAACAGGTCAACTGAGCTTAAATACCATAACTATCAAATCAACAAAAAGGACCAGCAGCTTAAAATTGCTAATTATAAAGAGTTAATTTATGGAAAGCAATCCAAAGCTAAAATTGAACAAAAACATGTTCATTAACCTGAGTACAATAAATCAAGTGAAGAAGTGGTGTTGCTATGTATAAAACTGTCATAATTCATGATGTAAATTACTAGCATGAAATGACTGTCAGAATGGTCTGCAGACTGCAAATTGCAAGGATAGGAATTCTTTGCTGTGTTGAAATTATTTTTCAAATAAAAAAATATAACCAAATTGGAAACACTAATGCCATGAAAAGTGGTAAAAAGGACAATTAAAATGCCACTATACAGCCACTTGTACAGAACAAATATACAAAACACTCTCCAGAGAACCTAAATAAACAGTGATAAAAGTTGATCAAGGTATAATACTAATGTTCAAGAAGAATATAGTACACAAGACAATGAAGTGGCAGCTAATCTTCTTTACATAAGCAATGTTGAAAATTACACCCTAATGGAAAGACAAGATTTTTCTCATTTAGTCCGGATACTTTCCTCCTGGAAAATTATTAGCCATGCAAACAGCAGCAAGTACAGATACTGAAACAACATTAAAAACAGATGGAAAAATTGTTAGTCTCAATAAAGAATTTGCTGTTTTATCTAAGCAACCACTGTCTTTAAAGCCATATATGCTACACACCATATAGAAATTAGACTAGGGAAGACAAAATTTTGCAGCTAGTAACGGTATCTGTATTAAAATTTTCCTTTGACACATGAAGGTAAGTTTCAAAATATTGTATGCTAATTAACTACTGGCTTCCTATATGTATCACATGATGTGATAAAGTGATTTAGAAGCAGAAACCATTCATTAATTTTTTAAAGTTTGTCAGGTAATATTTCATCAACAAGAATTTCACAGCCATAACTTTATAATAGTCATTATCAATTCCATCAATTATTCTTGCCATTTGAGTATTTCTCAAAATTCTATTTTTTGGCCTATAAAAAGCTGAAAGTTAGTTTAAGATTTTCCATGATTTTCATAACATTTTGTTGACATACAAAAATCAGCCCATCAAATAATAAATGAACTGTTAGTTATGAAATCAGCAAATTAACAGATTATAAATGAATAAATAGTTTAACAAAAGACTCCCTTGTTCAGCCTGCCTTTAAGTTAGCAAAAAAATGTAAACACTGAGCTTAAGTAAAAATACTTTAATCCAGGTGTTCATGGCCATACAGACATATGGACACAAACAAGAATGCCAAAGTGATATAAAGCTTCTGTCAGGGCAACAATAATCAAGAGAACAGAAATTCAAATAGTAATTTTCTATTATAGCATATTTCATAGAACCTTCCATACCCTAAATGATCCCGTGAGATGACAGCCATCATATGACTGCAAAATATGCAGGTCAAAAGTGATGGTCAGTTGATGTTATTAGCTACTAAAATATTTCTATAGTTTTTCCATGTGTTCGGGATTAAGGATTTTACTCATGACTTCTAGACTCTTGTAAAAGATAATCAGGCTCAGATTAGTAGCTTGCTTTATATTGTACCAAATTTACAGTGAGTTCTTCCTATATTAAGCTTTTGCTTGGGCAGGCTTAACAATAAATCAAAGACCAGGATTACAGATACTAATTCTCTATCATAATATATTATGGGGTCAAAGTTTTGATCTTGACCAAGAAAATCTGTCCAAGTATACTATATAAATGGTCTGCTTTCAACTGTCAAGCAGTCTGATAGAAATAAGGTGCAATATTTCAGTGTTTTTTAAATACAGATGGAAGATGACTAAAAAGGCTGCTCCTATATACCTTCATTTCCAGTAGAGTATGTTCCAATACCACACATGTATCTCTTCCCATCTCTACAGGCATACCCTGACTCACAAGGGAGGCAACTACCAGGGCAGTAAGTGTCATTACATGTTATGTAGTGGTTATCTTCACAAATGCTAGCATTACCATTCTTACATCGCTGAAAAACAATGCAAATCACGATCATGTTCATATCATCAAGAAAAATGTAAATCACCATTATTCATATCAAATTAATCAGATTATACTGTATTTATTCATATCAATATAATCAGCATATATTGTATTTATTCATATCAATATAATCAGCATATATTGTATTTGTTCATATCAATATAATCAGCATATACTGTATTTATTCATATCAATATAATCAGCATATACTGTATTTATTCATATCAATATAATCAGCATATACTGTATTTATTCATATCAATATAATCAGCATATACTGTATTCAATGATATTGATGATAACCCACCCCCACACATATCTACTAAAGTCATCTTTATGTGTTAATAAGCACACCTCTACCTTTTGAAAAACTTATTTGGTTGGCCTTCTGTGTTAAACATATCAAGGAAGAAATACTATGGAAATTTTCTTTGCGTGACAGTGTCCCAGTCATAGCATTGCAGACTGAATTGATTTCAAGAGTTTCAATATAGGTCCCATGCTGACCACTGCTGTTGTGCCATTAATGAAGCAACTCTAAATAGGAAACATCATCTGCAAGGTTTTAACCTGCAATGGGCAGGTATCCAACCTAAGGCGAGCTAAAGAAACTCATACTGTTTCATGCTATGAGAAATAAAGAAAAATCTTGGTTCAATGATTTGCAAGTACACTAGGGAAGTCTTGATCATTATACGGTAAATGTTAATAACTGAATATATCAGGTTATATAATATTTGTTTGGACAATTCCCTCTAGATAACTGATAGTTTATACACAAAGTGACGGAATTTGGGGGACAATTCATTATTCTGAATGACTGTAAAGTCAGGAGGAATGGCATCCACATTACTGGCATTTTACTGAATCAACATTTTTATATTGGTATAACAGAAAAAATATTTTTCAATGCATCAAAAATGGCTCAGTAATGTAATTCTCATTCTCAGGAGTATCTAAAGGTTTAAATCAAGGTCTTGATTCAATCTGGGAAATTGTTCTGTGATAAAATAATTTCTCATTCCTCAGATGCAGTCACAACATATCTTTTGGTTTTTATTGACACATTTATTGAATCCAGTATGCTTGAAAATGGGAGCTAAATGCTTTTCCCAAAAGACACACAGAGGCTGCCAACCTGGGCTGGCCAGGGATAGTGTCCGACCAGGAAAGCCTTGGATTATGAATGCATAATGTCCAGACCTTTCAGCCTATGATTCATAAAAACACCATGGAAATATTGTGGAAGTCCAGGGTCATGCATCTTCAAAGCATTCATCAAAGCATCAAGGCTAGAGAATATTTGTCCAAGCCTTCCTTATTTCTCTTTTCAAACTTAAAATCTTTTTAACCTGTACAAATATTTAATAAAGAAATCAGTATCCTTTTTGTACTCTACTATTTCACTTTCAGGGATGACTACCTAGTAATAAAATGTGAAAGCCAGCTTGAAAAAAATAACAATTTGAAACATAAAAACGATAAAAGTAATTGAAATTTGTATCCCATGATTTATTTTAAGCAATTTTGCTTCTTTAAAATGGTTTTTAGTTTGAAATCTACTTCTAACAGTCATCCTTCCCATCATGAAATATGCTGAAGTCAATACAAAAAGACTATATAATGGCATGGTATTCATTCATTGTCTGTAGCACAAATTGTTTCATTGAGGTATAGTCCTCATTGGCTATTTTCAGACCCACATTTTTCTTGAACTTTCTTAGATGAATCAGGGCAGTAAGCCAATGTGATTTTTGATTGGTCAATATTCCGATGTATCTGTGAAACAAGCACTTTAAAAAGTGCACTTTCATTAAATAATTACAATGAAGTAATACAAGTTGTTTCTGTGAGCTAGATTCACTCGTGATCAAGTTTTGGTTAACTTACATAAAATTCCCTTAAAATTGGAGTCATACAGAAGTGATTATAATGGCAAATTTTGAGGTCAAAAACAGGAATGATTTCTCGAAATTGGAATGGTTGGCAACTCTGTGCCTTACTTACTCAAGTTTTTAATTGAGTGCTCTGCCTTTTCTGGTGATTTTTCCCTTTAATTTTCAATCACTCCTGAGTATTTCCAAATGTGTATTTTTGTAGAAAAAAAAACTTCAAGGTGTTCCAATAGAGCTTTCTGAAATTGCAATCAATTGTTTATCTAATTAACTGTGACTAACGGAGAGCACATAAGTTAACTGGCCTGGTGTGAGTATATGTAGCTGCATCAAGTTCCATAATATGGGTCAACATGTGGGAAATGTTTCCACAACCTGCACTAAATTATTGAAATAAAATTTTATAAAATCTAAATTTATTTTGAATAAAAAGAACAACTGATATCTAAGGTGGATAGACCAAGATATAAAAACCTTTATAAAATTTCAGTCACATCCGTGGGCCACCTCAAAGGTTTACCACCTAATATAGGTGGAAGCTTGCACCAGGGGCCCACAAATACAGTACTAAATTATCAAAAAATATTCAGTAACTTTGCACCAAAATATCTTAGAAACTACTTCTTTGTCTTAGAGAAAACATAACTCTCTAACATGATTCTTGTCTCATCCAGCCTTGACAAGACCAAAGTATCCTCAAAAACCTTGTAATTAGCCAAAATACAGTAATCAGCTGAAAACAATAACACTTTCTTCTCATTGTCTCAATAGAAAATGATGTGCACAGCAACACTGCAAAACCTTTTAGAACATTGCACTCACACATCCTTTGGGTCAAAAAAAACTTTCTAATGCTGCTCCAAAATGGTGTTTATAATATAATGAGGTGAAAACTGGAAACCTATTTTTTTCTTTACTCACTGGAAACCTATTTTACTCTTTACTCACTCAGTAAGCAATGTACTCAACCAACCTTCAATAAAGGTGCAAATAATCAAACCTGTCTGTGTGGTCATTTTTACATATCAGTCACTTTGTCTCAATGAGCATTATAATTTTTGCAAATTTTCTATATAAATGTTGTTTACAATGGTCACCTGCATTTGGTGGTCAGTGGCCAGGAGCTTTCTGACCAAATATTAGTTTCTCACTGCTTTAGGTGGTCAGTAAAGTGTATCAGCTGTGACCACTCAGTGTATGCAAATTTAATTCTTGCTCCAAGAGGAAGACATTGTATAGATAAAGGCATTTCAAGTGAATCATTATCTATTCATCGTAAAGTCTGACACATCAGCTGACTGTCTTTCATCTCTGAGTTAAGCCAGTGGTTAATCCAGATAATGTTTGAAGTATGAACAACTGTTTTGAAGCATAATTATAGAGGTTGGCCAAATAAAACTTAGTCTCCTAACTTGCACAGTTATAAGTAAGCTGTCAATTAGTAGTAAAATTTAGTGTTTGTCATATTGCACAAAAACAAAGATCTCTGATTCTTTTGTTTTAA
This sequence comes from Potamilus streckersoni, assembly GCA_016746295.1. Taxonomy (NCBI): domain Eukaryota; kingdom Metazoa; phylum Mollusca; class Bivalvia; order Unionida; family Unionidae; genus Potamilus; species Potamilus streckersoni. Next base: position 1,528,199 of record JAEAOA010001797.1, on the reverse strand, counting down.
GTCAGTGGTGATTTAATTTAATGGATGGATTAAAGAGTACAGTAATGATGTGTGGAATACAAGTTTGGTAAAGAACAAGATATACAAGTGTTTTATGATTTGCTTGAATATAATTGCACAAAAAAAGTCTTTTGATAATGACAAAAACAAACAACAACTATAATAAACAAACATAAAATGGTATCTGGTGCACAGTATTTCTTCTAAAAGGTGAGCTTTCATACATTGGTCACCTATATACAAAAGCCATTTTGTCCTTTTCCCATTAGTGGCCACAAGTTATGGGTTTAGCTGCACACTAAAACTGCACTAAATAAGTGTTCTTTGGGACAGCATGTTTGGCTTATTAAGCATAACACCCTTTTTGACAAGGGAAATATACATGCAGCCAGTATGACCAGGTAATCCAGGTATATACTCAGTTGAGCAATTTGCTCACTGCAACAAAAGAAGGTTGTTCAAAGCATTGATCTACACCAGCCTGCATGAATAGAAAAAGCACTTGAAAGTTTTACTGAGCATTGTACTTACCCATCCCTCTGGACATGGGGAACACTTGGAGGCTGCACCAAATGAGTGTTCTGTGGGACTGCGTCCACAGGTACTGTTCTCCTGGAGAGGGTCGCATCGGCCACAGGGTTTCATGGACCCATCCCCCTCACAGTAATATGTAGTGTAACATCTCACACAGCTAGTGTCATCTGTGAAGAGCCAGTTAATGCATTTAACAGATTGTCACAACTGTGATGATTTCATCTAGAGCTTATTTATTTTTTAAAGTGATATCCTTGTTTATTTGAAATACTTTGGAATACAGTGAATTGTATTTAATACCACACCTTCTACCCAAAAATGTATGGTCTCTCAGGACAGGTGGTCACTCATAACCGGTCATAACAATATATAATTGATAAATATTTATATTTCAAACCTGGTCTCTAAAGAAAGGTGATTTCTCATAGTATCATAGTAGCAGTCTTTTAGGACAGTGGAACTTCTTTTAACTGCAATGAAACTTCTCTTAACTGGATGGGGACGGACACACACACACACACACACACACACACAGAGAGTTGTCCCCCCTCTTATACAGTATTATACTATATATATATATATATATATATATATGTATATATATATATATATATGTATATATATATATATATATATATATATATATATATATATATATATATATATATATATATATATATATATATATATATATATATATATAACAGTATTCCCTTTGTCATGTGAGTCATAACTGTGGACCAATTTATTGGTGAGTTGGTTATTATGCCTTTATATTAAATTATATTATACATATTTTTAATGTTAAATAATCAATGGCAACCATGATTATACCTGCCCAATAAAAATAAATACCTTTTATTGAGGTCTTATATTGAGGTAATTTACACATAATAATGCTATTAAATAATAAAATGGAATCCATATCTATATCTTGCTTATAAAAGGGTCTATCTTATGTTGAGGTATTTTAGACATAATTAAATATGATCCATTACCGTAACTGTCCTATATTGAGGTATTTTATAAATAATAATACATAACAAAATAAAATCTGTAAATATACCTGCATTATAAAATGGATTGTCTTATATTGAGATACATTTTAGTGAGGGAGTACTCTATTTTGGACAGGCTACAGATGATATAAAATTACAGAGGAGCTAGTTGTAAATCATTAAATGAGAAATCTTTATATCATCATAATGTATTTTTTCCACATGCTAAAAGGACCAATTAATACCTAATTTTTTTATAGAAAAAAAATAGGTGTACCACATAAATCCATAAATCATCAAGTGTTAGTTTTGACAAAAATAATACATTTTATCATTGAAAATGGTGGACATTTGTTTAAACTACACTATTTACATTAGTTAACCTATTTTATATTAATTGTACATGGCATTTATCATGGCAAATCAATGTACAGACAATAAGAAAGACCTAAAAGAAAACCTTAATTAAGAACTCAAAGGTACTTACAGAATAACTGTTTGGCTTGAGTACATCCAGAGAACTCGAGTCTCAATGAAATGTTGTATCCATACCATGTCCAGGGGTTGATACGAATGTACTGAGCTAGAACTGGTGGGTCAAAGTCAATTGTTACCACAGAATTGCTGTCAGTGTTAGCCAGAAAAATCTAAAAGTTTATAAGAAATCTGTACATTACATATTAAAATGAAGTGTTAAATATATCAAGCTATATTACATTTCCTTGTCTACATAAATAACAAATTCATTGTATCGCACTTATCTTCCAACAGTTACATTTTATGATTACAAACACTAATGAAATGATAACAGACTGAAGGTTTTAGACTGGTTAACATTTCTCATTATATTTTGGAAAAATAAGGTTTCCCAGCTCTTTTGCCTAAAACACTGTGTATGCTAATGACTAAATATAAAACAACTGCAGTATAAAAAGATGACCTTTTATTTTCCATGAATATTTTAATTTTATATCATTTTTAATTTGATCTGAATGTCTTTTTATTTAATCTTTATATATATACACACACACACACACACACACACACACACACACACACACACACATATATATATATATATATATATTTACTAAGGGTCAAAATGGAATAGGTCATGTCAGTTCATTTTGAGAGTTTCATGATTCTTGTTGAAAACTAATTATAAAAGAGTTAATAGGTAAGGTCTACTGTTTGCTGTCTGGAGTTAAGTTTTAAGCATTTCATCATGGCAGCTCATTGACTAGAGTGTCTATAGTCAATGCATTTTAAGATCTGTACAGTTAATCATTATGGCCGCTCATTGATTAGAGTGTCTATAGTCAATGCGTTTTAAGATCTGTACAGTTAGTCATCATGGCAGCTCATTGACTAGAGTGTCTATAGTCAATGCATTTTAAGATCTGTACAGTTAGTCATCATGGCAGCTCATTGACTAGAGTGTCTATAGTCAATGCATTTTAAGATCTGTACAGTTAGTCATCATGGCAGCTTATTGACTAGAGTGTCTATAGTCAATGCATTTTAAGATCTGTACAGTTAGTCATCATGGCAGCTCATTGACTAGAGTGTCTATAGTCAATGCGTTTTAAGATCTGTACAGTTAGTCATCATGGCAGCTCTTTGACTAGAGTGTCTTTAGTCAATGCATTTTAAGATCTGTACAGTTAGTCATCATGGCAGCTCATTCACTAGAGTGTCTATAGTCAATGCATTTTATGATCTGTACAGTTAGTCATCATGGTAGCTCATTGACTAGAGTGTCTATAGTCAATGCTTTTTAAAATTTGTACAGTAAGTCATCATGGCAGCTTGTTGACTAGTGTCTATAGTCAGTACATTTTAAGATATGTACAGTTAGTCATCATTGCATCTTCTTGACTAGAGTGTCTATAGTCAATGTGTTTGTAAGATCTGTACAGTTAGTCATCATGGCAGCTCATTGACTAGAGTGTCTATAGTCAATGCGTTTTAAGATATGTACAGTTAGTCATCATGGCAGCTCATTGACTAGTGTGTCTACAGTCAATGCTTTTTAAAATCTGTACAGTTAGTCATCATGGCAGCTCATTCATTAGAGTGTTTATAGTCAATGTGTTTTAAGATCTGTACAGTTAGTCATCATGGCAGCTCATTGACTAGAGTTTCTATAGTCAATGCGTTTTAAGATATGTACAGTTAGTCATCATGGCAGCTCATTGACTAGTGTGTCTACAGTCAATGCTTTTTAAAATCTGTACAGTCAGTCATCATGGCAGCTCATTCATTAGAGTGTTTATAGTCAATGCATTTTAAGATCTGTACAGTTAGTCATCATGGCAGCTCATTGACTAGAGTGTCTATAATCAATGCGTTGTAAGATCTGTACAGTTAGTCATCCTGATGGGGAGGGAGAGAGAATGAAGGAGGAGAGAGAGATAAAAAGAGAACAAAAAGAGGAAACAGATTTAAACAAGGAAATATTGGTCTGAATAAAAATCATAAAGGCAGATATACTTCCTAACTGTAAAAATAAAGTAGTTCCAAAATTGATATCATTACTGTGATGATAAAAGTGATATCACCACTGTGACAGTAAATGTGATATTGCCATTGTGGTGGTATCATTTTTCTCCCCTAGATATATTTCAATATCTCACTATGCAATATATAATAAAGTCAAATATTTGCTGATTCTGAGAGGGATTCAGTTTTCTCACTTATTTAAAACATTAGTGTCTGAATCAGGAACTCTTTTTATGATCTGGAAAGTATCATGTGTATAAAAGTCACTAACTTATGAAAATCCATACCGAATTTCCAGTGCCATTGACATAGAGGGTGAAGATGGTATCATCGTTACTGTAGAATACTTTGAAAGAGGTAACCCATTCATTGGCATCCTCTCTACCTTGGATGTGAACTTTTGTGTATTTATATGGGTCTTCCATATTAACCTGGAAATACTGGTTCTGGTCGACAATTCCTGCCACCCACCCACCTGTTGTTCCACTATAACTATCTGAGAAAAAAAAAGATGTCAAAGAATGATTAAATATATGGTACAATTGTCTCATACCATTGACTGCACCTAACAAATGCTCTCTATTACTGACATGCTGTTTATGGAATGCAAATATTTCTACTGAAAACAAGCCAACAAAAGATAACTGAACTGACCCACAAACATATGCACATAGATTCACTCTCTAAAATTATGTTACTATTTGGTTCATGTCCATTAAATTGCAGTCCACAAATGTCTAGGATTAATCAAGGATCTTAAAGATAAATAAGATAATATTTCTTTCAATATTTTATCAAGCTGGTAAAAAAAAAGAGTCAAGGGTATTGTAACAGAGTATACAGCCTATTTCAGATATAAATGTTTCTGGAAGTGTTTGTTATTACTGTGATTGATGTTGTTGTTGTTGTTATAGAGTTTAACTCCATTTTTAGCACAAGATAAGCTATAAGATATGGCCAGTATAAATAGTGGAGGAAGAACCTGAGAAAACCCTAGAAAGAACCACTAATCCATGAGAAGCTACTGAAAAGCTTTCGCACAAACCCACATTGGCCAAGCCCAAGAATCGAACCCACATGCAGACAGAGGTGAGATGTCTATGATCCATAAAAGTGAGTTCTTTAGACCATTTGGCCCCAGTGATTGATGTTGTACTGGCAATAATTAAATGTTTTGAAAAAATTTGGAAATGATGAAAAAAACTGGCTGAAGATTTAGTTGCCATTTATTACATAGTTTACAGCATCATTTATGATGGTGTCTATTATGCATATGAGAATTTGATGGTTGCAGATTGCTGTGCTATCCTTGCACAGAATATAAGGAATCATTTCATAATAAGCCTATTTTACAAATATGTTAATAAATTGCTTGTGTGTTAGTTTTAAATTCTTTTTTTAATTTTTGTTTCTTTACATTTTATTGTAATGATTATTTTCACAGGATTTGATATTTTTCTTTAAAAAAAAGTCAGTCTTCTCTTGACTTGATTAGAATGTAAAAGTATGACTTAAACCTATTTTTATCTCACTTTGGTTCATAGATTTTGTAAACATTGAGTGAAAATGATTGGATATTACTAAGGTCATGTTTGGCCCATGTGTTAGCTAAATTGAAAACTGCCTTTCATTTTTACATATTTCCAGCATGAGAATTTGATTCTTGGATATGACTATTCAGGCCTATGTTATAAATGGCATTTTTTAATTGTGCTGTTCAAATTAGTGAATCATGTAGCCGGTCCCATGAGTCATCATGTGATTTAAATTGTGACATAAAACAGACTCTCTCTAGTAGATTTTGCAGTTGTATTTTTTTACACCAATAGAGCTCTCTGTGTTTTATTGTTGAAGCCAGTTTGTTCTTGAAGTTCATCTATATTTTGGAATTTAATAATTTATTCTCTAGAAAACAACACAAGTGCTTCTTTTTTTTATAAAGATTCTGGGACAAAGATATTCAATGGAAATTTATTCTGGAAGTCTAAATGGGAACATCATAAATTGTTATTCAATGAGGATCTATTGCCATCAGTACAATGACTTCATCTGATGTTGTTGACTTCCATATTGGAATTTTGTCAAGATTTGAACCTGGATTCAATTAGAACTGTTTAGTGATAGGATTTATATTTTTCAATTCTAGGATAAATTTTTGGATCCTATTCACTAATCATAAGTCTTATTCCTATTTTTCATTGTTTTCTGGGGAAATAAATTATTTTTTAAAATTTTTAAAGCTTCTTGACTACACTCTTTTGTTTGTTACCTTTGTATGAGCCTACATGTAACACCTCCCTCATTTGTTTTCAAAAACTCACCGATGCAAAACCTTAAAATTAAAAAGAACATTTCAGTTCATTTGAAAAATATCTGAAGATTTATAAGGAACATGGTTTGCAAGGTAGGTAAAAAAAGGTATAGGTTGTGATGTGGATTTGATGTGATTAAACAATATCTTATTTTATATCCCCAGCAACAACTCCTCTGATGGTGATGGTCAAATTACTTTGCTGTTCGTAAATTAATTCTTTATATAAAAATTTTAACAATTTAGGAACAAATCATTAAAATGTTGCCTCAGAATTTTATTTTTTAGTAGAAACCTTACTCAAAATGATTGCCTACAAATTGTTATTATAATTCTTGTAATTATGTTACTGAAGTAACACTTAACAAAAATTTACTAACACTAAAGTACCAAATTTGAAATTTCCCCCAATTCAAATTTCATATCGGACATTTTTTGTTAAATTCAATGATGATACAAAATAAAACTGTACTACATGGAATTTGCACATTTTTTTTAATAACTGGCCCTGTGGGAATCAAGGCAAAATTAATTTAACAAGTACCAGTGCATATTTTTTATTTACATTATAATCAACATTCATACATGCTATTTTACATTTGAGGAACCATTCTTCTAAAACTTGTAATATATTTAGTAGAAAACATTTTTTGTTGTTTGAAGGAATAAAAACCCCAAATAAAAAATTTGTGTTTCATGCAATATTCAGCACATAAAAGTTATACATATAAGGCCAAAAATATACATGATGAGAACCACCGACCTACTGCAGGCCACTGGCTGAGGTTTAAACCTGTCCTGCTATTGGTATAGATATCTCTGAATGTGAGCTAGGGAAAGTGCCATAATTTGAAAATACTAGATAATGTATACATAATACAATTTGTATTCTGCAAAGTAATTTACATTAAGCAAAATTTCAAAATTTACAATTACTTATTCCTCATCAAGTGTCTTAATTGGCACACCTAAGTAAGACTGCATCAATAAAGTGTTTCAGTGTTGAACTTTGTAGTGAATTTTGTTCTTTTTTTATTTTCAGGCCAGATCTTCAATGAATTTATAATAGGAAAATAATCAAGAAAAAATGAAGAAGAAAATTCTAGTGCCAAAATTAAACAATAGAATTAGAGCAATTAGAAATGGAAAAGAAAAGTTTAAGTGAAAAAAGTTAAGATGTAAAAGACACTGAAAATAAGCTGTATTAAAGATGAATAAAGGTCCATTTCTTATCTCAGTAATGTAGTGTTTGTTGTTTATTTTTTAAAAATTAAATTTCATTCATAAAATCACAGTGAAATTTTCAGAACTTTTGGAAAAATCTCTCAGAAATTTCAGTGAGATATCAATTAGATTTGATGACATACCCCAAATATCTTGGTTAAAAAAGGATATTTAAGTGAATTTCACTAAACTTTCAGTCACAGTTTCATTAGGGTAGTCATTACCTGCAGTGTAATTTAAGCGCCCTCTCTCTGGTCCAGAAACATCTGAGAATGATGATGAAGCACTGAAAAGTTCATCCCTCACTATTCCACTGGCAAGTCCTGTATAATCAGAACATTCTGAAAACAAGAAGAAAATACAAAATATTTTCAGGACCAAATCTTAGTGCTCCTTGTTAAACAAGAGTATTATATAATATAATAATAATAAAATGAATTGGATGATATAATATGCTAATGGAAGCTAAACCACTGAAATTTTATTTATCATACAGCATCATTTTGCTTAACTTGTTAGGGTTGCACTGTGACATTTTCAGATGTCACACTGCTTTACACAATAATTTTTGTAAATGATGACTAATAGGAATGTTACATAGCAATATGATGATTAATTTCTCTGTAGGGTTGTGTCTCCAAGACAGATATATTGAATTCATTAAAACATCTGCTTCTTATGAAGTTGTGCAGTACATGTAAATACTTTTTCTTGTGTTAAATTGATCTGAACATTTAAAATCTGTAAAGTGACCAAATATTGTTCAAATCTGACTGGGTCTGTAATAAGTACCTCTCTACTGGGCAAAGATTTATAGTAGTTTAAATCTCTCAAAAGAACAAAACTTTGTATTTTACATTGTCACTGTTAATTATCCATGAACTGAACAGGAAATTGTAGTAAAACATAACCAGAAGTAGGCCTTCAACAATTACATCTCTGTGTTTGTGTGTGTGTGTGTATAGTGTAAAATACACATTATACAACTGTCCCATGTTTAACTGCCCTCTGTGTAGATAACTGGACTTTATGGTGAATATACCATTTTCTGCTTTTAGTCAGTGACCTTGACACTTTGGCTTTTAAATCAAAATTAACAATCTTCTTTATCTTCGGAGCAAGCCATGCAAAAGTTTGGGTCAGCTCTGTGATGTAGAACTATTGTTATAGTGCAGAATCCACTTTTCATCTCTAAGTCAGTGACCTGATCTTTGACCTTTTGATTCCAAAATCAATAGCCCTCTTTTCTTACATCAAGTGCAAACCATCAACAAAGATTGGATGAGGTGTGTCAAGCAGAGCTTTTTTTTTTGTTTTTGTTTCAATACCATTTTTATTCAATTAAAGTGATATTAACCTTTGATTCTATGACTCCTAAATCCATATGTTTTGTCCTTATACCAAATGCAAGGCACTCACAATGTTTGGGAACTGTAGATGGTGGAAAACTCAAATCATTATACAGAAACCATTTTTCTTCTTTCAACCGCAGCAACTTTGGCTTTTGACCACAAAATTGATAGATTCTTTATTATCCACTATGCAACTATGCACAAAGTTGCTAATTGTAAATGGCAGAGAATTCAAATAATTTTATGGTAAACATCTTTCTTCGAACAATCATAGTGACCTTGACTTTTATCTTTTGATCCATCACCAATATTAAGCTACATATAAAATTTGGTAAAATCTAATAGTAATTAATGACGATATTGTGTGGAAATGAAAGTAGGTGAGTCTGACAATCACAGAATGTAAACCCAGTAAACATTGACAAAGAATGCTGATAATATAATACAGTCAAGGGCTCATCAATATATGCTTCAAACCATGTTCAGTTTAAATCTAATATTATTTAAGAAAATTACAGGGCAACAATGAAAGTTTGGCAATCAGCGGCTATAACTCTGCTAAACAATGACACACAACACTGACAGTCAAACCTATCCTAGGTGTCACCATTATCTACCAAATTAGGTTAAAATAAAAAATATTAAGACAGTTGCTGCACAGAAACAAAAGTGAAATGGATGCATGAATGACAGGATGGATGAAAAGATGGACCCAATTTAATCCCTTTTCTGTAAAATGTGGATGATAAAAACAAAACCCCATACTCACGAAAAAGATAGACCCAATACTTAGGAATTCTGATGTATACTCCTCCTGTAGTGTTGTCTGCTATGAAACTGTAATCAATATTACCAAATTCCACATCAACAAGGCAACTGTTGTCAATGGTAACAGAGAAGGAAGCTGATGTTCCCATTGGTGGATTTCCCTTATCAATAACCACAACTTTAAAGGTCAAAGTTGTTGAGTTGGTGTAGATTTGCTTATTAAGGTCAAGACTGGAGTTGTAGTTCCTTTCTGGGCTGCAAAATAAGCAAGAAACCCAAGTAGGTCTGATATTGCTCACCTTACATAATTTTAACAGATGACCATTTCACTAAGCTGGCTTTAGTAGAATTGCAACATAGCCTAAGTAAATTATCTCCAAAACATTATATAATGTTTTTTTTTTTATCTGCTAACAATACTTCTAAAGATTAAGATATAGTTAATATGCACATTATCTAAGCTTGTAACTAAAATGATCCAAGTTCTGGATGATATAAACCCAAGGCTGCATATCTTGAGCTGAGACGAATCAGCTTCATTCGCAATTATCTTTCAGTTGATGCCACTAAAATACTTGTGTGTTCCTTAGTACTTTCAAGACTGGACAATTGTAAGTCAGTTCTGTCTGGTTCATCTCAATATCTACTTTAGAAACTTCAAAAAGTTCAAAACACAGGTGCCTGGATCATCCTTAAAGTACCATGATCAGAGCATACCTGTCCCTACACTGGCTATCAATACAATCCAGAATTAAACAAAATATTTTCTCTGTGCTACAATTCACTGATGGGCTCCAGTCCAACATACCGTTTTGACCTCACCCATGTGTATACACCTGCAAGATGCTTACCTTCTCTTCTGACACTCATATTCTCATTATTCCCACTATGAAGATGAAATCATATGGTAAATGCTCATTGCATACCAGGGCCCAGCAACATGGAAAAAATTGCCCACTGCACTTAGACAACAAAGATCTCATTCATAAGTGCTTTTAAAGACCTAATAAAGTGTCCTTGCCTTAAATATTATCAGCATATTTTCTGTTCATACTTTCATGGTGTTTGTTTGTATTTTTGTAATTATATCATTATATATGATTTTTTACGGGTTGTCAAATGTTTTAAAGCACTTAGAGCTTCTAGAGATTAGGTGTTATACAAAGTCCTCATTATCATCATCATTAATATTTTTATTTTTATTATTATTATTATTATTATTATTATTATTATTATTATTATTATTATTATTATTATCATCACTATTATTATTATTATTATTATTAGTATTATTATTATTATTATTATTATTATCATCATCATCATCACCACTATTATTATTATTATTATTATTATTATTATTATCATCATCACCACTATTATTATTATTATTATTATTATTATTATTATTATTATTATTATTATTATTATTATTATTATAATTTACCAAGGTTTACAGAAATTACATGAGAAATATCTCTGGATCTAGACAGGCAACAAGCTCAGCCAATCAGATGCAAGTTATCTCATTAATAAGCACAGTTCTCACTCAATAAAGAATGTGTCTATACAAATGATGACAGATGTTTAAAGTGGGGTGAAATCCATCTAGAATGTTAGCATGCTTGGGCTATCAGATACAATATTACCTCATTACAATATTACCTCATTACAATATTACCTCATTACAATATTACCTCATTAATATGTGTAAATCTTGCTCATATGTTATCAAACTCACTCAACATCTTGATAATACAAGACTATTTAACAAGACTGATCAAAAACCAAATCAGAAATGTAGTTGCTAGATTTCTGACAGGCTCAACCAATCATGTACCAGGTGGTATCATTTACCCTTTCCATCATAGAGTGTATTGCTTTGTAGCCCTTTGATACATATGTAGCAAAGTTACACAGTGCAGACCGATATACATAGGCCTGTTAAGCAGTGAAGTGTATGTTACCTTTAACAGCAATTTTAACCATTTTATGTTTTTGGTACACATATATTATGTATGGAAAGATTTAAGAGTAAAATAAGGTCGTTATTGCTGTATAATTTTTTTTAACATAAGAATTTTGTATGCACTTTAAAATCTTGAGAGAACTCGTTTAGTATCAAATCATTGAAGCAACGTGATTAACGGCAGCAGCAAATTTCCATACTCAAAATTTACAATTTTTATCTCTGATTCTACATCACAAAATAATTTAAATTTATAATTTATAAAAACTAAGGGCTTTCTACCTCAGTCTCAGAGCCTTTCCCCCAAGTTACTGAAGCTTACATAGTTGTGATTTTACTGGTTCAAGTACTGACCCAGTTATGACCTACTTACTTTAAATAGCAGATTACAACCAGAGCATCAACAGTGACCATGTGATCTGATGTAATGGTCATTCTCACCAATGAATGTAGTATCTAACAGGTAGCAGCACTATGAAAACCTGCTCAAAATAGCTGTTGTTTACAGCCTTGCCAAAAGGCGCTTAGTGTGACATCAGGTAAATTGCCAAAAGTCGATTATATTAGGTAAAGGGTTAATATGCATAAATCTAAGCCATAATCATACTCATCTGAAATCTGGGCCTAATTATGAAGCTTGATCAAAATCATACCATAAATAGTTTAAAGAAGGGTAAAAAAAAATCTCATACAATCTGATGCAAATCACCTCAACAGTATGTCTAGTCACAGATGACCATCTGATCAGGAGATCTTCAATATATTCATTGTAGCAGCCATACTGTACACCTGTAGGGCACCATTTTAATTTGTATCCAAGCAGATATCATAAGAATTCTTTTGGTGAAAACTCTATGCCAATCCACTCATGAGTAATAATGGCAAGATTTTCTGCATGTTCAATGTCTGCATAGCACCATTTTCATCTTGGAGCAAGCATATGCCATAAGAAGTCTTCTTCTGGTGAAAATCCCATGTTAATTTGATTTCTATGATGTAGAAGTGGTAAGATATTCAAGATGGCTGTTATGATGGTCGTATTTAAAGTCAGAGCTGCAAATCAGCACCATTTTCATTTAGATTTTTAAGCTGAATGAACATGTTGATTTAGGACCAACAAGAAACCATGAGTCTTTTAATTAAAACTCCATGTTGATCTGACCATTCAATCAGAAAGAGAAAGCAGTAACAAAATCTTCTGACTGGGTTCATTATCTTTTTTTAATACAGACATCCAATTACTAAATTCAAGGAAATAGTCCCATCTCCTGACTTGGGGCTAGCACCAAGAAAAGATAGAACAATGCAAGAACAACAGGTAAATATTACATAATTACAATTATTTTACCATCCAAAACTTAAATTCTAAAATAAATACATACTTTTCTCAACAGAATACAGGGTTATCATCACTGTTATGGACAAACATGTATGAAGCACAATGGTGCATTTCATACACCATCAGAAAATGGGATCCATTATTGTAAAACAGTAACTGTAGCAATTATTTAATCTTCACTTAAGCAGTTAAATAAAGTATAGCTATATCTAGCATTTTAATTGAAAATGGTCAAATTTTTTTAATTCGCTGGATTGCAAAGCTGTCCATATGGAAACAGCACCAAAATTATGGTCTGCATTTAGAAGGCTTTTTTTTAAAAGAAACTATTTCTTAAAGTGTCATATGACTAATGAAATGACATTGAATTTTGTAGACCAGAAATTACACATTGAACATGAATTATGACAACTGTGTACCAAGATTATTTTAATGTATGTCATCATGGCTCATCTCTCACAGATAGATGGAACAAATTTATATATTAATTTTTTATCACTACAGTCTTTTTATGTACTGTTTATGTCTATGGACTGTGATTTGAAATGGAGTTATTATTATAATAATACTTACTTTTCAGTCACATTTGAAACTATGAAATAGTATTCAGCATTGTTACCACTATCTATGTCACTGACATGCAAGGTTGTCAGGGGGTCAGAGGTCAAAACAGGTATAGGGGTGAAGGTGAAGGATGTTGCATTCAATTCAGGACAGTTATCATTGACATCTGTAACTTTTATCTGAAAAATTAAAATATATATCAACATTAATTTTCATTTCAACTTTCATATTTGAAATCTGAATGGTAAACAGAAAAACTGACAAGCAAGATCTAGGTACATCTGGATATTAATTAAGACCCAGGCACACTTAGAAATCAAGTAAGATCAATGTATATTTGAATATTAAGATCTAATTCCACTCAGATGTTAAGTAATATCAAAACACACCTGGATATTATGTAAAATCCAGGTACATCTAGATATTTAGCAAGATTTAGTACACATGGATATAAAGGAAGATTTAGTACACTTAGATATTAAGTAAGATTTAGTACACTTGAATATTAAGTAAGATTTAGTACACTTGGATATTAAGCAAGATCTAGTACACTTGGATATTAAGCAAAATTTAGCACACTTGGATATTAAACAAGATTTAGCACACTTGGATATTAAGTAATATCAAAGCACATCTGGACCTTAAAGTAAGATACATCTAGATATTACTCAAGATCTAGAAGACTTGGATATTAAGCAAGATTTAGTACATCTGGATATTAAAGCAAGATCTAGGTACATCTAAATATTAAGCAAGATTTGATACACATGGATATTAAGTAAGATTTAGTACACTTGGATATTAAGTAAGATTTAGTACACTTGGATATTAAGCAAGATTTAGTACACTTGGATATTAAACAAGATTTAGTACACATGAATATTAAGCAAGATCTAGTACACATGGATATTAAGCAAGATCTAGTAGACTTGGATATTAAGCAATATCTAGTACACTTGGATATTAAGCATGATCTAGTAGACTCGGATATTAAGCAAGATCTAGTACACTCAGATATTAAGCAAGATCATAAATCCACAAAGATAAAAATGTTTGTGTAATAGATACTGTGTGATTAGCAATATCTTATTTCTTAGGTCAATAATGTGCTTATCACAGCCTAAAATAATGAAGATATCCAAGCTGTATTTTATGTTATACTATTACTAATTTAAATTTTCCATAGAAAGAATGCAAAATGGCATATAACAAGGAAAATAACATATCTATATGCTGTACATGGCTAATATATAGTACTTTTTATTGTAAATTGACATTAGTGCATGTCTAAATTGACACCAGCATCATTCTACATCCCCCCATGTGTAATAATCCTCCATGCAGACACTAGTAGGGTATTGTTGACTCAGAAAATTATTAACCAATGGGTTTCAATGACTTTGACCTATATACAAGGTATGTAACCTTGAACTAAATATAATGTGCAGAAATTATTTTTTTCTTAAAAGACCACGATTATGACTTTGGACCTGTAGATTCCATAATATACAAGTTTTTCTATTACCCTAAGTGTAAGTCATCCACAAAGTTTTGTTCAGGAACTTACTCTAGAACAAAAGCTATTCAGCAAAACCCATTTGATCTACTGTGACTGTGAACTTTGACCATTTGACCCTCAATAGACTTATTCCAGATCTTTAGTAAAAGCCCTCCACATTTTTTGGTCAAATATGTTTTCCATAACTAAAATTATACAAATGCCACTTTTCTTCTTTTGTAAGTGACTTTGGCCATTAACAATCATACCATAAAATCAATAGGCTATTTTCTTACCCAACATATAAGATGTTCATCAACTTTGGTAAAGGTAAACAGTTAAGAATTGAAATATTTGTGCAGTGCTCTTGACCATAATTCCTTTGATGCCAAAATGAAAAATAGAGGATATTTGTTTGACATAGAGGATATTTGTTCGAAATGAGTAGGTAATGAATATATTTTATCAAGTATGTGAAAAAACTCACTATTCTCACAAGTATCAATGATACAAATTAAATACTGATATTCTTCACCCACAAGATGAAATATATCTTATTCACTCATAGCAAGCAAAATTTGCTTTTATTTAATGACCAAAAGTATTATCAAGATGTATTTATCCACTTTGAATTTCATGGTTATCTTGTTATCAATGCGGCAGTGAAATTATTTATCATGATACACTCAAGTGAATTATCACAATTATTTCACTTAGAAAATCGAAAAATTCACAGCCAATCATAAGATAAGATTCTTTGTTGTATTTGAAATTTTTAAACCCATATCGAAAAGACTTTTCTTTTTCGTTAAAAAGAACTAATCTGGAATGTTTAGTGAAAGTAGGTGCTGTCAAATTAAAGTATGGAAAATGACAAGGTAATGGAGAAAGAGAGATGGACAGATAGGGTCATAGCATAATGCACTCAACCAAAAGATATCAAAAAGAAACCCAAATGAAAATATCAAAGAGCAAAAGTTTCCTCAAATTTTATCAGTGCTAATGATATTCATGCATAATATCAGTAATTTTACATCATTGCATTTAAATATCACATTTTTAAAAAAAGATATTCATTAAGAGTAATTTAAAACAACTCAAAATTTGTTAATAAAACATGGATGCCTGAAAACTAAACCATTGTACAGTGATGGATGGACAGATGAAATGAAAAATGGATGGACAATTATAATATAATTTATTCTTGTTGGGCATAAAACAGAATGCTCTAAAAGCTTGATAGTGAATGATTGTCACACACATACCCTGACAGCAATTGTGCCCGTCAAGACTGGAGTTACTCCTGAATCGACCACCACCAACACTAGATAATAAAACTTGGCTGCCTCATAGTCAAGTTTTGTTGCTAGTGTAAGTAAAGCTGTGGTGGTTGTCATGGTGAAGGACTCCCTGGCAGTATTGTTAGGTTCTGGATTGATCACAGAAGCTGAGCTACAGGCTGAAAGGTCAAATAAAAACATAATAACTACTGAATTCTCCTAGCAAAGACACAAAAGGCCACTAAAATTTGGTCTGAACTATTTGATCACTTTGTAGACATTGCAATCCAAGCATTTTTATCTACAGCTAAAGAAGTGTGAGTTAATAATATTCAATACACAATAGAACAATAGCAACAAGATTCAAAACTATGGTTTAAGTTATAGGGATGGGTACCAAATATACATGTTTTACCCCCCACCCCCACTGACTCATACCCATAATTTTATTTTAGCCCCTGTGGGGTAAAATGGCCATTTTCTGACACATGCAACCTTTTTATCCCAATATCCATATAGCAATCGACTGTAAAATTGTCCACAAAAATGTTGATGGTAATACTAAAGACAAAGGTTTCAGAATGCTGGGCAAAGAGAATTCTAATGGTCACAGCCAAGCAATAATGAGAGATCTATGAAAGAATTTTATGACCAAGAAGGATCACATAAAGTGATATGTTAACATATTGACATATCAAAAATATTATACTGTACAGACTGTATGTAAGGGTACTATTGATACTATTGGTAATTACACAGCTTTACCTCCAATCTATATCAAAGTCGCTATTTTTCATTAATGTATTTCTCCTGTCATAAATACCATGAGGCCTGCATTGCATGTTTTTAAAAATGGAGTGCGTCACAGTCCATTCTGCATCACAAATGATATCTGCATCTGTTTTTCATTGAATATTCATGTCAGCTTCTGGAAATGCAGCTAAATTTAATAATTCAGTTTGTGCATGAACAATTTAAACATAATTTACACTGACATAGGGTATAACAATTCATTTGAAAGTTGCTGAAAATAACTGGTCTGTGTACATGTAATCCAACACGTTCTTTCTGAGTTCTGGAAGAGTTCATTTTTGATACTGCAAATAAATCAAATGGAGACAGCCACATTTATGGCCAAATAGGAATGCTGATCTTTCTTTCCTTAACCCGTCCCCTCATAGAGTGTATGGCTTTTGAGCCCTTCAATATGCATGTAGCAAAGTTACCAAGTGCAGTCCGCTACACATAAGCCTGTTAAGCAGTGAGGTGTATGTTACATTTAACAGCAATTTTAACCATTTTATGTTTTTGGTACACATATGTATGGAAAGATTTAAGAGTAAAATATGGTCGTTAAAGCTGTACAATTTTTTTTAACAAAAGAATTTTGCATGTGCTTTAAAATCTTGAAAGAACTTGTTCACTATCAAATCAGTGAAGCTGTGTGATCAGCCATAGTGGCACTTTTATATACTCAAAATTTACAAGTTCTTTGCATCTACATCAAGTATTCAGTAGAATTTGATAATTTAAAAAAAATAATGGCTTCTTACATCAGTCTCAGAGCCTTTACCTAAGTTATTGAAACTTTATAGTAGTGATTCTACTTGAGCAAGTACTGAATGATATCAGAGACTGCCATTTTGTCAAGAGAATATGAGACAGTTACGACCTACACACTTTAAATAGCAGATTTTGACCAGAGCATCAACAGTGACCATGTGAGCTGACATAATGGTCATTCTCACAATGAATGTAGTATCTAATAGGGTGTTTTCCCCAAAGGTGGCACTATGAAAACCCGCTCAAAATGGCTGCTGTTTACAGATTTGCCAAAAGGAGCTTGTATGGGAATCGGGTAACATGCCAAAAGACACCTGTATGGGACTGCAGTAGAGGGCCAAAAGGCATTTGTATGAGGTAAATGGTTAATAAACAAATTGATTCAACAGGTCATGATGGCATAGAAAAATTTGATGTAAACAAACCACCTGTTTTAGCATGTATTTAATGAGATGTGTTACGCTCAATGCCAATTAAAATGGTGTTGAAACACTGCATAAAAGTAAAAACAAATTATCAACATTATTGATGCTAACCTTAAAATAAACAGAGCTACAGATCTGGATATCATTCATGATTGTGCAAAATGAACTATAATAAAACAAATTTAGAGTCTTAGATATAAAAAGCAAAACCAAGTATACTCAAATTCAACAAATAAATCATCATAAAATTTAAGAGGATCTTATAGTATTGTGAATTAAATCCAAATAAATCCTTAAAGTTCTATCACAAAACCAAATGTATGGTGTTTCAAATGATCTGTGGTGTTCAGAATACCAGTCTTGAATGTGCTGATGAACCAATAGTCTTGATGTATTACAATGATATAATCCAGAAGGTCTTTGAATTAATGCATAATAATTCCAAAACAGTGTTTAAGTTCCAAAATGTCAATAAGCACTTTGCAATTCCAATAAATAATTTAAATAAATAACTCCTCTCAAATAAAACCTGAACGCAACTAAAAATTATTCCACCATGGACTGATATTAAGGTAAGACTGAGTAATGTTCTTGATCTGAATACATCCCACTTGACCTCTGTTGCCATAAACTTTTCTGAAAAAAATCAATCTTAATTACTCCGACTGTAAACAAGATCACTAAAAGTCATGAACAAAGATCAAGCACACAAAATAAATATAAGCAATACTAAAATGTCACTTTTGGTGACAGCTGGAGTATGGGTTTATCATCAATCATAGTCTTTTTATGATGGAAAATTATGGTATCACAATATACTCAAAGTCTTAAATAAAGTGAATCGACCCTACCTAAAAGTACATGTTCTAACTAATGTGAGAGCTGTAAGTGAAAGCACCTACCGACATAAGAAACATTGGTCCCAGGGACAGTCATATAAGTTGGGATCCAAGGGGTGGCCACATCTGCAGCATGATTGGCTGGTGTGTCAGTCTTCAACGTGAAATGTCTAGCGTTGTTTCCTACATACATAGTTAATTTGATCAGAAGAAAGTATAATAAATAAATTATACATGAGAAATGAATTTTACTCTTTGTTTGATAAGACTCTACCTAACAACTGCTATTAAGTTCTTACAATTAAAGGGTAGTTTTTTGACATATATAAAATGTGCTAAAATGTGTTCAACAGTAAGTAGTTAAACTGACAGTCACAATACTTCCTTAATTCCACTGAGAGTATTAAGTGCACACATTAATTTAAAACCATGAACATTATTAACTAATTAACACCTAGTGCCTCATTTATATGTCAGAAGGTAGTACCCTACATCCAAGCTCTTTAATGTCAAGGTCATGTATGATACACTAAAATGGGTGGTATTATAGAAAGATAGATGTAGCTCTAAAATGATACCAATTAATCTCAAAATTCTAGTTGTACTACAAAATACTGAGGGAAAACATTTACTGGACCCAATCTTTTTCCACCAAAAATACGCCCGTTGTTGGAATCCAATATTGTGTCCAGATCTTAGACATTTTGGTCTCAGATGTAAGGCAGACCTGTCTAACACAAACCTTTGCTAAAGTAGGATAAGATGGGGATTTGGAATAAAAAAGTGGTCTTGATTTGAATATGAAGGGTCTATTAACCAAAAAACCTCACAAAAATACTTTAACTTGTACCTTCTGCTCATGCGTGAGCGAAATAGCCAATGAACAATGTTTCTAACACAACTAGACATTAGGTTATCTAGAAATCTTTTGGAAGCTGATTTATTAGAATGCAAATAGTCCCCAAAATGTATTTCCTACTTGCATTTCAGGTGAAAATGACAGAAATTTCAAGGGGTAATGGCTTAAGTCAATTAATTACTATTCCTTTTAAAGATAAAAAAATTAATTTTATTGTTTTTTTTTCAAAATGTTTTAGTGTGTGCGCGCGTAAATTAAAAGCTTGTCATTACTAGACAATATTGTTAATCATATTTGCTCCATTATTCTATACAAATAAGATAGTAATTAATTTTTGTGTTAAATTTGTGTCCCTCCACCTGCAAGGTACCAAAAGAATAAAAGAAACACTTATTTGAAAATAAAATGAAAGAAACTAACCTTGTGTTATTATTTATTCCTTCTTTTTTCATCATGCAAAATTTATTAAAGAAAAAAATATCGCATGAAGTCCATGTTTGTAGTGGATGCCAGTTAACATATGCGTCTTTACTGTAGTGTGTATCGAGTATGTCAAATAATAAAGTCACAAAAGTGATGAAAATATTACTCGATTGCTTGAAGGCACCTGCTATTCATGCATTACGTTACAAGGTGCAAACTGACCAAGATTGCATTGTATTGAGGTTATCTATATGATGGCATCTCACATATACAAATCATTATTTTAAAAAAACATCCATTGTGAGTGCAAATGATATCTTTTCACTAGCATGGGTTACAAAAGTGTTATAAAAGTATGTTATTGTTGTGTATACTATTTGACCTGTGAACATAAATTATGATCACATCTGGGAAACAAATAGAAGCCTGGGTGATGGATAAACACAACTTGCAGTGAGCAAAAAACTTTTCTTTAAATGTTCGGATGGGATATCAAATACAAAGGTGTGCTGATTTTTCTTATGAAGTTGGCTGACATAAGTAAGTCAATATTGGTTCCTTTAAATTCTTTTAAGTGTGCAGATTTTCTTTTTTAATTTTTTAATAAAGTCGGCCAACATAGAAAAGCCAACATTGATTCCTTTTTACCTTTATTAAAGGGAATTTTCAAAATAAACTAAAACAATGGAACAGTTTAGAAAGTGACACAACCTAGTGCATCATGCACGCATATTGATATAAGGCTTTAGAGTAAATTAATTTTCAGAACTTTCATCTAAATGTTCACTACCCATGGTCTATAATGTTTTAATTTTAATATTATATTATGAGTATATTAAGGTCATGGATCATATTACATGAGAATATTAAGGTCATGGATCATATTACATTATGAGTTTAAGGTCATAGATCATATTACATTGTGAGAGTTTAAGGTCATGGATCATTTTGCATTGTGAGAGTTTAAGGACACAGACCATATTACATTGTGAGAGAGTTTAAGCTCATGGATCACATTACATTTTGAGTAAATTAACGTCATGGATCATATTACATTATGAGAATATTAAGGTCATGGATCATATTACATTATGAGTTTAAGGTCATAGATCATATTACATTGTGAGAGTTTAAGATCATGGATCATATTTTATTGTGAGAGTTTAAGGACACAGACCATATTACATTGTGAGAGAGTTTACGCTCATGGACCATATTACATTATGAGTATATTAAGGTCATGGATCATATCACATTGATACTTTATGGTCATGGATAATATTACATTATGAGAATAATAAAGTAATAGATCTTAATACATTGTAAGAGTTTATGGTCATGGATCATATTACATTATGAGAATTTAATTAAATGGATCATATTACATTGTGAGAGCTTAATATTATGAATCATATTACATTATGAGTATATTAAGGTTATGGATCATATTACATTGTGAGAGTTTAAGGTCATGGATTATAGTACATTACAAGAGTTTAAGGTCTTGGATCATATTACATTATGAGTATATTAAAGTCATGGATAATATTACAGTATGAGAGTTTAAGGTCATGGATCATATTACTTTATGTGTATATTAGTTGCATGGATCAAATTGCATTATGATAGTTTAAGGTCATGGATCATATTACATTACAAGTATATTAAGGTCATGGATCATATTACATTACAAGTATATTAGGGGCATAGGTCAAATTGCATTATGATAGTTTAAGGTTATCGATCATATTACATTATGAGTTTTAGGTCATGGATCATATTACATTATGAGAGTATTATGTACACTCAATAAAATGAAACTCTGAAAACAATTTCTTCCTGCTCTAAGTGGTCACTAAAGTCTACTGACATTGACCATTTAGTCTATGCAAATCAGTTTTTGTTCATGAAGACAGTTTGGATAAAGGATTATCTTGTGAATTGTTGTGCAAAATTTCTTATCTCAAATATCACTTGTACCCATAGCTCCAATCACACTGACCATGTGACTCAAATTTTGTCAAACTCAAAAGAAAAAGCAGCTTTTGTCATTAGTGTGAAGCAATTTGTTTGCTGGATGGTGGAAAAAGTTGCTGTATTATTGCAGCAGAATAGAAGACTTTTTATGTGCTTGTTTGACATGTATAATTGGATACCTGCATCTATTTGCCTATCAAGTAAAATCTCTGAAGAAAAAGTTCATCTTTTAGAAGAGAAATGAGTTGTACTACTTTTCATATCCATCAGGGTCATTCAATATTCAAAATATGTCGGTAAAGGCAGGTGAAGGTTTGGATCATGGAACACAATGAATAGCCATATATGGCTTCTTTTGATTTTCTGTTCATTACAGGCTTATTACATAATCTTTTGATCTTGGCTTATCCAGATATTATTTGTCAAGCTTGAACAGACCAAGATCACTGTATATTTCTAAGTTGGTGATGATTTCATCTATAGAATGGATTAAGTGAGAAGGATACAGTAAACTTTTGTTGAACATAAACTTGGAAACAATGACATAATTATGATTTTTCTTATACAGTGCACATAAAGCAATTTTGATAATGTAATAATATTAATAATAATAATAATAATAATAATAATAATAATAATAATAATAATAATAATAATAATAATAATAATTATAATAATAATCATCATCATCATCACAATACTTGGTGCATGGTATTTGTTCAAAAACTAATTTGAAATGGTGAACCTGTTTAAAACAGTCATCTGTGTGCACTGGACAGCTTTAACTTTTCCCATGAGTGGCTGCTAGTGACAGGTTTGACTGTATACCTACCAGATATAACAGTAACTGCAAAGGTTGGCCCAACAGAGAATATGTCTGTCAGGACAATTGTCTCTAGGATTCCATTAACATTGAGATCCTCCTTCACTGTGACAGAGTAGTCAATAGGACTGTCAGAGTAGGTAGACGAAGATGTTGAAGAATTGCCACTGGATGAAGATGTTGAAGAATTGACACCACCACCTGCACCAGTTGAGTTGGAGCCAGAGATCTCCACAAAATCTGCATCCTCAACTTCGAAGAAAAATGTGGATGTGCAGAGTGATGTTTCAGCATGGAAGATGTCAAAATGATATACAAGACCGACCTGAAGAAATGAGGGAATAATGAGATTATGACATATATGATGTACAGACAAAGAATCAATCAGACAAAATGTTTAAATCACTACACCAAAAAAAATATCTTTACATAAACTATTTGTGTGGTATAAGAAAAACCACACACAAAATCAAAGTATATTTATTGCAAAAAATGTATCATGAACTTATTATGTAAAAGCCTGTACTTTTAGACAAGCTTGTTGATAATTATTATTGATTCTGTTGATGTCATTTTGAAGTTTCATCACATCATTAAACATTTGTTATCAAAGTTCTGTCATAACTATCTGTCAGTAGTTCTATTGATGTCATTTTGATGTTTAATCATGTCATTAATATTTGTTTTCTGTTAAAGTTCTGTCATGACTATCTGTCAATAGTTCTCTTCATATCAATTCAATGTTTCATCATGTCACTGAACAATTAACTATCAAAGTCTGTTATGCTTATTTGTCAATGGTTCTGTGTACATCGATTTGAGGTTTCATGTTCATGAACATTTGTTTTTTGTCAAAGTTTTGTCATGCCTATCCTTTTTCTGTTAATCTTATGTCAGGTTTTAGGATTTACAATATAAGATTTAGGCTAAAAACTCTATTTGTAGTAGCCATAGTTTTTTTTGCATGAATATAATAGGTATTATATTATCTGTAACAAATTGTTTTCTTTATCATTTGTTTCTCATTTAAAAACAATCATAGGGACAAAATATTTATATTTTTCATTCATAATTCAGAACTTTCCTAAGTTTAAAAACCAAAAACATTCTCTGTACAAAAATATAAACCACTAAAATAATTATAATTTCTATAGATTGATAATTTATGAAAATATAAATGTATGAAAAACTACAGGCAATATAAGTTTCCAAGCAAAATAAATCCAGAAAAACTGTTAAAAGGAAATTTTATTATGAGTAAAATATGACTTAATTTACTGTATGTGTCTTGTATCATTTAAAACATTCCAGAATTGGGATAAAAGCAACACAAATGCCAATAATTCTGTGCAACTAGTTTCA
Organism: Potamilus streckersoni; assembly: GCA_016746295.1. NCBI lineage: Eukaryota > Metazoa > Mollusca > Bivalvia > Unionida > Unionidae > Potamilus > Potamilus streckersoni. The sequence continues at coordinate 1,503,589 of JAEAOA010001797.1, read as the reverse complement.
CATTTAATACTTGCTTCTTCAGGCACAAAATATTTTGAAAGATTCAGATGATGTCTTTATATTTTAAAATAGCAATTACATCATTACATAATGTCATAAATGATTTGCATCATTATAACAATTATATTAATATGATAGGATTTTAAAAATACATGAGTAACTAATGAAACTAATATCCACCAGTATGTGGAATATACTTCATGTTATCCTGTGTCATGGAAAAATGGTATACCATATAGCCAGTCTATGACTGTCAATTATAAAATTTGTTAAATGATTTAAAAGCATATTTCCAAGACAGAAATTATTCTAAACATACTATTCTGCACTGAAGAAAGCCCATAACCTTAATCAACATGACGCTTCAAATACAGCAAACTGTGCAACAGAAAAAAATATAATTCCTTTTACAATACAATATAATCCTTCATTACCTAATACAGGCCTTATAATTAATAAATATTGGAGTCTCCTAAATTTATCAAATAAAAACAGTAAAATCACTTTACAACAGTAAACAAATTCTTGCTTATAGAAGACCCAAGAATTTGCAAGATTTTCTAATTAGAACTAAACAAACAGAAAAAAAAAGACAATTCTCGTCATCTAAATGTAATAGACATTGATGCTCTCAATGTGCAAACATAAGAGAAAGTGCTTCTTTTGGTAACACTAATACTAAAGAGGTATTTTCTCTATGCTATAACACTAACTGCATATCAACTGATGTGATTTATTTGATAATCTGTAAAAAAATGTAATATGCAATATGTTGGACAAACACTTCAACAAGTTTCTAAGACAGTGAATATTCATTGCCTTCATATAAAAAATAATAGAGATCGTCAGTTTTCCTCTAATATTTCAACACATTTTAATACCAATAATCACTCTCTACTCAAATTTTCTTTCATGAAAAAATGGATAATATGAGTGGAGACATAAATAGACTCATAAAAGAAACTTACTGGATTCATAAATTAGATACTTTGTATCCTAATGGCCTTAATACCAAAGCACTATATAAAACTGTTTAAATATTTTTTTTAATTTGATAAACTGTATTTCCTTTATAACATTACAAATATATGTATGACTGTCTATATTTTATTTTAATAATTAAAACAAATACACAAATTTCTGATGTCAGTTTTGTATCTGGTAACTTTGTTACTGAAACATGTGGATAAATATATGTACAGAGAATGAATAAAACAAAAATACCAACTAATAGCAAGATACTCAAACACAGATAGACTGGATAGACTGTCTAACAAAGAAACATATTCATAAACAGATAGACTGACTAACAGTAAGACAGACTTATTAACAACTAGACTATTAGCAAAACTGTCATAAACAGATATACTGACTATCAGTAAGACAGATTCATCAGCAGATGGACTGATTAATAGTGAGACAAACAGATTCATAAATAGATAGACTGACTAACAGTAAGACAGACTTATTAACAACTAGACTATTAGCAAAACTGTCATAAACATATATACTGACTATTAGTAAGACAGATTCATCAGCAGATGGACTGATTAATAGTGAGACAAACAGATTCATAAACATATAGACTGACTAACAGTGAGACAGTCTGACTCATACACAGAGAATGTGGCTTCAAATAAAAGGATAAAGATACCTGATAGAAAAGGACATATAGACAAACAGCCAATTTAAAATAAAATACATATATAATGACAAGATAGATCCAGAGAATATATATGGATAACAATGTAATAGCATGAAAGACAGACACACATGCAGAAGGACAGACACACATACAGAAGGAATGGCCATATTATCCAATAGGCACAACAGGCACTGTGCCTAGGGCATATGAAAACACCATGCTACTGAAAAGTGTATGCATAAAGAGGTAGAGTCAGGTTAATATCAATAATTTTATTAAAGAAGGGCCAACAAGATCTTAATCCAGCCCTGTCAGACAGATATACATGCAGATGGACAAGACATATGAAAGTGAAATAGCCATGCACATGGACACACAGATGCAGACAGACATCTTGGATTTTACAGTAATTGGGGGACAAGTACTGGCATAAACAGACAAAAATAGGAAAAGCAGTTTCATTGTATTTTCTTCAGTAACTGTTGCACTGGAAAAAGCTACAGAGAACTGTCTCAAGAAAATCATAATGAGTTTTTTTCCAGTCAAACACACAATGAAACTTTAAAAATTCCTAAACCAAATACTGAACGATTTAAACAAACCTGGAGTATTCTGGTGTTTTGTCATGGAATTCAAATCCATGCCATGTGAGAATGTCAGCTTTGCTTGTATCATAAAGATAATTTAGTTTTGTTTTTATTAAATCAGCTTTAAGTTGTTGTATGGTGTTTGTGTTCCACTTTAAATAAATATGAAATATTCTAATCTAAGTACAGAGGTAGCCTATGGAAGCAATTGTTCCAAAAGTTTAAATGAGTAAAAGTGTGATCTAAGTATTGCTGCAATGAGTAACCATGAAGGTTTGATCTTTGTACTGCCCCAAAAGGATGACCATAAAAGTTTGATCTTTGTATTGCCATGAAGGATGACCATGAAACATCTTTGTATTGCCACAAAGGATGACCATGAAATGTGATCTTTGTATTGCCATAAAAGATGACCATGAAATGTGATCTTTGTATTGCCACAAAGGATGACCATGAAATGTGATCTTTGTATTGCCACAAAGGATGACCATGACAGTTTGATCTTTGTATTGCCATATTTGTTCATTCTATATTATTTCTTGATCATCATGCACGTTAGAGCAACATATATTAATAACATTTAATTTTATAATTAAATTATATTAGTTGCTCTAATTGGGTCACCCTATTTAATGAAGAATTATCATAATAAAAACACAGGTACAGAAAAAAAAGCATCAAGGCAGACAGATTGAGAGGCAATAGTAAGTAATACATTGTACAGTGTTACCTCTAGTTGCAGTGACACAGCTGCTGAGTTTAATAGAGAGGTCCCTGTACAAAGTCCTCCTGATACAGTACCCTTTTCAGGAATTATAGTTCCACCTCCTACAATATGACACATAATTCAGTACAAAGTTAATGGATAGGTCTGTATACTCATCTTAAAACATGCCCTTCTCAGGAATTAGTGTTTTTCACTTCCTAAATGTGGAATGGAATTAGGTATGCTGATATAAATTATTCAGGTAGCAATAAGCCTGAATTAGAAGTTTAAAAGAACTTCACACCAGGGTTGAGCTTGTTTTTTGGCATTAAGAATGACTGATTGAAACAATTATATTTAATCAACATATGCAAGTACTGTTTACTAGTTCTGCAATTAATACTTAATTAACTGAGACCAAGCTGAGTAAAACTCAAACACGAGTCCAAATTAGTGACTTGGATACACAACAAATATGTAAAAAAACACAAAAACTTTAGGCAAATGGAATTAATCAACAGATATGCATTTTTTTCATATTATTATATAAGCAAACGTGCAAGTATGTTCCAGAGGAACCCAGCACATTATTAGAAGCCTATCCAATTTCTTTGGTCCACCTCACATGTTTTTTTATGTTTTTTTGTGTAAATGTGAAAATAGTCTAAATAACCAAATGTTAAAAAAAACATGGATTTTAAAAAAATGAGAAATAGCAGTAAAGGCCTGAAAATCAAAAGGGCTATTCCAGTTAAACTTATGTGGTACCAAAGAAATGCCCCTTTTTAAAATATACATGCCAGGGTACCCTGATTACTCAAAGAGTTCATATAAAAATGACAAAAATGACATTAAAAGTGACTTCCCTTTTCCAACTAAATTTTACTGAAATAGCCCTAATCAGCTCAACTACATACACATACAAATATATAAGCCAAATTTAATTTACCCAAGATGAGTGGTTTTGCATAATCTTGATAACAAACTTCTCAGACAGTAACATGGATGTACATACAGATGCAATTTTTGCAAAAATATTTAATATTCCATAATTTTATTATTATTTTTATTATCATTATTATTATTATTATTATTATTATGATTATTATTATTATTATTATTGTAAGTCTTGTCCATTATCCCTAATCACCATTACTTTTACATATTTCTTCCATGCATGACATTACCTGGACATAATTTATCTTTCAAATTTTGTGGATGGCACTTGTTTTTTCACCATGCATGGTTTCTGTCCTTTCCCTGCAGCCTAAAATTATTTCAAAACATTTTGTTTCTCTATGTGATAGGCATTATAATTCCTTCTTTGATCTTTTCATATAACTTTGCTGAGCTGAAAGCACTACAAAACAGATCTGTGGCTTATCCATTTTAAGAACATTTTTATTCTTTTCTATTTTTCATCTCTTGTCTGCATAGTTCCTATATTTTAAACATGTCTGAGTCAATTATTTCTTTTGGCTTTTGTGTTTAAAGTTAATTTTATGGAAGCAACTTGTTGCTTCCCTTATAAAGAGTTTGTTTAGCTTGAAATATTGAGAGACCAATTGTTATTTTTGCTGTTATCTGTGTGTGTGTGTGTGTGTGTGTGTGTGTGTGTGTGTAAAATACTGGCATATAGTATACTAATGCCATCTCACCTGTGTTTGCAGCAGATGACAAGTTCAATTTGTAGCAAGGAACTGTAGAGGAGGATGTAGGGATGATCTCAGCTACCAGAATTTTGTTGATGTACAACCAGAGTGCATCTCCCCCTCCCACCGTGACTTTCTCTGTTCCCAGGAACCTGAAGGCTCCTCTCATAGCACTGGTAAACCTGCAATAAACAGCAACTTATGAGACATGTTACATAATTCTTTGGCCTTGTTACTTCTTACTCTTCCATGTAACATGTTGTATCTGCAATATACATGTTACATACATCTTACTCTTCCATGTAACATGTTGTATCTGCAATATACATATGTTACATGTTACTCTTCCATGTAACATGACACGATGTTCTTGCATTATACATGTGACATGATGTATAACATGACCATTAGATATTACATGAGTGACCATTACATGACCATTAGATATTACATGAGTGACCATTACATGACCATTAGATATTACATGAGTGACCATTACATGACCTTTAGATATTACATGAGTGAATTTGTTCTTCTCTCTCTAAGCAGAAATGGATCAAAGTGTTGAGCTTCAAAGTTTAACCCAACGAATTTGGCTGTCACATTTTATCTACTCCAAGTATGTTGCAAACCCTTTCTTTCATTTTTTGAAACTCTGTCACTTATATTTTAGTCTTGATTCAATGTGTGCTAAAACATTATTGCACTTTTTCAGGTAACTCTTAGAAAAATTTATTACGTGATTCAGAAAAAAAGACAAAAGACCTGAGGGCATCTTTATGTCCAACAGTCATTTTCTTTGTTTCCAGAAACCAAAGAGTAATTAACATTGTATGGCACAGGTATTTCTATAATACTCATATTACCTTGCTATTACAGGAACTGTAAACTGTGTTGAGTACCAAATTTCCATTCCATATAGTGCAAAATATTGGTAACTGTATAAATGCATATATCTAAATGTAAAAGGGGCTGAGAAGAGATGACATTTTAGATAATAATAAATATATCTTTGTCATCTGTTTTCAGTGGTTAGCTTCATATCTACAAAAAATCCACAGCATGTGTGCACAGGAAGTACAACATAGTGCATGTGGAAGTGTATCACAGACAGAAAGTATCAAAGCCCATCTTCTCCAAGGATCAGTCCTTAGACCTCTATTATTTCTTGTTTTCATAAATGATCTACCATTGACTGCAAGTGTATCAGATGTTAACCATTTTGCTGCTAATTCTATGCTTTTTTCATCTGCATCATCTACAGGACCCACATTAAATTTCCTATTTTTCCTTAGTCTGATGTTTAGGGAAATTAATGCTGTTTATTAATCAACATAATTAATTTTGAATTATAAATTTTGATATGTAATGATAGGTATATATTTTCTGTCTTTCTTTGTTTCATTTAAATGTTAACATATAAGATACAGTGTAATACTGGATGATACTCGTGTGAAGTTCTTAGCAAGTGACACCTTTGTACTCACCAGCAATTTTTAAAAGAATGTAAAAACTATGCCCAACAACAAGCAAAGATCAAACCAAACATCACTTCACAGAAAGAAGTGTACAAGCACTTACTGACAAAGGGTAATCGATGGTGGAAGGTGAATGTTATTTTCCTTGCAGAGAAGACAACACAGCATGATTCCCAAATGATCATTCATGGAGTTTAAACAAAACAGAATTTATATGAATATAAATATAGTGAATATTTATATATAAAAGTTTATTTATGAAATTGAAGTATAGTACAATTTTGTATAATTTCTGTTTACTATATTATTCTTTTCACTTCGACAAAACATTCAGCTAAACAGGGAAAGTAATGAACATGGAGCAAAATGGTATTAACAAGGGGTGAAATCTCTCTCTCTTTTAAAACCTCTATATCCCATATATTTTTATCTTGTCATTCTTGTAATTATTACTTTATTTAAAAAAACTAAATGCATGGTGTTTTTATATCTTAGTGATTTTAAGCAATGCCCAAATTCTAATACTATTACCAGATATCAATTCCATATGTGATCTTCCTTTTCCTGGATAAGTGATTTTCATCAACTGTAATCCTGAACCAATACATAGTTACTTCCCCTGCAAACTTTATTGGGTCCCAACAGAATGTTCTTTTAACAGCAGCTACTGTACATTCTATTTAATACATTTTGCAATAAAAAATGTTGAAGGCAATATTAAGATCCAAAATCAGGATATTCTTTCAAAGGAGGTTATATTTTAATGGTGTTTGATAATTCTTGATCCTTTTTGTGTCTTGTAAATTGTGATTTTTGTCTGCATATTTGGCAGTTTAAAATCAAATGTTGTGTCCAAAACTGGACATATATGATATGCATTTATTTTGCATGCAAGTCAGAACTTAACAAATATATTTTCACCTCTTCATTATTTATCACTTTCTTATACCAAGCCTGAAGATATCTTTGTGATACATGAAATCACTTAAAACATTTTGCCAGTGTCATTACATATGCTATATAATTACTATGTATCATGTCTGCTATTGTGTCATAAATGATGCTATGTAATGAATATGTGCCATTTCTGTTACAGTGTCATTAAATAAGCTATATAATTACTATGTCATGTCTGTTACATAAGCCCTGATTTTATACATGCCATGACATGTCATCATTTACATAGTAAAACAGAAGCCACAGTTTTTGAATGACATACATACACTTTTAAATTCTACATAAAATCAATAGGCATCTTTCATACTGTAAGAGCAAACTATCCAGAAGTTTTGGTTAAGATATATTGTCTAGAACAGATATTATTATGCAAAAAGCATTATTTTCTTTCAGCCATAGTACCTCCTTTTGACTTCAAATCAACAGGCTTCTGTGTTACTCAAACAGTTAAGTTATCCACTGACTTCACTAACTTTGGTGAAGATATATGGTCAAGAACTCAATTTTTTGTGCAGATACCATTTGTCTTCTTTCAGTCACATGACCATGACCTTTGATCTATTGACCCCAAAACCAACAGGCTTTCTTCTTACTCCAAGTGCAAGCCATCCATAATGTTTGGTCCAAGTTTGTGATATGGAAGTATGTTATTATACCAAAACCATTTTTCTCTTTTCATTCACAAAACCATGATCTTGTTCTTTTTACCCCATAATTGACATACTTCTTTATGCCAAGAGCATGTCATCCATACAGTTTTGTAACTGTTGTTGGTATAGAACTCTACTTATTGTGTGGAAAGCATTTTTCTTTCAGTCTAAGCAACCGTGACATTTAACCATTTAATTTCAAGTGCAAAACAAAGTTTGGTAACTATGGATGGTAGACAACTCGAGTTATTGTGCAGAAACTATTTCTTTAGTCTTTCAGTCACAATGACCTTGACCTCTGCACCTCAAAACTGAGAGGATTCTAATATACACCAAGTGCAAGCAATCCAAAAGTTTTAACTATTTTATAGTGGACAATACTGTCTGGAAGCCAAAATGGAAAAAATCCATGGATGGTTGGACAAAATAACATAATATGCACTATCTTATGGTAGGAAAATAAAAACCAAATTTATATTCCTCCTCAGTCATTTCCATTAAAAATTTATACTAGCTTGGATCTTACATAATATAAACAAAATATGACAAATTTAATCCTCAGACATATTGGTGACCATTTTTATGTGTCTCTCACCCAAAGTTATGGAATGCCCCACTGCAGTCTGCTTGATACTGAGATCCATATCCCAGACCATCCATTGGGAAAAATGCACTGGTCCAGTACCTGTATTGAAACAACAAAAAGAAGAACACAATCACAGAATGATATGGACTCATAACAAATAAAGCTGGTAATCAGAAAAACTCTTTTCATCTTTTACAATGGCTTGGATGACAACTATTTTCAACTGCATCAGCCTGTTTAGTACACACTGTTTGGCAGAATTGTCATCTAGGAAAAGGGCTTGTGTTTGCACTGTGAGCATCACATGGTGTCAAAAATGGCCTTCGGACATGAAAATTGCAGGTATAAATTTGGGGTTGGGGTGCATAAACTTCTGCTATGAACTGCCACTGACTTATCTGGTCTATGATACATGTAACAATACCTCAAAACCAGCTCAAATTATAACTGACCTTAGAATAAAATAGATATGACCAATATATCAATACAGTGAAAACCAATAGCAGATATTTCTAAATAAATACAACTGCTTATAAAATATTCATAAAGCCCACATTTTAAAACTTTGCCCACCATTTATCCCTCTTAACAAATGTTACTTTGTCCATATATGACAGAACTGTGCCATCTCTTATGTGTCCAATATTTGTACAATAGAACATCTATGAAAAGGTCACCTGTTCATAATGGACACAATGTGTGGTGTCTTCTATAGATTAACTTCATTATATTCCATGCCAGTATACATAATAATGTGCAGAGATCTAAATTAGTATTTGGTATTTTACTCCCAGAATAGAAACTGTTTTTTACCAATCTGATGGGATATTTTGATCATCAAAAAACACAAAATTACTATTCTGAATTGTGCCTTAATTATCTAGACACTAATGACTTATTTCCAAATGTGTCAAATAGCTTCAGGTGGAAGGATACAGTTTTGTAAATTTGTTCATGGCAAATTTTTTAACTTAAGGCTATGGTGTGACTTTTTCAGCTATTATTGTTTACTAATTAAATATATGGATATATTTGTGAACTAGGTGTTTTCGGTTTGTGTTGTTCTTGAAACTGATGTCAGGCATGTACATCTTCCATAGTTACTCTGCAGTATGTACATAGTGAAATACCAACAGTCAGCTTAGGAACAGCTAGCCTCCCATAGCAGTAAACACATGGATTTGGGGCAAGCAGAGTATCTCGAAAATGGCTTGGATGACAAATATTTTCAATTGCATCTGCCTGTTTAGTTCACGCTGTTTTGCAGAATTGTCATCTAGGAAAAGGGCTTGTGTTTGCACTGTGAGCATCACATTGTCAAAAATGACCTTTGGACATGAAAATTGCAGGTTTAAATTTGAGGTTGGGGTGCAACTTCTTCTGCTATAAACTTCCATTGACTTCTCTGGTCAAGTGGATAATATTCTTATGCTTTATTTAAATAATAATTATTACCCATCACTCCTGCTGAAGTATAGGCCACCCACATATAATCACCAGACTTCTGTCCTGTGCCATCCCCTCGAGCTGACTCCAGGTGTGACCCAGCTTAGTGATGTCTGCCCATGGTCATGTTGCCAGGTGTTTTTTGGTCGACCCCTTCTTCACTTGCCTCAATGGTACCACTTAATGCCTGTCTTGTAATGTTGGTTGGTGGCTTACAAAGGATGTGTCCTATCCAACCCCACCTTCTCTTCATGACCTCATTCTCTACTGGAAGCTGAGAGGTTCTCTGCCACAGGTTGGTGTTGATGATGGTGTCTGACCAACGGATCTGGAGAACTTTTTCTTAGGCAACCGTTGATAAAGGTCTAGACATTCTTAATGGTCGGCTTGGTGGTTCTCCAGGTCTCTGCTCCATACAGTAGGAATGACTTCACATTGGACTTTAACAGTCTGGTCTTGGTAGTCAAGGAAATTTCTTTGGAGCTCCAGATGTTCTTGAGCTGTATGAATGCTGCTCTTGCCTTTCCATTCTTTGCCTTGACGTCTGCATTTGTGCCACCCTGCTGGATGATATTGCTGCCCAGGCTCGTGAAGGACTCCTTGATCTTGAGGATCTTGGTCTTGTCTCTAGATGTTGAGGCCAACCTGTGCTGATGTGGCTGCCAGTATGTTGGTCTTGTCCTGCATTTGCTGCTGAATGTGAGACAAGAGTGCTATATCATAGGCAAAGTCCAGGTCCTCAAGTTGACTCCACAATGTCCACTGGATCCTATTTCTCCACCCCTTAATGGATGTCTTCATAATTCAGTCGATGGTGACAGCAGGCAGCCTTGCCTCACACCAGTCCTCACTTGGAAACTGTCTGTGTGCTGTCCTGCAGGGATGAATGTGCAGGTCATTCGGTTGCAAGTGTTCTTAATCATGTTCACCAGCTTGGTTGGGATGCCATAATGTTTTAATATAGGTATAAAAAAATTTGGACCTTTTTTACCTCACTTGTATATTTGATTCTTTATTATTTTCTAATTCTAGGTTGCTGATTACAGCATTAAATTTGTACATAAAAACTGGCCCCTGCTCCCTTCATGATCAAGAATAATTCAAGATGTACTTGATTATACAGCTCTGAATCAGTGTTCAATACCATTATTTCAAACAAGCACCTGGATCATAAACTTGTACTGATACATGCACTGTGCTTATAGAACAAGCAATATATACACGAAAAGTTGGTCTTAAATGCTTAAAATTAGATTTTTTTGTTTCATTTTAAATGTATTAAATAATTTATTTATGCAGGTTTAGCAAATCTACATGCATACAATATGTAAATACATAGCTTATCCAGAGCTAGATCACAGAATAAAGATCTTTTACATTTCATCCTGGTAATTTTACTGAATCTTTATAACCTTGTGATTTTGTAATCAAGGTCTGCAAAAAACCCAACCTAGAAACCATCTTTAAGTCATTTGGTTCAACTAAGTTTACAGATAAAGTAATGAATATGTGTGTATACTTTGTATTTTAACCTGGTTTTAAATAAATTCTTTTCTTATGTACTTTGTCCAATGGTTAAAGAAATTTTGTTATGACAATCAAATTCACTACACAGTCACAAATTATTATTATTATTATTATTATTATTATTATTATTATTATTATTATTATTATTACTTTATTTAAAGAGGGTAACTCAATTAGTTAAGATCTACCTTGAGGCCCTCATTCAAAGGAATTTAATTATTTTTGCTGCATCTCTGAAGCCACTGTATATTCTGGGTTTGGAAAGAGGAAATAGAGTGGGCATTTCTAATCTCAACTGGAATATTATTCCAGAGCAAAGTTCCAGAGTATTGGAAACTTTTTTTAAATAATTCCTTATTTGGTTTGGGAATTTTGTAATGTTTGGTAGACATTGATCGCAGGTGGGGAGTATTTCCAGGTAGCCTATACTTGAATAGTGATTGTAAATATTCAGGAGCATTATTATTGGCTATCCTGTACATTACTTTGGCTTTTCTTAAACAGATTCGGTCTTTAATAGGTAGTATTTTTAACTTACCAACTATATTTTCCTTGCTTTCTTTCTGGATTGATATTAACTCAAAAGCTCTTTTTTGGAGATGTGCCAGCTTTGCTAAGTTTTTATCATTTGAATTACCCCATACTGTATTACAGTAGTCTAAATAGGGTTGTATGTAACTGTTATAAAATAGTTTTCTGTGCTTTTCCGGAAGAAAGTGTCTTATCCTACTGAGAAGCCATAAACTTGAATTGACTTTTTTACTGATATGTTTGATATGTTCAGTCCATGATAGGTTATTATCTACCAAAACACTAAGTAGACTATCGTGACAGACCATTTGCAACCTTCTATCCTTCCATGTCAGACATAGTTCATCGCTATCAAGTTTTGTTCTTTTTTTCCGTGTTGAGATAAGTAATATTTTAGTTTTACCAGTATTAACCACCATGCCATTGCATGTGCACCAGTATTCTAGTTTGTTTAAGGCATTCTGTAAAGAAATTTCGAGTTCTTGTTTTGTGTTTTGGATGTCTGACAATGTTGTGTCATCTGCATAGAGATCTGTAGATGATACTGAGTCCTTTAGTACAAGTGGTAGGTCATTAATAAAAAAAAAAAACAGTAATGGACCCAGAATTGAGCCTTGTGGTACTCCACATCTAATTGTTTCAGGTTCAGACAGAACATTATTAATATAAACATGTTGTGTTCTCTCACTTAAGTATGAAGTAAACCATCTAACTGTGCTTTCATCACATTGGTAGATTTTCAGTTTCTTCAAAAGGATTTCATGATCTACCATGTCAAAAGCTTTCCTGAAATCTACAAATACAGAACCTATTATTCTACCTTGATCAAGTGCTTGAAGCCATTTATCAGTTAGGGAGATCAAGGCAGTCTCACATGAGTGTTTCTGTCTAAAGCCTGATTGATTAGGGTATAACAGAAAGTGTTTGGTTAATAAATGGCTTGTGATATATGGATTCTATGTGCTTTAGGCAGGAAATAATGAAAGTTTTTAAAATAACGACCACAGATTTTAATTATGAATAGTGGATTCAATGAAAAAAAATACCACAATATAAATGCTTAAATTTCAAGTCTTTAACATTTTCAATGAACAAAATAATATGGCATTTAACATTTAGCAATTAAAATTAAACAGAAACATTTACACTTTAGTTCACTGTTACTATTCTGGATTTATTAATCAAATTTTTATTTAATTACCTCTTAAGAGTACCAGTCTGTGCAGCCAAAACAATGGTGGTTTCTTTCACATAATTTGTGCCGGGTACATTCCTATACCAGTCTGAGAATGTGTCATAAGTGGGTGACTTTGAAATGGCTAGCCATGCCCCATAGGGACTGGGAATGTAGGTGGGCATGGAGACAGATAACCATGTACCATCAAAGTCAGAATGCACACTGCTGAAGTCATAATAGGTAATCTTCAGTTCCAGGTCAGATGTACCAATAGATGCATTTAATGTTGCTAAAAAATAAACACATAAAATAGTTAACTAAAAGTGATAACACATTTTTTCCTTCAAGTTATTTAAAGTATTTAATTTGAGGAAATTATGTTTATAAAAATCATATATTAAGCATGAATCTATAGCCTATTACTAGTGTCAAGATCTTGTGATAAGTCTTATTGATCCCTTTTTCAACAGGACTGACTTTCTGATCCAAATATGGCTTGTTGGTTACAAGTGGATTAACCACAACCTTATCTACAGTTAGGTCATTGCCTAGTAATAAATGAATGCCCTCTATGGGTAAAGATTCTATTATTCCAACTGTCATGGGTCCTGAGACTAAGTGTGCTGAAACATTTACACAAAGTAGTTATATTGACTAAGCTGCACTCTGCTCCCTAAATAAGAATACTCTCATTAGAAGTAGACTTCTCAGAAAAAGGCAATACTTAATAAAAATAATAATAGACTGAGAAACTCCTGTGTCCCTTGAAATTTTAATAGGGATAGTATTGATTGAATCATCCAAGAGTGATATAGAACCCTTTGACATGATTGTTTTACAATTCTCCACAATAAAATCATACTGGGGTTTATCTGACCTAATAAATGTATTGCTTTCAATACATGGCCATGACCTTGACCTCTTAGAAATAAGAGCATCTGGAATAGATGTCTTGATTCTGTTGCTCATTTTTCAATTTGTTGCCATCTAAAATTATCTGTCATTTCTTCTTGAAATAGGTACACATTGGAAAAGATAAGGACGTCTCATCAATATTATCAGGAACTTAACTACCAAAGATTGAGATATGGAAAAATACATATTAGGCTAAAATACTTTTGTTTACCAGAAAAGTGAAAGATTTACATACAAAAGAAACTTTACAAGCTATGGAATCCTCATCAGCTGTACAAGCAGCATTTTATAAATTTTTAACCTTATGCTCATAAAGATAAGCTTTAACATCACTATGGATACCGCTCCTGAGCTCTTCAACTACAGAATTTACCATATATGTTGGGACTCTGTATTTGTTGGAACACTATCAATTATTAAAGTATTTTTTTGTGCATTGTATTTTCTCAGACACATTGGGGGTTTTTAAGTTGTAAGTTGTGGGACACCTTTTAAATCATTTGAAAATTACATGTTGAAAAATGTACGCCAACAGAAAATTTTATTTAAAAAAATATAAAACATTGTACTAAAGATAAAACTCTTTAATCCACTGAAGTATCTCACCAACACTAACCTTCTCATGATCCATTCTTTTGATGCATGATTATTATTTATATATAACTGCATTTGTTTCTCTTCTTCTCTATCTTCAAATGCATTTTCCTCTTTCTCTCTCTCCTCTTTATTTAATTGCATTTGTCTTTCTTGAAGTCCAAGCTTTCTTAACTGGATTTCATCCTTGTATTTTAATTTCAATTCCATAACTTGTAAGTTATTAGAGTCAAATGCAGACTTACCAATCATATACAAGGCACTTTTAACCAAAATATCCTTTTCCACCAAATATTGGACCAAAATATTTTTTATTTCTTGCTTTGTTAAAGAAGCTTTTGCCTCATATGTTCTGGCAAGATGAAAAAATTCATCCCTTTTTCAAAGAGTCTAACTTTTCCTCAGTATGATTTGAAATAAAGATCTCCATTTTTAGATGACATTGTAAAAGTTTATTAGTTTCACTGAATATATCTAAGATGTGAAATAATACCTAGAGCTTAGGAAATTATAAAACAAGCTAAATTTAAATTTCAAAACCAAAATTTTCTGAAACAATTTGAGTAATTTATATCCTGGATGAGCCCCCAATTTTCTGTTTTAAGTCTATGCTCATAAAATAAGAAATAGAAAAGAGTGAAAAGCAACAAGCTTTTACTTCCCTAGAATACAAAGTAAAAATGGAATAAAAAGGAATTTATGGTATTATGAATTAAATCCAAATAATCCTAATATTACAGATTGAAGTTCTTATAACTTAAAGCACTGAATAAAATTCAGCAGAAGTCCAAATTAAATCCCAAAATGAAGGTTATGATGTGTCTGTGGTAGCTCATAGAGTGTTGGTGTGCCAACAGTCTTTTGTTGAATCACAGTATTATAATTCTAGGTTTGAATTCACTACAAATTTCAGTGAATGTCTCTCACCAAGAATTTTATCACACCACATTCATATTTCCTAAGAAAGTAATCACTTGAATTCAATAATTTGAAGAAAACAGATTCCAGCCCAAGATAATACTGGACACAACATAATATACAACTTGATTGTGCTAGAACTTAAAGCACAAATGGATTTTCCTTTTAGTGACAAAATTTTAAAAATCTATTTAACCTCAGGTCACAATTAGCATTTTCTAAAAAAAAAACTATTACCTAATGGAAAATAACCTTCTAGAATGATCACGATGTTTACAAAATAAAACTATTAGTTATTATTGGACACCAAAACCTGGACTGAGTCAAATACACTCAGGAAATTCAAAAATCTAGATCTAGACCCAAATAAACATATTTAAATCTATAAAAAACAATTCTGATTTTAAACATATATTCACATATATAATAATTTAGCTATGTATTTGTTCCTTACAGAATAAAAAAATAAAAAGTAAATTTGAAGCAGTAATTAACTCAATTTTGAACAAGGTCAAGTATAACATACAATATTACATTACAATAGTATGTAATGAAATATAAAAAACCCTAACTAACTTATCAGAAACTTGAATACTAAAGGTTATGCCACATTAAGATTTGGAAAGGCTAATATTAGTCTGAAATACCTATTTACCAGAAGACACCTGAGTGTGAGATTTACTGATAAAAGAAATTTGTACACTAAGGGATCATAAAAAATAACACATAGGTCAACTGAATACAAGTACATCAATTCAATGAATCTTTTGTCCCCAAATAGCACACCTGAGATGATGCAAAGGTCACATGAACATTAATATATCCTTATCATGCATTAAAATGGACAGAGCTAGAGGTTGCTTTTATCCAAAGCAGTGAGAATAAGGTCACACAAAGGTAATAGCTCACAAGAGTCAGGAGTTGTAACTGTAACTGGCACACTTTTGGCACTGGTGTACCCTTGTACCTTCAACTGCACAGAACATACATAGGTTGCCCCAGCAATGACACCATCCAAGGCATCAAAGCTGAAGTTGAAGGATGATGTGTTTGCATTATCAGTAACACTTCCAGTCAAAACTGCAGCAGTAGATGAAACACAGGTTGGTAAATATATCCTGAAAAATGTAATGAAAAATATGTGATGATTAAAAAAAAAATCAACCATCAAATTTAATACAGATGTTACTGTTAAAACGTTCTTCTCCATGTAAAAGAAATATGACAGCTCTGTAATCCTTGGATTTTTTTATGTTGGTCTGGTTGTCTTGATGTATTTATCTCAGAATGTATATCTTGGATTTTTTTATGTTGGTCTGGTTGTCTTGATGTAGTTATCTCAGAATGTATATCTTGGCCCCCAGTCATATAACATTGCACAGCTCCAAACCATTTCAAAACTAATCTAACCAATCAAATGGTTGTATTTGAACTTTTTGAAGTCTATTGTAATTTTTATTGCTCCAAATGTCACTTTCAGTTTTAAGACTGAAGAACTTCATCTCTGCCTGATAGTATAATGAGATAATCATGATATTTGTCCTTTGAGTTTGAAGATGACATGACATTATATTTACTGATGTGGTTTCTATGAATGCATGAGTGGCTAGTCAGGCCAATTGTTTGTATTATATATATATATAATACAAACAATTGGCCTGATTAGCCACTCATGCATTCATAGAAACCACATCAGTAAATATCAGTATATATATATATTGTATCTGGATGAATATAACGTTCACAAGTTTCAGATTCTACTTATCATA
Source organism: Potamilus streckersoni (assembly GCA_016746295.1). Taxonomy (NCBI): domain Eukaryota; kingdom Metazoa; phylum Mollusca; class Bivalvia; order Unionida; family Unionidae; genus Potamilus; species Potamilus streckersoni. Next base: position 1,486,451 of record JAEAOA010001797.1, on the reverse strand, counting down.
TCATTGTAAAGACTTTGTATCACTCATTGATGATTCTACATAAAATTACTGAGGTTATATTACAACATGATATAAAATAGTTATGCAATGACATGATTTCAATACAGGTTTTAGTTGTGACAAGTCAAATCAAAGTACTGAGGATACTGATTGCTTCAATTGTAATACATTAAATGAGGTCAAAACAGGGTCAAAGGATTTAAAATAAATTTTGAAATAATAAAAAATTTTCTTTTCTATGATCTCAAGGCAATACCAAAATACCTCTAAAAGCATATAATAGGAATTTTAAATTTTTAAAATTTTTTTCATCTTGTTCTTCTAACTCAGAACTGATTAAAAATCATACATAATTTTATTGAAAATATTTCAACAATCACCTTTAATTAGCATTTTCTATTGAAATATTTCTACAGATAACCAATCTGAATATAATCATTCCCTCTCAGGATTAAAAATTTTAGTTATTTTATTTAGTTAATAACTAGACTAACTTTTCATGGTCAAAAGGCTTATTGAGCTAAATAAAGAAAAGAGCCTATAGTTAGAAGTACAAACTATTCTTTGTAACATGAAAAAGACTACATGCCATTGGCATGAGGAGAATAAATTCCCCAAAACTGATTAAAATGTGTAATACATGCCATGGACCCACAAAGACATCACTCGATGCTGAACCATTAAAGAACAAAGCCTGAGGTTGATCCCATGTTAACTTCAGCTTGTGATCTGATACGGCTGTTCCTGTCAAATTCTCAGCACCTATAATTACAACCATAAAAAAACTCTTGATAAAATATCAAAATGTTTGATATCTGCCCTCTGTGTGTGTGTGTGTGTGTGTGTGTGTGTGTGTGTGTGTGTGTGTGTGTGTGTGTGTGAGAGAGAGAGAGAGAAATGAAACAAAATTTTATCACTGTACAAGACTGTATTTATTCAGGGAGGTTTTTATTTGTAGCTTTTACAAAGAGAAAAAAGACTGTATTTTCAGTTACCTGACAACTGTACTGTGATAATCCTCATGTATTGCAATAATACTATATTCTATTATCAATTAACACAATTCATTCATGTTTTAATTACAATATATATTGTAACAACCAATTGGCTATGTAGTATTATTTACAAGCAAATTAAATATGCTTAGAGCTTTGGTTATTCCAGTTGAAACCAGATAGAGGGCAAGATTTTTTAGAAGAGGTCACATCAGTGAGCCTGTCATTAGTGAAATGAAGCTTTTTTTAGGAAAATGAAAATCTGTCAATGTGCTATCAAGGACGTTGTCCATTGAGCAGATGTTGTAAAGAGAAGCATCCATATGCAGTACTTGTTATTCAAGCTCACCAATAGAGGGGTATATCGCAGAATGGATTCACAATAACATATTAATTATATCCAAGTCAAAGCCATACAAGCATTTAAAAGGTTCCAGTGCCATAAATTTATGTATTTTTTTGTACCCTTTAATTTTTGTTACACAATCCAGTTATCAAAATAAATTTTTAAATGTATAATTTTTGTACATATCACTTTGTATTATTTGAAAAATTTATTAAATTATTGGACATAACATTTTCACTTAGAAGATTTACATTTACAAAAATGATCAAAAATACCATATTCCCACTTTGTTTTTGCAAAATGTAATGATTAATTGTTGGTGAGAAAATATGATTGATGCATAAGCATGGGTGCCTGCAGCATAGATCAAGGGTGGGTCATGTGACTCCCCCAAATCATACTGCAATATATATTCCGACAAGTTTAACCATGCAAATGAAGCTGAAAATATGTCATAAGATTTTGTTCAGAACATTCAGTAAATACCAGCTTTAGTTTCAGACTGCTTTTTATACTAACACTCTCACAGGTGACTCATTGACCCCAAACCCCACCATTTTTGCAAAAAATCTTGCGGGCACACATGTTCAGAAACTTATATTGTCATTACAGTATCTACTGGTGTTTATTATCAAATGAACAAAGGACCTTACAGACCACACCTTTAAATATTATCGTTAATTAGTTCTCCTTATTAAGTCCGTCACAGTAATAAAACATGCATTTTAAAATGAGTTTAGAAGCCCTTTGATGTTGTCTTATCCAACAAAATTACATCTCAGTACATGCTAAAGTGAAGACCACAGACCATTGGTCAACTTATCTTATTGTTTCATTAGTCATACAAACAAAACATATAAAAACCTTGTCATTTTCCATCGTAAATTTGGAAGTCACATACTACGTTAAATCGATTCATATATGTACATATGCTATCTTTTAAGTGTTTACTTCTAATGGAATACATGATTATCACAATCATCATGTAACTGAAAATAGTTGTTTTTCCTCTTTGCAAAAGCTACAAATAGAAACTGCACTGAATAAGTACAATCTTGAACATTGAAATTTTTTATTTGATTGAATTTTCGGCATATACACACACACACACACATACACATGCATTAATTTAAGCATTGATTTCAAGTTCTTTATTTTTTATTGCAATTTGATAATGAGATTATTGTTGCACTTAATTTCTTGACAATGTGTGGTTGTATTGTTGCATACAATTTACCAATAAATAATACCCATTACTAATACATCTTCAAACCATCTTGATCATTTTGCACAACTTAACAGGTACATATATTCTAAATGCAGATGAATTTGCATACTGAACATAATTCTCTCTCTCTCTCTCTCTCTCTCTCTCTCTCTCTCTCTCTCTCTCTCTCTCTCTCTCTCTCTCTCTCTCTCTCTCTCTCTCTTAACAAAAGTTAACTTTGTATGTTTGTACCATTTGGTTGTTGAGTAGCATGTACTGCAGAACTGATTTTGGTAAGATTCCTTTATTTTTCATACATGGTCAGCACCACCAAATGATAATTATTTATTTTTACATATAATACTTCATACACTGAAATTAATAATAATTTTTCTGTGTATGAAAAATTACAGAAAATATGGTAGTATCTATATTAATCAATTTAAAGTAGTCCATGACATTCAAATTTATGATAGAAAATTACACTCTTAAAAAACAAATATTTGTATGACAATAAGACTAGTTTACCAATGGTCTGTTGTCTTCACTTTAGCATGGAGTGAGATATAATTTTTGTTGGATAAGAAAATGTCAAATGGCTTCCAAACTCATTCTTAAATGCATATGGTGTCTTGTTACGTTGATGGACATAATAAGGAAAATTAACAATAATATTTAAGGATCTGTTCTGTCAATGCCTTTGTCCAGTTGTTAATAAACACCTGTTGATATTATAATGAGATGTCAGCAAGAGATGATTCAAGGATTTTTTCTTCATGATAATAAATGGTAATTATTTATTTATTTCTTCATCTTCTGTTTCATTATTCAATGTGATACATGAAGTTAACAAATAGGTTTGGTCAGTTTTATTTTAGGCAACAAATAGTTTCATTCTTCCTTTGGTGTTATATGATACATATTGTCAGCAAACAATATATTGGTAGTTTGATGTTTCCATATCAGATATCAATATTTTCTCAAATATTGAAATGCAAACTTCTTGGATAATAAAAAAAACTTCATTAATAAAGTAATAAAAGAATGATGTAATCAGTGACTTGTTGTTTTGTTCATAAAAACAAATTGGAAATACAGTATTTTTGATCATTTTTGCAAACATAAATCTTCTTAGAAATTTTATGTATGCTAATTTAAAGGACTTATAGAAAAATACAAAGTGATATGTACAAAACAATATATATTTTAAATAATTATTATTTTGATAACTGGATTGTGTATGAAAAATTAAAGGGTACAAAAAATACAGAGCAATTGCAAGGCTTTAAGGATTCATATAAAAAGTAGTAGCACACGTGTAAAACATTATCAGTGAGTACATGAGAACAATGTAAAAAGTAGTAGTACTGTACTGAATTAAACAAAATCATATAAATGATTGTGTAGATGTTCACTAAGAAGCTATTCATTAGCTTGGCATGAATCAGCTAACTTTATATAAAGTGATATGGAATTCCATAGTTTGGCACCAGAAAAACTAAAACTTGTCTTATAAAACTCTGAATTTGGTTTAGGTAAATATCACTTGTTGTTAGAGATGAATCTTAGTTTATGCATATGTACATGTTTAATAAATTTACAATTACATTAAAGATAATAAGATCCAAACCATATAAGGATTTATAGACAAGTAAACCCTTCTGAAATTGAGTTCTCTGATGAAATAGAAGCCACTTAAAAAGATTTTAAAAAGATTTGTAGATGGTGTATGATAAACCAGCATTAAGAATAACTCAAGCTTCTCTTAAAGATCCAAATTTTAGTAATCTTTCCAGATTTTCTATACCATTATTATCCCCAGACAGAACAGCAATGTTCTATGTGTGGCATGATATATGCATTGTAGAATATATTTCTTTGTTCTTGAAAGGCATTTTATTTGGTTCAATAGATCAAGCAGTGAATTAACTTTTTATTGACTATATCAACTTGTATTTTCCAGTACAAGATATTATCTATCATGATGCCAAATAGTTTTTCATTTTCAGACTGTTGCATATCCATTCTTTATATCATTACTTTGAAATAATTTTTTTCAAATTTAACTCTTGCTTGATTACCTATAATCATGGCTTTAGATTTGGATGTATTTATCTTCATATCATCATGTTTACATCAGTTATTTATTTTTTACCAAATCTTTATTTACTTTAGTGCTAATCTCATGGCCATTTGATCCAGTGTTATAATGTAACATCTGCAGATATGTTGGTGGTGGATAGCTCAATGTGATAAGGTAAATCATTGATGTACAACAGAAAGAATAATGTTTTAAGAACTGATCCTTGCAAAACACCTGACTTTACCAGTCTCTCAAACCTAAAGTTTATTTAAAACAGAAAATTGTTGTTGTCTGCCTTCAAGATAGGATCAAAACTTCATGTTCTATTAATACTTGTCTCCCATTATATTTAGTTTTAGCAAAAGCAGAAAAAAACTTTTTTGTAACATGTTTAACACTAGTACATTCATAAACTAGATTATTTTTCCATTATAGTCAAATACATTTTTCATGCATTATTTTATTATATATCTATAATTTGTTATATCTTGAGAAAGAATGAATACTTACTGCACTGAAGCACTGAACTATTTGTTTGACTCAGATAATAAACTGTGGCATTGATAGTTGGTGACTTCCCAAAATAGATCACAGCTGCAGCTGCGGGGTATGTACATTCTCCACCAATTATACGTTTAGCCACTGCATCAACTGTATTCAATGTCTCACACTGGCATGCAATTGAATTATGAGAGAGGTCTCTGAGATAAAAGAAAATAATTGAGATAAAAGAAATTAAACAGTAGGGTCACATTGTCTTGCATAGTTCCATGATTACAAGAGATGGTGGGGGGGGGTTGATAGTTGAAACATGCTTATTCCTTGAAAATGACTTTTATATCTGCAAAGTTTAAAGGTAGTGTATTAAAAGCTATGAGACTTATCACATATCACTTTGTTATCAGTATCTTCTTGCTTTATTCAATGTGCATTTAATAAGAGTACATTGTCTCACATAAAATAAGACAAACACACATTCCCCTCGGAGCTGCTGCTGGTCAGTGGATGCTGGCAATTCAGCTAGTTTCCAAATTTTGCAATTCGTATCCAAATTGTTAAGTTCTTTTGTTTCATAAACTGTTTTCCAATCTTTACTCTTCTAATGCCTGATAGATACCAGACATGCTATTAAAAGCAGAAACATAAAGTGCTTTGCCACAACATTTGTAACTCTGAATTGTAACTGCTAAGTCTCATCTTTTGTGACAACACTTCACTGCTGTTTATGTGGTACAATTGCTACTGATGTATCTCAGTTTGTGACAGCCTTGCAACTGCCAATCTTAATACACTGTATATGCAAGAGCAATGCGACTGCTGTGCCTCAATCTGGGTAACATAATTGTAACTGCTAAATTTCACCCTTCATGATACAATTGCATGTTACTAACATTGCTTTTTGTGATGGCAATGCAACGGTCATGTCTCATGCTATTTGGCTAATATACCTCACCATTTTAAAAAGCACACAACAACCATATTTTGTATATGACACTGGTTATGGGTGAAATAAAGTTGGATTTCTGCCAAAATTGCAAATTTTTTACAAGCTTAAAATGCTTATGTAGTTAGGAAATAAACTCAGTAAAACTGCATTACAATGAGTACTCTACTAATTTATATGGCTCCTATTGACAAAATTACAATGAACACTGTCCTGAATTGTATGGCTCTCATTGACAGAATTATAATGAGTACTGTACTGAATTCCATTGCTCTCATTGACTGAATTACAATGAGTACTGTACTGAATTCTGTTGCTCTCAATGACAGAATTACAATGAATTCTGTACTGAATTATGTTGCTCTCAATGATAGAATAACAATGAGTACTGTACTGAATTGTATGGCTTTCATTGACAGAATTACAATGAGTACTGTTTTTAATTTTATAGCTTTCATTGACAGAATTACAATGAGTATTGTTTTGAATTCTATGGTTTTCATTGATAGAATTACAATAAGTATGGTACTCAATTTTATTGCTTACACTGACAGCATTATAATGACTTACTGAACTGAATGTGGCTGTATGGTATAATCAATGATTAACAAACCTCAAGTGCAAAATTGTGTAATCAATGAGATCCAACAACCTGGCAAAAGAGTAGCTTCCAACTGGGTCAGCTGTTTTTTTCTGTCAAAGAGGCTGAGGTCACTTGAATAGTGGTCAATTATTACTATTTGATGAAAAGATATCTGGAACAGTTCAAAGGAAATGGTACCAAGAGCATAAAACAACTTGGCTCATTCTGAGATAGTTTCCATGGTGGCTTTTTTATTTATACTAATTCTCTGGACAAAAATGTTACAGTTTATGAGAACATAATATATACTACAAAGAAACTGCACACACTAATGAAGGCCTGTATATACTATCATGGACTATGATACTGAATTTTTGCAAAACCCTTGTCAGATTCAAATTCCATAAGCCACAAAGTTCAAAAAGGTTAAGGTTTTACATTTACAACTGACACTGAACTTAATGGGTTACTCATGAAAGGTGTTATAGCAGAAGTACTCAGAAAACAGGTAGAATTTATTTAGGTGTTTAATATAATTAAATAATGTTTTCACAAAGAATGGATTCCAAGTCAAAGCCTTTTGTGGGTCAGTTCAAGGTCAGTTCAGCAGACATGCTAGTTGGTTTGGCTAGCAGCCAATTGGAGACATGGTTCTTACAGACATAAGTTATGGTGACTCTGCCTCAATACAGCAGCAATTCTGCCTAAACAGTTAGGTCAGTCAGTCAAATATTGGCAATTCTGCCTTGAAATCAGTCATATGGACTATTTCACCTCCTAGATAAGTACCTGACATCAGTCATACTGGTGATTCTGCCTCATAGATAGGGCATGCTGTCCATCTGACCCTGACATCAGTCATACTGGCGATCCTGACTCATATATACTGCATGCCTCTCAACCATCTTACCACACTAACCTCAAGCAGCAGAAGGTGAAACCCAAGAAATGCCAAAAATGTATACTTCTATAATGTGTTATAAATGCTAACTAGTTGTGTTAAAGAGTTTAAGAGTACAGCTCCATTAGTTCTTCCCTTATGTTATAATATATTACACACACAGATCACCTGTCAAACCGTAAGGCTAAATATACAAGAGCATTGGGTGGATTAGCAATTTAGTGATGGTCCACCTGTCCATCTATTTTATGTTGTGCAAATTAAACATTATAATTAAGCTTAAAGAAATGATGGTAGAGTAAGAGTCATTTTGCGCTGGAAATTCCTCAACAACTTCATTTAAAAACATCATTTCAAAACAGAAGTGCTAAAATCTGCAAATTACTTTACCAAAAAGAATTGTTGGTTTACCTTTATTGATATAAAAGTTGCTTATTTTATTCTGTTCAAATTTCATCTAATTACAAAAAATACTCTGGTTCAACTGGATTCTGGTCATTTTAACTCCATTTTACCTTGTTACCAAATGGCTTAACTTCCACACCAAGAATTTGCACTGAAATTCTAAAGCCTTATTTTCTACTTTTAGAAAACTTGACAGAATAATGTTGCATAATAGATGGCAACTTTCTGCAACCATATTAGACTGTACCAAAAATATAAGGATATGGGATGACTTTCTTAGAAGCCTCACATTTTGTATAGATACTGTCAATCTTCTGGATTAATTAGGACTCACATTTCATATGGATGATGGCACTATTCTGTTCAAATTAGGACTCAAAATTCATACAGACAATGACGCTCTTTTAGGTGAATCAGACCTCACATTTCAAGTGGAAAACTTTTTTCTTTATCAGACACAATGCTTTGATTTCCTGGGGCGTGGGGGTGAATTCATAGTAGAAGACAGGTGGGTTAAGCTTCCTTCTTAACATCTATTGCCAAAATATTCTCAAGTCATAAATATGTAACTATTATGGATTTTACCCTGATTATTGACCAAATGGCTGAAATTGCACCAAGTGTTTAATATGTTCCTTGCTATTATAAGACTAGAAATTGAGAAAGACAGTCAGCTAAAACAGACCACTCTTAACTTTGATTAAACAAATGTTACACTGGTGGATAAACAATGTACAACATGGGTGACCCCGACACTCATTCTCTACAGTAATAGCTTTGCTTAAGCATGGGGTGGTTATAACAGCAAATAAATTTTAAAAAAAGAGGTCTCTGCAATAAAACCAAATAATTAAGTTATATTAATTTACAGGAGCTAAATCAGGTTTCCTGACACTTAAACTTTTCTTGTGTTTCATAATCCAGCATTTCATGTACAATTAATCATACATACACTCACTGTTTCTTGCAAACATGTGGGAAAGACAGCTCAACTGAATGACCTTGCAAGGTCCATATGGATAAGGTGTATTAAAATTAATATTATTTCTCAGTGCCTTGTACATTCCAGTCAGAGTATAAATTAAGAAGACTTACGACAGATGCTGGATTAAAAATGTATTTACGTGTCTGATATTGACCTTTTCACATCAAGTTCTGCTGGTCTGACTTACATGCGTCTATCTCTTCCCTCTTACCAGTAAAATTATCAATTTTGAAAAAACATTTGAAGACAAGCTGAGTTTTGATTGCCCCAATCTGGACAACCATGCCATCTTACGCCGCATTAAAGGTCACTCAAAGACTTAGAATGATGGTGACTTACACCCAGAAAAATTTTGACACTAAATAAGACTTTCAGTCAGTCTTTTAGTTCTCTCAACTCAACAACAATCTTGGATTTTTAATATAAATTTCACATGGTCTTGGCAATCATCTCTCAAACCTTTAACAATATTAAGATCAACACTTCATCCAAAAAAATATAACTTTACTTTTTTTGCTTCATTCCAAACACAGCTATTAGAATATGAACATTTCTTTTTTTTTTACTTCTGCACAGAAAATTTGAAACTTTTAGGCCATTGAATGGGACATATCCTTTTACAGTGTCATCATTTGCTGGATGAAAAAGGCTGATAATTAATCATGCATGTGTTGTGCATACAAAAATATGGGTATATTGAAGTTACTGAGACATTTTTTCTGTAAAGTTTAAGTCTGTTTCCCTGATCAAAGCCAATGAATTTAATACAAAAATCTGAATCTGTATCAAGCCTAGACAAACAAATATTCAGATTTTCTGCAATGGTCTTTTTCTTCTTGTTGTAAGTTTGCTATTATTAAGAATGTGGTCATTGTTAAGACTGTGGTCATCATTAAAACTGTGGTCATCATAATATGTATAAATGCTCAAATGGCTGGCAGGTCAGTAATGAGGGCATATCATTTATCATGATGCATCCATTTACCAAGTTTCATAATTCCAGATATAATGGTATTTATACATTGTGCCAAAAACCTGAGCTAAATGCAAAACCTTACCAAGACAGAACAACTAATATACATGCATGAGCCAAGTTTGCTTCTTAGCCATAGAAAGATGGGGGGGGGCCAGGTGTATCGGATATAACACACTCCAAAGAAGTGTCTTGGATATCAGAATAAAGAATGTTTGAGATTTAATAAGGTTGTACATATATACATAATTTGATCTGTGCCAATGCTAGGGTAGTACAATCTCAACTGACAACAGAATAAAAGTGAGCTGAAACAATCAATATCCTTTTACAAATGAAATTTTTTCTGCCTATTCAAGAAATAAAAACTTACAGTGTGGCAAGATTTCTCAAGCTACTAAATGCATTAATGCCAAATGTCTCGATCCTGTTGTTGCTCAGGTTCAGAGTCCTCATATTTGTTAGAGGTCCGAGTACATCAAAATGAGTGATTCGATTATTATCCAGAGTCAGATACTGTAGACTGACCAGGTTGTCAAATAATCTAGGGGCTAATGTGTCTATCAGATTGCTGTCCAAATATCTGAAATATAAAGGTCAGGCTCAAAAATAAAAAGCAAGACACACACACACATACACACACACACACACACACAATACTCACACACACACTTTTTATTTGCATGTAAAATGCACCTCCCATGAAAAGCATAAACCCTAATCTACTGGTGCAAGATGCACCAGTGAATCTGGGTATATGCACCAACTGAAATATCCCCTCTGATGTCAGTAGTGGCATTTTTGCCCTCAAACCCATACATGTTATTACATCATAACTTAATTGTTGTCAAGGCAACATGATGATGTGGCATCATAACTTAATTGCTGTCACAACAATGCAATGATGTGACATCACTAAAAGGACCATAAATAATAGTTGAATATATTGAAACCAATGATTTTATAAAAAAAAATATATTGAAATATAAAAGCAGAATGAATAGCAAAAGCAATTAAATTGCAGGTATTATTTTGATGATCATACTGTTGTTGAGCATTATTTTCAACACCAACCTTGTTTCACAAATAAATTCTTTACGAAAAAATATACCAGTCTGGGAAATATCATTACAGTTACCTCTGCATGCCTTTCTGAGTTATTTGACTTACATTAGCAAGAATTGAGGCTGTTCTGATTTGGTTTACATGGTCTATTGTACTTAATGTAATTTCCACTATTAGTCTCCATGTACTATGTATAATGCAATGTGGGTGTGCACTGTTTTGCAGTCAGATGGACACAATACCCTGGAAAAACTTTAATGTGAAAAAGAGAATGGCAAATTAAATTTCCCAGAGAATGCTTTCACAAGCACTTTAACATTAAGAAATAAACTCAGCCAGATCCAGCATTCCCAAGTAAACTAAAATATTTTTGTAATTTCCATCTATATATCAGAAAGATAATAGGAAGAAATTTTTCTTGTTAGAAAGAAAAGAAGGATGAACCTGTTTTCCTAACATAAATACAGCACACCATGAATGGTATGAGCACAATAATGTTAGACAAAACCCTGTAAGGTGTGAAATGAGGTTGTTACCTAACCAAAGAAAAGTTTCATGGAAAAATCCAACAACAATTAAAGACTCAATATCAAGAATGAAGGCCTCCATTCCATGAACAGGGCCTCATGTTTTTGTCTGGTCATCAAAGGTCCAACATCAAAGGTCCAACAAGGTTAAACCCTTGTCTCTTCAAGGCCTTACTGTGAAGGTAGAAGTGGGAGAATGTGAACTGCAACTGTACCATTGAATTGTCTCAACAATTTCTTGAGTCAGCCATTCTGAGCAATATTTTTTTAAAAATTGTTTGAATTTCATGAGTTGAGATGCCATGAGGTGTACATGATTCTGAAAGAGTCCACAATATGCTTATCAAATGACCCATTTGAGCCATGAGGCCAGTGTTTAAGCCATGAGGCCAGTGGTTTTAGAGGTTTTATTCTGCTTTCCTGCCTACACTGTAGGCAGAAAGAGAGAATGTGATGACTGTTTTATGGAGACAAAGTCAGGTTGCAAGATAACCTAACAGTCCAATCTGAACTGGAACTAGTTTGGGTCCATGTAGAGTTCATTTACCTTGCACACAGAAGGAAAGCATATTGGAATTAATTAAATAATGAATTACATTTTCTTAGCAGCTCCTGTAAGGCCAAAGATAAAGGCTTAAACTGAGGTGAAATGAGCCCTATCTAGTACCACGAAAGATTTAAACTGGACAATGGGCCAAACTAATTGTTTGTTGTAACCAACACTCATTCTCTCCTCTAGTATGTGAACATGTCATAAATCATATAACCACATCCTTTGATATTGATGGAGGTAGTTTCTTTTCCACAAAGAGGCAAAGAACAAAATATGCAAACAGAGGAATAATCACTACAAGAGTAGAGAGATCATTGTTTCAAGACCGCCAGTTGATCTTGTGTGCCTTCAAGGTGAATGTCTTCTAAAGTCAAGATTCCTCCCACCAATGAAGGCTGTGTTTCATTCCCAAGCAATACTCTCCTGACCTGACAAAAGCCAGGCATTAAGAATGAGCAGGTCCATACATGGATGAAAAACTGATGACCTCAGTTACTAGAACACTGTGGAGGTTACCACTGGAGATGGGTATACTTTATCATCTATGCTTTCAAATGGATGAAGTTTTATTCACAAACAAATCTAATGACCCAAACCCTTAATGTCTACTAAATGAGTATACATGGTTTGCTTACAAAGTAGTTCCTAATACACTATACTATTTTTAGGCACACATGTCATGCATGTGCATGCAATATCAATTGGTTCAGTATTGTAAAATACCACACAATTCTGACAATGTAAAATTAATAGAAACAAAAATGAGCATATAAATAACTGAACTTGCAATATTTTTCCACAGAACATTGTCCATGTATGCTACCATTTTTATCCTAGAGAACATCATAAAGAGGATGAAAACACAGAATTGCTCATGCAAGTGCAGCCTTTGGCAGACTCCATAACTTTGTGTGGAATAAAAGAGGAATCAGCCTGAAAATAAAGATCAAGGTGTACCATGCAGTAGTTCTGCCCACCCTCTTGTATGCCTGTGAGACATGGATGGTATACAGTTGTCATGAAAGACAGGAAAACTCCTTTCACATGCGCTGTCTCAGAAAACTGCTCCACATCAAGACAAGATTCCTGACACAGAAGTCGTCCAGAGAGCTGAGATGACAAGCATCCATGCCATGCTCAGAAGATCACAGCTCTGCTGGGCTGGCCATGTCAGCCATATGCCTGATGAGCGCATCCCAAAGAGACTGTTTTATGGGGAACTAACTGAAGGCAAGTGTTCCAGAGGAGGCCAAAAGAAGCGATACAAGGACATTCTCAAAGCCTCAATGAAGTTCTGTGGCATTGATCCAGACAGCTGGGAACAGCTTGCCAAAGACCATGATGCCTGGCACCAACAGATCAATTCAGGCACAGCTGCTTTTAAAGAGCAACAGATCATCGAGGCCAAACATAAACGCCGGCAGAGGAAGAGCAGAGACAGCACCAACCCTCAATCAATCCAGGCCCCAGCAATTCCCTGCCTTCATTGCCCTAGACAGATCAGAGTGTGGATTGACCTCACCAGCCATCTCCACACTCACAGACTAGCCCAGATGTGAAATCATGGTCATCTTCGAGAACGAAGGACCAATGACAACAACAACAACAACAGCATTATACTGCCAGCAATTGATCAAATTTAAAACCAAAGTGATTCCAGAGATCACTCTTTATCTGTTTATAGTTCGAAAGATTCACTGAGTATTGACTGTCAGCCAAATAAGACAAGCATTTGACTGGTTACAGCATAGTTCTTATTTCCATATGAGGTTTTGATCATATAAATCTTTTTTCTCTACCAGTCCAACTGACATACATTCAGGGATAAACTAGTGATGTGAAAGTTATTGTATTTATATGAACTGTGAAATAGAAGTGTACCAATGCATACTGATATATTGTTACAATCCTATAATATAAGGTGTATAAATCCACAGACTCTGTATATGTCTAAATTGAATAGATTCAGAAGCCATATCAATTTGTTGCTTATATCATTGAAAAATAAAACTGCATGCAGCTGGTAAACATCTAGTATACAGAGAACCTCCAAGTGGCCACAAGGAGTGGTAATCTAAGAGAATTGCTAGCCTTTGTCTATATGACATGCAAACAGACAAAACACAATTTTTATATTTTCAGGAGGACTGGATCTGAGAGGTAGAAAATTTTTTTTTTATAATGTTAATGTGACCTGACAATGTATTCAATGGATAAATATTTGATAACAGGAAGAACTGCCATATGCCTTCTTTGGCAAAAGAGGTGAATGTTGGAGTGCAAAAAAAGTCTGTGCAATTACATTGTTTTAGCTTCTAATGGTCAATTTTAATCTTATGTGGCTTGTCTTTTTTGATTAAAAATCACTGGAGTGGGTTGGTGGGAGCTTATTGATGTTATTATTATCAGGGTGTAAAGCATTGATATAAATAAAACTTCATATCATGTGATCTGGACACATGGTACCAAAAATAGTCTGCAAAATTTATTGATGTAAAATATTCCAGATAAGTATGACGTGACCATTTACATCCAATTAAAGCACAGAAAATAGTCAATTCATAAAAATTAGAATTATTGTACAATAACAAGTAAAACATTGTGATCATTTATTGAAATGATAATACTTATATGAAATGTAATGGACACTGTTTCAAGATAATGAATTTTATAAAAACTAGTTTAGTTTTTATGAAATCCTCTTTGACAAAAATCTCTTACTGAAATAATTTAACTGACATCAACTTGATGCAATTGTGTCTTAGGCTTTCCTTTGTGTTGCTTATCAACACTGATGCCTGCTATAAAAATATGATTTAACTCTGTTAAATCTTTTTAATATGGTTTTATAACATGCAGTATTCTTAATGACTCATGTGTCTACCAATTATTTTTTTAAAAAAAACAAAGTACCCATATATCTAGTGTCATTAAGTATCTTACAGCCATGTGAGGGAAATCAGACTATTAAAAAGCCCAGCCTGGAGTTGAGTAATTCGGTTGTTGGTCAGTCTGAGAAGCTGTAAACCAGTCTGTGTACTGAAGGCACCATCTGGTATGACAGCTATCTGGTTATCTTGAATGTAACTGAAAAAAAATATATATACATATATATACATATACATATATACACACACACACACACACACACACACACACACACACACACACTATAAGTCATTTCTTTCAGAGCCTATATATGTGAACTGCTCTCTTATTCAAACCAAACTCATGTCTTCTAACTTTTTCTCACCTAGGTCAGTAACTTCACAAGGCTTATGTACATACCTTAGCTATATGAGTGCACCTAGGTAATACTAAAAAATGAACTTGTACATTATTACTTGCATAGTGGAGAGATAATACTTGATTTTTTTATTTAAAAGATACAATCAAATATCTTCTGTTGGGATAAATTATAATCACGAATTCAAAATATTAGCACAGTGAATGAAAATGCCTTCAGACACAGTAAAATATCGAGAGAGTTCAAATCCAAAACCAGTTACTCCTAGAGAAAACTTCATGCATTTAGCAAATATATGTATGCTAGCTTAATTACTCATCTAAAGACATGAATAAAAAAATTAAATTATAAAATTGAAAAAAGTTTGAAAATAAAAATACATAAAAGTATAAAAATAAACCAGGATACTGCTACAAGTTACAAACTTGCAACATCTTGTTTGGCAGATGGGACACACCAAATGACAAATGTGGATGTTGATATTGATGAAATTTTGAGAAAGGGAGCTATTATTTTAAATGGAAAATATGAAGTAACATCAAATCCAAAACATTCAGAATATTGACCCACTAGTTTCTGAGAAATCAGCCCATTTATTTTTAAATTTTCCTGACACAGGCGGTTCACCTTTTAAGTTGCAGATGGCAGTGCATCACTGACTATAACTGACACTTCCATTAATTACCATGTTAGCACTGTCAGCTGTATATTAAACTAAACTTGGTTGTTATGTACATATAAATATGTACATTTAAAATAAAGACAGAAATAACATATGTACTGTATTTACTTGCTTATAAGACAAGTCCAAATACAAACTGCACTAACCCAGATGTACCAGCACTTTATGTGCCAGTAGATTTGGGTGTGTGCAGTTTGTTAAGAGCTATAAATGGAACTAACATTATAAACCCTGATTTGCAGATGTATTATGCTAGAGCAGATCAAGATCTTTGTTGTTTGCCATTTGACCCAATGCAAATATATATGGCAATAATATCACAATTGCCAGTGAATAAGCCATATCAGTTTATGATAAAACAGATGTGTAAACAATGAAAAACTTCAATTAAAATCTATTAATGTTATTCCTAATTCCTACAATCATTAAAATTTAAATTCTACCCACTGGTTAAAAAATTGTGTAAATTCAAGGCTGTCTCTTAGCAACCAGCTCTGCAGATCTGATTGCCCAGCAGATTTTCTACTTTCCCCGGTAAATCAGAGCAACTATACCCAACATTGTTTTAATCAAAATGATTAACCAAATTTGTCATGAGTTTTGTTTCTAATTAGTCAGGTAACTGTAAGCTTTATTTATCCATTACCCCAATATAGTACAAAACAACAACTGTGATTGATTTATTTAAAATTGCAATATTTCTTTAACTAAAATTAGCAAATAGAAATAACTGTTACAATCTTTTTAATTTTACTGGGTTACTGGGCAATGAGTTCCCCACCCATCACCATCTTTATAGGTGTTAGCAATAATATTTGAAAAACAAAACAAAGACTTTTTTTTACAGATGATAAAAAGGGGAGAGAAGAGTGTGAGGAAACCAGAAAAATACATATATCAAAGTGAAGAAAACCAGCCAGATAGTTTGGCAAAATTTCCCTACCTATCCAATCCTAGGTATAATCCATTTTTTCATCTTCATCAATTATGAATACAACTCAGTAAAGAGTGGAGGTTGGAAACGTGGAAATTTGCAGCTTTAATCATCAAATAGCATAGGTTTTAGGTCACAATAACTTGTGAATAAGCTTCTTAAGTTCTTATAACAGCATTATAAGGAGCCCTGAGTGTAGTTTGATGACTCTCTAGCCATTCTACAATATTTTTAAAGTCTCATATAAGCTAACCCACCTGAAAATGAAGCCAGTGTGGACCCGTGATCACTTACCAAGCTAACATTTGTTTGATAACCAAATGCAAGAGCAGTTAGTTGACCAATGGTCAGATGGTTTTTCTGTAGAAATATTTTCCAGTGCTGTTGACTGCATGTGCTATATTAACAGTGATTTCAAAATTTCAATGTTATTTGTACGTTCATTCATATTTGATGGCACATGAATATAATTTGTCCAATATTGCAAGGCCTTTATGTCAAAATGCTTTCTATCATAGTTGGTTATTTTGTGTTGATCATTTATTTTTTAAGCTACCAAATAATTTTCTGTTTCTAGTAATGGAAGAAATAAGTCAAGGCACATTGGCAACATTTTTGTCAATTTAATGTGCATTTAAGCTAATATGCTTTCTGTCAAATTTGGTAAAATTCTGTTTACAGGTTCTTAAGAAGAAGTAATTTGATGGTTTTCTTTTTTTTTAATAATGGTGGCTATAATGATGGTGGATCTGCATTATTTATCTAAATTTTATAGATCTCTATGGAATGAGTCTTTCTGTCAATCTTGTAAAATTTCTGAAAGTGTTTTTCTACTGTCTGAAATCGTGGCCAGATCTTGATGGCAGATTTGCATTTCACAAAAATCATAAAGTTATTTACGCCATAAAGTTCTCTGCCAAGGTTGTTTATAACTGATCCCACACTAACTCAAAAAATCTAAAATTAATTCATGTATGATGCACAATGAATGATGCAAAACTAATGCAGCACCATGCCATAAACACATATGGCTAAACATAAGTGAACCAAACACAGATCAACTGTTCTTGATATTTCTGTCATCGTCTGTCTTCTTGATCAACTGTTCATCACTCTCTCTCTCTCTCTCTCTCTCTCTCTCTCTCTCTCTCCTCTCTCTCTCTCTCATTAATCATACTTACATTTCTTTAACTGATGGCACATTCAGAGCTAATGGATATGATGTCAAATTATTATTTGAAACATTAATATAACGCAGAGTGATATTGGCAAAAGCATCTACACTGATTGTCCTGAGTCCATTGTTTTGAAGGTATAGATATCCCTGTATAGTGCACCCTGGTCCAAACATCAGCTGAGTTATGGTGGTTAGCTGATTATTACTTAATTGTCTGGAAGAAAACAAAAAAAGATGCAGAGTTACATCTAATAAAATGTTTGAAGATGGTGCTGGTGTTATCTGCTGAAAGTTTCCTAAACTTAAACATGGACTTATTATTAAGCATGGGTTTGTCATTGAGCATGAGCTTATTCAGCATGGGTTTTTCATTGACAATGTTCTCATCATTCAACATGGGTTTGTCACTGAGCATGAGCTCATCGTTCAGCATGGGTTTGTCACTGATCATGAGCTCATCTTTCATGCATGGGTTGTCACTGAGCATGAGCTCATCTTTCAGTATGGTGTTTGTCATTGAGCATGAGCTCATCTTGCAGTAAGTGTTGTCACTGAGCATGAGCTCATCTTTCAGTATGTTGTTTGTCATTTAGCATGAGCTCATCATTCAGCATGGGTTTGTCACTGAGCATGAGTTCATCATTCAGTATGGGGTTGTCACTGAGCATGAGCTCATAATTCAGCATGGGTTTGTCACTGAGCATGAGTTCATCATTCAGTATGGGTTTGTCACTGAGCATGAGCTCATAATTCAGCATGGGTTTGTCACTGAGCATGAGTTCATCATTCAGTATGGTGTTTGTCACTGAGCATGAGCTCATCTTTCAGTAATGTGTTGTCACTGAGTATGAAGCCATCATTCAGTATGGGGTTGTCACTGAGCATGAACTCATCATTCAGTATGGGGTTGTCACTGAGCATGAGCTCATCATTCAGCATGGGTTTGTCACTGAGTATGAGTTCATTATTCAGTATGGGTTTGTCACTGAGCATGTGATCATCTTTCAGTAATGTGTTGTCACTGAGCCTGAGATCATTATTTAGTATGGGGTTGTCACTGAGCATGAGATCATTATTTAGTATGGTGTTGTCACTGAGTATGAAGTCATCATTCAGCATGGGTCCTTCATTGAGCATGAGCTCATCATTCAGCATGTGGTTGTCACTGAGCATGAGATCATTATTTAGTATGGGGTTGTCACTGAGTATGAAGTCATCATTCAGCATGGGTCCTTCATTGAGCATGAGCTCATCATTCAGCATGGGGTTGTCACTGAGCATGAGATCATTATTTAGTATGGTGTTGTCACTGAGTATGAAGTCATCATTCAGTATGGGGTTGTCACTGAGTATGAAGTCATCATTCAGCATGGGTTCTTCATTGAGCATGAGCTCATCATTCAGCATGGGGTTGTCACTGAGCATGAGATCATTATTTAGTATGGTGTTGTCACTGAGTATGAAGTCATCAATCAGTATGGGTTTGTCACTGAGCCTGAGATCATTATTTAGTATGGGTTTGTCACTGAGCATGAGATCATTATTTAGTATGGTGTTGTCACTGAGTATGAAGTCATCATTCAGCATGGGGTTGTCACTGAGTATGAAGTCATCATTCAGCATGGGGTTGTCACTGAGCATGAGATCATTATTTAGTATGGGGTTGTCACTGAGCATGAGCTCATCATTCAGCATGGGGTTGTCACTGAGTATGAAGTCATCATTCAGTATGGGTCCTTCATTGAGCATGAGCTCATCATTCAGCTTGGGTTTGTCACTGAGCATGAGATCATTATTTAGTATGGTGTTGTCACTGAGTATGAAGTCATCATTCAGTATGGGGTTGTCACTGAGTATGAAGTCATCATTCAGCATGGGTTTGTCACTGAGCATGAGATCATTATTTAGTATGGTGTTGTCACTGAGTATGAAGTCATCATTCAGCATGGGGTTGTCAATGAGCATGAGCTCATCATTCAGCATGGGGTTGTCATTGATTTGGGTTTAGTGAAGTATGACTGACATTTTATATATTGTTGTTGTTAATTTGCTGTTATTAACTTTAATATGATTACATTCAATACGAAATATGTTTTGGACAATTTATAATTTTTTGCAATTTTCCAAAAGTAAAACTATGCAAATGTTGTCAAGTTATAATAATGAGAATCCTGGTCAAGTTAATTTCAATCTACAGCTAAACTGTAAATAATAAGTTGTCAACAACTGGGTTGAAACTTTACATCAGATTCATAATTCAAAAGTCATTCAATAATAATAATAGAAATAATAATAATAATAATAATAATAATAATAATAATAATAATAATAATAATAATAATAATAATAAAAAGAACATAGCAAACATTATGGCATAAGTACTGAACTAAAAGTGGATGTAGAAATATTTTCATACTAAATTGTAATCATAACAATGGTAAATATATTCATATTGTGTTGTCATAAGCTACCCAACATACAGTTTGGAATCATATATCATGCTATATTTCTTTCTTGTCTTAACGATACTATCAGTCAAAAGGCATTTATCAATTATCCAATAATCAAATCATTTAAAAGAAAATTATTTAAAAAGGACTGAGTTGACTCATGTTTGTAAAATTCACATCAATTTTTTATTTTAGATTTTGAAGAACTTCTAAAAATGTATGCTGGTTTATTTTAACCATCTAAATTTTATTTGGAAGCCCTGGGAACTCTGCTGGTTGGGCATCAGACTCATAATCCAAGTTACATAGGCTTTATACCCAACAAGGCCAACCCAACATAGCTGCCTGGGTAGGTCTCTGGTAAAAGGCATTTAGCTTGCATTTCCTTAGCATCTCATAGCAAATAATATACTTAAGGTACCAATAAAACCATTTAAAACAAAACTGAAATATTATTCCTTAAAAAAATCCCACAATATTTAGTTCAAATGTTACTGAAAGATGACACCAATACTTACATGTCGCCCAATACATTAACATTACTGAAGGCCTCCTTTTCAATCATACTCAAAGGCCCATTGTTAAGGTATAAGGACTTAGAAATTATCAGGTTACTGAAAGCATAGCTGGCCAAGGTAGTGATGAGGTGATTTCCCATGTTGATATTCCGAAATCTGGAGGAATTAAAGGCATATGTCTCCAGCTGGCGAATTGGGTTATTTGTCAATATGATGTCCAAGGCAGTAACAGAGCTGAAGGCCCCATATTTGATAACAGCAATATCGTTTTGGTTTAAATTTCTGGAGAAAAAAATGAAAGTTTTTATGTAAATAATGTAGATAACATATGTAAATAATGTAGATAACATGAAAATTACCAACTTAAAGTTTATATGAAACAAGTTTTGCAGATTTTGTGGCTGCTGCAAACCGCATATTTTAAATATCAACTGTTATCAAGATGGCCTAGGAATGCATGTAGAGTTAATTATTAAAGTAGTATTGAACAGTGAGTGACCTTAACTTTAAGATCAAAAGGCTGACCAAGCATAGAGTAGACTGAAATATCTCAGCTTCATGATTGTTCACCTAAAGTAGGAAGAAAACTGATCAATTGGAAATATAGGAAATATAAACATATTTTAAAAAATTTGAACCACAATTTTAACAGATAATCTGTTACCTGGGCTCCTATGATCACCAAATGAATAGTGTTAGCTTCAAGATTTGAGTGCCAGATATGAACAAAATCTATCAAGAGATAATGCCATCAAATAAAGAAACTTCAACCAAAACCTTCATACAGATTTACTTTGACTGTGACCTTGACCAAAGATCAGATGGGCAAGTGAAAATTTATGTGCAGAATTAACTAATTTAGCTTCAAATTCATCATAGTAGTGAACTATCTATTTTAGTTGGCAAACATAAGTAAAAGAAATCTTTTAATATCAAAGTCTTAATGTACATTTTTCTTTGATTGTGACCTTGATCCCAAGGTCAAGGGTAAGCACCAATTTCACAGAATGAAATGTCTTAGATTCAAAATGGTTCATGTCATGTCTGATGAAAATCTATCAAAGGTTTGAATAATCATCTGCAAACGAAAACCTAATCTAAACCTTAACAAATTACTTGAAAAGAAAATGTTATGTCTCACATGCCATTCATGTCAGCTTGACCAAAAAATCTCCATGGTACCTCCAGACACCATGTACAGCAATGAATTTCAATACTAATGAAAATAAGTCTTGCCAGTACCATAACAAGTGATAACTGCAAGAAACCAATGATTTCACAACACCAAGAAAATTAGTTTTATAATAAAAACCAAGTTACAAGTTGACCATGGCTCTACATTCATTTTCATATATATGATACTATTAGGTCAACACATATTTAATTTTTAATTAATTTAAGTTCTTGCTTTCTCTTGTCATGCATTTAGTAAGTAATGACAGAAGACTAACCCAGACCAAGGAGTGACTGAGTGCCATTATTCATTTCTACAGTCTCATATCCTGACAAAATATTAATGTCTCTTCCTTAAAATTTGACTGAATTTCATTCACAAAAAAGAAGCCTGTACTAAATACCACAATTTTAACCAAATATTACAAAAAAGTTTATTCTGAAGCATAATGTGTTTTGGATTATACTTATATAGTCATTAATTATACTTATATAGTCATTTATTATACTTATATAGTCATGGATTAAACTTATATAGCCATGGACCATACTTACATAGTCATGGATTATACTTATATAATCATGGATTATACTTATATAGTCATGGATTATACTTATATAGTCATGGACTATACTTATATAGTCATGGACTATACTTATATAGTCATGGATTATACTTATATAGTCATGAATTATACTTATAGTCTCATGGATTATACTTATATAGTCATGAATTATACTTATATTCATGGATTATACTCATATTGTCATGGATTATACTTATAGTCTCATAGATTATACTTATATAGTCATGGATTATACTTATATATTCATGGATTATACTCATAGTCTCATGGATTATACTTATATAGTCATGAATTATACCTATAGTCTCATGGATTATACTTATATAGTCATGGATTATACTTATATAGTCATGGATTATACTTATATAGTCATGGATTATACTTATATAGTCATGGATTATACTTATATAGTCATGAATTATACTTATATAGTCATGGATTATACTTATATAGTCATGGATTATACTTATATTGTCATGGACTATACTTATATAGTCATGGATTATACTTATATAGTCATGGATTATACTTATATTGTCATGGACTATACTTATATAGTCATGAATTATACCTATAGTCTCATGGATTATACTTATATAGTCATGGATTATACTTATATAGTCATGGATTATACTTATATAGTCATGGATTATACTTATATAGTCATGGATTATACTTATATAGTCATGGATTATACTTATATAGTCATGGATTATACTTATATAGTCATGGATTATACTTATATAGTCATGGATTATACTTATATAGTCATGGATTATACTCATATTGTCATGGATTATACTTATATAGTCATGGATTATACTTATATAGTCATGGATTATACTTATATAGTCATGGATTATACTTATATTGTCATGGATTATACTTATATAGTCATGGATTATACTTATATAGTCATGGATTATACTTATATTGTCATGGACTGCCTCTGCGAAAACAAATTAATGACTTCATGAACATTCATGAACTATTCATGAATGTTCATGAACGTTCTTGAAATGTACATGATCAGTTCATCATTTTAGGTCATGAACACATATTCATGAACATTCATCAACTAAGTTCATGAACACTTCAAGAATTTTGATGAATCATGTACTCGAGTTCATGAACACAATGATGAACTTTTATGAACTATTTATGATATCTTTGAAGTTTCTGAAATGTCATGAATTTGCTTCATGAACAATTCAAGTACTTTGATGCACCACCAAGATATTTCTTAAAAATGTATATCAAATTTCAATATCATTATATTCATAAAACATTTTTGAAAATTCATCATACATACTTTTCACAATATTAGTGAATATTTTTTTAAAAATTATATGATACTGAATAACTTTTCAGAGATCTTTTAATCAATATGTATGTACTTCACTTGAGCTTGAGTAGTTCTGGATTAATATGGGAAAATATTTTCTGGCCAGCATGAACAAAATGTACTTGCTATAAAAGCTTTCAATGACTTTGTTCTAACGTTTTTGTCCATTACTGTCATAAACTGCATTTTTATTGACTTTATAACTGGTTGCCAAGTTGCCGAAAAAAACCGAAATATGTAAACAACGATAATTCTGATTGAATGACTGTGAAAGAAGATGTGATATGATTGGGTAACATATGCACATGATTTCAGTGGCTGAGCATCATTTTCTCCTGCACAAATGAAAGAACACACAAAGAGTTTTGCAACAAACAAAAATCATGGACTCCCGTGGAATGGATAGATGAAAATATTTTTTATATCATTTCTTTTAAGTATGTAGAAGTGCAGAGAAGGAATTATGAAGGGATTGACTTGGTGAGAGCAAAATTAAGTGGAAAAGCTTTCACAGCAGGATCATCAAAATTACGGTGAGTACTGGCATATTTTTCTTGGTCAATCATGATTATTTAAGAGTGAGTTATATGGATATTTTATTGGTTTTTATGTGTCATCATATTAATTTTAACCAAACTAATATACCTGGTTTCTGTCAGACCCAATTTAAACTTGCTCTTTGAAGTATTTAAAATCACTAAATATTATCATAACCCCCTTTTTTGATCTTGATACCATATGTGGTACTGCATCTGCGATAGGAATTTAGATGTTCGGTATTGTTTTCTGTTTCATGACATCACTATTTCTATGGTCTGATGTAATATGGTAAATTAAAACAAAAATAAAAAACTAGTTAAGGTGTCAAACTGTACACATGTCCAACTAATGCGATGAAACTGGAAGCAGCTATATGCAACATCCAGCATCAAAGTGGATAATTTTTTATTGATTAAAATATTTGAGTCCTCAGTGACTTATAATACCTATGACTAGTCAGCTTCAATTAAAATACAACTAGTGAAAATATTCTAAATTAATGTAAATGCTCAGTAAGTTGTGTATTAAGTGTCAGCGATTCAATAATTTTGAGTTGGATTGGTAAATAAAGTGGGGTACAAAAATAATGTGCTAAAAGCTGAAGACAGTTGATCAGAGGTTTTTGTAATTAACTTTATCTGTCAGATCAGACAGCAGAAAAGTAAAATTATTAGAGGATGAAGTTTGTAGGTTAAGGAGGAAAATTTGACAACTGGAGGATCTTACAGCCAAGATGGAATAGACATTAAAAAGTGACTGCTGTAGCAAGGTTCAAGATCCATACAGTATTCAGATGGAACAGCTTAAGTTGCAGATGGAGACATTCAGTAGTGACAATAGGAGGAATTTAATTAAATTTAAAATGGGCCCTGACTGTCTTCACAAAGAGTTATCTGACAGGTCAGTTTGGGGGTGGGGATCAAAGTTGTCAGGAGAAACCCCAGTGAAATTAGACAGCCCCATAACAATGACAGATAAATATGCTTCAGCAGTTGATTAAACACAACTGTCCCATTATCTCTTGAACAATTTTCAAAGAAAAATTACAAAACATACAAAAAGTGTTGCTAAGAGTAAAAAAAGAATATTGTTTAATGTCAGTTTACAAGTTCTTTGATGCATATTAGAAATTTATCTGAAATTAAATACCATTGTTTAAGATAATATGTTGCCTTTTATACTGTTTTAAACCCCCCACATCTAAGGTTATTTTATGATCCAAGATGAAAAAGGCATTTGTGAGTTTGTAAGATAATCAACATTTTTTTAGGAACTGTTCATGAAGTCATGAATAATGAGGAACATTGTTCATCATAGTTCATGAATATGTTCATTCACTGTGATGAATGATGATGGACCAGTTAGTGAACTTATGAACTGTTCATGAATAATTCATGAACGTTCAGAAACAGTTTGCAAAGTCATGGTTCATGAACATTCATGAACTCATTTTTTCATGAACTGACCATTTTCAGTTCATGCACATTCATGAATGGTTCATGAACCTTTTAACGAACTTTCAGGGATGGTTCATGAACAGGTTCATAAACCGTTCAAGAACAGTTCATGCCAGTTCATGAATTATTCATGATCATTTCATAGGGGTATACTTATATGGTCATGGATTATATTTATATAGTCATGGATTATACTTATATAGTCATGGACTATACTTATAGAGTCATGGATTAGACTTATTTAGTCATGGACTATACTTATATAGTCATGGATTATACTTATATAGTCATGTATTATACTAATATAGTCATGGACTATACTTATATAGTCATGGATTATACTTATATGGTCATGGACTATACTTACATAGTCATGGATTGTACTTACATAGTCATGGACTATAATTATAGAGTTATGGATTATACCTATATAGTCATGAACTATACTTATATAGTCATGGATTATACTTAATAGTCATGGATTATACTTAGTCATGGATTATACTTATATAGTCATAAATTATATTTATTTAGCCTTGGACCATACTTATATAGTCATGGATTATACTTATATAGTCATGGACTATACTTATATTGTCATGGATTATACTTATATTATCATGGCTTTTATTTATATAGTCATGGCTTATATTTATATTGTTATTTATAATACTTATATTGTCCTGAGTTATGCTCACAATGTCATAGATTATTTTTACTGCTGTGTATGTTTACAAAAAAGCAGCAAAAATGAATGATTCATTTTGTATTTGTTTATTTATCACTGATGAAGAGATTAAGTATTGATAGACTATAGTGCATAGAAATCCTGGTAATACCATGGAAAGACATAAAAATTAGTTACATGCAAACAATGAAGGAGGCTATTTGTTTGTACATTGCATTGGATTAAACAAAAAAATCTAATGGAAATGGCTTGTGTCAAAACTATACTGTATAAGAGAATATTTATAAAGATTAGACTTTCTTTAATGTGAAAGCAAGAGTAAATGACTCACATGCTATTAGCCACACTTAGGTCCCTGAAGACTCCAGTTGGCAGCTCCATAATCCTGTTGCTACTAAAATCAATATACCCCATAGATAGCCCATTAAAGTCCCCTCCATTTGGAACTGTGTACAATTGGTTGTTATTCAAAAGCCTGGAATACATATCATGCATGCATAATGGGTAAGTTGTCTTGTAAAGCAACAATACAACAAAATTATTTGTAAAATAAACTAATTAAAGAGTAAATAGTGCAAATCACCACAGAGTATCTGAATGTGTCTATACTGTCGCTGTTTCATAATAATTTTACTGAGAAGTTTGGAACCAAAATGGTAGTCATAGTTATTATTATATACATACAGTTTATTCTACTATGACTCTATTTATTAAACTGTAAACATAATGTACCGTATATATTTACTTATAAGTCAGGACCAACTGGAAACTGCACAGACCCAGATCTACTGTTGCATAATGTGCCTACAGATTCAGGGTTTTTGCGGTTTGTTAGGTCTAATTAGTAGAACAGGTCTTGAACTGAAGGCATCTAATACTACAGAAGATCAGGATCTTTGCTGATTGCAGTATGACATGTCTTATAAGTGATTACATATGGTAATATCTTGATTTGTGCTGTCTGTTGTATTTCCATACTTTGCATCAATTTTCAAACTCTACAATTTTTTCAATTAAACCGTAAGAATCATAATTATTTTTAGAAATAATTTCTTTTTCAGACAGAGAGAATCTTTTTATTTAATTTTCCTTTACAAATGAAGTTTGCAATTAGAGGATCATAGTGTCTAAGAATTAAAGTATGTCTGTAAATATTCTACAAAAACAACAGAAAAATTACTGAAAAATGGGTTCTATACCTCAATTCTCTATAGCCTATCATTGTTATGCTTATTTTTCTTGAGAATTTCCCTTAGAACCAAGGTGTCTACAGTTGAACCTGTTTTAAAAAAAAAACACCTCCCATATGCCAAAAAATAATGGTTTCTCAAGACAGGCAATCTTTCATGGCAGTGATCTCACTAAACAGGTTTTACTGTAGCTATATTTGACACAATGAATATTAAATTAGAACTGATTCAAAACTTTGGTCTTTTGTACATCTAAATCATACATCAAAAAAATTTAAGTGTCAAATATATATATATATATATATATATATATATATATATATATATATATATATATATATATATATATATATATATATATATATATATATATATATAATACATTTATAATACATTTCAGCATTATGTATCAATATACATACATCCAGGGTGATGCGGTGAGGTGATCAAAACTGCCATATTCAATCCAGCCAATCTCATTATACTGCAGGTAGACTGAACCATTTAAGGGACAATTTTTAAAATGGCTTTTAAGGATCTGTGGTATCTGATTACTGGACAGAATTCTGTAAAATAAAAGTAAAAGGATCATACAGTTGGATGTCAATATACTGTGTATGATGGTCTAGTAGTTTAAATTTGTCTGCATAATCAGACTTTCTAAGAGTATTCAAAGCTACAAAGCAACAAAGTGATATAATTAATAATAATAATAATAATAATAATAATAATAATAATAATAATAATAATATTAATAATAATAAGAATGCTTTATTGTCTGCTGACTATTGGTGGTCAGGCAGTGTGATCTTGCCTTAGACATGGACTTGGTGGCAAAACGTAACAATATCTTAGTTATTACTGGAGTGGAAGGCACGCTTGCTATGGATATAACTGGGGAGGTTGCGATTATGACTGGGTAATTATTATTGAAGAAATGTATTTTTCACGCAAATATTGGTTTCATCTTCGAATACATTACGGAATCAAAAATTTTTAGGAGAATAATTACGAGGTGGAAGGAAGTTAAAGTCCCTTACCCCAGAGATATGAGAGACAGCTTCAAGGTAGCTCAACTGGAGGAGACTCGATCTGTCAGGGCATGGGTTCAAATGAGAAATAATTTCACCCGCAGCCCCCACAATCCAGAGAAAGTCATGAAGCCACATTTTGGGGCACAATCTATTGACCTGGAAATGTGACCTGTTGAGCTGCATACATAAGTCCTACCAGATTGAACTGGGCCCTGTGGGATGACTAATCTTGGAGATAAAAGCTAGAGAATGTCCAATCATCGGTTAGAGAACAGTTCTTCTTAAATGCAGGGCTGGTGGTGACTGCACTAACTGCATGAACAGAAATGTATAAAAAGTTCATTGATCCAAGGTTATTTCCCTGTTCACTGAGCAAATAACCCACTTGATCCAGGACGAGATGGTCAGAGCTGATATATCACTTTGACCCGCTTTAAGAGGTAGAAGAAGGTGTGATCTCCTACTATGTACCAGCTCAATTTAATTTAGGTTACAGGCAATAATCGTGTCTAGTGATTTTGATGGGAGTGGTTGCCTGAAATGTTGTTGATGCTATATTCTGATTTAGGTTTTGTAGGTGGCTAGTCATCATGTTGCACTTGGTCTGTGGATGTGTTTTTTTTTTCAAGTCAAGCACACATGGCATTACTACAGTTTGCTTGAAACAACCATTTCTTCCATTGAAATTATTACATATTTCTTTCTCTCCTTCTCTGACCTTGTTTATCTACTGTAATCTGACTATTCACTGATGGGTTTTCTCTTGCCTGACTAATTGCTATCTGCAGACAGGTGACAGAAGCCTGAATCATGAGCAAAACTCATGCAATGTATGGAATGGAACAACCTTGTAAGCAGATAAGACATATGTTTTAGTCTGGGATTGATTCTACTCCAGTCTACTTTAATGGTCATGGAGCAACAGTAAATGGCTGCTTTTCATGCGAATTCTATGTGGTACTCATTATGCTGTACTTCTTATTGTTACAGCATGCATTTGCATCATCTCTTTTTGATATAGACCCAATTCTTGACTTCTGGAAGGCATCACACATAATTACCTTGTATGAACTCGCTAATAGTCAAGATCTTGGAAAGCCTATAATACTTGAAATTTGACCAGAAAACTTTCCCAACTTCATGACCCACTGTCCTGGCTGAATGGATGTTTGTTCTTCAAATTGATGCAGCATTAGAAGTAAGATAAACTCATGTATTTACCTGCATTTATCTCCTTCCCTACTTATAAGCTCATGGGGTTAAGATCCAGTAGGGTAGAGATAGGCATGCCATGGTTAGAAAACTCTGTGACAGCTGAAGCGATACCTGACCTGGTTTCCATGGCCAACATCGCTGTTACGCTGTTATGAGGGTATGCACCTGTGTCTCAGTACAAAGATATTCCGATATTCTGTACTGTTGGACATATTTAACTGGGTATGCATTATTGTCACAATTGCTTGGAGAGATGATCCTGCTTCCAATAGAATGGTATCCTTCTCAGGAACATGGTGTATTTGTTGTTGTTGTTCATTAATGTCTCTGGTGCTAGGAGTCTTGCTTACTGTGGGGGCAAAACTTGCAGCTGTGCAATACATTGACTGGTTCTCAAAGCTGATCACAGCGATGGATGTACTGGATTGCCTACATATGTAGATTGCTAAAGACTCACTGCTGGCTTGCTCATAGTAATACCGAGTCAAGTGCCATCTAGGTAAGAGGGCAATTCTGTGGTTACTGACATCACCCCATGCTGCAGCAAACCCTCCCATCTGTGTGAATCAGAATCCAGGGACCTAAAAGCTTGAGCAATCCATTGTTGTCTGTTTTTTGCCGATCTACAACCATGGCATCAACAAGAAGAGAAAAACTGCTGTGATTTATCCATCATATATATGAAGTCAACAAATGCCCACAGAAAAATAGGGTGACATACACGAAGCAAACAGTTTTTCAAAGTTAGCAATTGCCCAGCAGAACAATAGGGTCTCAACACTGGTGTGACCTGGCACTGCAAAGTCATTATCAGTGTTGATCACAGTGTCTTCTGGATTAATAGCTCCAGACTGTTCAGCAGTATGACCACTCTGCTTTTATCATCAACTGCACTATCTGAAACCAACTCTCATCCCACACTGGTATTACCATCATCTTGGTTTGAAGAGGCTTCATCATTCACTCAAAGACTCTTACTGGAGGAGTCTGCAATTGAAATTTTACTAAAACATGTTATGAAGCATGTGTTTGCCTCTTCTGATCATACAACATAAACTGGAATATCAAGGTTTGGCTGGGACTGTACAATATCATCAGTACAGGTATGTTGTCCATCAGATGCCACAAGAACCCTATCAACAGACTGCAGCTCTTGCTTTTGGGTCATATGCTCTCTTCTGTTTTTCTTTAGATCTTCCTGCTCATGTGCTTTGACCAGCATTTTCCCTTGGAATCTCAAAACAAATTTGAGTCTCAAAACAACCCCAAATACTGTCTGGGAATATGGCAGGTGTGTACTGCATTCACATTTAGCTGATGATAATTTAACTTCTCTATTGTACTGCAACATAAAATATCAAAGACAATCAGTTTATAAATATGTAGATATTCCAATCTTTTCAGAAAAAATGTATAACAGTGTGATTGCAGACTTACATGCTTTGAAGTGATGTGCAGTTTTCAAAGGCATCTGGTGGCAGATAGTCTATCTCATTGCTGGACAGATCTAGGTAGTTGAGTTTGGTCAGATTACTGAAAGGGTGTTTGTGAAGAAAGTGGAAGTCATTCCCTCCAAGTGTTCTGTAAATTTGAAAAAGACATTTTAATTTTTCCTTCCCTCCAATACACGATCAGTATAAGCTAAATTATTTTCTCTGCATCTTTCATTTCTAAGAGACTTGGTGGTAATCATATGATATTGGCTGCCAGATGATAATTGTTTTTTAGTATGCAACATACAGGGCAGAACAGATCCTAATTGACATCACTTGCTCATTTGTATTGGAAAGTTACTCTAAAATCATTGATGATGTGACTGTATTCCAAACATTATCAGCCTTTTCTGTCTCATGCTAGAAGCAACCGTGGATGTACATTGCAACCATTCTGAACCAACCTCATCCCCATGCTTATTATTACATCATAATAGTTGTCATTTGAATTAATAGTATTATCACTAAGAGCAGCATAAGCAAAAATGGTTTTAAGGTTGCTAAAACCCAATTTTTAACTTAAAACATTGAAGGATTAACATTACATATTCAAAGTGCTGGTATTTCATTGATTCTTCAGACATTATTTCAACATCTGTATCACCTTCAAATCCTCCAATTAATAATATCATCGCTGTGAAGTCTACATCTATAAGTTAATGCTGTAAAGTCTAACATCTACAAATTATTGTTTTACTCTTTAGTTCGACATCTATAAGTTAATGCTGTATTCTATCATTCAACATCTATAAGTTAATGCTGTATTCTATAGTTCAACATCTGAAAGTTCATGCTGTACTCTAAAGTCCAATACACGTGTCTACATGTTAATGATGTAAAGTCCAACATCTTCAAGTTATTGTTTTACTCTATAGTCCAAACATCTACAAGTAATGCTGTACTCTACAGTCTAGCAAATATTGCCAGTTAAGAGCAACTGATAAATAAATCATCCATGATGGGAAGCACATACTAAGTGAATTCTGATTTGTTTGATAGATTTTAAAACAAACTGTGGGTATTTGTTTCCTCACCATAACAGTCTGTATGTGGCATTACCCTTGTCCATCTGTCTGGCCGTTCATCCAAAATACATTTCATTTACAATCACAAGGCATCCATGTTTCATGAGCAAAGTTAAATTTTTATTTAATACCTATATGGTTGGGATTGTATGTGTTTGTGTGTGCCAGTGATATGATAGATAATGAGATTATTTGTTTAGAAGTATATTAAATTCTTCAAAGACAAGTATTTTATTTTGCTTCAATAAATTATTCACAATTGTATAATGTCACTTACCTTGAAACACACTGACCTGATTTAGGATCACAGGAATCTATCTCATTAATGAACATATATCTCAAGCATTAATCTGAGACCTGGGTGACATAAGGCCACATTCCAAGTTTTATCCGTCAACACAGAAATATGTTCTCTTGAGTGGAAGCAAGCAAATGTTGATGGATGCATGACATGTAATACACAGTTCATAAAGGCCATGCTATAAATTCACCTGGACTTGTCGATGCATGATAGGCAATACACAATAATAAATTCACTTGGCCTAATAGATGCACAATAAGCAATAATCAAAACTTGATGGCCATAGTACAAACTCACTAGGCCCTATGGATGCACATGTGTTAAAGGAAATATCCACAATTCCAAACTGAAAGGTGCCAACTTTGAAGTGGTGCCCAAATAACAATAAATATATAACTAATTTCTTGTGAAGGATAAATCTGAATAAAGGTTTGTACTTTTTCTTTTCAATATCTAAGACTTTTACATCAGAAAAAAATGAATCAATTTGTTTCCTGTACATTCAGCATACTCTTTTTTGAAAATCTGGTTAAAACAGAGAGAAAATCAGAATGAAGCATAATTCCTTGGAGTTAAATCAAGAAAATAGAATGTTAGTTAATTTAAGCCTTGAAAACACTTACAGTATTACTAGTTGTAGTGGAAAAGCACCATTCTCAATGGCCAAAATTTTGTTGGAGGAAAGGTACCTGTGTATGAAAAAAAAAAATTATTAACAACCAAACATTAAATGCCATAATACCATGATGTGTGATTGATCTGATGTCAAAAGTACAATGATAACAAACTGATCTCTTACAGTTAAATGTGTTATGGTAAATTAATAAAATTCAATCATCTTTATAAGTCATACTTTACATCTGTTATAGCTGTTAATCAGCCAATAATTGGTGTTGCTTTTAATTCTGAAAAGAAGCCCTATACTGTCAAAAGCTTAAATCAATTAACTTTATTTGTACAGCCATTAACAATCTGTGATTGTTATATACAATTGGTAAACAACAGAGACTCAATGACACAATTAATTTATTAACCATATTTTGATCCCATTACGTTTATTTAATTATTAACACCCCCATCTGTGAGTATCAATAACAGATGTTTATGCAATAGAATGTTACAATACAGTCTCAATACTTGAAGATTTTATATACATGTGATCAATTTATAACTTTAACATGCCATTAGAATTTGACCAATCAGAAATTAATTATTTAATATACCTCCAAATTTGCAAAGATGAATCTGTTTTAACCAACTGAATGTATTTTCTTAGTTTTGGACAAATTATTTCGAAACATAATGAGGCAACTTTTATAGTAATTTTACACTTAGGTCCCCAATTTTTATTTCTGGATCTGGAACAAGGATTGCTGGATTACTTAAAGATCAAATTAATGGTTAGGAATTCTGTTACCTTAAATTATGTCAGGATATCAAGGTTTCAAAATGAATGGATTCAGGAATAATAAGGTTCCATTGTATATGTTTATAGAGAAAAGGTTAATGTGCAAACATCATTATGATCTGGCAAATCTTTTAGATGTAATTATGTATTTATGGACCACCATGTACATCTTGTTGACTTCAACTGATTGCAAGAGGTTACCTGTTAATATTGGCATTATATCTGTTATAATTGCAATATTCCTGTTGTTTGGTTTCTTAGAGTCTAATATTTTGTACTTTCTAAGAGAAAATGCTTCTGCCAGTTTCTGGTTCACCACATGAAGATCTATTGCTAGGTGACAAATGGTGTTTTTTTTAAAAATAATCATCATTTAATAAACTACAACATAATTGTAGTCTGTGCTATTCTTGCTCCTTGACAGTCCACAATTCATAGTTAGGTGGCATTTAAAAGAGTGCAATGCTCAGCTGCTTCAAACTTTCAGAGAAAGAAGATTCCATTTTGTAATGGACTTTGGTAAAAATGAACTTTGGTATAGATTTGTCCTGGAGGTTTGTCCATCATGAAGTTGTCTATACTTACCTCCTGGACACTTGGTGGAAACATAGCCTGCATGTATCCTGGAACCATACCATGATATATGGTTTTAAAAAGTTATCATTCTACATTTGAAGTCCTTTTTGCTAAAGTGTTCCCAAAATTTTAGCATATGATGTAGCTTTTGTTGACCCACAATCAAATCTACATGCTTTGACTTGTAATTTTTATTTTCATCTATTTCTTACTGGATGAACATATCCCAGATAATATCCCCACAAGGAGGTCTTATAAAAGTGAAAAAAAAAATGATTTTCAATCAAATTTAAATTTCAAACTTCACAGTATGTCTAACTTTTTCATGCTTTTATAGTTATATCACGTATATGCCAAGATAAAGAGTCATTTAAAGTAAAAACTAGAACAGTGTCAATATGCCATGGCTGCCCCTCTTCCAGTAATATAATGCAGTTAAGGTACAGGACATGCAGGGGAGATAATTCCATACAATTGTGCAAGAAAACAGTAACATGAGGCCCAAATGGGCTGATTATTTACCAGATTGACACCTGTTGAATAGCAAATGCATGAGCACCTAATCAAGAAATCTGGTTCAGTAGAATACTTTCTGTTAAAATTTTTTCCTATGCTTTTGATGTTATATACACAAATGTTTCATAGTTTCTCCAGTTTTTGTATTTACAGCTATATTTGATGGCACATCAATATATGTTTCCAATATTGAAAAACACCGTTGCCAGAAAGATTTATTTCAAAGTTGGTGAAATTCTGTTTGTTTTTTTCTCAAGGAAAATTTATGCAATTTGTTTTTAACAAATTGGAGTAATGGCAGCCATAATTTGTCCAATTTTGATCAGTCTGTCAAGCATTTTTTACAAGAAGTTATTAATAGCTTTTCTATTATTAGTAACAACTGACTCATTTGATGAAAGACTGACATGACTTGCATCAATAAAAACTCTTCATGAAACAAAATTCTGTTTTGAGTAGTGTTTAAAAAGTTGTTTCTATTTTTAGTAACATCAGCTATTTATTCACTGCAGAAGAAGTGTAAATGATTTTCTTTATTGTAATAGCAGTGGTTATACTGAAGGCAAATTATTATTATAAAATTGAAAGTTATCTATGCCAGGAAACCTACAGGCAGTCAAATTTTGGTCAAATTCTGTTGAGCAATTTTTGCACAAAAGTTGGTTAGATGTTGGTGTGTTTTTTTGTAATGGTGATCAGATTGGTAATTAAATTAGCAACATTTGCAAAAAGTTAAAAGTTCTCTATGCTAGAATTCATTTTGTCAGATTTGGTCAAATTCTGTTGAGTGACTTTCTTAGAAGTCATTTAAATGTTTATTTACAGCATCAGCAGCCATCCTTGATGGCTGATCAACATTATCTGTACAAATCTGAACAGATATCAAGTCAAGAAACTTTATATCCAATTCTGTAACAACTCTCCAGTGGTTTCTGATTTGGGGTCATTTAGATTTTCATATAAAAACATAGCATCCATATTTGAAGGGGCCCTGAGTGGCCAAGTGGCCTAAAGCGCTCTCAGTTATGGATCACTACCACCTCAACTCTGTCTATGTGGGTTCAATTCTAAGATTCAGTGAATGTGGATATGTGAGAAAGCTTGCCAGTAGCTTCTCGTTGGTCAGTGACACATTCTGCAGATTTCCAGGTTTCTTCCTCCACCATTAATACTGGCTGCTATGTGCTGAAAAATGGCATTAGGCCCCAGAACAACAACAAAAGCCATATTTAACTGTGGACTGACAGGTCTTCATGTTAGGAACTTTTCTCCTTGGTCTATTCAAATTCTATTCCACAGTTTCTAAAGAAAAACTAAAATATTTAGATTAACATCCTTTTATGAAGGTGGATCTGCATTATTTTTATTAAATTGAAGTTCATCTAAGCCAGGTTGATTTCTGTCAAATGTAAAATTCTGTTCAGCGGTTTTGAGAAGTTGTAAGGTCTTTCTATTGTTAGTAGCAGTATTTGGTGGCAGATTATTTGTACAAATTGTAAACCTTTTAATGCTGAGGTACTTTCTGTCCAGCATGGTTTTGGAAAGGATATTATTTAAAAGCTCTTTATAGTTTTATAGTAAAAGTCACACAGGTCATGTAGGCATTCAACATCAATTATTTCAGTATGGGTGTAAATTTTTAGGATTTGATTCTACATACCTTTAAGTGGCAAGTATTCACTTCATTTGATTTTTTATACATCCACATTCCTTTGGAAGGTCATTATTTAGATGCCCTGAGAAGTTCATATGGCAAAATCAATGTTAAAGTATGAGGACATATTTGGATGAAATGAACAAAAGGTGTGATCCAGAACAATTGTGAATGAATGTTGTGTGCTGTGATGTCACAATAAAACCTATGCATATTGATCAATGAGTTTGTACTGCCTTATATGGTAATGATTCAACCTGACATGCTCTTTAGTTCAGTATATGGTCACCATGATAAAAGAAAGACCACAGAGATTGATAAGTTTCATCTGGAAGGTTCTTGGTGACAATTAAGGTGCAGAGCATTCAATAATCAGGATTTAATAGACTGCAGTTAAAGAAAATTAGTGTTAAGTTATAAAAGAACAAGTTATATTTAATATAAAATGAGTAAATGTGCATACATGACCCATATTACTTTTACTATAGGAATGGCAGCCATATTTGATGGCAGACTGGTGATACATATGTAAATTTGAAAGGTCTTCAAACATAGATGTTTTTTATTTGGTTTGATCAAATTATATGTAGTGTATTTGGAACAAAAGTCAAGAAAAAGTTTTCTATTTTTAGAAATTGTAGCATATTTGATAGCAGATTTGCATAAACTGTACAAGTTTGAAAGGTCTGTAAATACTTTAGGTAAAGTCTGACCAAACAAATTCTGTTTAACAGTTTGGTAATTAAATAATTTTATGATTTATTTTGAATTTTTTTTTAGTGGTGGCCATATTTGAAGGCATAATGACATCCTTTGTACATATCTTGGTGGCCATATTTGAAAGTATAACATCCTTGGTACATAGGTAAGGTCTTCATATGCCTGACTGCATTATGTTTAATATGATCAAATTCTGTTCCGAACTTCTGCTGAAGAAGGCATTTAAAATTTCCTATTGGTAGTGATAGTGGCCATATCTGATAGCAGAATGACATCATTATTGTACATGCCTAAAGTGCCTTCATGCCAGGTGGTTCTGTGCCAAGTTTGCTTGAAATTGGTCTGGTGGGTTTTGAGAAATAGTTGATAACAGTAACTGTTAAATGCCACTGGACAGGTTTTTATGTTGTTGTTGTTGTTGGGCTTAATGCCATTTTTCAGCACATGATAGGCTATTCATGGCGGCCAGTATTAATGGTGGAGGAAGAAACCGGGAAATCACCAGAAAGAACCACCGACCCACGAGAAGCTACTGGCAAGCTTTCTCACATATCCACATTTGCCGAATCCTTGACTCAAACCCATGCAGACAGAGGTGAGATGGCAGTGATTCATAATGGACAGCGCTTTAGACCACTCGGCCACTCAGGGCCCGGACAGGTTTTTTATTTTTAGTAATGAAGTAAAATCAGCATCATCTGCATAAATTTTCCTTCCAAGATTCTTGCTGTCATATTTGATCAAATTCTGATAAGTGGTTTCCTTAGAAGTAGGTTTGCTCTAATTTATGGCAGATTAATATCATTTGTAGAAATCTGAAAGGAATTCATACATGAATGCTCTCACAAAGTTGGCCAACATTGGCCCAGTGGTTTTTGAGAAGAAGTTTAACATGACAGATGCATGATGCAAGACAGATGCAATGATGCCCTACCACAAAATCACTTGGCTTTATGGCCAGGTGGTCTAAAAATTAAATACATCCCTAGGTCTTTGTAACATAAGTTTCACAGCAGTTTTGTTTTCAATCCATGATGTCCTTCAAAAGTTATTGAGTATAAATTGAAAGCCAAAGTTCTCAATGAAAAAGACCATAACTCTGTAGAATGTTGATGAAAATGGTAAGCATCAAGCATGACCTAAGTTTTCTTGCTGTAAGGATATTTTAATGCATAATGTCATCAAAAGTTCCTGAAACTGAAAGACAACATTCTAAATTAAGATGGGGCAACTGATGACCATAAGTTTGCCTATAACATTAGGAACTGACCATTGGTCTTCTTAATGCAAAGCTTAATTCATACCCAATCCAATTTTCATGAAGTGCTTAAAAAGATAATGTTGAAAAAGAAATGAAAAACAAATGTCTGAATCAAACTGGAGTCATAGCTCCCCAAACCATTTGCCAGAAAATGGTGAAACTTTGATTTAAATCCATAAGTCTTCAAATGCTGAATAGAAACAAAAATCAAGGGCCATTGCACTATAAAGATGTTATCCAAAAATTGGTTAAAATCAAACTTGACCTTGGTTTCTTAAAGTAAAGCTTCATACCAAATTTGATTTCAATACATGATATATTTACAAATTATGATGGGCTGGATTGACAATGGCTTGACTACCAGGGTATATGCTGATAACAAAGACATTGCAGTGGCCTAAAAAAACTCCAAGAAATAAGCACCTTTAATTTTGAGTTATTTGGTATTATCTGCATATACTTAAGTATTATCTACCTGAACTTAATTAGCACGATTTCATAAAAATTAATCTGGTTGAATATTTATACTGGTAATATAAAAAAGGAATACTCACAAACTATTGAGAGTGGTGAGGCTTACAAAATCTCCTTCATCAACAAATGTCATTTGGTTGCCCGACAGAGAAATTATTTTAATGGATGGTAGACTTGTACTAGTCTTCAAAGCTGTTGGCACATACTGGATCCTGTTGTTATCTAGATATCTGAGGAAACAATAGATAAACATTCGAAATTTGGCCAAGGTTGCTTGTGCTTTTGTCCCAAGTTCATACAATATAAAGGCTTGTCTTTCCTTTTTATATTAATAAATTTAAAAGAAACCCAGCTAATAGCCATCAAATAATGCTTTGTATATTTAAATTATCATGAAGAAAATAAAAGAACATTCCTTCAAATAAAGACTAACATAATGTGCACAATTATCCAGCAACAGATTTATATAATTTTCTCTAAACAAGAAATTGGCTGCAAACAAGAAAAAACATCACAACCCAGCATATAGAATGATTTGGGTATGGAAAATTCCACTTGCGGGATAATACTTTTAAGTTCAGGAATTAGAGAAAAATAATCTCAAACAGAAAATATTCCCAACATAGCAGTCAAAATTTAGGTAAAACCTGCATACCACCCCAATTTCATCACTCTGATTCAGGAAAATGGTTTAAATTTTATACCAGTTTGCACATCTAAAATCATAAATACAAATTACATCCTAAACTATGCAGTATCTCTGAAACAGTGTACAAAGAAATGCACTTGTATTTGTCAAAAGCTCAAATGTATCATTATTTTTCATTTTATGTGAATATTAATGAATTTTGAGTTGTTGCAATCCATGAATTATTATCCTTGTGTGGAATTTTCAGTTGAAACCCTTTACCAATCCATGATTTTCAGTATAAGTGAAAATGTATTTTTCATAAAACCACAAAATTAAAAGCTATGAAAACAAATGAATCCACATACAAGACGTCATTTGCAGAATTACAGTAATCTCTCACTACAATGATGATCTGGGGAGATAAGAAATGTGTGTAGTTAATATATAGGTGAGTTTGGATTTGCTGGGGTACAGTACATGATGGAAAATATGATGCAACCAGTATGATGTGATCCAAGACTATAACTGTGTTATATTTCAGTCATAAAAAGATTGGAGTATTCTTAGTTTGTATTTTACCTATGTAATAGCAATAAACAAATTATATTTGATTAACAATTTTAAACTTACAGAGTTTGTAGTGTTGGGATGCATGCAAAAGCTTCTGGGTCAATGTTGCTGTCATCAATTGCATTAACCGGTAAATATAAGTTTATTATGGATGTAAGGTTGCAATAGTCCATAGCACGAATATGAGTTATCCTGTTGCTGCTCAAATACCTGCAAAATGAAACAGAAAAATGCACACTATTAATATAAATAATGATAATCTGAAACGAAAAGGTGGAAGGCAGTTATAGTTGAAAATAATGGGACAGTGATCACTGAAAATAATATTATCAAAAATGATGAGACAGTATTTGAAAATACTGGGACAGTAAGAGTTCATAATACTGGGACAGTGTTAGCTCAGAATATTTGCAAGGTGATAGTTCAGAATGTTGAAACAATAATTGTTGGAGATTACTGGACACCGATAATCAAGACTGTTGTTATACATTAAGTTGAGAAAAATGAGACAGTAATTTTGGGACAGCCATGGCTAAGATCGATCAGGAACAACAAAAGTTGGAGAATATCTGGACAGGTGAGAAAGTTGGGATAGTGCCAGTAAACAATACAGTGGCAATATTGCTCATATTGGGATCTTAAAAGTTCAAGATAGTGCAACAGCCATAGCTGACAATGCTGGGACAGTGATTATTAAGAATACTGGGACAGTGATGACTGAGAAGATTTGGACAGCAATTTTATGAAGAATATTGGGATAAAGGATAAAGCCCTAACATCAACAGACCATATTGATTTTTTTTATAATAGACATAATAAAATTACCTAACCATGAAGACAAGGTCATATGAATGAGAGACTGGTCCCATATTAACAGACTAACACAAAAAAACATTACCTGTCAATTGATTTATTAATTAAAAAGTTCTACAAAATTAACCAAATTGCCAAAAAAATAAAAGAGACTAAGACACTTTGAAGTTAAGAGTCATCTTAAGTTAACTTTCAGCCAGTAGACTTAAACAAGTATAAAACGTAATTGATTACAACATCTTTCTTATTCAATTACAAATTTATTTAGTTTTCTCTGCTGTTACCCAAAAATCCTGCAGTATATGGGTATGGCTTATTTTATGTATAACTAATTTCATTTATATGATGTCATACATTTCACAATTAAACACGACTTATCAAATATGCAGTTTGATTGTGACTTTTATGAATGGGTCACATGAAATTTTTTTTATGAATATGGTTAAATATGTGATCCTTCAGGTATATTATTGGTTCAAAAAATTATAATAAAAATATGACTTTGGTTAATCTTGTGTAATTGTGAATTGTTATTACCCTGTAAGCACCATGCAATCCCATAAGATTTCAAGACTGATGCATCCAAGCAAAAACAGAACAAAACTGTGCATTCACACATAGTCTAGATGATATCAATTCACAAACATGACACATGTATTTGATATATATTTATCTGAAAAATTTCAACCTTGCTAGAACAGCACTGAAGTCAGACCCATCTAATACAGATTTATAATAAAGTTTACAAAAAGTCTTTACTCCATCATACTGTTCTTGCAATATTGTCCATAGACAGTTTTACCTCAACTTCAACACTGCTTGAAATATGTCTTGTGCTATGAGGATCAAAAATGGACATATCAACACTGATTGAAATAGGTCTTGTGTTATGAAGACCAAAACTGGACATATCAACAACCGCCGCTCTCATAAGTCTTTATAATCTGTCCTTTAGGCAACATCTTTATAAGGAGCTTGTGTACTTATGGTACTCTTACGCAACATCTTTATAAGGAGCTTGTGTACTTATGGTACTCTTAGGCAACATCTTTATAAGGAGCTTGTGTACTTATGGTACTCTTAGGCAACATCTTTATAAGGAGCTTGTGTACTTATGGTACTCTCAGACAACATCTTTATAAGGAGCTTGTGTACTTATGGTACTCTTAGGCAACATCTTTATAAGGAGCTTGTGTACTTATGGTACTCTCAGCAGCAACTTTGAAAGCAGCTTGTGTGCTTTTGGTATCCTTAGCAACAACTCTGTGAGGTGCTTGCATACTTTTTGTATCCTAAGCAACAACTCTGAGGGATGTTTGCATACTTTTCGTATCCTAAGCAACAGGTTTGAAAGGAACTTATATACTTATGGTACTCATGGCAACAACTTTGAAAGGAGCTTGTGTACTTTTGGTACTCTTAATAACATCTTTGAAAAGAAAGAGCTTGTGTACTTTTGGAATTGTTAGCAACAGCTTCAAAAGGAGCTTGTGTATTTATCAATAATCATACTCAATTTCCTACAGAAACAATATTATACTGATATACTTTTTTAATGTTACAAATATGTGAAGTCTCTTAACCTGAACTGCAAGAAAGTCAACTGCTTCAGAAGTGAAACCCTGAAATATTATTCCCATATTCTGAGCATCTGCAATATTCTTTATTTCTTAAGCCAAATTACCTACAAATATGAGGACAGTGACTTAGTTTTGGGGCTAACATAGGGGTTCATAAAAGAAATGGAGACAAGTTTTGATCTTTCCCTTTCTTTGCAACACAAAGCCCTGCAAAGGAAAATATCTGGAGCATATCACTAACCACACTGCAGCTGCAGATCAGGGTCTGTGTTGTTTCTTTACTGATTACTCCAAACACTTTGGAAATTAAAATATTTGCAGGAACCATATTACATGACACACCATTTAGTGATGATGTATGAGTATAAACAATTTACTCCACTAATCTCAAATGGCTCAAAAGTAAAGATCATAAGGTATAGTGTGATGGAAAACTTCAAAAATACTGAAATGTTATCT
The DNA here is from genome assembly GCA_016746295.1 of Potamilus streckersoni. Taxonomy (NCBI): domain Eukaryota; kingdom Metazoa; phylum Mollusca; class Bivalvia; order Unionida; family Unionidae; genus Potamilus; species Potamilus streckersoni. The sequence goes on along the minus strand of JAEAOA010001797.1, from coordinate 1,442,666 downwards.
TAAACTTGAAGATATTATCCCCAATATGGTATTTGACACCTCTTCTAGCCATGATGTACAGGAGGAGAAAGTTTCATCTCAATCTCAAATAGCCCTAATGTATTTAGCAGAAGGAAAAGGGTGATAGAAAGCTTGAAAAAAAGAGATGCAACCTTGACCTTTAAGATAGGACCACGAATTTAGTGTGTGACACCTTCTTAGTGATATTTCCCTATAATCTTTTAAGTGTTTGTCATGGCATCAGTTATGCTGTCACTAGTGCAGCTGTACCTGTAGCACCTGTTGTGAATATTTTCAGGTAAGCAAATGTTTACATATCTGGGTTCTTCAGGCTGACATGAATAGTTATGAAACTAAATTTGATTGGTACATTAAGCCCTGGAACAAGCATTCTGTCATAGTTTTAACAAGCATTTAGCAAAGAAGTTTTACAAATTCTGGTTAAAACACACTGACTGGAAAACTCAACATAGCTCCCAACAGTCGTCTTCAGATGGTGATTAATTTGGCAAATACTGGCTAATGATAGTGATGATGACAAAGATGTTTCAAGTTTTTACTAAAGTACTTTGAGTTTTGAGCCAGAAAATGATGCTGCAAATTCCTCCAATGTGTGCACAGGATGCACAAAGACAGTGTGCTAGTCAACTCCCTATTCTGTGTGATAATACCAAGTTATAGACCATTTACATATGAACTCCAATCAAATGAATCATCAGTAATATCAGAAATTGAATGGATCAGACAAAATTGGCAACAGCTGTAAGACAAAATGGAAGCCTGTCACACATGATGAATTGAAACTCTGTATGGGTTTGGTGCATAATTCTCATCTAAATCCTTCTTTGGCAGCTGAATATATGACATTATCAACATGAGAAATATCAACATGTATGCCTCCATTTTCAGACACTATAATGAAGAATACTGTATCTACCGTGGGGAAACTGGCCATATGACACAGGTATACCATCATGGCAAACAGATTGTTTCAGATGCCATAAATTTGGACACAAACAAAGACTCTGTCAATCAATGTATTAAACATACTAGGAAGCTGGCAAAGAGAAGAATGCCAATGCTTCATCCATAACAAATCAAAATTTACCTAGATAGACTCGTGACTCTAAATATTCAATGGACACTGTTGTAAATGTAAATGTTAATGGATTTTCAGGGATTGTATGTGACTTTGAAAATGCTAATATATATGAACATTTAAATATGGAAATAGAATGTAAGAATGATAAAGTAGTATGGAGACAATCTCCGGGGGTAACCCATTGCATGACATACATATAATTGATATGAAACAAAATGCAAAAGGTTTTAACGTAGGACATTTAAATGTACAGGGTATAGTGAGAAAAATAGACCAAATTAAGTTAATGTTGTCTTCCAAGGAAAATAATATAGCTGATTTAGGACTCACTGAAACCAAACTAAATGCTAACCACAATGATGATCTATTTCATTGTCAAGGCTACAATAAACCATTATGCAGGGACAGAAAGACAGCAGGGGGAGGTCTTGTTTTGTATACATCAGGGAAGAAGTAAATGCAGAAAGGCAACTTGACTTGAAGTCACAAGAAATTGAGAGTATTTGGATGGAAATTTATCAAAATAATGCAAAATCATTTCTAGTTGGTTCCATTTATAGGTAACCTTCCTCCAAGGCAATTTGGAATGCTAACTTTTTGAAACAAATCGAAAATGTTCTTGCACAGGAGAAAGAAACATATATACTCGGTGATATAAATAAGGACCTTCTCAATACTCAAATAAGGAAGAACTGGACAGAATTTATTGAATCATTAGGCCTAGTACAGATGGTAAATGACCCCACTAGGGTATCAGAAACATCAAGCACTCTTATTGATCACATTTATACCAACCTACCAGACAATGTAACTTGTGTTAACATACCAAAAGTCTTAGTGACCACTATCCTACTTTTTTGACAAGAAAGGTTAAATGCAAAAGAAATAAGAAAAATACAGACAAAACTATCACTTACAGATCATTAAAAATTTTTAATGAAGAACAATTTCTCAATGGCCTATATAAAGTTCAATGGCATATGATCCAAAATTTGGATGACATAGATGAAGCTCTGAGGGTGTGGACTGATTAATTTATGGATGTAGTCTCTAAGCATGCACCACTGAAAGTACATCGAGTAAAGAATTGGCTTACAACTGAAATCCTTGATGCTATGAAAACAAGAGACCAATTCAAGGCTATGGGAAACAATGTACAATATAAAGTATGGAGAAATAAAATAAGTATGATTAAAAAAGCTAAACAAAATTATTACCAATCATTGTTTGAAAACAAAAAGAGTGACAAAAACTGCATTTGGAAAGTCTTCAATGAACTCACTGGAGAAACACACAAAGATCAGATACAATTTTTTTTTACTCACTTCTGGTAAATGGCACCATAGTCACTGATGACAATGACATTGCAAATGTTTTCAATGATTTTTTCACCAACATTACCACAAAGTTAAAAGAATCAGTGATTGAAAACAACTTTAATGAACTGAAAAAGTTATGCAGCAGCAAAATCTCTAAGGAGGTATGTTTCTCTATCCCACCAGTATCAAAAAACTTTGTTAAGAAATGTCTCAGTGAACTAGATATTAAGAACGCTACAGGACTTGATCAGATTGATCCATGACTCATTAAATCTTCTGTCTCTGCTATTGTAGATAGCTTAACATTCATAATCAATTTAAGTACTGCATCCTCATCTGTCTCCAAAATATGGAAAACTGCAAAAATAACTCCTATTTACAAATCTGGTCCTACCGGCTAATCTCAATACTATCAAACTTGTCAAAATTGATTGAAAAGCATGTCCATGATTCATTCATATCATATTTAACCAAACACTTTCTGTTACACCCTAATCAATCAGGCTTTAGACAGAAATATTCATGTGAGACTGCCTTGATCTCCCTAACTGATAAATGGCTTCAAGCACTTGACCAAGGTAGAATAAAAGGATCTGTATTTGCAGATTTCAGGAAAGCTTTTGATATGGTGGATCATGAAATCCTTTTGAAGAAACTGAAAATCTACCAATGTGATGAAAGCAGTTAGATGGTTTACTTCATAGTTAAGTGAGAAAACACAACATGTTTATATAAAAAATGTTCTGTCTGAACCTGGAACAATTAGATGTGGAGTACCACAAGGCTCAATTCTGGGTCCATTACTGTTTATTTTATTTATTAATGACCTACCACTTGTACTAAAGAAATCAGTATCATCTACAGATCTCTATGCAGATAACACAACATTGTCAGACATCCAAAACACAAAACAAGAACTCGAAATTTCTTTACAGAATGCCCTAAACAAACTGGACAACTGGTATACATGCAATGGCATGATGGTTAATGCTGGTAAAACTAAAATATTAATTATCTCATCACGGAACAAAAGAACAAAACTTGATAGTGATGAACTATGTCTGACATGGAAGAATAAAAGGTTGCAAATTAGTCTGTCACTATAGTCTTCTTTGTGTTTTGGTAGATAATAACCTATCATGGACTGAACATATCAAACATATCAGTAAAAAAGTCAATTCAAGTTTATGGCCTCTCAGTAGGATAAGACACTTTCTCCCAGAAAAGCACAGAAAACTATTTTATAACAGTTACATACAACCCTATTTAGACTACTGTAATACAGTATGGGGTAATTCAAATGATAAAAACTTAGCAAAGCAGCTGAGTGGCACATCTCCAAAAAAAGAGCTCTTGAGTTAATATCAATCCAGAAAGAAAGCAAGAAAAATTTAGCTGTTAAGTTAAAAATATTACCTATTAAAGACCGAATCTGTTTAAGAAAAGCCAAATTAATGTACAGGATAGTCAATACTAGTGCTCCTGAATAAATTACAATCACTATTCAAGTAGTGGCTACCTGGAAATACTCCCCACATGCGATCAATGTCTACCAAACATTACAAAATTCCCAAACCAAATAAATAATTATTTTAAAAAGTTTCCAATACTCTGGAACTTTGCTCTGGAATAGTATTCTAGTTGAGATTAGAAATGTCCACTCTATTTCCTTTTTCCAAACCAAGTATATACAGTGGCTTCAGATATGCAGCAAGATTAAGTAAATTCCTTTGAATGAGGGCCTCAAGGTAGATTAGTTCTTAGCTAATTGAGTTACCCTCTTTAAATAAAGTCATAATAATAATAAAAAAAATAATAATAACATTAACCCCAAACTACAGCACAATGAAAACCTATGTGAAATGGGACATTTTTCTTAATATTTTAAGCAATTAAAACTTGAATAGGTCATGAACTTGACTGGTGACTGAGCAAGCTTACAGCTAGACATGTGATAACAGACATATACTAGAATAAATAAGAAAAACTGCTCACTTTTCTTAACATTTATTGCAGATTTTAGGTATAGTAAACTTACCCATGTCATTCCTGGACAGGATGTTTTTTAAATATATATATATCTATATATTAATTATAACAACTTGGATATTGAGCTATATGATACAGACATGTATATGGTTTAGCCACAAAAATATAAGAGTATTTGTTTACATGTTGGAACTTTCTCATTATAAAAGAAATAAAATTAGATGAAATGCAAAAGTAATTTGTAATTTTACCTGTAGTTTCACATATATGTGTAACTATGATAAAGTTACATACATGACATGAAAATTATCAATAAATATTGTTCATATAGAGTTTCTATATCAATTATGTGCAATTACTGTAATAAAGACAATTTAAAAGTGTAGAGTACAATTTTTTTTTTCAAATTCAGCACTTAAAGGGATCTTATGCAACAAAAATACATGCTGAAAATTATAGAGTGGAAATAAAAGTGTGAAAGATGGACGGAAATTCAGATATTGTCTGGTGTTTTTGTTCAAAAAGATGGAAGACAATAAAACAGATCTCATCATCTGAGATTGGGTCTTTGTCCAGTAAGGAAAAAATAATAATCTATCTTGTTTATATTTTTCTTTCTTTTATAAAATTATTTTTGGGGCAAAATATTATTTTTTTTGGCAAAAGAGTGGAAAGGCCATGACAAGACCAGCCATACTGCATTGCAAAGAGTCATCTTTGAAAGAGTCATTTTGTTTATCTTTATGTTACAAAAAGTCATTGTGCTACCATGGCATTAATATTTCTGGAGTATATCATATTTGTCAGTCATAAATTTTGATGTTATCCAATCAAGTCATACATTACATCTGAACATGTGCTAGAATTGTGTCATGTCATTACAGCATTTTTAATATATCAATTACTTACAAGGTCTGAAGAGCAGGATAAGTTGAAAAAGGAGTGAAGGTGGACTTCTTCCTCTCATAGAAGGATCTCTGACTTTGAGGAAAAGCTTCTTCCCCATATTCTACAACATCTGAGATCCAATTATTATCTGCATATCTGAAATAAGATGTGCATTTGTCATTTATAAATTATATGCAGTCAAATTACATTCAGTTAGCTTTGAGAAGATATTATCATATCGGGCCACAATGGGCCTAATATTGCTTCCTGATTACATGCCTGGTTTAAAAGATAAAAAAGGTGGTGTTTAGGAACACATCATAAAATTGAATCCTTCTATGTGGTTGTTACAGAAACCACTCCATTACTGCTGAGCCACAATTAACACAATTTTTGATAAAGTATATTTTATGAAAACATCCTATAATGTTTGATCCAAATTGGTTCAGCCAGTCTAGAAAAGAAGTTGAAAATAGCTTTTCCTCTAGATTTAAAGGAAGCCTTATCACAGAAATAGGAGGCACAAAGGAAAATATTGTTACAACACCTTGATCAAAATTGTATAAGCTAACATAACAAAGTCAAAAACACATTTTCCATCTGGTTGCTGTGGACGACACAATGTTGCTAGTGGAGCATTCCAGATAAAAATCTGACAAAGCATCTCATAAAAAATATTTGCAGCAAGTTTGAGAAAAATAGATTGAACCATTCAAGAATAGACTTCACCTCATTATTTCCAAATTGCCTCCTATGGAAGCCAGTCATCATCGCCAATGAAAATACCTATGAAGTTAAATTGGAAGGGCCCAGTGATTTTGAGAAGTTGAAAATAATCATGTGAATCAATGTCATGATGAATAACCAGTGGTGCATGCTGGTCGATGGATCAAACAATAAGTTCCCCCAGTCTAATGACCAGGTCAATTTTTATATCTCTAGGAAAGGTATATTGTTAAAACAATTGTACATGTAATAATATTTACTTCATAACTGTCAAAGCCATTACAATATAAAGTTTGGCTTAATAACCCAGCGGAGGGACATGCTGTCATGCACGTTTTTTGAGCCAAGATATGCCAGGCACTAGTTATTTTATTTATATTATAACTTTTGTAATTGTCTCCAGCACCATGATAGGTATATTTTCAACCTCTGATACACAGCCCTTTTGTCATAAATTGCAGGTGAGGACAATCATCTGGTGTCATGAGAAAATTACAGAGATTTGGACAGCTATTCTTCTGCAATTTATTTAGTACATAAAACCAGGCCACAAACCAATCAACCTTTTTCCAGACCAATAAATAAATGGGGCTTGACTAGATAATTTTCCAAGCCAATAAGCATGGTTCTGACAGACAATAACTTTCTTGTCAAGAGACACATTTTTGAAGTAATTATGTTTCTTTGAGAAATAAACACCCAATAAAATCAAGGCTATTATGGCCAATGTCATGAATTTCCCTATATTTAGTTGAATACTTACGATAGGGGAGGGTGAACATCTGGGACAGGTGATGGTCACTCAAGGGAAATGACAAACATAAAATACACAAATAATGCTACATTTATTGACATATAACACTAGTGATGCAAACACCCACCCATTGCCACTAACCCTACCTCTCATGACAAAAAATGTTAAATTGAAATAAAATAAGTAGAAACTGATTCAATTCCTGTTATTCATCTCTCTTTTAGTTCTACAGTTTTATCTTTGCACTACATTAGGAATTCACCAAAAGTCAACATTCCCACTTGCAGCATGGTCCAAATATCATTTCAGTTTGGCTCCTTAAATTTACACAATTTTTCTGACCAATATTTATAACAATTAAACATGGCCACAATAAAAGACTATTCATTGTTCTAATTTTTTACTTGCCTGCTTATATTTCCAATTTTTCTCTCCACCAGCCAAAATGCTTGGTGAGGCTCTATGGAGACATATGCACTCCCATACTTCTATATCTGTCTTCACTGCTTTATTTTCTCATGGCACATCCATGTGAGCATAACAGCTTGCCTTACACAAAGCACTGGTATCATACAGCAACAGATGTTTCTCCTTAAAACACATCAGTATAGCTCAGGGAGTATAACCTTTGTCCACTCTTGGGAAAATGTTTTACCCACACTCATACCTGTGATTCTACCAGTGGTAGGAAATAAGTACCATTTTAAAGACTGTCTACCACACATACAGTTTAGTAGTCAACATCTACTGGTTTTGAAAATTTAATGGACAATTTTTTAAAAAAAATCCATTTTTTAAAATTTGTTCTATCACAACATTAGATAATGCAACTAGAACCAGTCTACTGGGAGCTGGAAATAATAGACCTACAATAGGACTGGTGCAACCATGCATGATTGAGTAGTGGGATTAAAATTGTTAGCAGGTGGACACAGAAGCACTAATTGAATACCTTATTGTTGTAATTTGAAGAGTTTAAGGCCAAACCATTTTATTACTTATAACACCTCAAACAACATCCCATGTTGTTTGAGGTGTTATAAGTAATAAAAGGATCAAAGGTAATCCTTGAGGACCATAAGTCTTTGACTAAAACTCAGTGGATCTGTTGTGGAAGAAAGATAAAATGGAGACTGACCAAAAATGATCTGGGCAGAAACACTTGAGTAAGTATTTTGATTTAATGTCTTTTAATTGGTCTTGCATTGTTCACAATAGTTTAAAATGAATATTTAAGGCAGCTTGTATATTTTTTTTCAATACGTGTCGAAATACCAAAATGTCCTCTTTCTTCCAATGCTAAGAAGCCACCAGCTAAGAAATACTACAGCAAATTTAACAACGCTTGGATACTAGAATTAAAGCATGTGCAGGCTAGTAGCAAGGTCCTGACTTTGTATTGTGTATTTTGTGCAAATTGGATTTTAAGATAGCATATGGAGGAAGAAATGATATCACCAGGCATATACAGACACCATCAGATAGGAGCAACAATTCTTCTGTAACAAACATACCCACATTGAAGGCATTATTTGAGACTAGATCAAAAGTGGATAACGTGACACTTGCAGAGACTTTGTTTTTTGCACATTTTGTGGCAGAGCACAATTTACCATTCCTCATAGCAGATCATTTTACTAAACTGATTAAAGTCATGCTTCCTGATTCTTAAATTGCACAAAAAAAGACTATTGAGAGCCTGTTAAGTGTGAAGGTTAACAATCACAGTGAATGTCACCAGTGGTCACCAGACAATGATCTTCTGAAGGAAACTAATAATGCCTGTGGATTGTACAAAAAATCTTTGCTTGGAACATTTACCATCAATTTCTGAATCTGAATCATGTGCAAAATTGTGTGTTGTATTATAGTATGAAGAGAATACATATTTTGTGACAAAATGAACTTGTTTTGTTTTCAATTCCCTTAAAACACGTACAATTATGCCAATAAAAAAATTCTTCCTTTTTAGTAGCCAATTTCCTGATCATAATTTGTAAATCTACTGGGTTGAAATCCTGGTTCTGTCATGGGTATGCAAACTGTTCATTTGATGGGTTTGTGTGACAGCCATGACCATGTCTTTGGTAACAAAAGAGCTAACAGTCATCTGCTGACTTAGGTGGGAATTAAATGAGAGGAATTTCCCAGTCCATAGAGGGATTGATACTAAATCCCATCTGTATTTCAGTTACTACAGGTGTGGATATGCACACTGTTAAACTTTAAATGTAACTGTAAATTGGAATGTAACCTTCCGTTGGAAGTATGTGCCCATATTATGATTAGGCAAGTATTATCGAATAAATATATTTAACTTCAAAAATTTGTTTATTATTCAAATAAGCTACCTGATTATAATATATATATATATATATATATATATATATATATATATATATATATATATATATATATATATATATATATATGAGAATACATAAGTGAAGTAAGTAACATCCTTTTACAACAGAAAAGGTCTAATCTCTAATCCCCATATACATGTAAAGCAGTTCAAATCTTGTGAGAGATAGGGGCAGGAGTTAGCATCTTAATATTCCCAGATGCAACTTTGTGTGGAACCCTGACTGTAAATCTAGCATAAGCTGAGTGGCTGCATCAATGTCAAGCCACTGATTGACCCAGCCTGTTGTACTGTGCTATGGGTCCCACCAGTTTGAACTGAGCCACATGGGATTGAAGCTCTCTGAGAGAAAGTCTCTTATAACCTTCATGCCATGATTTGTGTAATGTCAAGTATGGTTAGAGTTATGTTTAAATGTTATGCTACAATATCACTGCCCTTAAAAATGCATGAGTCCACACATGCAATAAACCTACCTGATCTTGAATTAGTTCTATATCAGAATATATCCTGCTTGTTATATCCTGAGCCAAGACACTATTCTTTTCTTTCTTCAAACAGAAAAGATAAATTAAATTTCTGTCTTCTCACTTTTGCAGGTTAACATTTCATGATCATGTCCACCTGCGCAGAAATCATCATGGTGTGTATTCAAATATTTTCTCAATTACACTAATATCCTTTATGACAAAATCAAGACTTATTCACTGAACCTCGTTTACGTTACCTGAAGAGTTCTGATTATGATATCAATTAAGATTTGTATGTACTAATTAATCCTGATACTTACATCGTGTTAAGTTTTGGATAGTATCCCTCAGACATTACTTGGTGTGGAAAGGTACGGAGATTATTGCTGCTCACAAATCTGAAGGAGAAAAATATTCCAACTAAACTAAAAAAACAATGAAAATTTCTTCATTCTCAACTATCCATCGATTATGATACACAATGTCAATTACTATAATGGCATAAATATATCTAAACATTATTCAACATTTACCACCTTTTGTTTTATCATTCTTTGAATGCTATAACTCTTATAAATATAATATTTCTGAATTTTATTCTTAACAATTTTAAAATATTTTCATTGACTGATCCAACAAACTTTTTAAATGGAGTTAAAGTTAATAATATTTATTATTCTGAAAAGAATATTCTCACTTTTTCATGAATATAGAAATAAATAAAACAATACATTAATGTACACACCACATGGTTTATAAGGTTAAACACTGGCCTAAAAATAGAGAAGGATTTTAATCCTTTCTGGAATGGTTAAATGATTGCATTCAGGCAGATTATTTTAGCAAATGTCTGAATTTCATTATTCATGTATAGCTGATACATAACACAAAATTAGATATGTCAGAACTAAGTAATCAAAATTAATTTTCTTCAAACAGTAAGCTAATTTATCATCTCACTTGCAATGATGTTGCTGCAACCTCAATTAAAGAACATGACAATCATTTTATCTTGATCCAATACTGTCTAACCACTCCCTTCTTTTGGTAAACCAATATGTGACAAATCTGATAACAATGCTTTTACAGTAATGGAAGATACAGATCCTTTCTGAGCAGTTTAAAAATTTATCTTATAAAAGCAAAGAATAATTCACTCATTGATTTATCCATGTGACTAATATGTGACAAATCTGATAACAATGCTTTTACAGTAATGGAAGATACAGGTCCTTTCTGAGCAGCTTAAAAATTTATCTTATAAAAGCAAAGAATAATTCACTCATTGATTTATCCATTTCATCCTTCAGCTTCAAGGATTTTCCATGTATGCTGGTCAATCTGGTTAACAGTTTAATCATTATCCATACATAGTACAAGTCTTTGCTAAAACAAATAATTTAGCCAAGCATTGTAACCTCGACCTTTGACACACTGACCTCCATATCAGTTGCAATATGTAAAAACCCTTGTCATCTTTAATGTCTGCTGACAATTTATACAAGGGAACACTAAATAGTCCTGCCAGATCCAGAACTTTTAACCAATGACAACCCACATACATTACAAAGAAGATAAAAACTGGCTTCCAGCCAGCACAAGAAATTTTAATACAATGTATTCATTTATTTTAGGGCATCCATTTTTGTGATTTACAAAAATTACATCTTCATTGGCACTTAAATTTAGGGATTAGAGGAAGTGGGTATATTGTTTCCATAGAAAGATCATTGTTGCTCAATTGTTGAAACTCATCATTTGTATAAATTATAAAATCCACAAAATTTTTAAGGCAAAATTATAAATAATAAATTTTTTCATTATTTAATACTGTCTGATTTCACAAAATTGCACACCTAAACCATTTTAGACTCATGAAGTAACAAAGAACATTTATTTCAAACTCAAATTAAGTATCAAAAACAACAATAATGGACTGTGATCCAACCTACAGCAAATATAACTCAACCCCAATGTTGGACCATGCATCAAAAGCTATGGAGGTCATGGGAGTTTTCTGACTGTGAAGTCTAAATTCTGTTAGGTTCGGCAAATTCTGGAAGGAATTACTGGTCAAAGTGGCAAGCTTATTGTTGTTCAGATCCCTGAAAAAAACATACACAAAGCATAAAAACTTGTTATCATGATGAATTAAAAAATATAAAAAATACATAGCTTCTTCAGAAGAAAACCTAGCAGCTAGCTTGCTGCTGTACTCAGGTAAAGGATTTGACAGCAAAGTTATAATGTCTTCCCATTGCTTGTATGCTGTCCTGGGTTTAATGCCCTGTTCTGGAATGGACAGTGCTTGGAAGTCACAAATAAACAGTAGGTGGTTTCTTCTAGTTGTTCTTCTGCCTAAAAGTCCACATGCAAGACAAGTATGTCAGGACTACCATAAGGGGATTTTAAAAGAACATATTTTTATAAATAGGTAATTCCTTGATGAATAGCAGGTATATTTGTTTTCAGAAGAAATGGGTGAACATCAGGTTTTAAATATAAAAAGAGTAATCCAGATACATTATGTAATGATTACAATGCAACTGAACGACAAGTTCGAAACTAAACAGATCCCATAATCCATAACTGTTTGCATGAAAATATTGTTTACATCAACCTAGATGAGCTTCTTAATTTGAAGCTTCATACCAAATTTCTTTCAATTCAAGAAGTTCTTTTAGAGTTACTGAGCTGAAACAGAAGTTAATATTCTATGATAAACAAGTGCCATAACTCCATATAAGTTGGCTGGGCATACAATGAAAATAAGTCCTGGTTTCAATCTATATAATCCTTCACACATTAATGAATGGAAATTGAAGGACAACATTCTAGAAAACAGGTCTAAAATTTTGCAAGACAACAGTGAAAATCAAAGGTTATTGAATGGAAACTGAAGAACAAAGTTCTAAGAAAAACTACAATTCCATAATCTCTTGCTGAAAATAGCAAACTTGACATATGTTCTCCAAGCGTAAACCTTGTTCCAAATCTGGTTTTAGTCCATAAAATGCTCTAAAAGTTATCAAACTGAATATCTATTTACCTGTTAAACAGATATCATATCATAACGTTTTGCCTGTTAATCATGAAAAATGAACTTCCCCTTGGTTTTCTTAATGCTATGCCACATTTTAGATTTGGTTTAAGCCCATGAAATCCTTCAAAAGTTATTGCATCATCATTAAAGGCTAGATTAGGTCAAGGGGGCACCATGTCTTCATAAACATTTTCTGTAAAACAACAAAGATCAAACATGATCTAGATTAGTTTTAATGTTAAGTCTTATAAATTTCATTTTAATCAATCCATGAAGTGCTTTAAAAGTTACTGAGTGAGAATGAAATTTAGTATGGATGTGAAGTGATGAAACAGGATGTGACAGGATGGATGGAAATGGGTAACACCATGTGCTGATTCCAAAGATTTAAATAATCTAAGATTAACATATTAAATATCATCTATTTAAATTTTCTGTAATTTAAATGTCATTTGACATACATAATTCATACTTACAGATGAAGAAGACTTGGAATGTTGGAAAATGTGTCAACAGGAATTGCTGAAATGGAGTTCTGATGAACTTCCCTACAAAAAAATATACAACTTCATAAAACAGTTATAGTTATACTGTATAAAAATTTGTATAGCCATACCTTGAAATTTCTCAGCCAATTTTCACAAAATGTTGCTGTAAATGTTCAGAATTCAATTAATTCATAATGTAGTAATCAGCATAACAAACTCTCTTGCTTTTATATCCTATGCTATTGTGTCATTCAAGCTATCTCTGCTATCTAATTAGTCAATTACATACCTGCTTAACACAACATACAAAAAACATTTTACTCCATCCTCCCATGGCTGTGTTAAAAAAATCATGGTTTTCAGTTAATTAAAAGAAATAAAAGAGAGAGAAAGAGCTAACTTTTGACCACCACTGTATATGGCCTACTGATGCCCATGTAAAACTGTCATAAGGCAGTTTATACAACAGAGGCAGTTGAAATATTAGGTGCTCATGCACAAGCAGCCACCATTTCACAAATTATTTAATTGGCTGAGAATTTGTCCTGAAGACTTGAAGGTATGTAAACCAATGAGATACATGTTGAAAATCAAAAGTTTAACATATCATTATCTTGGATGAGAATGTTTAAGGCATCTTTATTAAATATTATTTGCAAGTTCACAATAAGTAGCAATGATGTGTTATTTTTTTAATTAAGATTTTACTAAATATATAAAACAAAATAAGATCACATTGATAATCAGTACAAATGTCCTTAATTTCTGAAGGCAAAATGTGAAAATGTAATTTGAAAGAATGAGTCATCTGCAAAGTAAGTAAAGAAAAGCAAAACTAAATTTCAAAACTCCTGCATTGAATTTGATTTGACATTGTAAAAAAACATCAGCAAGAGAGAGAGCATTTTATAATTATCATACACTGCAAGCTCCATATCAAGAACTGAGACATTTTGGATAACATACAATAACATTGCAGTGCTTAATTCAGCATATAATTTTGACACTCCCTCACAGCAATGCAGATACAGAAAGATAATGTTCTGTATGGTAACAAGCTCTTTGGGGATGTTGAAACAACCAAATATCTAAAGAGTGCAAAATATATGATTGACAATTGCATTCAACACCAGTTACTGAACTACTGAGAGCAGCAAGATTATCTGATTATCTACTTAATGGATTTCACAATTTTGCATATTCATTTTATCTAATTTCTGGTTGTGATTATGTGTGTTGGCAAATGTGTGCATGTGGTAAAAGTACTGGACAATGCTAAAACCAACTATTTATTAACTCTTTGACTTCTGCTAACACATATATGTGACCCTAAATATAGCCTGGTAATCCCAGCTGCAAATAATATTGTCTCTGTCCCAGCTGGTGCATACATGCATTTCTGGCCAATGATTGGGAAACCCCAGTGATGCATATAAAAGTTTCATATTAAAGCTTCACCATGGATGAAATTGCAAACATAGTCTTTTAACAATACATGTATTGAGCCAATGATAATAGTCCTTATATAAAATGATGAAATTGTTCTATTAGTAGTTTTACAGCATATAAATGGGAATATCCTTTGAAAAACAAGGTCAATTGTCAAAGTGAAACAAAATGGCAACATTCATATATTCTGAAGAGTACATTGAATGTTTTGAAGAATTTCAAATTGATGACATTGCAAATAACATTGTCTTTAATGATCTGATTAAAGACAAAGGATCAGACATTAGTATAAGTCCTGTTTTGATACCTGGAAACACATCAAAGAAAACTTACAAAATCCTCAGTCCAGGTAACTGTGCAAATGTTCCTGGTTCTATGAATGTCAGAAGATTGTTGCTAATGTTCCTGAAAAGTATTTAAATGCACTTTATATTAAGTTTACAAAACTATTCATTTCATTGAACACTGCCTGAAAAAATGCTTCTTCAGTTTCTAATACTATGTTAAAACAATCTCCTATGCCTATGACAGAAGCATGCAAATTTTGTAAAAGATATATTTTATCACAAAAAAGATTTACAACTGATAAGTGTTGCAATGAATCCTATAAAAAAAATCTTATGACATATCTGCAAAAATTTATAATATAATGGTCAAAGAACCTAAGGTCAGATTCAACATGGATTTCTTCATTTGCATTTTAACATGAAAATTAAGTGAAAATTCTTAAAGGCTTTATTACACAAATAAAATTTTCTCCTATGAACAAACTTTCTCTGGCAAGCTCATCTCTATTTCTGAAATGTCAGAAACTTTTCAATCAGCAATGATAAAAAACCTACAAAAAGGATGGGGCCTCGCACATACAAATTATCAGAAGATTGCCATAAAAAATATTGCAAATGTTGCTAAAAAGCTCATACAGTTGTCTGGTACTGCCAAAATAGATTGGAACAATAATCTGGCATGGTTAGTCTAAATGGATGAGCAGATTTCTATATAATCTGGCAAGATTTAGACTAAATTAAATGGAAGAATTGTATATAACCTAGTGAGGTTAATCTAACTTGATTGGAAAAATCGTGTATACTGTAACCTGGAAGGGTTAGTTTAACTAAAATCTAGTGAATATTAGTAAAAGAAAAAAAATGTATACAGCCTTTATTAATGACATAAAAATGTACAACCTTACAATTCTGCAATGCAAGCAAATCATACAATAAAACTTGTGAAAACAAGACCATCTCCATTACTGAATTATCTCTAAACTGACTATTTTGGTTTGGAACAGAATTTATCATACAAATTCTGTTTTAAATACCTATGCAAACCAGAACTTCCAAATTCCAGAGAGCAGAGACATTTTTAGAACCATTCTTGCAAATTTACTTTAAATCTTCCTAATTAGAAATCTGATGTGGTAATATGTTGCCATCTGTAAAATCACATGCCATGTCAGTTTAAGTGTCAACCTGTTCTCTAATAATTCACAAGTAATGAACAATGTATTGTGTTAATTTGTATGTTACAGTTACATATTTGTCATTAATAGTCTCTTAAATATAAAGTTGCTATGACCAACAGAGCAACAGAATACAACTGCTATCTTAGCCTTGCCAAAATAAGGATTCTGTTCAGTGTTGGAAAATCTGCTGTATCTAATATTCTAAAACAAAAATCCTAGTACATCATAACTATTAGAACAATGGATGTAGTAATAAATTCGGGATCACCACATCATGGAAATGTTTTAAACTAAATGAACTTGTTTATGACTGATTTCAGCATCATGATCCATAGCAATTCCTATTTCAGTTCCAATCATACAAGGAAAGGTATCCAAATTTGCATCTAGTTGTCCATTTCTGACTTCAAGGCACTAAATGGATGGACGGATAAATCCAGACCTTGTTATTCCACACAATAAATATCACTGTTTGGGAAAAGTGCTAGCACAGACACAAGGATAGTTTAAAAAATTAGCATATATTAGGTGCTTGATAATTTTATGGAAATTATTTCAACTACAATGGCATGGATTTATCCATATTTAAATGTAAAGGGAACACCTGCAA
Source organism: Potamilus streckersoni (assembly GCA_016746295.1). Classification (NCBI taxonomy): domain Eukaryota; kingdom Metazoa; phylum Mollusca; class Bivalvia; order Unionida; family Unionidae; genus Potamilus; species Potamilus streckersoni. The sequence goes on along the minus strand of JAEAOA010001797.1, from coordinate 1,425,998 downwards.
ATAACATGAAAAGTGCAAAGGAAAGTCTTATCATCATATTAACCAGCAGTGCTGCTGGAGAGAAATGAAACCATTATGTATGTTTTATTACAAAGCAAGCTGACCTTAGAAGCTGACTTTGGATACTTTGAATCCAGTTTTTCTCTTTTATAAAGGATATCAATACAAAGATTATTTTTATTACAATGCAAGCTGATCTTGGAAGCCGACATAGGAGTCTTTTAAGTGTGCTGATTTTAGTTTCTTTTCACTGGTATTCACAGGAATTTTGAAGAAAAAAAAGAAAACAATGGAACAATTTTTAAAGTGACACAATATAGTGCTTATTGTATGGATATCTATGACCCAGCATCACCCAGATGATATAAAGAAAAAAAAATTATTTGATGAATTCATGAATGCCACTGGCTTAGAAGAGAAGCAGATGATTTTGCGAACAATATGATCATTAACATGGATGACATTCTTGTGTACATTGATTTCATTCCTGGATGACTGACGATAAGATGGGGTCAAAAGTGTGAGAATTAGCACAACTGGTGCATATTTTAAAAAATCTGACTTTAGTCCTTGCAATTTCCACTTGAGGTGATGTTTTGCCTCTAATAAGAATTTTTCAAGGCATGAGAAATATAAAAAAAAATATTCATGCACCAAAAGAATGGATCATCATAAGTGTGCAGGAGAATCGTTGTGTTGATGAGATGCTGCTGCAGTGGATTAAAGAGTTTAATCTCAAGTACAGTTTTATATATCTTTTTTTAAAATTTCCATCGAAGTGCATGTTCTAACATGTAATTATTGAATGATTTAAAAGGTGTTCCACAACTTACATCTCGAAAAAAACGATGTGTTCCAGAACATACAGTGCACCTAAATATTACTTTCATAATTAATTTATGTGTTGCAACAAATATGGTGTCCCAACATATGCAGAAAATACAGTATCCATCTTGTTTCATAATTATATAAAACAATATTCATGCAGGATCCATTATCAGGATATATAGCCATAAATGATAGGTTGAATCAATGGAATAAATTTGATGTCAAGAAATGTCCAGATAACCAAGTGTAAACTAAACAGCATCAGCAGTTCCCATGACCAACAACAGCTATTCGAAATGCAAAATTAGGTAACATAAGTTTGCATTATTCCATATAAGATAACCTAGACCTTTTATCTATCAATTATTCACTCATTTGAAAAGTTTTTCAAATAAAAAGACAGCTCTGAAATTGATTGCAGGTGCAGCACAATTGAGAAAGAAAATATTAAATGACAATTTTAGTTCCACTGACCTTGATTTTTTTTACCTTTGAATCTCAGAACATCAAAATGGAGGTCTCTAAGCCTTATCTGTAGACCAACTGTAATGTTTGATGAAAATGGGACCCAGGAAACTTATCAAGCAGAAAAGATAGAGTGACCTTGAATTTTTACCTCTTTGAGTCAGAATTTGAATACTGAGCTTCCCTGTCCCAGTCTAGTCTACCAATGAAGCTTATTCAAAATTATGCCAAAGAAACTTGACAATTCATGCACAAAGGAAAATCACAGTTTCTGCTCCAGTAACTTTGACCTTAGCAGTCCCTGATTTGATAAGTTAATCTGTCTCTTCCCTTGGGTAAAGCACACATGGGATTAAAAGAAAAAAATCAAAGCAAACCATTATTGCAGACTCTACCTTATCTTTAGATGGACTGATAATTGGCAACAGAGGGAAGGACTAATCATTGGGGACAGAGGGATAAATCAACAATTGGCAACAGAGGGAAGGACTGATCATAGGGGACAAAGAATATACTGATAATTGGGGACCGAAGCATGGGACAGAGGGATGAAATGATAATTGGGGACAGAGGGATGGACTGATAATTCAGGAGGGATAGACTGATAATTGGGGACAGAGGGATGGACTGATAATTCAGGAGGGATAGACTGATAATTGGGGACCGAAGCATGGGACAGAGGGATGAAATGATAATTGGGGACAGAGGGATGGACTGATAATTCAGGAGGGATAGACTGATAATTGGGGACAGAGGGATGGACTGATAATTGGGGACAGAGGGATAGACTGATAGTGGGGGACAGAGGGATGGACTAATAATTGGGGACAGTTGTTGTTATTATTGCTGTAGGGTTTAATGCCATTTTTCAGCACAAGACAGGCCATACATTTCGGCCAGTATAACTGGTGGAGGAAGAAACCCTGGAAAACCACAGAAAGAACCACTGACCCACGAAAAGTTACTGGCAAGCTTTCTAATGTACCAATGTTATTTGAGCCTGAGACTCCAACCCACACAGACAGCAGTGGGATGGCAGTGATCTGGAATGGTGAGCATTTTAGTTCACTCAGTCACTTGGGGCACTTAATTGGGGATAGAGGGATGGACTGATAATTGGGAACAGAGTGATGTACTGATGATTGGTGACAGAGAGATAGACTGATAATTGGGAACAGAGGGATGTACTGATGATTAGTGACAGAGGGATGGACTGATAACTGGGGACAGAGGGATGGACAGACAGAGAGCTGATTGGATTGACATTGCTATCACTATATCCACCTACACCTTTGGTGAGGGAGGAATACAAATGTGATACTGATAATTTAATGAAATACTTCTTAGGATTGGTTAATTCAAAGAATGGGTTCAAATATAGTGAAAAAACATTTCACTGTGAAAGTGAGACAGCAGGAAACATAAATTCTTACAGATGCACAAATTCTGAGGCTGACACAAGAGGTTCCAAACTATTCTTTGAAAGTTTAGTGATCTTGTTTCCTTCCAGTCCTCTGAAATAAAAAAAATATTCAGTTACATATAAAAAAATGGACTCTGTCAACAAACTGATGAGTTCATATGAATAAATCTGATTTCAAATGACAAGCACATTACTGAATTTCATTATGTTTGATTATGGATGCTTATTATTTTAAAAGAAGAAAAATAAAATTTGATAATTAAAATAGGGCTATTGCTCTTTTAGATTTATAAAGAAATGAATCCAACTTACAAAGTGATGAAGAAATGTTCTCTCAAGTATTAAGGTGTGAACTGGATTTGACTACTTTTCCATCTTTATCATATGCCACAATGAGAAAAAAAAACCATGGCAAAAAAGTAGGGATTCCAAATCCATATTTTTCTTTCTGTAATTGGTAATAATAATAAAAGACTGTCAAAGAGATTTACACTTCATAGGCAAAAAGGAATTTCTTGGATTCCATGATAATTCCTTTTCTTGTCCTTTTGTTCATTTTAACTGCTGAGTACTGAAACCATGCATGATATCATTCTTGTATAGCCCCAACACACTATATTTGGTAACAAAAACATTGTTTATTATGATCAACATGTACACAAGATACATGCAAAAGTGTAGTACAAATTATTGCCCTTGAACCTGATTGACCGAGGATCAATAAATTGAACCATTTCAGACAATGTTAAGATATATCTTATATAACTGACAGAGGATCAATAAATTTAACCATTTCAGACAATGTCAAGATAAACCTGATATAACTGACAGAGGATCAATAAATTTAACCATTTCAGACAATGTCAAGATATACCTGATATAATTTACAGAGGATCAATAAATTTAACTGTTTCAGACAATGTCAAGATATACCTGATATAATTTACAGAGGATCAATATATTTAACCATTTCAGAAAATGTCAAGATAAACCTGATATAATTGACAGAGGATCAATAAATTTAACCATTTCAGACAATGTTAAGATATATCTTATATAACTGACTGAGGATCAATAAATTTAACTGTTTCAGACAATGTCAAAATATACCTGATATAACTGACTGAGGATCAATAAATTTAACCATTTCAGAAAACGTCAAGATAAACCTGATATAATTGACAGAGGATCAATAAATTTAACTGTTTCAAACAATGTCAAGACATACCTGATATAATTGACACATGACAGATGGACAGATGACAGATGGACATGGCAGAAGGACAGATGACAGACAATTGATGACAGCTAACCATCATATAACCTCATCTAGTCTGTGACCAGTTGAGCTAATAATAATAATAATAATAATAATAATAATAATAATAATAATAATAATAATAATAATAATAATAATAATAATAATAATAATAAGAAGTAGTAGTAGTATTTATATAAGGTAACTCAATTACGGAGTATGCCAGTTTTAATTGAGGCCTTCACAAGCAACAAAAAAAGCAAAAAGACTTCTTTTGTTTGATATCCTTACCTGTATTTCACATAATTAACCACAAAATTCTTAAACAAACAAAGACCCTAAATGAAGTATAATATAAGTTGTGCATTTCTTCAGGTACAGGATTATCACTGGGCAATAAAAAGTGGTTAGACCAAAAAAAAGCAACAAGATTGAAAAATAGGGCAGGATGATGGGATGAATTAGTGGAGTATTTGGATTTGTAATCTGTCATATCCTTGTGAAAATTAACAACTGAATTAAAAGCTATATTTAATGATGAAAAATGTATTGAATTGTTTAAAACTGTGTATGTAATAGAAAATTAAATGAAATGCACATGAAATTTCAATTTAACTTTCTCAAATGTCATGTCCACTTCCTTAAAAAAAATCATTGTCATTTAGAAAAGTGACATGGCCATTTGATAGCACCAACACTGAGGGGGCTTAAGTGATACAATTAATATTGATGAAAACCGAAATCAACTCTTACAAGTAAACCAAGGAAGACACATCTCCAAACACAAGGTGTGACAGCTGAGTCAGTTTGTTGTAAGAAAAACTCCTGAAAAATTAGAACATCATAATTTAAGACAATGATAAGAAATTTCATAAATCATGTATATATTTCCATATCTAAAGTAGTTACATTATATTTTTAACATTAGAATTATCCTTTTGCTTTCTTTAGAAAATATTTTTTATCAAAAATCTGATTTAAATTTTAGCTCACATCAAAAGTGGCTTTTCCTCTGTGTATGTGGCTTCTCAGTAGGATAAGACACTTTCTTCCGGAAAAGCACAGAAAACTATTTTATAACAGTTACATACAATCCTATTTAGACTACTGTAATACAGTATGGGGTAATTCAAATAATAAAAACTTAGCAAAGCTGGCACATCTCCAAAAAAAAAACTTTTGAGTTAAATTCAATCCAGAAAGAAAGCAAGGAAAATTTAGTTGGTAAGTTAAAAATACTACCTATTAAAGACCGAATCTGTTTAAGAAAAGCCAAATTAATATACAGGATAGCCAATAATAATGCTCCTGAATATTTACAATCACTATTTAAGTAGAGGCTACCTGGAAATACTCCCCACCTGCGATCAATGTCTACCAAACATTACAAAATTCCCAAACCAAAATAGGAATTATTTAAAAAAAGTTTCCAATACTCTGGAACTTTGCTCTGGAATAATATTCCAGTTGAGATTAGAAATGCCCACTCTATTTCCTTTTTCCAAACCCAGTATATACAGTGGCTTCAGAGATGCAGCAAAAATAATTAAATTCCTTTGAATGAGGGCCTCAAGGTAGATTAGTTCTTAGCTAATTGAGTTACCCTCTTTAAATAAAGTCATAATAATAACAATTACTTAAAAAATTTAATGTACACTGAAACCAGAGGATTACGTAATGGTTTTCATTACTGGCTGATGCCATGTATATACATGTACATAGACTTTTTAATATGAATAAATCTAGAGGCAGAAATGAAGGGGTCTCTGTGGAACATGAAGTGGGGAGAATGTACAAAAGGGGTTGACTGGATGCTATTCAAAGCAAAATGATTAGATTACAGAGAGAACAATTATGCCGACTCATCTGCCTCCTCCTTATCTACAATTAAATTCTAAGCAAGCATCCAAGACTTCTTCATGTAGATCTCAATTTAACATAAATTAGTAAAAAAAATACAGTCTTATTTGTGACAAATTAGACTACACTGTTTTATTTTAGTTTTTTGTTGTGGTTATGGGTTAACACATGAAATGGTTCATTCTATTTCATTTATTGTACTAGTCTGTTGTAATCAAGAACACTGATTATTGGCACATTGCTTCATTAGAACACTAATTATTGGCACACTGCTTCATCAGAACACTAATTATTGGCACACTGCTTTATCAGAACACTGATTATTGGCACACTACTTTAACAGAACACTAATTATTGGCACATTGCTTTATCAGAACACTAATTATTGGCACACTGCTTTAACAGAACACTAATTATTGGCACACTGCTTTATCAGAACACTGATTATTGGCACACTGCTTTAACAGAACACTAATTATTGGCACACTGCTTTATCAGAACACTGATTATTGGCACATTACCGTATCATAACACTGATTATTGGCACATTGCTTTATCAGAACATTGATTATTGGCACATTGCTTTCTCAGAATACTGATTATTGGCATACTGCCCTATCATAACACTGATTATTGGCACATTGCTTTATCAGAACACTAATTATTGGCACATTGTTATATCAGAACACTGATTATTGGCACATTGCTTTATCAGAACACAGATTATTGCACATTGCTTTATCAGAACACTGATTATTGGTACACTGCTTTAACAGAACACTTATTATTGGTACACTGCTTACCCAATTTTGTTCACTTGTACAGATTCCTGAAATTTCATTCACTAACATTTTAATCCCGAGCTGATTATTCTTGAACAGTCTGATTTTCTATATTAAATCTTTGTATGGGTTTAGATAATTAGAACAGTACTGCACTAAAGTCCATTAAATCATGGTCTAATTAGAGATACCAAAATTAAAAATATGGTGCAGAAAATTATCCACTATGTTGCAAAAATGGCAAATTTGTATGAGAATTTCTGCATCTATAATTGACTGCAAATAATTATACTTACAATACAAACTGATTTTCATTACCTTCCTCAGAATAACATCAAGGTTTGTAATTCTCATTTTTAATTTGAAGCATTTTTTTTTCTTCAGAAAACTTTATCAGTACACCTATTTTTGAAAAAAAAAGGATTGTGGCTATACGGGTGATAGATGCTACAGTCAATGAACCAAGCAACGAACATGTCACAAATTGCCAGCATAGTGCCAAAATAGATGTAGTAGTCATGTATATTGTTTGTCTTTATAGTTAATTCATATTTCCTGGGGGTGAATAAGGTCATCATCTATTAAACCAGATTCAAGACTTGTGATGTTCCTTGCTTTTTCCCCCCAATGTTAAAGTAATTACATCTCAATCACAAAGCTGTCATCTATTCAAGTTGGTGTGACCAGGTTACACACTGAGTGTACAGAATTAATCCCTGAATGTTTTCTTTGAATGAAGTCACTGACTTTTGTCTTGGAGTAAATGGTTCTGTTTCTGGATGAGATAATTAATTCTTTATATTTCATTAATTGTCAGACATGCAATGAACATGTATAGACTTTTTGTATTTTCTCAAAGCCCAGTTAAAACCATCTTTTTGTTCAATATTACAACTGAGCACTAATAATGTTAACACCTAGAACCTTAATAACAATTGACAAGCCTCTGACTATAAAGAGCCAAACTTTAAGGTTGGAGAAGATAATTATTGTAACTAAAAGAATTAAAAAATAGCAGACCACAAGCAAAAAAGCTGTTTAAACATTAGTAAAACAAATTTAGTTGATCTAATGAAAAATGAGTAAATCAGAAACAATTTTATATGCTAATATATGTGATCTTCAAAATAAAATTTGATTTCATATTTAATGATCAAAGTATATCTTTATTGCTATATAATTTTGTTTTTACATGAATACATACAATATTTTAGCTAGAACTAATTAATAAAGAATAGAATATATGTACAGTGACTGTGGTTATATTTCTTTAAATTGTACTGAAACTTGACCTTGAAAATGTCTTTTTGTACTAACCTGCAATGAGAGACCACTTGTCTTGAGAGACCATTTTTTTGTTCACAGAAGGACCACTCTCTCATAACAGGTTTTACTGTACAAATATACCTAAACAATTTCTTTTCTATACCTTAAGTGGTCTTCACATATTTATGATGACAAGGCTTTTGCCTTTCTTAAGTGGTATTTGCCTAATTATGATCACCAGGCTATGGCTTACCTTAAGTTGTCTTTGCCTAATTATGATAACAAGGCTATGGCCTATGCTAATTGGTCTTTGCCTAATTATGATAACAAGGCTATGGCCTATGCTAAGTGGTCTTTGCCTAATTATGATCAAAAGGCTTTTGCCTACCTTAAGTGGTCTTTGCCAAATTATGATAACAAGGCTATGGCCTATGCTAATTGGTCTTTGCCTAATTATGATAACAAGGCTATGGCCTATGCTAAGTGGTCTTTGCCTAATTATGATCAAAAGGCTTTTGCCTACCTTAAGTGGTCTTTGCCAAATTATCATCACAAGGCTATTGCCTACCCTAAGTGGTCTTTGCCAAATTATGATCACAAGGCTATTGCCTACCCTGAGTGGTCTTTGCTTAATTATGATCACCAGGCTATGCCTTACCTTAACTGGTCTTTGCCCAATTATGATACAAGACTATAGCCTACATGAAGTGGTCCTAGCCTAATTATGATTAAAAGGCTATGCCCTACATTAAGTGGTCTTTGCCCAAATATAATCACAAGATTTTTTTCTACCTTAAGTGGTCTTTGCCTAATTAAGATCACAAGACTTTTGTCTACCTTAAGTGGTCTCTGCCCAATTTAATGACAATGATTTTGTCTATCTTAAGTGGTCTTTGCCTAATTAAGATCACAAGGCTTTTGTCTACCTTAAGTGGTCTCTGCCCAATTTAATGACAATGATTTTGTCTACCTTAAGTGGTCTTTGCTTAATTCAGATCACAAGACTTTTGTCTACCTTAAGTGGTCTTTGCCTAATTAAGATCACAAGGCTTTTGTCTACCTTAAGTGGTCTTTGCCTAATTAAGATCACAAGGCTTTTGTCTACCTTAAGTGGTCTTTGCCTAATTCAGATCACAAGACTTTTGTCTACCTTAAATGGTCTTTGCCTAATTAAGATCGCAAGGCTTTTGTCTACCTTAAGTGGTCTTTGCCTAATTAAGATCACAAGGCTTTTGTCTACCTTAAGTGGTCTTTGCCTAATTAAGATCACAAGGCTTTTGTCTACCTTAAGTGGTCTCTGCCCAATTTAATGACAAGGATTTTGTCTACATTAAGTGGTCTTTGCCTAATTAAGATCACAAGGATTTTGCCCACTGTAAGGTAAGTATTCTTTGCCCAATTATAATGACAAGGCTTTTGTCTACCTTAAGTGGTCTTTGCCTAATTAAGATCACAAGGATTTTGTCTACCTTAAGTGGTATTTGCCCAATTTTAATGACAAGAATGTTGTTGACCTTAAGTGGTTTTTGCCCAATTATGATACAAGACTATAGCCTACATGAAGTGGTCTTTGCCTAATTATGATCACAAGGCTATGCCCTACCTTAAGTGGTCTTTGCCTAACTATGATCTTAAGGCTTTTGTCAACCTTAAGTGGTCTTTGCCTAATTCAGATCACAAGACTTTTGTCTACCTTAAGTGGTCGTTGCCTAATTCAGATCACAAGACTTTTGTCTACCTTAAGTGGTCTTTGCCTAAATAAGATCACAAGGCTTTTGTCTACCTTAAGTGGTCTCTGCCCAATTTAATGACAAGGATTTGTCTACCTTAAGTGGTCTTTGCCTAATTAAGATCACAAGGATTTTGCCTACTGTAAGGTAAGTATTCTTTGCCCAATTATGATGACAAGGATTTTGTCTACCTTAAGTGGTATTTGCCCAATTTTAATGACAAGAATGTTGTCGACCTTAAGTGGTTTTTGCCCAATTATGATACAAGACTATAGCCTACATGAAGTGGTCCTTGCCTAATTATGATCACAAGGATATGCCCTACCTTAAGTGGTCTTTGCCTAACTATGATCACAAGGCTTTTGTCTATTTGTGAGAAACCTTGGTTTCATTTTCGGTTGTTCATCCGATAACGTATGTTTTGTATCCATTAATCTTAAATCACTGTCCGCATTCCATTCTCTTACAATACCACCCGTCAAAAGGTAATGCAGGTGTTGCTAGAACATTGGTAGCGGTGGTTCCCCCAATGTTTCCTCAGTGGCATTACCAAACTTACATAGCGATGTTTCTTATGATTTGTTGTGTCCAAAATACGACACGTCGTTAATATTTTTGGTTTTTCCAAAAAAGTTGGTGTAAGTCAATTAAGCTGGGTGGGGGGAGCTATTTTACGAGCCCCCCCCAGTGTCAAGACAAATTATGAACCGACATATCTGACAGATTATCGAGGAGACTCTCATCGTTTTCACTCATTTGATCATCTCCAGGCAGATCCGGGACCTGGTCGTGCCTACTAAGACCAGCAAAAGCCCTCATTATCCTTATTGACATACGAAGTGTCCATTCCACCAGCCTATTTTTGAACTCCTTCGTGTCCAGGGAGAGCATCCGGAGCACGTCTTCAGCCACTGATGGTAACGAGCCACATACTCCCAGAACCAGTCCATAAGCACCTTCACAAACTGTGTTTGTTTGCATTGCTACCAAGTCCCTAAGGCAATCGTATTTCTGTGCTTTGGTACGATTTGCTTTTATAGATCTGTCTCCCAGATCATTGCCTTCCCAAATGATCGTAGGGTCAATAATCCACGAGCGACCTCCCTTGGTGGTAACCAAATCGGGCTTGTACAATGTTCCGAGTATACGATAATGGGGTTCTTCCATCACACTGAACCCCCCTCTTTTGAGTTGTTCTACCAATAATTGAACAATCTTATCATGCCTCTTGACACGCATTGGCAATGTCCAAGGACATGCACACAATACGTGGCATATGGTCTCCCCAGGAGCTTTGCAATGACGACAGTTAATTTTAGCGGTGTGTCTACGAATGCCCCTATTCGCAGTCACATGTGTCGGGAAGGTATTAGTCCGGATCCTAAATGCATCTGAGTATTCTTTTTCTCGCAAAATATTAGGATTTTTTAACCACATATTTGTGGCTGTACCTTCCTTTGTTTGTCTGTCATCATGTAATTGCATACCCCGTTACCTTGAGTACGCTGGGCAGACCATTTGATTTGCTCATTGTCACACCACTTCGGATTTCCTAGGTTGAAGCTCTGATGAATTTTGTTTTGTTTAGCTTCAAGCCCAGCCACCATCGCTATATCTCTTATTTTACACTCCGAATCCAGTAACTTCTGCCAATTTTTGATCATGACCCTAGGGACGATCATTTCAAGCTTCGGCAGATTTAGTCCACCATCGCACGTCGCAGAATACATGAAGTGATTAGACGTGCACTCCAGGAGGTGGAGCCATCTTCTCACCCATGTTCTCGCGACGCTGTCTAGTTTTTGAAGGGTGGACATTACTGGACTTCCCAAGGTAAGCCCAAAAAGTAATTTCGGTAAGAGATTCTCAGATAAGATCCTCACCTTTTGTCTAGGCTTCAATGAAGCCCTGCCAACTCTGCGGCACCAGTTTTCCAGTTGCTTTACTGGTGAATTTTGTACCAACCCCGTCCACGGGTCGAACAGGCCGCCAAGATATCTTGTGCTTTCCACGGGCATAACCCAGGGAATGTTTGCCCTATTTATGGTAAATTGCTTGCCATAATTTATCAAGAATGTTTTATGTTTTGGGGTTATCATGAATGCAAAGGACTTCTTGGCGTTGACTGACAAGCCAGTATCCTGTCCGAATCCCGCAAATAGGTCTAGGTTCTTTTGCAACTCCGCAGCCTTTTCCGTTAGGAGCGAGGAGTAGTCGGCATAGGCCATTGAACCGATTGGTATATTACCTTGGTAGATATACCCATTTGATTGATCTTCAATCAGACAAAAGATGGGATCTAAGACAATGTTGAAAAGAAGAGGTGACAAGGGGTCACCTTGTTTCACACCCCATGTAATGGCAGGTCTTTGCCTAATTCAGATCACAAGACTTTTGTCTACCTTAAGTGGTCTTTGCCTAATTCAGATCACAAGACTTTTGTCTACCTTAAGTGGTCTTTGCCTAATTAAGATCACAAGGCTTTTGTCTACCTTAAGTGGTCTCTGCCTAATTAAGATCACAAGGCTTTTGTCTTCCTTAAGTGGTCTTTGTCTAATTAAGATCACAAGGCTTTTGTCTACCTTAAGTGGTCTCTGCCCAATTTAATGACAAGGATTTTGTCTACCTTAAGTGGTCTTTGCCTAATTAAGATCACAAGGATTTTGCCCACTGTAAGGTAAGTATTCTTTGCCCAATTATAATGACAATGATTTTGTCTACCTTAATTGGTATTTGTCTAATTATGATGACAAGGATTTTGTCTACCTTAAGTGGTCTTTGCCTAATTAAGATCACAAGGCTTTTGTCTACCTTAAGTGGTCTCTGCCCAATTTAATGACAAGGATTTTGTCTACCTTAAGTGGTCTTTGCCTAATTAAGATCACAAGGATTTTGCCCACTGTAAGGTAAGTATTCTTTGCCCAATTATAATGACAATGATTTTGTCTACCTTAATTGGTATTTGTCTAATTATGATGACAAGGATTTTGTCTACCTTAAGTGGTATTTGCTTAATTTTAATGACAAGAATGTTGTTGACCTTAAGTGGTTTTTGCCCAATTATGATACAAGACTATAGCCTACATGAAGTGGTCTTTGCCTAATTATGATCACAAGGCTATGCCCTACCTTAAGTGGTCTTTGCCTAATTCAGATCACAAGGCTTTTGTCTACCTTAAGTGGTCTTTGCCTAATTCAGATCACAAGACTTTTGTCTACCTTAAGTGGTCTTTGCCTAATTAAGATCACAAGGCTTTTGTCTACCTTAAGTGGTCTCTGCCTAATTAAGATCACAAGGATTTTGTCTACCTTAAGTGGTCTTTGCCTAATTAAGATCACAAGGTTTTGCCCACTGTAAGGGAATTATTCTTTGCCCAATTATAATGACAATGATTTTGTCTACCTTAATTGGTCTTTGTCTAATTATGATGACAAGGATTTTGTCTACCTTAAGTGGTATTTGCCCAATTTTAATGACAAGAATGTTGTTGACCTTAAGTGGTTTTTGCCCAATTATGATACAAGACTATAGCCTACATGAAGTGGTCCTTGCCTAATTATGATCACAAGGATATGCCCTACCTTAAGTGGTCTTTGCCTAACTATGATCACAAGGCTTTTGTCTATTTGTGGGAAACCTCGGTTTCATTTTCAGTTGTTCGTCCGATAACGTGTGTTTTGTATCCATTAATCTTAAATCACTGTCCACATTCCATTCTCTTACAATACCACCCGTCAAAAGGTAACGCAGGTGTTGCTAGAACATTGGTAGCGGTGGTTCCCCCAATGTTTCCTCAATGGCATTACCAAACTTACATAGCGATGTTTCTTATGATTTGTTGTGTCCAAAATATGACACGTTAAAATTTTTGGTTTTTCCAAAAAAGTTGGTGTAAGTCAAATCGGGAAATTAAGCTGGGTGGGGGGAGCTATTTTACGAGCTCCCCCCAGTGTCAAGACAAATTATGAACCGACATATCTGACGGATTATCGAGGAGACTCTCATCGTTTTCACTCATTTGATCATCTCCAGGCAGATCCGGGACCTGGTTGTGCCTACTAAGACCAGCAAAAGCCCTCATTATCCTTATTGACATACGAAGTGTCCATTCCACCAGCCTATTTTTGAACTCCTTCGTGTCCAGGGAGAGCATCCAGAGCACGTCTTCAGCCACTGATGGTAACGAGCCACATACTCCCAGAACCAGTCCGTAAGCACCTTCACAAACTGTGTTTGTTTGCGTTGCTACCAAGTCCCTAAGGCAATCGTATTTCTGTGCTTTGGTACGATTTGCTTTTATAGATCTGTCTCCCAGATCATTGCCTTCCCAAATGATCGTAGGGTCAATAATCCACGAGCGACCTCCCTTGGTGGTAACCAAATCGGGCTTGTACAATGTTCCGAGTACACGATAATGGGGTTCTTCCATCACACTGAACCCCCCTCTTTTGAGTTGTTCTACCAATAATTGAACAATCTTATCATGCCTCTTGACACGCATTGGCAATGTCCAAGGACATGCACACAATACGTGGCATATGGTCTCCCCAGGAGCTTTGCAATGACGACAGTTAATTTTAGCGGTGTGTCTACGAACGCCCCTATTCACAGTCACACGTGTCGGGAAGGTATTAGTCCGGATCCTAATTGCATCTGAGTATTCTTTTTCTCGAAATATATTAGGATTTTTTAACCACATATTTATGGACTGTACCTTCCTTTGTCTGTCGTCATGTAATTGCATACCCCGTTACCTTGGGTACGCTGGGCAGACCATTTGATTTGCTCATTGTCACGCCACTTTGGATTTCCTAGGTTGAAGCTCTGACGAACTTTGTTTTGTTTAGCTTCAAGCCCAGCCACCATCGCTATATCTCTTATTTACACTCGGAATCCAGTAACTTCTGCCAATTTTTGATCACGACCCTAGGGACGATCATTTCAAGCTTTGGCAGATTAAGTCCACCATCGCACGTCGCAGAATACATGAAGTGATTAGACGTGCACTCTGGGAGGTGGAGCCATCTTTTCACCCATGTTCTCGCGACGCTCTCTAGTTTTTGAAGGGTGGACTTTACTGGACTTCCCAAGGTAAGCCCAAAAAGTAATTTCGGTAAGAGATTCTCAGATAAGATCCTCACCTTTTGTCTAGGCTTCAATGAAGCCCTGCCAACTCTGTGGCACCAGTCTTCCAGTTGCTCTACTGGTGAATTTCGTACCAACCCCGTCCACGGGTCGAACAGGCCGCCAAGATATCTTGTGCTTTCCACGGGCATAACCCAGGGAATGTTTGCCCCATTTATGGTAAATTGCTTGCCATAATTTATCAAGAATGTTTTATGTTTTGGGGTTATCATGAATGCACAGGACTTCTTGGCATTGACTGACAAGCCAGTATCCCATCCGAATCCCGCAAACAGGTCTAGGTTCTTTTGCAACTCCGCAGCCTTTTCCGTTAGGAGCGAGGAGTCGTCGGCATAGGCCATTGAACCGATTGGTATATTACCTTGGTAGATATACCCATTTGATTGATCTTCAATCAGACAAAAGATGGGATCTAAGGCAATGTTGAAAAGAAGAGGTGACAAGGGGTCACCTTGTTTCACACCCCGTGTAATGGCAGGTCTTTGCCTAATTCAGATCACAAGATTTTTGTCTACCTTAAGTGGTCTTTGCCTAATTCAGATCACAAGACTTTTGTCTACCTTAAGTGGTCTTTGCCTAATTAAGATCACAAGGCTTTTGTCTACCTTAAGTGGTCTCTGCCTAATTAAGATCACAAGGCTTTTGTCTTCCTTAAGTGGTCTTTGTCTAATTAAGATCACAAGGCTTTTGTCTACCTTAAGTGGTCTCTGCCCAATTTAATGACAAGGATTTTGTCTACCTTAAGTGGTCTTTGCCTAATTAAGATCACAAGGATTTTGCCCACTGTAAGGTAAGTATTCTTTGCCCAATTATAATGACAATGATTTTGTCTACCTTAATTGGTATTTGTCTAATTATGATGACAAGGATTTTGTCTACCTTAAGTGGTATTTGCCCAATTTTAATGACAAGAAAGTTGTCGACCTTAAGTAGTTTTTGCCCAATTATGATAAGGATTTTTATAAAAAGTACAGTCCAAAAAAGGAAAGTGTAAATGTTTTAAATATTGCATAATGAGTGCATGAAAATCTAATCAGTATTCTAGCATGTGTAAATACAAACATAAAAATCAAATTTCATTTGTCTTACAAGTTTTTTTTTGCTTAATTGTGCAAACAATTTTTGTAAAGGAAAACTTAAGACTGTAAACATTGAAAAATTGCTGCAAATCCAATCAGGTTAACTACTCATGACTATAATCAAATTTCTAAATTTCTGAATCCAGTAGTTTTCAGAGATATCACTAAAATGTGTTTATTTTATCACAAAATAGCATGATATACAGCACACTATTGCAGCTGGGGGTGGCAGACATAAATTGTTGCTTTACAACATACTTACACTATTCGAAGATTAGGACCAGATACCCATCCTGATGGAATCCAGTACATCTGATTCCCTGCCATAGCTCTAAGACAAGAAGAACAAAAATACCAGTAACACTTGACAAACTTGAAAACTAAAAGTGTGTCCTGAAAACACTGATTCTCCTACCATTTAAAAACTATTGGTTTAAGATGTAAGGACAATTCACACTTGGACTAAAGAGAACATTTCCTTGTACCATATGAATAAAAGATATATTTCATTGATTGTATGAAAATTCCACCAGAGGTTTTTTCACCCATAAGATGAAAGAAGTTTCTTATTCAAATGGATCAAGAAATTATGCTTTTGTTATGCTCAAACATATTGGCTAGCTAAAGAGTATAGAAGATTGATGTAGCAGATTTCTTTCAGAAATGTCAGTGGTTGACTGTTTATGTTTTGCTGTGTTTTGTGCATATTTGCATAGACAATATGAATAACATAAGAAACTCTTTCCTTGTTCAAAGTAAATGTAAGAAAAATAAAAATAATAAGAAAAATGGAGGAAAAATGTACATTGTGGGATTCAAAACCAGTATTTCTGTGTGACAGGTTGCCGTGTTTACCACTAGACCTTAACAACATGGTTAATTAATTTTTTTGTCATAAATTTATTGATTTCTCTTGATAGGATTGAAAAAATTAAAATGATAAATTCAAAATTATTCTCATGGAAAATATACTAATTCATGAGTTAGCATAAAAAAATAATAAAGAATACATATACTTGATATTAATATTTGTGCAGAATCTCATTTTATTCAGATGAAATGAAATTAATCTTGAAGGGCCAAACTTCACACAAATTCTTATAGAAAATACTGAAATATCCAAAATGATCTAAGGTGTTTTTGTTATTTAGCCTAATATCAGTTTTAGTGTCAATCCATGAAACAAACTTCATGCAACAAATACATCATTTGGATTACCTCCACTGTTTTCCCTTAAAACTAAATTGTACATTAGTACCTCAGCAGTATGTTCACTTGACATGAGAACTAATATAAGCAGAAGATGCAATATTGATATCCAAGGTTACTTCAATAAGGATCAGAGAATTTGCTGGATGATGCCAACATAAGCATTGCAGCTGTCTCCAACCACAACAGTCTTTGGAGATCTGCATTTTTAGCACAAAATGATTAAATAAATATAAAATAAAGAAGTAATTAAGGGACTCTAGAATTTGCTCAACAGTCTAAAGCATGAATGTAGAGGAAGAGAAAGGAAAAAATAAAATAACTTAGCATTATACAATTTTACAATATGATTTAATACTAAATACTTTCTTGTGTAAAATTTTCAATGATTCAAATCTGTGCTGTTTGGTAATTTATTCAAACCGCCAAACTCTTTCAATAGCAAACTTCTAAATTAAACAGTGGTCATATCTGAGTCAAATCTTTTCTTATAGACAAAGTTAAGAACATTAATATGCCAGTGTTTGTTTAAGAGTCATCTATGTAGGCATTAATTGGGCATTATTGACTATGAAGATTATTGGCCAAAGGGTCTCAATGACCAATAACTGGGATTATTGACCAAAGGGTCTCAATGACCTGGATCATTGTCAAGGTATGAGCTGGAAATAAACTTACTGTGCAAAAGCCATTATCTTCTTATTAAACTTACAATGACTGTGATCTTTGACTTTAAGACCCCAAAATCTTCCTTTTTCTAAGAGTAACCAATCCAACAATTGGTCAATCAGCTTACACTCGAATTAACTCCTGTGCAAAACCATATTTCTTCAAGTCACAATGACCTGACTGCCTTTAAACATTTGAGTCCCAAATCAATGGCCTCTTCTGTACTTTAAGTGTAAGCCCTATACAAACTTTAGTCGCGGAAGTTATCTTTAACTAAAGTTAATATACAAGTATCATTTTATTTCTTCCAGTCAGTGACTTTGACCTTTTGCCATCCACAAAAGTTGGCCCTAGTTTGTGATATGGAACTATTTTTTTCTGTGATAAGTTTCTGTCTTACCTTATCTGGAAGCTATTTACAAAGTTTTTTAATGACAGAAGTTAAAAACTTGAGATACTCAGTATGAAAATGCAACAGGAAAGAGATGGACAGGGATGTTCATTGTGAAAATGAAACAGGGAAGAAATGGATAGAGAGATATTCAGATTGAGAGACAACTTCATAACATAACAGGTTCACACTTTCTGGCAGGCATAAAAAATTGAGCTTGAAATAATTGTTTTTAAAAATCTGAAGCTGCATATCAAACTGTGAATCAATCCATAAAGTGCTTTAAAAACAAAAAAAAATATTTGTGACAAATGAATCAAACTGATAGAAAAACATGGTATTTTTTTTCCTTCAATAGAACAAACCAATGGGAAAGATGCATAATAACTACTGCATGTATATATCATTATTAATTCTTTAATGTTCAAATGTTACATGTATGATGCATGCTTTTCCTCAAGTCAGGCATATTTTCAACTTAAATTATAAGAACAAAATCAATACTAAAAAACAAAGATTTTGAAAAACTGCTGTTCTGCACATACCAAGTAAAATGACTGTCACCCACTGCACTTGAGAAAATGACCATAAAAAAGTTCATACTGAAGTTGGATGGACTGATGTATGAATGGACATATTGACATTCAGACACACACTGATGTCAATGTATTCATGTAATGAACAAAATTTTGACAATTATCACTTACAAATGTGTGATTGTGCTTGGCAGTTTCCATCCATCGTAGTTTGATGATGTCATTATAATCTGATTGTAGGCTAGGTTTCTGTCAAAAGAGATTTCAATACAAATTTAAGTATGAAACATAATTTCCCTTAAAAAAAATTACTGTCTTATCAATAACAAGAGGCTCAAAATGGGTCTGATCTCACCCATCTGTCCAACATCTAATAGCCAAATGCATAGGCAGCTGGCCAAGAAAAGTTTTTAGCAGGATATTTTCTGTCAAATGTTTTCATTTCGTACATGCTGATGACAAAAATATTTCAAGGTCTATACATTTTTTAAAACCTTCATCCATATTTGACAACACATCAGCATTATTTGTCCAGTTCTAAAAGACCCCTATGCAAGGATGCTTTTGTGTCAAATTTGGTTGAATTTTGCCCAGCCCTTTCTAAAAGACCCCTATGCAAGGATGCTTTTGTGTCAAATTTGGTTGAATTTTTTCATGTCAAGCTGAGAAAAAGTTTTCCCACTTTTCATAAAGGCAGCCATTTAATGGATTTGGAAAATAATTTTTTTAAAGGTTTTCCAGTATTAAGTATCAGCGCCTTTATTTGATAGCAGATTTGCATCATTTGCACAAACTTTAAAGGGCTTCATACCTGAATGTTTTCTTTTCAGCATGGTCAAATCCTATTAAGTGTCTTTTAGGATGAAGTTGTTTAAAGGTCTTTTTATTTATCATTATAAGCAGTCAAATCTTTTTGCAGAACAGAATCATTCAGGTAAATATACCAAGTCTTCAAATGAGGATTCTTACTGTCAAGTTTTGTCAAATTTTAATTATATTTTTTGTAAAAGTAATATTAAGATTTTTCAAAATTTTTATCTTAGTATAGTCAAACCCACTTATCTCAACCTTTGTTATCTCAAAAAGCCATGTATGTCAAGCACTTTGGTCTAGTCCTGAAAAAGTCCTTCTTTGCTTTGCTAATTTTTTCCTGGTTATGTTGGACATAAGTTTTGGTCTGAAGTAACATGTGGACCTGCTTAATTTGATGAAATGCAATTTTTAATGTCCATCTCAGAGAAATTTTAAAAGAAATGATCTGGCGTTTTGGCTATTATCGGTACCTTGTACTGGCTAGGATGGAAAAAGTCATTATGAGACCAAATTTTACAGTTATAAATGCTAATCAACCAATTTCATCAGTTTATCACTTACACAGAGTGGAAAAAAATTATCATGTAAACAATACCTTCAAGTATGGAAATTGAATGCATGTATATCTGACCTTTACATAAGCTGTGTTCAAAATGGACATTATCACTTGTCCAAACCACAACAATATAGTTTGTCCCACTCAGCATCGCAAATTTGACCTTATCTATAACTTGGCAAATTATCAGGTTAACATCATTAAATGTAGCTAAAAATACCTAATTTGTTGTACACAATATATTTAAAACAAATTCAGCAATAATTAAAGTTTTCATGCTTGGTGCAGGCATAAAAGCCTTCAACTTTAGCATGGCTGGATCATGTGACTTACAATAATCTATAAATAAAAACCCGCTAAACTCTATACTATGCTGCCCCCCTTAACCCCCACTCACTGGTTATTAATTTGTTTTGAAAAAGAGTAAATAAAAGCACCAATGGTATTGTAAAAAAAGTCTAAAGCACCCAGTATTTTTTTAATGAAAATGGCGATTGCTGTACCATGATTACATATTCTTCAACACAAATGAAATGAAGCAGAAGGCGACTGATAGGATTAAAATTTGAAACAGAAAGAAGAGTGCTTTTATTTGTGTTTTTTTTTATCTTGAATTTCAGTCTTGATGCTGAGACAGTTAACTCTAAAGACTTGAAACACATTTTACAGTTTGTCGGTACATAAATACTGACAGCACTGTCTTTTTATGGTACAGAAGCAAAATTTATCGGTAAAAACCGGCATATGCTGGTGTAAAAGAATCTTTGACGATCAAAACAAAAATGATTGATTTTTCACAAACAATATTAGTCAGTTACATTTTGCTTCTAGTCACAAGTCAACTCTACCAAAAAGAAAACACTTTGAATAAAAAATTAAGTATAGTCCTACATGTACATGTACTTCAATTGGCCTAGATTTCAGATAGTGTGAGAAAATCATTGTCTTGCTGAAGCTACCAAAGGGATGAGGCTATTCACAGAGAAAAAAAACAACTTTAAACCACTGACATTGTTGCAGTAACTTATTACTATAAAAATATGTGACCTGTTACTTAATCTCATTTAAAACACCTCCAATCTTCTTTTTCCTCCAACAAGACATGACTGAATTATTATTTTTTTTGAGCATTAGAAATGCCATTTGTTTTTAGAAATAAAACTCCTTATTTTTGGTACTTCAGATGCATAATCATTGTTCTGTAGTAGATTTATCAACTAAATCTTGATATCATGGGACCAGGTTATGTCAACGATTTTTGTACACCCCCGACATAATCAAGTTAACTAAGTTTGACTGTAATAACAGCATACTTGATAGCAAATCAGCATCATTTGTAAAAATGTGAGAGGTCTTCATGCATCATGAATGCTTTCTATTAAATATGATCAAATTGTGGTTCAGCAGTTTCTGAAAACATGTCATTCAGAGATTTTTCTACTTTTATTATCCATGGCCATATTTGATTCTAGATAATTTTATTTGTACAATTTAAATGGTCTTTAGTTCATTGTGCTTTCCTTCAAGGCTGGTCATATTTTATTTGGGGTTTTTGGAGATGTCATGTCTTTTCAAGGTTTTTTTTTACTTCTAGTCAAAGCAGCCATATATGATGGTGGATTAGCATTTATTTTTGTATTAATCTGAAAGGTCATCATATCAGAATACTTTTAAATTTGATCAAATTCTGTTCAGCTGCTTTATATCTGGGGGTTGGGGGCTTTTGAAAACATTTTAACACATTTTGGCTATCTATATCTTCTGATCATGATGAAGAAATGAGAGCTAATTGTTTTTCCTGAGGTCATACCCAGGCAGCCTAACCATGCATGTCAAGGCAAGTATCAAGCCCAAGACCATTGCAATACAAGTCCAACACTCTACCAAGTTAGGCTACTGAGGTTCCACAGCAGTTTTCAGAAGAAAACATTTTAAAGTTTTTTTTCTATTTTTTTATTATGATGGCTATTTTTGCAGTTTAAGCTATTGCTATGACATTTCATATGCAAATTGAAATTACGGAAATTTCCTAATGAGTCCATTCATGTGCAATATAGCAGCAGATCATCTACGTAAGAACAACTATTGTCACTTACAAGAATCTAATAGATGTTCTTGAGACATCAGGTACAGCTGTGATCCCAGTATCATGGATGACCCTGAAAAAAATTCAAAGTTTAACAAAGAGTGGACATATTCTAATGTAGTTTTTCTTTTTTTTTATCAAGAATTGAATGAAATGACTTTCAACTTATTTAAATCTGGATGTATTTTTCCATGAAGATAATCTAATTTTTTCTACAAATTCTGAAATAGTACAAAATTATTTGTTCTTCTCCTGAAGTATGTGTATATTTAAACTTATGGGTCCTGAATATTGGACGAATATTCAAGTAACTGCCTGTTGTTTAATTGACTCTTATTTAAACTGCTTATGATTGACAGGGCCATTGACCAGTGCCACTGACCAGTGCCATTGACCAATGAGCATGGAACATGCCAAACTGTGTAGTGTAAAGAATGTCATAAAACCCTGACAATGATTTTGATACTTTCTGCTACACATACACTGCACATGATTGGACAGTGTAAAATGGATAGTGTCTCCTAAATTTACACTGCACACATGTTGGGACAGCATGTACATTGCACACATGATAGGACAGTGTCAGATGAACTCCTGCTACATGTACACTGAACAATTGTTTTGAAGAATTGGTCTAATGTACTTCAAATAGTGAATTTCATTTGTTTCACTAGAAGTTTTCTAATTCAACACAGGGTTGAGGTCAGAGAAAACCATGTGACAACATCCACACCACCTGCTACCTGAATTTGCCAATGAAGTAAAAAAAAAACCATAAGGAACATAATATTAAGAAAATGGCTGTGAAATATTTCTTATACTGAATAAATTGCATTTCTGATTGATGAGCTTCGATTATGGAATGTTTTTGAAGTAATTCATTGGATATGATCCAAATCACACACATAAAGTCTCCTGTATTTGTTTTATGTGCAACAATTTTTGGAAGAAAACTATATTTCTGTATAAATTACTAATATATTGGATAACTTTGTGAAAGGATGTTTAATTCTGATAAATACTGTTTCAAACAATTATAACTTTGAACTGCAGGTGTCTTTAAGGAAGGAAAGCATTTTTCCAGGCATAAAGTTAAAGTATTTCCAGACATTACTTAGTTATTTTGCCTCAGATTCCACTGATTTAGTCTCATTTCCAGTTTACATCTCAGATCATTTAGTCTTTATCAATTCTTATGCCTAGAATCTATCTCAAAAATGATTCCGTGCATTATTGTCTCAATTAGAAGCCAAACAATTAACATAAAATTCAAGGTATATGCTTTGACTGTCACTGTGGGACTTAGAGTAAAAAACTTTCATGTGTATTGTTTACATTCAGCTACAGGTTTCTGCATCTCAGATGTGATATTAATTTGCTAATTAGTATATTTGGGAAAGTTTGCTTTGCAAATATATTGACTCCCAACATTTCTTTTCAAGCAAAAATGTTATGTTTTAAAGTGGATAGATACTTACAGGGTGTGAAGAATGGTGAGATTCTCAAATGTTCTGTCCACTATCAGCTTGAAGCTTGGACAACTGAGGATTGTACTAAAATTAAAACAAAAGTATGCTTTAATCTTGGCAATAAAAACTGAATAACAAAAAAAATATTTTTTAAAAATGGATACATCTTTTCCTTTTTCCTACCATGCCTTTTACTTAATACAAAGTACTGTAACCCAGCTAGAATGGAAAATTAAAATGATCATCAAGCCCATGGAGCTACAAGTGGGTTTGACTTATTTTATAATAGCTGTAAAAATCAAAACTCAAAGAATTTCAAAATTCAGAACAGATTTATCTGTTCACTATCATTTTGCCACAAAAAATTTCTGAATGACAAGAAATATACTCCTTGAAATTTACAAGTTCAGTTTTAAAAATTCAAACAAACATAATTTAAAAATTATAAGGATTATTTTTCCCCCAAATTCTGTTAGATCACATTCTATGTATTTCATGCGGTGGTTGAAGTTACAGCCTGTTTGTCAACATTTAGTAATGAGGCAAACTGCATACTTGGAAATAATTTGTTGCATTCTATTCTCTGTGCTATGGAAAGAGAATTTTTATATTCAAATTCTTTTGTTCCAAAATTTATATTACTAAATTGTACTGCCACAGCAGATTAGCAATTCCAAGAACTGCCTTTTAACTTTTATATCTGATGAATATTTTTGAATCAAACATCAACTTTCATTTTATATGATAGTTTGGTAGCTGTGCATTGGATAATAAGAACTTAACTTTACTATTATTATTATTATTAATTATTATTATTATTATTATTATTATTATTATTATTATTATTATTATTATTATTATTTAAAGAGGGTAACTCACTTAACTAAGAACTAATCTACCTTGAGGCCCTCATTCAAAGGAATTTATTTATTTTTGCTGCATCTCTGAAGCCACTGTATATACTGGGTTTGGAAAAAGGAAATAGAGTACGCATTTCTAATCTCAACTGGAATACTATTCTAGAGCAAAGTTCCAGAGTATAGGAAACTTTTTTTTAAATAATTCCCTATTTGGTTTGGGAATTTTGTAATGTTTGGTAGACAAATGTTACATAAATGTGACTTGCTAAGTGCAGGGAATTGTAGGAAAGATAATGATTTATTACCAAAGCCAAACTATAGCATGCCAATATGGATAGGTAGCTAACTAATACTATTAATGGAAAGGTGAGAGGTATTATATAAATAAAAGCACAAAGAGACTTGTTTGTACATTCAGGTTTGTGATATCTTAGTATTGTCACTTACATGTAAAAATTAAAACGGTCCTGGTATCAATATTTCCCAGTAAATTATTTAATTAATTTTTCAGCAAAACTTTACAATTTTCATATTGGGGGTATTGTTAGAAAATAATGTTCTGAAAAAGCGTTTAAATAATAAACTGAGCTGTATATACATGAACTTTGAAAATAGGTCCATTAAAGAAATGTGTCCCACACACACATAATGAGCAAGTGGAACTGTATCTACTTTGATGATGTGTCCATTAAAGAAATGTGTCCCACACACACATAATGAGCAAGTGGAACTGTATCTACTTTGATGATGTGTCCATTAAAGAAATGTGTCCCACACACACATAATGAGCAAGTGGAACTGTTCCTACTTTGGTGATTTGTCCATTAAAGAAATGTGTCCCACACACACACAATGAGCAAGTGGAACTGTATATACTTTGGTGATGTGTCCATTAAAGAAATGTGCTAAACAGATTGACACACCTGCATCTTTTATAGTGTTGATAATAAAAGTGCCAATGACACAAAATAGTGAAATCCAAAAACTTTAAAGATTTAAGAGAAAAGGATAAATAAATTGATAAAATTTTTGTCTCTGGCTAAAATGCATTTTGTGCAAATTTATTAAAATGTCACAATAAACAGGGGCCAATAAAAACACATATTACACGTATCTAAATTCTCATCATAAGAAAGATTATTTAATACATCTATCTAATATGCAAATTGTTTGGTTTTTGGAGCTTGAGAATAGAATAAAGACTATTTTTGTGCAAAAATGGTCATCAAAAAAATGAATGAAAAGTTTATAATGTGAATTTACTATTTCATATAAGGTAATAACTTGTATGGGTTTCAGGACTGCTTTATTTGTGGACATTTCCCCACACACTAACTATGAAAAGCTGGTGACCTTCAAGGTCACTCACCCAATCCACAAATAAAACAGCTAACAAAAACGTAAATTATACAAACCACGAAAGTTAATACCAATACTCAGTTTTCAAAAAAATGATATTCAATAAATGAAAAATATAATCTTACATGCTGGAAGTTCCCACAGCAAATGTCGCAGATGAGATGTTATTAAAGGTTTGCAGAACAATTGTCCTGTAAAATAAAACACTATAAATAGTGAGAGATAAAAAAATGTAGGCTTCTTCAATAGTTGTACAAGTGGATTTAAATGTATTGGCTGATGTGATGGATAATGACATGGATTTGTTTCTATTTGCTGGTGTAACTTGTTATGCAATGATTTGTATGTATTGGTTGGTGTGACTGGTTATGAAATGAATTTGCATGTATTGGCTGGTGTGACTGGTTATGAAATGATTTGTATGTATTGGCTGATGTGACTGGTTATGAAGTGGATTTATATGTATTGGCTGATGCGACTGGTTACAAAACTGGATATGTATGTATTGGCTAATATTACAAGTTACAAAATGGATTGCATGTACTGGTTAATGCAGCTGGTTACAAAAGCAATATATCATCAATACTGAGCAATTAATATAATAATTGATTTTTTAAATTTACTGATGTTCATTAAAACATACATTTACAAAGAATCTCATTTAACAACAACAATTAAATTGGCTTTAGAAATAACAGTTTAGTCTGTTGTGGACTAGATGAATGAAAAGGAAAGTAGGAGCCACTATTTTGATGTTCACATCATACTCATACATTCCCAATAGCTTGACTATAACACTGCTAAAAAAATCACCACTGAAACACTTACAGTATTTGAAAAAGAAAAAAATTCTCCGATCATAACAGAAATCTTGAAAAACATTGCAAAGCTTATTTCTGCATCATACAACATTACCAGTCTTAAAATAAGAGTAACAGTGAACAATTTGCTCAGGTCATATACCCCTGCTGCTTCTGCATCACACCCCTCCCCATGATGGAAATGAGTTAAAGAAAGGGAAATAACTCCTAAAATATTGTAAGTCGACATGCATATATTTTGCTGATTACGAAAATATGTACTAAGTTTCACTGCAATCCACTAAAAACTGCAAGAGTACTTGCATTCACAAAATTCAGTTCTATATTCCATCCAGCCATAAACCACAAAGGGCAATAACTCTTACAAAATTGTCCTATATCCTACGCAGTTATAAATCACAAAGGTAAATAACTCAAAAAAATCATGGGAGCACTAATATGTCCATGTTTAGATTTTGACTATAATGTACTGTAACAAGTTTCAGAGGGATTCATATAAAACTGCAAGACAATTTCACAACATTCTATCTTATGCTGCAATCAACTGTGCAACTAATGGGCAATAACTAAAAAATACATGTAAATTGCAAAAGGACAGCGATATCTCATTATGCACACCTTCTGATAATTTTGTAAACATGTACAAAGTTCCATGACCATCTATTGAAAAAAATTATGTCAATTATGTATTCACAAGATTTTGTCCAAATATGCTTCCAGTTGCAAGACAAAAATGGTGATGAATCTAAAAGGATTAAACTAGGACCATAATTTGTTGCTGTTGTTGTGGGTTAAAGTCCATTTTTCAGCACATGATCAGCTAAACATTGCAGCCATTATAACTGGTGAAGAAAATCCTGGCAAGAAGCACCAACCCATGGGAAACTACTGGCAAGCTTACATACCAACATTAGCTGAGTCCATGACTCAAACCCACATGGACAGAGGTGAGATAGCAGTGCTCGATCAAGTGCTTTAGACCACTCTGCCACCTGGAGCCCTCGACTGTAATTTGTTGATCTGTATACTTCAAATGGTGACCATAGCATGAATTAAAATTCAGGACAAACTGAAACTAACTGCATTTACAATATCCTGTCAATACACTACCTGAGGTTCAAAATCAAAAAAGGTAACAACTACAACAGATTCCAGACCAAAAGGGGATATAACAACAAAAAAAACAATCACAAATTGTCAGTTCATGCATATAAAATTGTTAATAATATTCATCTTCAGACACTGATCATAATATCCATGAACTTTCATGGCAATCCATCGACAAGAGGTCCATGCAGACCTGAGATAATTCACGTGGCTAACATCTGTCTAATAGACAATTGCAAAAGCAGCTGTCCTAAATCAAAAGTTTTTAAAATTTCTCCAACACTTTTAATTGTTCATGTTATACAAACTGCTGTTTTAAAGTATCTCTAAGTTTTGTATATTTATCAAAATTTGCTTGCAGTTTTGTATCATTCATCCAATATTGAAAAGCCTCTGTGCCAAAAGATATAGTGCCAAAGTTGCTCAAAATCCATTCAGTGATTTTTGTTTTTCAAACAAATAATGCTGGATAAATGTTTTCCCACTTTTAGTAATGGCAGATTTTATTGATGGTGAGAACAAATCATTTAGAGGGAAAGGAGTTTGTCTTTTTTAATTGTTTTACTAATTGCAACTATATTTAATGGCAGAATGGCATTATTTGTATAAAACTGAGAGGTCATTATGCCAGCATCTTCTGTTCTATGTTTGATTGAAAAAGATGATAATAGCAACTGTTGACAGAAGATGGATTCACATTTCTGTTTGTAATAACGGTTGCCACAGTTAATGACAGATCTGCTGAATCATCATGTCAGTGTTCCTTCTGTCAAATGTGATCAATTGCTGTTCATAGTTCTGGAGAAAAAGGTTATTCTATTTAAAGCAATGGTTGTCATATTTTTTGTAATTAATTTTTACATAATTAAAAGGCCTTAATATGCCAAGATGCTCTGTATCACATTTGGTTGAAACTGATCTGGTAGCTACAACTGAAGAAGGTGAAAATTGGTTTTGGATACAGGTCAGACTCTAGACAGTGCATCACAGAAAAAGGACAATAATATAACCTAACATGGCATTATGGTCAGGCAAGCTAAATAATGTGTAGCTAGTTGTGTTAAAAAGATTGTGTCATACTAAAATACAGAAAGGGCAATATCTCTAACAAAACTTGTGGGAGAATGTGCCATATTCACATACACATCTTCTGAAGGATGAGCATAACGTTGAACTATTTGAACTAACAAGATCTTGCCATACAGTCTCCAGTAAAGGTAAAAGAAAAACAATGACCCTATAACAATGAAAATCATTCGTAGATATGTTTGCATCTTCAAATGAAGTCCATAATACATATTGAACAAGTTTCGCATCATTCCATCATGAGTTGTGTAATTATTTGCACTAACAAAATTGCTTGCCAAAGGAAGAGGCCGATGAACCAACACAAGAATTCCAATATAGCTAAGGTTCTATAGTGAGGGGTGAAACAAAGAAAAGAACAAGAATTAATGTCAGAGAAATATACACAAATATTAACTGCTTATGCCACTGCTACTGGAACTATGTCCCATGTTCCCACTTGACAAATATGTCCTAGTCCCTGCACAAATTCTACAAAATGACTACATTTGTGTAGAAAAGTAAACATAATGTAAACATAACAATGTTACACAGCATTCTTACACAGTTCCTGCACAGTTGGTGACAGTTTGCTTTACTAAGTCACAGGTACATCCTGAACACTGGGGGATGGAGAAAAGTGTGACTGATGGGAGGTAGTTGTTCTTCAGGTTTACATCATTGGACCACAGACCATTCTCACGATCATCTGCAATAAGTCAAAACTTAATGCTTTCTAACCCATGTGACAGGTAAATCATGCAAATCTGCAATACTTACCACTTGTGCCTGCTTCTTTAAGTGTGATTGCTGTTTTTTGGATTCCACACAATAGTTTCATATAATTATAAAGTTCAAAATGGCTTATATGGTTACATTTCAATAATGTAATAAAATACTGTGATAATAACTATATTTATTTTTATATTTCTATCAAAAGAACAAATGAGTTAGAAAGACAAGGTATTAATTTGGGTTGGTACTTATATTCAAGTTGAAGAAATCCCATTCTAGCGATTAATTTATTTCTTTTTTGCTAGGTAGAATCTCACAGGCAACAAATATTGTATCGACCCCTAAACCAAGATATGTAATGCTAATTAAATCCTAACACAAATTCATAATTCCTTTATGTTTGTGATAATACCATTCTTACTTTAGAATCCCATGCATGTAAAAATATTATCCATCCCAAAAAATAACATTGACTAAAAGTTACCTCTTTCTTGTCTTAAAATGACACATTTACCAATTTTTGACAAATTACAATGAGTAACATCAACTTCAAACCATACAAGACCCATGGGTCTTTTCGACAACAAATTACAATGAGTAACATCAACAACAAACCATACAAGACCCATGGGTCTTTTTGACAACAAAAAACAATGAGTAACATCAACAGCAAACCATACAAGACCCATGGGTCTTTCTGACAACAAATAACAATGAGTAACATCAACAAAAATCCATACAACACACATGGATCTTTTTGGCAACAAATTACAATGAGTACCATCAAAAGAAAACCATA
Organism: Potamilus streckersoni; assembly: GCA_016746295.1. Classification (NCBI taxonomy): domain Eukaryota; kingdom Metazoa; phylum Mollusca; class Bivalvia; order Unionida; family Unionidae; genus Potamilus; species Potamilus streckersoni. The sequence goes on along the minus strand of JAEAOA010001797.1, from coordinate 1,395,686 downwards.
CACAACCCATGGGTCTTGTGGATCATGATCTCTGGTCAAGGTATACAGTTCTGAACTAAACTTATTGTGCAGAAACCATTCTTGTCTTATTTGACTTGACATGACCATGAACTGGGAGCTTTTAATCTCAGAATCTTAGCACCTTAAGTGTAAACCATCCACAAAATCAGAAACTTTCCTGGGAATAAAAGTAATGCTGCTAAACAAATTTTTCATTGAGTCACAATGACTATGACCTTTGACCCCAATTCACTAGGTTCTTCCATAATATAAATGGAAGACATGCACAAACTTTGGTCAAGATACATGGTATAAACCTAATATTTTTATGCACAAACTATTTTCTTCTTTCAGTGACAGTGACATTGACCTTTGACACCAAAATCAGCAAGCCTCTTTCTTTTCCAAAGTGTACAAGCTGAACTTTTTGTGAAGAAATCAACCCTACCAAGTGTGCTCTATTCCTTGTCATCAGAGCGGTACCTCTCTACCTAAGAAAGAGTCACTAAGTATGTTTATGAGTAATTTGCATAAGCTATATATTTATGACCCGTGGTTCCAAGACAGATTTGTCAACCCTTTGTCACCAAAGGTATTCTGTCTTACCTGTTCACATCAGTATAGGCATGTCAATTCATTTCCTGGGATCTACAGTTGACTCTGGGTCTTTTTTAAGTATTAATAATTATAAGTAAGTTAATCTAATATTGCCGATTTGAAATTTTCCTGAGTTTGAGAAGATTGCTCCTTAAAATATATACATATTAATACATTCTATTACAATATTTTTCTTTGTAAACATGTTATTTAATTATTCATAGTAAAAATGCTATTTAGCTATTCATGGTAAACAGGTTATTTGGCTATTCATGGTAAACATGTTATGGCTATTCATGGTAAACAGGTTATTTGGCTATTCATGGTAAACATGTTATGGCTATTCATGGTAAAGAGGTTATGGTTATTCATGGTGAACATGTTATGGCTATTCAAGGTAAACATGTTATGGCTATTCATGGTAAAGAGGTTATGGCTATTCATGGTAAAGAGGTTATGGCTATTCATGGTAAACATGATATTTGGCTATTCATTGTAAAAATGTTTTTTGGCTATTCATGGTAAAGATGTTGCCATTAATGGTAAATTTGTTTTTTAGCTAACAAGTTATTTGGCTATTTATGGTAAACATATTATTAGGCTATTCATGGTAAATATGTTGTGGCTGTAACTGCTCCGGTGGCCTAGTGGTTAGGGAGTCTGCCTCAGGTGCAAGAGGTCATGGGTTTTATCCCCAGTCGAGTCATACCAAAGACTTACAAAAATGGTACTAACAGCTTCCTCGCTTGGCACTCAGCATTAAGAGGTTAGTGTTAGGACTGGTCAGCCTGGTGTCAGGATAATGTGACTGGTTGGGACATCATGCTACATGTCTGCGGCATGATGCCCCAGTGCTAGACATCACTATAAACTGCCACACTGCAGACATCGTAGCTATATGGCTGAAAAATTGTTAAAGCTACATAAAAAATCATAATCACATCACATCACATGTTGTGGCTGTGCACAGTAAATATTTATGAGAATAGTTTTCATCACTAATACAGTATTAATTTAGCTTTGTCAATGTACAGTATGCATCAAAAAAATTAAATCTAACTAATGTAAGCCATTTTCTGTATCAACATAAAGTAGACATTTAATTTGGGTATTCAGTAGATTAACTGGTTATTACAACTTAGAGATTCAAGTAAATCAATTATAAACTGCTTGAATAAATTTGGTTAAGTAAAACACCTTAATGTGATCCAATTTTCCAATTTTAGACTGGAATTGGCAGTGTGTTGCAAATTTTAACCATGGAAATGTTATTATTAAACATATCATCTTGAATTTTGTAAAAAGAAAATTCTATCAATTTCACAAATTAAGGGTAAGAGTCATTGAACATTAAACTCTTTATTTATAGGACTAAACACATGATATGCACAAATAATTAAAATTTTTACCTTTATCTTTTCTGCATAACTGGATTTTGATACATTTATAATTAACAATTGTTACCAAGTCCTTGTCATAGTATTTAGATCAGATAAAACTGCATCATGTGATGCAAACAAACTAGAAGTTATTAGTTTATAACACCTAAAATAATTACATGTGTAATCATGCACCCTTCTTGTGTGCTTTACACTATTTCAGGCAATTATTAAAATACAGTTATGCAACAGTCATTTCTTGGTATTCATTATTATTTTATAACTATTTGGAATTAAAGAATTTACCTTTATATTTTGCATGATTCATGAAGTCAAGAAGACTGAAAATTTACATGAATGGCCTTTGCTTCTTTTACTGCCAGTTATGCAGTGTGTAATAAATTTCTGAGCTCAAGACTACACAAACTTGTATAACATGATAATGAGGTCTAAATATTCATGCAAATGTTGCTAAGCTTTTTGTACATAATTAATTAGCAATAATATACATAAACTTTCCGAATACATTATTGTACCTTGTGTATAAGCTATGCCTTTGGATGCATATTTTCCATTCCAATAGCTTTCTGCACTCCAAGACTGTGCATTGCAGCATCCCAACCATAAAATGGTCAACAAGACAGCATTGATTTCCAGATAAAAGGAATGCTTCATCATATCAATGCTCAAAGCTTTTCTAAAATGGAAAATGAACTGAAATAATTTTAGTAATTTTTCAATTTTAATAAAAGTTCATTACATTTTACTATAATTTGCTATCAAACTAGTCAAGACTGGGATTCTGATGTACTTTACCAAAATATGCAAATCTATAAAAATCAAATCGGTACTTACACATATTGTTTAACAAAGAAAGAATAACATGTGACTTTATAGACTTGACTGTAATTGACATTGCTATAAATCAGTTATGTATAATTTTTCATATGATTCAAGACAGTTCATTTCAATAAACTGGATTTAGAAAAATTATCTATATAATTAACCATCATATATCAAAATCTAATTGGGGACCCAGAGTGGCCAAGTGGTCTAAAGCACTGACCATTACAGATCACTGCCATCTCACCTCTGTCTGTGTGAGTTAAAGTCCAGATTCAGCTAACGTGGGTAAGTGAGAAAGCCTGCCAGTAGCTTCTCTTGGGTTGGTGGTTCTTCCCGGGGTTTTCCAGGGTTCTTCCTCCACCATTAATACTGGCCACCATGCATAGCCTATCTCGTGCTGAAAAATGGCGTTAAACCCTACAACAACAACAACATCAAGATCTAAATATGAGTCATGCAGAAAATCAGTGATGTGCAATAAATTATACAATGATGCAGGTCAAACCTGTCTATAAGAATTACAAACAGATGAGCCAAAACTGGTTTCTCAGTGCAGGTAAACCTTACACAAACATATTATCACCCATTTCTTTTATATGTCATCTGATATTATTATGTGTCAATGTTTCTTTCAATGATGACAACAACAACCAGCTTCCAGAAAATTCCAGTTTTTCTAGAAAATAAACTAACTACACTTATAATCATATAAACATTTTAACTGTTCGACAGTTTTGCAGTAAATGAAGTCCATAAACCATGCATAATGCCATCATTGTAAATTAATCCAAGTTGACCACACTATATACCTGTTCACTTTTACAGTTATAGGTAAATTTTCATCCATTGTAACTGTTATAGAATCTCATTCATTGTACTATTGCTGTTTTCAGCACAAGAGGTCAATGACATCTGCAAGGTATGATTGCAATCTTTGTAATACATGTAATTGTAACTGACTATATATTTTAAAATCCATATATAATATCATTAGCAGGGAAACTGCTTGTACTCAAAGTGATTTTTCTTTATATTCAAAACATTTATTCTTTTAACAAACTTCATTCATTACTCATACATGTCAACCTCCCACACATACACATCAAGCTCCCACTCATACATGTCAGCCTCCACTCATACATGTCAACATCCCTTGAACATATCATCCTCCGACTCATACATGTCAACCTCCCATTCATACATGTCTGCTCCCACTCATACACTTCAACCTCACATTCATACTTGTCAACCTCCCATTCTCAAGAAAACAAAACAGATTTTTTAAAAAACAAGATAGAAATTTCCATGACTGATGCTATGCATTTTGTCCATTCTGGTAATGTTGTTTCCAAGTTATTAGTACATTTGGATCACCATGATGCTTGCATGCTAGATATAAAACCTGAGGAAGAAATGTATTCAAAGCACTTAAATGACCTGGTTATTCTGAATAATAGTAGGAAGCATGATTCCTCCTGGAAAACTTGAGAACTTATCAATGCTGGAATGACCGAAAAGAAGCTACAGGATATGTAATGTGTATGATGCTCCACAATTTATCAAATGGGGTTTAAAATAATTATAACAGAATTCAAATTTTTTTTTTCAGAACAAGATTATCAAGAGAAGAGAGTTAAACATTAACGGACATTAATGAACATTTTCCTAATACTGCATTTGATAAAAACATTGCATCAGATCATTAGTAACAGCATTCAATGCAAACATGGTAGGGGTACTACTAATCCTGTTAGTAGTGACTCTAGTGCATATATCTACAAAAAAAACTCCATTAATTTGTTTTTAAAATTTAACATTTTAGAACTAAAGAGCATAATCCTTTAAGAAGGAAACAGCATTACTACTGGGTTAATGTTGAAGAAAGAAGATGACAGTTACACAATTTTATATAGTAATTAAAATTTAATTAATTGGTTCTTACATAATTTTACAAGTGATAAAACAGATACTTTATTCTTCATGATTGTGACATAGGTGTTTAGTTAAAGGCTTCATCAAATTATAAAATAAACCATTTTTCTATGAATAGATCAAAGTTGGCATTCTGGTGTATTAAATATTTAATGGCTAGCAAATCTTTTGCATCTTCTAGTGGCTATGGTATATGACTACTAGTGACACGTGTTATGTGACTACATAGCAACAACAGCATGTGACTATATAGCGACAACAGCATGTGACTACATAGCAACAACAGCATGTGACTACATAGCAACAACAGCATGTGACTACATAGCAACAACAGCATGTGACTACATAGCAACAACAGCATGTGACTACATAGCAACAACAGTATGTGACTATATAGCGACAGTGGTGTATGACTACAAGTGACAATAGTGTGCGAGTACTAGTGACCTGAATGTATACAACAGATAGCCTTTGTCATTAATTCTTAAGAAAATACTTGATTTTAGCAAGTAGTCTTGTTATTTCTTAGCTTTGAATTTATTACACGTGAGTGAAATTGTCTGATTCTGTTTGTATGTGTCACTAAAGATATGCTGCAGATTGCACAGATTCACAGAATGATCATTGACATAAGAGTTAAATGACTTCCTTCTCTATGTTTAAAGACAACATGGAACTTGAGAAAATCACCATCTCTTCGTGGGATCGCCAATTCAATGTTATGAAAATGTATCTAACAAGTAACATGGGCTGGGAAGGGTCAGAAAGAACATCTGATAAATTCATCCTTGATCTATTAGGGACAAACCTGTCACTTAGAGAACTACATTCAAAAAATTAATTTCTGTTTATTCTTACACTCACCACCCTCTTACAGACATTTGATATGTTAATGAAAGGCAAGATTTATTTCCCTTTTGGCATAATTGTACATGATTAACTGCTTTCAGAACTCTTGAGATCACAAGTAATTATTCTTAGGCACTTTAGTTACATGAACAGAACTAGGCTGTATTGTGCTTATGTGCACTGAAGTGGTTAAAACTTGGAAGTGAATTTATAGTTGGGCAAAATCTTTTTTCTCTATTTTAATTACTTCTAAAGACAGTGTACTTTAGACTAATTCAGGATGATCTTTCGAGCACAAGGGAGCAGTCATTTTGTTTATCGATATGCTTTGATTATGTATAATGTCCACAAGTACTCTATCCAAAGAAACTTCAACCAATGTACATGAAAGTAATATAGGTGTATGCCAACATTCTCACCATTGTGCATATTGAAAATGCACCTGTCACTCTCTCAGAAGTTCATATCTGTAAAACACCCCCTGACATGAAAAGTGAAATAGCTTAAAAATTGTGCGAACTTTTATGTGTTGAAACTACCACAATATCAGCTTTTGTATACTCTTGAAAAACAAAATGCAGTGATATCAAAATTATTTGAGACCAATCTCAACATGAGACTTTTACAAATTAAATTTCAGAGTTCATTTAAATTTCATTTTGTAACAGCTAATTTTGAATGAATAAAACAGTTGTTGCATTCATGTGAATTATATATGACCTAATTGTGTATTTTCTACATTTGTATTAGTAAAAAGCTGAGCATACAAACTGCATGAATGTCATACTCATGCAAGTTTCATATAACATGGCTCTCAAAAGAATTTTTGGATGATGATTCTAGGACTCTTCACTCCTGGAACTCAGGAGTCCCAGACTCTTCACTCCTGGAACTCAGAAGTCCCAGACTCTTCACTCCTGGAACTCAGGAGTCCTGGCATATTTCTGAGAGTCCCTCACTTTCAAAAGGATTGAAAGGAAAACTGAAAAAAAAACACATGCATATCAATCTAATAATACCAGGATTTAATTCTTAGCCATTTATCACCCTAAAAGGAAAATATTTTTTCATAAAACAGAATGTTAACTTTAAACATTGTACATGTAATTCAAGCATCATAAACTAGAACTAAACCACAAGAATATAACTGTCAGCAATTAATTTTTATCATAAGAATGTAGTTCCATTCGCACAAAAAAATCTAACATGAGTAAACACTTAGCATTATACAGTACTGTTTATATACAAACGCAAATAAATTTTAAAAAAAATGAATGTAAAAATATACCAAGAAGCAGATGTGCAAAAAATAATTCAAAGTGAATATGTTAATTAGTAAACAGTGTTAAATGCCTTTAGAGTTGACCTTAATGAATAATGGCAGGCTGTAAGGTGGTCCCTGTCGAAAAGATGTATTAATCCCGATACATGTACGGGTACCTAAATATGCTGATTTGAACGGTTGTCGAGACGAATTCTCACAAGCTTGAAGTACTGATAATCAAGTATCACCAGATAAATGTAACTTTCGCGTTTGGTTTTTTGTTGTTTTTTTTTTTTCCATTTGCTGGTACTGGTGCCATTTTCATCACAAATCCAATTCCTGAAAAATCAAAACAGATTTTGCCGACTCACTGTTACCTGCACTCTTGTAAAGTCTCTGCTGATGCTGCAGAAATCACACGTATTTAAATTGCAGTTATACATGTATTATTATTTTTTACGGAATCCTAATGATTTGCCAATTTTGTCCAAATCAAACTCTATGAAAGCTTGTTTTACTCTGACAATTTATTTTGCACGTTATTACCAATTTAAGTTAAACACTATTACCATAAAAAATGCACATGCATGGCAATTAAATGCAGGTGGTTATATAGGCCCAACAGAATATTGCTTTTTTGAAGTACGTCATTGTAGCCAGTTAACTTACGTCTTTGCATATATGTACAAAGAAATTATACCACTTGTTAAAATCCACGTGAAATGCGAATTTGTAGTTATTATCTTTCTTTGCGTCATTTAACATTGTAAATATCGTAAGCAGACGACATAGTATTTTCCTTCCATGTACATACATTTGCAGTTGCGTTACACCCCTTAAATGAATATGGACTTGTCCAGGAACTGGATATTAATGGCGAATACTGCCATATTTTACGCTGAAAACTTCCCTTAGAATAAAACGCACAGAAGACTGTTATGTTAGGGTCCCAACTGGGCATAAGCAGGTTTGAAATTATAAATCAATATATAAACTAAGGTCTGCTCATTTTTTTTTTATATCTCATTTGTGCTTTTCGTTGTTTAAATCGGTAGCGGGTACAAACTAACGGGAGACTACAGTCTTCAACTATTCTGCAGATTGGTCACTGCCGACCAGAGATAAAAAGGGAAACGACGTTAGGAAGAAATAACCCGTCCTTGGAGAATTTCACGTATATTTCACCTCCAAAGCTCTGGTCCGAATTGTTCGATACGATTATTGTTTTATTACAGCATTTGTCTTCTCTAAAGCATAATTTGGAGCACAAACTTTTAATACTCAACCTGAATTATTTGGATAAACCATAACTTCATGAACAATAAAATGATAATAAAAGAACTACCCAATTTATCATTACAATAGTATACATGTAGTCCAATAACTAATTTGTTTAAATATCCCATCAGTTTTGGATTATTTTACGTTTAAAGAGTTCTTATTTGGATGCTCGTATCTGATTTACCAGATGATTAAACACATTTTCATCATTCTTATTTACTGGTAACATGGTTGAGGGTCTTTGAGCGGGGGTGAGACTACAGCTTTGGGAAAATGCAATACATTAGCGGCTTTATGGAGAAAACATCGATAACATAGGGTACGAAAAACCATTTACGGTGAGGGACAGAATAATTATCTTGTGGGGGGGACAACATATTTCCAGAGTAATTTCTATAAATAAATCATTTATTGAACGTAAAAAGTGTATAGAAGGGAGTTTCATATAACTGTATAATTAATCCGACTTTTAGTATTACAGCGTTTTATAGCCTTTTTCACGTGAAGTATATTTTCCATAATTGCAGTGGCTCTTGTGATTCAGTAACTCTTATTCACGACCCAGAGATCTTACAGTTATCAAGCTACCTTCTTCATTGAACTAACCAGCTAAATTACTGATGTTGAGAGATGTACATTGAGGACGGAAAAAAGGCTGTTTGGTTTTAGTTTATTGTTTCATAGCACCGCAAAAATAGGTAGGTTATTTAGCGTCGAGGCATTTGGAGTAAAGCGCCTTGCCCAAGAGTACAACAAGGTAGCCGACCCGGGCTGGTCTGATTGTAACAGTCGAAGCTGTCCACTATTAATCGCGAATCCGGCAGTCAAACAACTGACCCACAGAAGCTTTCTAACGAAATAAATGAAAGAAAGAATGAATACATGTGTGAATAATTGAAGAACAAAACCATACAGAAAATACACTGCTGTTGTCATTTATGAGCTGACATTGCACTTTGGATCTTCTATAATCAGGTGCCAAAAAGGTGGGAATAGAGGGAAAAAAAAACAACTGCGGAGTTATTTAAGGAAGGGGAATTGTAGTATGGGTGAACTTACAGGGCCTTATTCCTTGACAATCATATGAATCTTAATGTTTGTTTATGTTCTGTTGTTGCTGCTGTTGTTGTTCGTATTTCGAGTTTGAAAATGGCCATGACATCACTTACCGATTTGTTCAGTGAATACGTGAATTTGCTGATTAAGCCAATTTGTGGTCTGAACAATCTGTGGCAGATAGGAGATACTGGCTGAGGTTGATCAATAGAGGACGTGCTGCAGTTATGCTATTTCCGCTTTTTGCACTTTTGGGCTGCCTCTGCAATTCTTTTTGGTTTAAAGTCTGTAGCTCCAGTATGAATTAGACTACCAGATGGAGCGATCCTAGGATTAAGAGCCAATGCTGAAGTGTTTCAGGGATGACTTGAAGGACTTTTTGAAAAGTTTCTTTTAACCACCCTGAGATCATGTCCCCTCTTTCAGCTTCCAGTAAAAGATCTTCCGTGGTAGTCGGTCTTCTCGTACACCTGCTAAAGTGGCCAGCCCATCTCAACTGTGATTTCATCAGCATAGTGTAGAATTGTGGAATACCTCCACGTATGAGAACCTCAGTGTATGTAACCCTACTGAAAACGAATGGGTCCAACACACAGACGTGCTTGACTTCACTTATGACTGAGAATGGTTCAGATGACTCAACATCGTCCACGACACGAGCGAGCATGTCACAACAGAAAATGCCAAACCATAATGATAAATTTCTCCGGGAAACCAAAATTTGCCATGATCTTCCAAAGGTCTTTATAGCTGAATGTGTCAGAGGCTTTTGTCAAGTAGATCGATGTCATGTACAACTTGAAGCTCTGTTCCTCGTATTTCTCCTGTTGTGCACGAGCTTCATACACCACATAGGTCCATCATCCTGCCCTGACGCCACACTGAGTCTTAAGCATGAGTCCTTAATCAATGTGATGCACAAGATGATTCAACATGAATTTTTACTAGTATTTTACCGGTTATTGACAGCAGAGAGATGCTCCAATTGTTTTTGCATGATTTTCAGCTGCCTTTCCGCTTGTACAAGTGGATGATGGGTGCATCCTTGTACTTCTGGAATATAGTTTCTTGAGTCAACATTGACTGGGAGAGTTTAGTAAGTCTCTGTACCATGTACTCGTCTCCAGTTTTGCAAATCTCTGCTTGTGTTGCTCTGTAAGCACTCTGTAGGTGCTTTGCCCTTTGACAGCAGGTCAGTTGCTTTCAAAGTGTCAGTCAGCGTTGGAGGATGAGCAAATGTTATGTTGATTTCCACTTGGGACAGTCGAGCATTTGCTTCATAGCTGATAGATGACTGCTGATTGATGATGCTGTTTAAGTGTTCTGCCCATCTTTGAAGTGTCTTTTCTTTGTCAGTGATCAGTGTGGCGCTGTTATATGATATCATAGTATCTTAGAAATTAATCTGGTATTCCCGTCTGCAACATTAGTTTCGGGTGTGTGTATTTTGAGTGTGTCCAAAAATGTAGTGGGCATCTATTCAGTTTTGCAAATATAGGACATATTTACAGGTGAAATTGGAGGGGGATAAGTCCCTCCTGACCTTTGCCCCTCTGTGTGGGCGTCCAGGATGAAAATCTGAGACTGACTCTCATCGGGTTTATTGTTCAGCCAGAAGTCTTGCAACTCTGAGTTTGCATTAGACATTCTTGGTGCTGATGAAGGCACCTTTGCAGATGATCAAATGCTGTCTTTTAAGCAGGTCTGCTATAGCTGACGTTTCTCATTGAGAGTCTCTGTGAAAATATGATGATTCGGACTAGATTGTTTCGACCCAAATTACGATCAGTTTCAGGCTGATTCGGATCATGTGAAATATTATTCAACTTCGCCTTGGATTTTAAGGTGACATTTAATTTTTTTAAAAATATTATATTTCTCATTATTTCCCGGGAACGTTGAGCAGTTTAAATCTATATTGAGGGAAATAAAATCCCGATCTTAAGTGACAAAATGCCGTTGTTCAATATAATTAAATAAAGTTGCGTAGAAGCGTGCATACTGTACAAGAACAACTATAAAAAGAAGCACATTATTATTTAAATTCGTTTAATTGCAAACAATAATAGTTACTGCATCTGATCATCAGTGCGCAAAACCCTTTTGATTAATTCTGCAAGAATCAAACATCACACTCCTTTTGTTTAATACTTTGCTCATTGTGTCCTTAATAAATTTAACTGCAGACTCTAATCTGTCCATAAACTGACACAACCCATTTGATCAACGCCGCTATTATTAAAGTACATTTGATGTCGCTTGTTCGTTTGTGAATTTAATATCATTCTAGAAAACTAAACATAATGCTGACTTGAAATAGCATTGTGATCGTTGGTTACATAGAACGTTTATTGTATTATTATTATTCTATTAATATAATAAAATATATGTTCATCAATCAATATTTAATGAATTTAATATGTGCCTTAAATGAAATATTTTCAAACGTTTTTCCAAAGGTTAAAATAAAAATAAGTTGCTATACTGGTTCGAGTTTCCTCAAACGACAACAGTAAAGTATGTTATACTAGTGTGTTACTGATTAATATCTCAATGCACCAATGTTTAATGGATTACATATGTGCTTTAAATTAAATATTTTTTAAATGTTTCTAAAGTTCAAATAAAAATAAGTTTGCATGTTTAAAATTTTCCTCGATAAATAGCAGTAAAGTATGTTATACTATTGTGTTACTCATCCATAACTCGATACACAAAACTTTTTCGGGTAAATACAATGCGAAGAAAGCACGATTTACATGCGAAATTAATAAAAACATGTGTAAATTTATATTCCTGTTTGATAGTGTCAAATGTCGGCCATGATGTCCTGATTGATGACAAGTTTCAAAATGTTTTTAAGATATGTTAATTAAATTATAACTATATATTTTCATTATTGTAAACATTGAGGAGTTAGTTTGGTTGAAAAGAAATCATTAAATAAGATATTTCATATCCATTTTGTTTTGATTTCAACTTACTAATAATAATCTTTCCTAAATTAAAGACCTCAACATCAACCTGTCAAAATCTCTTAAAATGATTGCAAAAGCTGCAATACATAGATAAAGAAAAGATCGTGTGTGTGTGTATGTGTGTGTGTGTGTGTGTGTGTGTGTGTGTGTGTGTGTGTGTGTGTGTAATTGCTTTTCTTATTATATTTCACATGGTCCTAATCAGACTGGCATCAGCTCATAATTTGCTCCGAATCAGCCGAGTTCCTAATCAGCAATGGTCCGAATCAGCAGCATCGTTCTTATCAAACCAACCTTGATGTGTACCTGTGGTGGAACCGATAGTTTTGGACACAGACGAGTACACGGAATCTCTGCAAGATGCCCAATTTTCCTCAGCGTTCTCTGACCTTGTATCGGTTGTGTCCAGTTAGATGCATTTATCCGATAAATGCCAGATTCACATTCTCATGTTTATATGTGGAGACAATGAGCTTTTTCTGCTCTTTTTACCTTGTGGTCATATGCTAGGCTGAATCCGGCTACTGAGCTTGGAGATCATGAACATGTGGTCAGTCCAGCATTCATCACCCAGATGTCCTGCCCGTCTCTGCTCCAGATGACGACGTCCAGGCAAAGGGAAGGAAGTATTTTTCCTATCAGAGCATATGGCATAATCAAACCATAATCTTTTCGATAGAACAAAACAAAGGTTAACCCTGACAAAATGTATTTATACTATTTTTATTTATTTGTTTTATATGCAACAAAACAAAAAGGGAGGACAGGGTATTAAACATAACAAATACAACACATTTCAGAACACAGGGTGTAACTTCTAAATCTTAACCAGCCGTATATGCTGGGGCGAGACTATGATGTGTTAAGAAGATGACGTAGTTAATAAAAAATAAGCCAGATAAGTTGATGTAATACAGATTGATGTAATACAGATTTACAAGGTTTTTTCCAGAGCAGTTTTTTAAAGCGGAGGGGGAGGGTGATAAGCTACGAGTAACCCACGACGGACTTAATGGCATAGGCTTAGTTAGATGTTTCCTCCTGCATGTCATATGAGGCGACACGGAAGCAGGTGTACCACTATTGTTTAATAGTTTTTGTACCAGACTCGCAACCGGAATGTGGGTTCAAATCCTACAATCGGCTTCAATGCCGAGGATCGTTCATCTTGTTATTGATAATTTTTGGTATGTTTTAATAGTGATTTCTCCACTCTATTCATGTATAAGATTTATCTTAGGCAGCTTCCTGTTTATCTAGGTCCGGATTATAGCCTTCCAGGGCCCTAAGCATTGAAAATGTTCTGGTGACCCTCCCCCCAAAAAAATGTGAAACTAAAAACACAAAACAACAAAGGTGGGAAAATACCAGTGTTGCCATCATTTTAAAATGCTCGCACATGCAGATTGAAATGGTCATATATAATTCATTCAGTTTTTATCATCAACAAATAATTTGAGAGGTTTTCAATACTGAAGCTTGAATTCTATTGTTAGGCAAGACTTGTAATATGAGTGTGTAATATTTGAAAATTGACATACTGCTAATTTATTCAAAAGTATATCGTGACCAACAATATGGAAGGCCTTCTTGAAATCAACAAAGTTAATCCAGTCATATTACCTTTGTTAATGGTCGTTTGTTTATCCGTTGAGTCAGAATAGTAGATTTCGGCCGAATCTCGATTGAGATCGATATAGAAAATTATACTTATTGAAGTAACGAAATAGGTGAATATAGTTTATTTTTAGCCATGGTCAGATAGAAGTAGATATATAATTTGGTCGGTCATTCTTGAGTCCACTTTTACGAATGAGAAATACTTAGGCTTGCTTCAAGGCGACGAGCAATTATTGCAAAGATTCATGAAATAGGGAACTATAATTGGGGCAGAAAACTTGAATTGGCACTAATCCTATCTGGCCTTGTGACCTTTCTCATATTAAGACTGGGAAGAATTTTGCAATCTGCATTAACAGAGAATCTAAGTGAAACAAATTCAACATCAGGAGGTATTCGTTTAGCCCCAAAGTTAGAAAAGTAGGAAAAGTCAAATGGTGGAAATAAACTTTTTCACTCAGACAATTAGTAATGGCTACGAAGAAAATTTATTTACATTTTTTGCAATTTTGTATTCCTTATGTATAGATCCATTATTTACAGTAACTGCATGAGGAAAGAGGTAATCTGAATCGTTAATGCCTTTTAAGTTCTTCTGGGATGATTTTGTGATTTTTTTAAATTGAAATTAAACGAGAGTAATATTTTCTTTAATATTCCTTTATAAAATGCGTTAGACTTTTTCGCCCAGTCTAAGAATTCTGTCAATCTTTGTTTTGGTGATAAAAGTCATGCAATTTACTATTTTTATTTGTCATGCAATTTACTATTTTTATTTGTCATGCACTTTACTATTTTTCTGTCAACAGTATATCGTTCAGGTATTGGGTGTCACTCAACCTTTTTCATTTTAGTGGAGAATATTTATTTAGTACAGATAACAGCATGAAAGAGCAAACAATTAATACATTGTCCGGATCAAGTAATAAAGATGACGCGTTCTTTATTGTTGAGGATCTTTCTTATTCTTATTAATAGTTATGCGATGTTTTCATGAATTGATTTCGTGATACACTGATCGGATAATGGTCACGTAGAGCTAAGCAAAGTGTACTCGTTCCGGATATAGACTGTGGGTGCGTAGTGTAAATATGATCAATTGACTTAAATGTTGACTCAGTTACCATTGTTTGGTTTATTGGCATGCTAAGTAAGGTTATGAGAAAGAACCACGACCACCGACCAGTGCCGGATTTAAACAACTAAACTATAGAGGCTATATTTGGTATAAAATAAATTTGAGGGGCCCCTTCAGACTGAGTTCAGACTTTGGAGCCATAAGTTGTAGCTTGTTTAGCTTACGCCTAAATCCGGTACTACCACCGACTGTTCACAATTTTGAAACACAAGATCTATGTTAAAATAGCCTCTTATGATAAGTTCCATATTAGGCTTAGACAGAAGCACGTTCACCTTCACCATCAATAATATTAGTCCAAGAGCAGACGACAGAGGCGAGAAAGCGAGTAAATTGACCAAAATAAAACGGTTTTTGATTTACGAAAGGGAAATCATTATCCATATTGATTGTAAGGTGTCGCATTCAAGATGTATAAACGTATTCAACTGTAAATGATTGGAAATATAAACAGCTATCCCACGGTCAATTTGGTGTACTGTCTTTTCTCTCTAAACTGTAAACTTCAGTGGTATTAAAATAAATATAAGAAGTGACTAAAAATGACTGTACGAGGATATCAATAATACCAGACTTAGCGATTGTGGATTTTTTTTTTAAAATCAATTTTGGGAAAAATATTACTAATATCTAGACGTACAATATGTGAGACCCTATAACTATATCAGCAATACAATTTATATTAATTGTATGATTAGTAAATTAGGATTCAGATAAACTTTTAGAGATGAGGAAACATGTTTGACAGCGCTTACTGATAGTTGTAGCGTAAGTAACAGTGTCGGAATATTCTGAAAGGTTGAATTCCGAACAAATAAGTCACCAACTATGAGTGGGTCATCTCTATGAAATCCAGACTAAATTCCTTTTATTTCGTTGTAATGCAGTCTGTTTGATTTATCATGATTTACTGACGTGCATCATCTGTCACTGAAAGTTATTTGGCTGTCAAAATATGTCATTTAAGCTGTGTGGTACACGTTGTGTAAGCATATAGTGCCGTCACCTATGTCATTCGAATGAGTTGCTGCAACAAAAAAAAAAAATAAATTTTATTTGCTTTGACTCTGCAGATATTGGATCATAAACTTGTTGTATTTTGGTTCCATATACCGACTGCATTGGATAGATTTGATATACTACCATGTCCGCCTGTGTTTTTGCAGTTAATACAACCATTAGAATACAGTTTACTGTTTTAGGTAAACATTAATTCTTACACACAGAACCCTACTGTGTCATTTTCCTAAATTGCCATACACCTCTCATCGTTCCAAATCATACACAGATTACAACACATACTGTTAATTTACTATTGAACTATTACAAATTCATGCGTATTAATACGATTTTTTAAAATCATTATTTGGATTCACCATGCCCTTACGTTTTATTTGATTTGACAGCTGTCATTTAAGTTTTGTTATGCTGGATTTCATTGGTTGCTTCCTCCCACCATTTTTTTTAGCTATGTTGTCTGCTAATGTGTTCCCCGCTTGAAGATGATCAGTTGTTCTCATGACACTTGATTGTCCATCGAACTTATCTGCTTGATGGTTTTATTTGTTGTTTTATTTCTTTTTTGGGGCGATGATTTTGTCGTTTGCTTCCAAGACATTGGAATAACTTTATTTCAGTGTTCAGAGTGTTACTGATATGGTGTGCTACTCACTTTGGTTTTTGCGAGTATTTTCCATATGACTGTTTATTGTGTACTTGTGTTTTGAAATTTTTTATTTCATCATTACCCAAGTTTTTCCCCGAGTATCTTTCATGCATCATTTCATCTAATTCACACATCAATGTTTCATCCATGCCAACCCCTGGCGAGAAAAAGTGTAATCCAAGTGGACAAAAAGGAGTAATTTAAGCATAAAAAGAGTAATCCACATATAACACGATAAAATTCAATGAGCATATGTCCAAAATGATTTTTTTTTTACCCCTTTAGTCTTTAAACATCAGTAACTGCTTCAAGTTTTCATATGTAGCACATTTAGCATTACAAAGCAAAAGACTCTCATACTGCATTTCAAAACACTTTGTACCAACTGAGACTATAAATATTTTGCACAAAGTAGATCACTAAGTGCTGGGTTACTGAGCCTGGATCTAAATTTGGTTTTATTTTTGTTAACGATAATGAACAATCTCTCACAGTCAGTATCAGAATGGCAAAGAACCAAAATTCCTTTCACAACTTGAGAGAGAAGAGAAAATTTATATCTTCCAGTCATTCGGTCTTTAGCTGGGAAATAATGTGCCATTGCAGACGAACTCTATCCATAGGATGTACATTGTCAGGTAGAATGCAAACTTGATAATTCAGAAGTTCTCCTTCTAATTTAGTGACAGCCTTTACTGCAGCAAAAGTGCATCAAATGACAGGGACAACCTGATATGTACACTGATGGAGACATTTTTCAAAATATAGTTTGTAACTCCTTTACGAATTCCATTCATCACTGATAGTTTATCAGCTGAAACTCCCATACAGTTCTACTTACTTGTATTTCTTTAAAGCATTATTAAGCAAATAAAAACTGACAATGGGAGAACACAACTTGAATGGATTGATATATAAGCAGTTTTCCACTGCCGGTCCGTGTTTGCAGAAGAAGAAAAAACTTTCACTCAAGGACACATGTAATGGCTTCCCTCTGATACAAAGTCATACCTTCGATATTAAACTTGCAAAGTATCCTTTTCAGCTTAATTGCAATCCACCATTTTCGGTCGATGAACAATGCACCACGCTATTGATTAGTCGGTATTTTTAGATACTAAGGGAGGCAACTCATGAAATCTAATAAATATCGCTAAGGCAAAGCACCATTTTTCAACATGTAGCATGATGTCCCACCCAGTCAGATTATCATGACACGAGGCCTAGCAGTCCTAACACTAACCTCTTAATGCTGAGCGCCAAGCGAGGCAGTTGTTTGTACTGTTTTAATAATTCTTTGGTATGACTCGGCCGGGGTTCTAACCCGCGATTTCCCGCATCAGAAGTGAACGCTCATAAGAGAAAGGGGGTGGGGAATCATATAAAGGGTTCTCTATCAAGTATCAATAAATCCATAAATTGTCTTTTTCATTTTGACCTTTGACACATAGTTAATAGCCTTCTTTTCAACTCAAGTGTAAGTCATCAGCAGAATTTGTTCCATATCTATGAAATAGTAGTAATGATATTGGCCGGAAAGCATTTTTCTGCCTTCAGTAACAATGACCTTGACCTCTGAACCTGAAATTGATAGGCCTGTTCCTTATCCCATGTGTAAGGCATCCCAAATCTTTGGTAACTACAAATTTTTGGACGACAACTATTGTGCGGAAAGGTATCGGTATCAGTCAGATAGATGGTCGAACAACATCATAACCATACTCTCCTCCATAAGGCGGGCGTATAAAATTATAAACAAAGATGCCTGAAGAGTGGTTTCTGTGTAAATCCTGTCAGACGAATTAACAATACTTTTAATTGTTTTAGTGACTGACAATTCTAAAAAATAAGATAGTACCATAATATCCTATTTATAATGTTTGATTATTAATAAAATTATTCAATCGATATTCAGTAATGATATTTCAGTTACAAGATCCAAGGATGTCGATCTTTTTAAACAAAAACGCAGCGCTACTCAAAGTTCCATAATTTAAAATTATTTTCAAAAATCAAAACTGCATGTTCCTATAAAATAAAGCAAGTCCTCAGACCCATGTGAACTTCATGAAATGGTTTGAACTTTTTAAGTCAAGTATGGGTACATCGTATACGTGTATAAATAACACATCGATTTCTTTAACTATACATATCTGTATCAGTGACCCTTCGTTGAGATATGCATTATTTTAAGACAACGGTGTTTTATTCGTCACAAAGATAGCCCATGTTTGTTAACATTTCTTCAGACAATCCCTAAACTTAACGTATAAAGCCATTGATAGAATGTCTTCAATATAAACAATTGTAATACGAGCTTAATATTTACGTCCAATATTAGTTTACTTTAGTACAAAAACAAGCCTCAAAACCATCTATAGCATTATCAAAGAAGGTTGTATTGAAACAACTACACCTGAATCACACTTCAAAAATTTATTTGCAGAAATCAATGACAGGTAGAATTATAAAATGAACGTGGGAAACTTGACGTAGCCAATATGTGATGGACTTTAATAATAGAGTCGACTTTAGGGGTTATATAAGCAAAATAATAACATCCTAATAAAACAAAATAATTAAAAGAAAAGATGGAATCATAGTTACTTGCATAGACAAATGTAGAATGGGCATGAAACATTTTTCGATGTAACTTTGCAGGACAAAAGAATATGGCTTCTAAATAGGGTGCTCATGGTGGATGGATATTTTATTAAGGCACCACGCTAGGTAGGTTCATTCAGACATCCTTGAAAACAGCAAGACAACACGGTAAAAAAAAAAACTGTAAAGCAAAGACGTATGCTAACAACTGCAATTTTAAGATATGCAGTCATACATTAATGTGTGTGTGTGTGTGTGTGTGTGTGTGTGTGTGTGTGTGTGTGTGTGGATTTTTTTAACGAAGCTTTAACAATTTTTCAGTCATATCGTTACGATGTTGGCACTGTGCAGTTTATATTGATGTCTAGCACTGGGGCATCATGCTGCAGATATGTAGCGTGATGTCCCACCCAGTCACCTTATCATAACACTAACCACTTAATTCTGAGCGCCAAACGAGGCAATTGTTTGTACTGTTTTTTGAGGTTTTTTTTATATCAGTCTTTGGTATGAACCCATCAGAGGCGGCGCTCTAACCACTAGGGCACCGGAGCGGTCATGATACATTAGATAAAACCCTGACCTTTTTCTTTTTATATATTTTATTTTAGATAAACAACTCAATATATCTATAAAATGTCACTCCATGACAAGTTATTACTATCTAATAAGACACCAAGGGCTAAAAATACACTCAAGAATTGCACAACAAAATATTCATTTGCTTAATTGCTTTCGACCCCACAACGAGTATTTGTTGGAGGCTATTAAAGAACACAAACAAGACAGACAATAAACACAAAGTGTTGTAATTGCAAAACTTCACATAACTCTATGTCCAGTGGAGGTATTTAAAGAATTTAAGACGTCGCACCTAACTAGATTGAACTCTGATGATAAAATGACGCTGTTGTATGTATTGAGCACAAGATGTCGGGGGGGTGTATAGGATTGTGTACCTGTAGATAATAATAATAATAATAATAATAATAATAATAATAATAATAATAATAATAATAATAATAATAATAATAATAATAATAATAAATAATAATAATAATAATAATAATAATAATAACAAGAACAAGAAGAAGAACTACAAAAACAGTATTAATTTTAGGTAAGTGATTAAATAATGAACTAAATCTGCAAATTCTCTAGTTGAATAATATGGGATCGAAACATTGATTTTTTATGCGTTTGGGATAACCATTTGAGGTACCTTTTGGTCTTCTTGGTGTAAGTCTTCTGTATTCAACGTTCTGATGCGGATTTTGCGTTAAGATTCCTTTTTTTTTTCTTGCTCTGTGTGTGTGTGTGTGCGAGAGAGAGAGAGAGAGAGAGAGAGAGAGAGAGAGAGAGAGAGAGAGAGAGAGAGAGAGAGAGAGAGAGAGAGAGAGAGAGAGAGAGAGATGGTAAAAAAAATCTCCATTTAATTTATTGGGTAAATGGCCAGAAGCCTACCTAAGGAAAGTGAATTTCTAGAATGAGGGGGGGGATTATTCGGATAATGGTCACGCCATTATCTTGCCAAGGTTCCGTAATGTGAACCCTATCTACACCTTGGCATATCGAGTAGATATTTCTGTACTTCGGGACTGTGAATTTCACTGGATGCACGACAAGCCACCGCATTCAATTAAAGTTATTATTTTCAAATTTGAACACTTATCCTATGTGATCAAGACAAGGTGAGAACACAACTGGAACGGACAGATAAAAAAGCAATTTTCCAGTGTCGATCCGTGTTTGCATAGATACCGTTCGTTCAAATACACCTGTAATGGCTTCGCACTTATTATACATTATCATACTTTCGATGTTAGACTTTCAATGTATCCTATTTAGGTCAATTGCCACCACCGTTTTCGGCCACGCTATTGGTTAGTTGGCATTACATACTAAGGGAGACAATACATGAATTCCAATAGATGTCGCTCGGCCAAAGCACCAGTATAGCTGTTCGATCCGCCTTGGTCAAGATAGGATTATCGGAACCGTGGCTAGTGAAGAAGTCACGGCATAAACGTGATTGTTCATCAACGTCATGGGTATAGAGATTTCCACAAATAAATACAATAACCGTGATATAAAACACTAAAGGTACGATGATTAACTCGTGTTTTTATAGGGTATGGTAAATAAGATATTTTTTCAACGTCCGTAATAAAAACGTTATTATAAAAAAAACAATTATTCCAGAAAAAGAGTAACTCTTTGCGACTGATGAAAACCCAATGACAATGACCATTCATTTAGAGGTTGCGATAACAAGATTTTCAAGATGGTCGCCGTGGCAGTTATGGTGGCGCTCTACAGTTTAGTATTTTGCAGAGGGAGTTTAAACAAATACCTTGTATGTTTTCAGTATTATTAAAATAACTTTTAATTCCATTTATTTTGTGTATGAATGATGGTTGTCATATGTCATATGGGTTATAATGTATACAGCCTTTCTTTACTTCAGATGTTCACATAGTAGTATTAGGAAACCAGGTTTTCAACTCACTTTGTTTTTTTACCCTCCAAACAAGTATAAATTATCCCCCACCCCACCCCCTTTTCTTCCAAAATAAACCAGGTTTTCAACTCACCCTAGAGGAAAAACCAGGTTTTCAACTCACTTTGTTTTTTTACCCTCCAAACAAGTATAAATTATAGTCCTAAATTATCCCCCACCCCACCCCCTTTTTTTTTTTCAAAATAAAACAGGGTTTTGACTCACCCTCCCCCACCTCTTTTTTTTTCCCCCTACTACTACCTGTAAACAGGTATTTTGTAACCAAACAAAACAACAGGTGTTGGAATGCGATAAGCTCTTTACACAGAGGTGACTAATTTGTTAGAACAGCGCATGTGTGGAATACAATTATTCTAAAGACGGCAAACAGGTTTTACCACAAGATAACAGGATGAAAATTAAACTGTGTGTTAGAACGTTTCAGTTAACAAGGTGGAAATTAAACTAGCATTAGAATGAAAATGATATTATTTTAGTTATATTATATCTTAAGTTTAGATAAAATTTTATGTTACTCATATTTTTTATGATATTTTTTTTTCATACTTGCTAACCCTCATTGGTAGAATGTCTGTTAACATATTGTCAATAATACGAAATTCACGTAATAAATCATCCATATTATATTTAACTCCTCGTAGGTAAGACCGGATGTGATCAAGTATTTTCTTATAATTTTTAATTGATTTAAAACAACCATGCTTCTTTATCAAAAGTCTTGGTTCTACTTTTTTACACGCTGCTGTAAGTGAAACACCAATACCAGATATAATTAACAAAAGGGATTTAACGATATCCCACTTGAAATTATACCGGAACTGGTCATTAACAAGGTAGATATGATATTACTCGAAGGATCTTGTTGTAGTATTTATAACATTTTTTAACGCACCAATGTTTTTTGTGATAATATTTATAGTATTGTATTAGTGCGTCCACATCTTGTTTTGGAATATCTTTTGAAATATGATTGAAATCAACTATACTTCTTTTCATTATAATATTAGTTCACATAGTCCTATGTTTGGTTAATTCATAATAAGAGCTGGTTGTTCAGCTATAAATTCCAAACACCAGAGAAAAATTATTAATTTTAAAGTTTTATCAACTGGTTCAAGTACAAATTCTTCTTCAGAATTTTGGTTTATTATTACAGATAATACTCCAGATGAGTCATCATTTAGATGACGAGATAGATATTTGGTAGATATTCTAAACTTTGCACTGCTAAGCACTGACAATCTATACATACCAGTAACTTCTGCAGTATATTTGATAGAATTATTTTGCCTCGTCCATGTACTAGACCCAGATGCAACAGTATACACAATATTTTTAATCTGTTTGTGAGGTATTTTAATCATATTTGTTTTCTCAACAATATTAGGAATTCCACTAATAATATCATTGAGTTTTGTTTTAATATTAGCGAGTGTAATGTCAACATTTGATGGATTTCCAAAAAATTCATCTCTAATTTTGTTTATGCTTCTGCGAAAACTTGAAAATGTGTTCACGTGACTGGTAAAATTATTTTTGAGTGCTGTGATTTCATTAGTAATTAAAGCGTCCCAAT
The DNA here is from genome assembly GCA_016746295.1 of Potamilus streckersoni. Classification (NCBI taxonomy): domain Eukaryota; kingdom Metazoa; phylum Mollusca; class Bivalvia; order Unionida; family Unionidae; genus Potamilus; species Potamilus streckersoni. The sequence goes on along the minus strand of JAEAOA010001797.1, from coordinate 1,372,379 downwards.
CATTGACATATTTTTTAGTGACAGCATCCCCATCCTCAGTTGGGTTTCCAAGATCTGTAATCTTATTTTGTTTCATAACAATATTCCCACTAAATACATCACCATCTTTTTTACAAAATCATTAACTGACCTACCAGAATCTTGTATATTACCTAGATTGTTAAAAGTAACGATATTATTAGCAATCGCAGCAGTATTTCGTACAACTACATCTGACAGTTTTACATTACTCGTCTTTAATCGTCCTTCTTTGTCTTGGAAAATGACAACTTCATCTGGATCTACGCTGGTAAGATTTAGTAAATTATTGATTTCATTTTTGAGCCGATCAAGAGTTGCATATTTGGATAAGTCACCTTTAAAACGTTTTGTGGATAAATCTTCTAATAGTGTTCCAAATTTTGTATAGTAGCTCATTATTTACTATCCTAGATAAAATTATCAACACTAGTTTAATATTATACAAAATGGCAAAATCGTCGATATACTAAACTTTGATACAGAGAGACTAGTGAAGCATAAACATAACAATGAACTTCCTGATTGTCATTATCTTATTGTTGGGCGAACTGGATCGGGGAAAACAAATTTGCTTATGAACTTGCTTCTTGGTGATAATTTTAACTACGATAGAGTTTATATTTACACAATCAATCCACAGCAAGATAAGTATGAGTTATTAAGTGAGTATAATGAAAAGCTTCGTGATGATCTTAAAGCTGGTGAAGATTTTTTTTATAATTAGGCAGCCAGAAGATCTTATTCCAGTTAATCAACTTGATGCAGATGAACATAAGATAGTAGTTTTTGATGATATTCCGCTAAACAACATGGAGATGAACAAAATAAGATCATATTTTTCACTATCCCGTAACAAACAGTGTAATTCTGTTTATCTCGCTCAAGGATTTTATAATGTTGATAGGTTTATTAGGCGAAATACGGGTTGTTTTATTTTATTTCCAGGACTGGATAATGTTGACGTTAGAAATATTGCAAGCGAGCAATGCGGTGGCGTGACAAAAGATAAGTTTATTGAACTTTACCGTAATGCTACAAAAGATAAATTTAACTTTTTCTTATTTGATAAACTTACAAATGATCCAACTAAAATGTTTCGCTGTTGTATTAACACTTACTTACAATAAAGCGTTTCAATTTTATAAAATTTATAATTATAATAATGGACAAACGAGCAAGATACAGACAACACATAGAAGATCTAAAAAAACTTGCTCAATCTCAGGCATCACTTAAGCAAAAAGTACAAGAAGCGCGACCACGGCAAGTAACTGCTACATAAACAACAGCTACAATTTTCAAGCCGGTTACTGAAGCATTATTAGGTAAACAACCTGAAACTAAACCACTGTCAGAAGAAGAAAATAATCAACTACAGGAAAAAGGTTTGGTTGGAATTGTTAGAGAACAACAGGAAGCAGCTGCTGCAAAACTTGTTACTAGATCTGATGAAGAAAAGAGAAAACTGATTGAGGCACTTACAGCAAATATAGCTGATCCTGCGGCTAGACAAGCAGAAACAGATCGATTGATAAACAATCCGCTGGAACTTGAGCGAAGATTAGCAGAGTTAACAACGCAAGGAATAACAAATATTATAACAAATTTATCAGGAGACATAAAAGATATCAGAGAGGAGCAACAAAGAGTCGGTGATCTTACTGTAAAGTTTATGGAAGTTGGAGATCAAAGACTTCATTTTACAAAAAGAGCAAATGATGAGATAAAAGGTAGTGAATATGATGATTTTTTTAAACAAAGAAAATATAAGGGGTATTGATGATATAAGCAAGTGGACTGATGCAGAATATCAAGCATTAATCGATAAATTTGATGTAATATTTAATGACGGAGCTGCTGCTAAAGATGAATTAAACACGGTTAAGAGATTGATAATATGATTCCACTTTATGAAAGAATGAGAAAGGGTGTCATTGCTCTCACGTTTAAAAAAACAGCAGAAAATAGCAGAGCAAAACCTTTTGGTAAAGGGTGGAGTTTTAAAAGAAAATTTGATAAACTCGATAAATCTCGTGTAGAAAAATATAGAAAAGAAAAAACAGGAACTGGTGTAAAAGTATTTACTTCAACTACTGAAATGATAGGTAGATTAATGTTATTAATATCATCAAAGGAAGCTGGGAATGTTAGTGTTGAACTTGATAATGAAATCATTGACATACTTGATCATCTAAGATCGAGTGAATTATTAACATCTGACGAATATGAAACTTTACACCGCGACTTAATCGCGGCGACTTAATTTTGTAAAATGATATAATATTAAAGGAATGCAAACAACATTATTACTAAACTCTAGCGAGTCTACAGAAGATAGCGCAAATTTTTCAGTAAATTATATTCCACCTATAGAACTAGATCCTACAAAACAATATGAAATTGGATTAATTTCTTGTACTTGCTGGAATGCTATACCTAACGTGAAAAAATGATGTTAACGATGAAATGTATTTTACTATGATTACAACATCTCCAATATCTACAACAAAAAAAAATAAAAATTCCGCAAGGAGCTTATAATATTGAAGATCTAAACAAGACGATCAAAGAGCTCATAACAAAAGCTAACGGTGTGGCTGATAATTTTGAATTAGCAGCAAATTATAACACATTGCGAACTAGGATAACTTTGAAAAATATAGCAATCAATCTTGAACCAAGAGAAAGAAGTATTGCACAACTGTTAGGATTTACTGAAAAACTTACACTGCACTGATCAGCCTATTACATATGACAGTGAACTGCCAGCAAATATAACAGAAGTAAATACAATATTAGTAAATTGCTCTACTGCTTCTGGCTCTTTATACATCAAAAGGTAGCAAAGGTCAAACGATTTACAGTTTCTCACCAGAAGTCCCGCCAGGTTATCTCATGCAAATAACTCCACGACATATTATTATATTATCCTTTTAACGTTGAAGATCAAATATCAAGTATAAGGATGCAGTTGACAGATCAATCAGGAAACAGTTACATGTTAGTAATGAAGTTGTAACTTATTATTTACATCTACGCGAGCAAAAGTAAAAATTATGAAACATCAAATATAATGAAACAAAGAAAAAAAAGTTTATCGAAGAAAAATAGTAGGAGGATTTTTTTTGGAAATATATTCACTAAAGTTATTAAAAATATTCCAGGACTAGCGCGTAAAGTTGCACCAATTGCTATTGACGCGGGTAAAGCTTTTGCAACTGGGGCTGCATCTGCCGCTGGGACTGCGGTGGGACAAAAAATAGCTAATAAAATAAAAGGAGATCCACCGACTGCATCTGAAATAAAACAAGCTATCTCAGAAATCGCTCCAACAAAAGAAACTCAAAAAGCTATGATAACAACAACAAAAAAATTATTATCACCAAACAAAGGGCGAGCAGATCATACAAAAATTAATATCTAAAGTAACAGTGCCGCAATAAAATTATATAAATCTAATAAAATAAAATGTCTACTAAAAATTATCTCGAGTTAACAGAAACTTATGACATCGACAACGATGTGACAGAATTCGAGTTTGTTGAGTACCTTGATGAAAATTCTAACGAACCAAATAAAAACTGGTATTAGAACCTTTAACACCAGAGACGAAGATGTATTTCTACTGCCACATAAGGCTATGTTAGAAGTTCGTGGTCAGATTATGACAGTAGCCAATCCACCTGCTGCATTTGCAGTTGGAGCAGAAGTAGCTCTTATAAATAACGGTTGGAGTTTATTCAAAAGTGCTAGATATCAACTGGCTAATCAAACTGTAGAAGATATTTCGAGTCACCTACAAGTTGCAAGTACAATTTTAAATATTATTTCGTTTTCCGACGATTACTCGAGATCAACTGCAACTAATATGATGTGGTTTAAAGATACTGGACGGGGTATAGCTGAATCAACAGAATTTTTAAAGAGAGGCGCTATAGTACATGGAGCTAATGCTGATGAAAATACTGTAATTGTGAGAAATTTTCTCATTGCTAATGCAGACCGCTAGATATTGTCTGCACCAGCTGCAGCTGCTAATGCAAACGCTACAAGAGTTTCTCTTACAGCAGCTTTTAATAATCTAAATATAACACCACCAGCTGTAGCTGCAGACGGTACTGCGATGTTAAATTTACTTCTTAACACACTTGATGTGAGAAATCCACGCTATAACGAAGGTTTTGCTAGGCGAAGAAAACTTGCAGCAGGATCACGTCAAATTACAATGATGCTTCCGCTAAGCATGATTTTCGGCTTTTGTCGCGATTATGATAAAGTATTTCGCGGAGTAAAACATACTCTTATTTTAGATCGAGCAGACCAAAACGATTGCTTGTTTAGATCTGGAGGGGCTGATGTACAGTTTATCATAAACAAACTTTCTTTGTGGTGCCACGTATAACACCATCAATCACTAAAATGTCAGAACTAAATAACACGCTTGATAAGCATACAAACAGAATTTACTTTAAGCAGCATAAGGTATATCAGACAGCGGTTCCAAATACTACTGACTACACGTGGAGGGTCACAACAACATCAAGCGAACAACTGCCGAGAAATATCTTTGTCGTATTTCAACAACAAGCTCGACGAGGTAACCAAAACAACAAAATAATGCAGTATTTGATCACTCTGATGTCAGACGAATATACGCTAGATTAAATTCAAAGCAATATCCAGAACGAGCTATCGAGTGTAATTTTGCTGATGATGTTAATAAAAATATTTCTCGACCGTACATGTACCTGCTTGACGCAATACAAAAATATCAAGATGTTGAAGATGGAACTCAATATCAGTAGAAGAATTTCGTACGCTTTATCCTATATTTCATTTTGATGTTAGTAAACATAACGAGCGAGCTGTAGACAGCACAGCGGATATTGAAATTACCTGGACACTTGGGGCGGTTCCAGTAGCGCCGTTATACGTATACGCATTAGTGATTAGTGATAGATTTATCACGGTAGATTCTATTGGAGGTAAAATGACAGTTCAAGTTTAATCTACAGTTGTTATATAAAATGGCAAAGTATATTGTAAAAGAAGTGTATTTGACTGATGGCCAAGTTAAAAAATTAGTAGCTGCTACTGCAAAGCGAGAACAGGTATCATTAAAAATCAATCCTAATATTTCTGATGGTGTTTTAACAAAATTAATGCTAACAAAAAATCAAGTAAAAAAAGTATGATCGTAAAAAAACTTTTGTTTTAAATTTGAGTGCTGCACAAATGACAGCGATGGCAAAAGAAGGTGGTTTTCTTGGTCCGGCATTATCAGTATTAACTAGTACAATAATACCTAAACTTTTGCCGGTGTTGGGAACATTAGGACTAGCAGCAGCGTCTGGAGCAATATCTGGCGCAACGAAGAAAGCAGTCGAAGGTAATGGTATCATTCGTGGAAGTGGAATAAAAAAATTGTAAATTTATGTAAATAATATATTATAATGCCACAAAAGAAAAAGAAATCACCAACAACAAAAAAAAAGAAAGTAATAAAAACAAAAATCACCAACACCAAAGTGCAAATGCATATGCAATCAAACAAAACAAGGAGGAATTATTCCGTTCGCTCCACTTTTGGCGGGACTAGCGGGAAGTCTGCTGCCAAATCTTTTAGGAATCGGACGTGGTCTAACATTACCAGGAACTCGTCGACCCCGTTGAGTAATTTTGATATCATTGATAAGTTAAAAGCGGTTCCTGGATTTCACGGAGTTTATTCTAAAGATGAGCTCTCAGCAATAAAATCACCATCTGCTGTAAGTTCATGTGTTATTAATATACAAGATTTTAATGACGGATCTGGTACGCATTGGGTAGCAGTTTATAATAATAATTATTTTGACTCGTTTGGACTTCCTCCAAGCGATGTAATAAAAAAGTATATGAAAAAAAAAATTTACAAAAGTATATTATTCGTCAAATCAACTCCAACCTGTTGGAACGTCTGCTTGCGGATATTATTGTATTATGTTTATCCGACAGATGAGCAGAAATCTTAATTTTTTAAAATTTATTTTACAGTTTGATAAGCAACCTTCTCACGCTAATGATGAGATCGCAATTAATTTTATCTAAACTTATAAGTATAATAATGTCAACATACTGTCTCAAGTGTAAAACTAAAACAGAAGGTATTAATGAAACAACAGAAAAAACAAAAAACAACAGGATAATATGTTAAAAAGTGTTTGTGCAATCTGTGGAAAAAGAAAAAAAATACATTTTTAAAGAAAACGTCCCCAGCGATAGTATCTCCAGCGACGTCGCTAGGATCTGGTTATCCTAATATTATTTTAGTCGACGACTAAAAATATAGAATGATATGCAACTGTGATTCTGACAGAGATTTGTGTATTGAGCAAAATAAAATTGTCGCATACTGTCAATGTTGTAACAACAGAGAAATAATAGGGTCAGGTATAGATATACATAAACTAATTGGAAAATTGCCAAAACCAAAAGGCGGTTGGACATTGCCAGGGCATCGGTATACTGGTCCATGGAATCCGCTACATCAACAACTAGATGAAAACGACAATCCATTGCCAGGCCAAGAGCCTTACAATCAAGTGGATGCAATAGCAATGCGTCATGATATCTGTTATCGTGATCATGAAAACTCAAAATTAGATTGTGATAAAGTAATGTTAGACGAATTACGTGATATGGAGCCAACAAATCTACGAGAACGTTTTGATAGAAAATTTGTTCAGGGAATAATTGGAGCAAAATATAAACTTGGACTCGGAGAGTCTCGTCAATCACCTCACGATCGGGGAAATAAAGTATATGATGATCTTGCAGTCGAACTACACAGACCTAAAAAAAAAAAAGTTCCAACGACGTAAAGTTGTCGCTAATGGTGTAGATGATATCTGGGCAATAGATTTGGTGGATGTATCCAATCTAGCTCAGTTTAACGTTGGCGCTGATGGCGCTCCAAAAAGGTATTTGTTTAATGTTATAGATGTTTTTAGCAAATATGCTTTCAGTGTACCTGTTTCAGATAAGACAGGAACTTCAATGACCGATGCGCTAAAGCAGATAATAACAAGCACAGAAAGAAAACCAAACAAAATCTGGACTGATCATGGATCTGAGTTTTTTAACAAAAAGTTTGAACAGTTTCTAGAACAAAATAATATAAAAAAGGTATGTTACAGGAAATGAGGGTAAAAGCGTTGTTGTTGAGAGATTTAATCGCACGCTAAACGAGAAAATACACAAACATATGACAGCTAAAAACACCAACAGGTACATCGATGACCTTTCTCAAATCGTAAGCGAATATAATAACACGAAACATCGAACCATCAAAATGACACCTAAAAAAGCTGTTAAAAATCCAATATTAGCAAATGAAAACATGTACCGCAGACATAAATTTAAGGTTGGTGATAAAGTTAGAATTTCTTTGATGAAAAAGGTATTTGCAAAAGGATTTACTCCGAACTGGAGCGAAGAAGTTTTTGTAATTGATAAGGTACTTTTAACAGTACCTGTAACGTACGTTTTAAAAGATCTGGCAGGGGAACCGATTGTAGGTAGTTTTTATGAACAAGAACTACAGAAAACTGATCAGGATGTTTTTGTTATCGAGAAAGTGATTAGAAAAAAAGGGGATAAAAGTTTAGTCAAATGGCGTGGTATAGTGATAAATTTAACAGTTGGATCCCAACCAAGCAGATTATGATATAATGCTATTATAAATTAACTCATACTTTTGTTTGACAGATTTACATTTTACTGGTTTACATAATGATATTAGATACTGCTTACGATCGTTAGAGATCGTCATTAGATTAAAAATCTTGACAAATATGAAATCAAATTTGAAATATTTTCTGTCGGCCTGGAATCTTGATATTTAAAAAAGGTTTGATTAACTGCCAGAACAGTTGTTGTTCGGCAACGGTAAAAATTAAATTTAATTAGCTGCTTAGCAATGTGATACTTGACATTATACCGTTTAGTTGTTGATCTGCTGTAATTAGATCTGTCAGCAACAGTGACTATTTCACCATCATCATCAGATTCATTGTTATATAAAATATCATCTTCGCTATAACCAACAGATTTGTCTATAAAATCTTTGGAAAATGTAATACTATGTATGACATCATCACTGAATGTGGAAATCAAAGGGGAAACGGTCAAAAAAGATGGTCATCTCTATGAAATCCAGATTAAACTCCTTTTATTTCGTTGTAATGCAGTCTGTTTGATTTATCATGATTTACTGACGTGCATCATCTGTCACTGAAAGTTATTTGGCTGTCAAAATATGTCATATAAGCTGTGTGGTACACGTTGTGTAAGCATATAGTGCCGTCACCTATGTCATTCGAATGAGTTGCTGCAACAAAAAAAAAAAAAAACAATTAAATTTTATTTGCTTTGACTCTGCAGATATTGGATCATAAACTTGTTGTATTTTGGTTCCATATACCGACTGCATTGGATAGATTTGATATACTACCATGTCCGCCTGTGTTTTTGCAGTTAATACAACCATTAGGATACAGTTTACTGATTTAGGAAAACATAAATTCTTACACACATGACCCTACTGCGTCATTTTCCTAAATTGCCATACACCTCTCATCGTTCCAAATCATACACAGATTACAACACATACTGTTAATCTACTATTGAACTATTACAAAATTCAAGCGTATTAATACGATTTTTTAAAATCATTATTTGGATTCACCATGCCCTTACGTTTTATTTGATTTGACAGCTGTCATTTAAGTTTTGTTATGCAGTGATCACGCTGGTTTTCATCGGTTGCTTTCTCCCACCATTTTTAGCTATGTTGTCTGCTAATGTGTTCCCCGCTTGAAGATGATCAGTTGTTCTCATGACACTTGATTGTCCATCGAACCTATCTGCCTGATGGTTTTATTTGTTGGGTTTTTTTTCTTTTTTGGGGCGATGATTTTGTTGTTTGCTTCCAAGACATTGGAATAACTTTATTTCTGTGTTCAGCGTGTTACTGATATGGTGTGCTGCTCACTTTGGTTTTTGCGAGTATTTTCCATATAACTGTTTATTGCGTACTTGTGCTTTGAAATTTTTAATTTCATCATTACCCAAGTTTGTGCCAGTTTCATCCATGCCAACCCCTGGCGAGAAAAAGTGTAATCCAAGTGGACAAAAAGGAATAATTTAAGCATAAAAAGAGTAATCCACATATAACACGATAAAATTCAATGAGCATATGTCCAAAATGATTTTTTTACCCCTTTAGTCTTTAAACATCAGTAACTGCTTCAAGTTTTCATATGTAGCACATTTAGCATTACAAAGCAAAAGACTCTCATACTGCATTTCAAAACACTTTGTACCAACTGAGACTATGAATATTTTGCACAAAGTAGATCACTAAGTGCTGGGTTACTGAGCCTGGATCTAAATTTGGTTTTATTTTTGTTAACGATAATCAACAATCTCTCACAGTCAGCATCAGAATGGCAAAGAACCAAAATTCCTTTCACAACTTGAGAGAGAAGAGAAAATTTATATCTTCCAGTCATTCGGTCTTTAGCTGGGAAATAATGTGCCATTGCAGACGAATTCTATCCATAGGATGTACATTGTCAGGTAGAATGCAAACTTGATAATTCAGAAGTTCTCCTTCTAATTTAGTGACAGCCTTTACTGCAGCAAAAGTGCATCAAATGACAGGGACAACTTGATATGTACACTGATGGAGACATTTTTCAAAATATAGTTTGTAAATCCTTTACGAATTCCATTCATCACTGATAGTTTATCAGCTGAAACTCCCATACAGTTCTACTTACTTGTATTTCTTTAAAGCATTATTAAGCAAATAAAAACTGACAATGGGAGAACACAACTTGAATGGATTGATATATAAGCAGTTTTCCACTGCCGGTCCGTGTTTGCAGAAGAAGAAAAAAACTTTCACTCAAGGACACATGTAATGGCTTCCCTCTGATACAAAGTCATACCTTCGATATTAAACTTGCAAAGTATCCTTTTCAGCTTAATTGCATCCACCATTTTCGGTCGATGAACAATGCACCACGCTATTGATTAGTCGGTATTTTTAGATACTAAGGGATGCAACTCATGAAATCTAATAAATATCGCTAAGGCAAAGCACCATTTTTCCACATGTAGCATGATGTCCCACCCAGTCAGATTATCATGACACGAGGCCTAGCAGTCCTAACACTAACCTCTTAATGCTGAGCGCCAAGCGAGGCAGTTTTTTGAACTGTTTTAATAATTCTTTGGTATGACTCGGCCGGGGTTCTAACCCGCAATTTCCCGCATCAGAAGTGAACGCTCATAAGAGAAAGGGGGTGGGGAATCATATAAAGGTTTCTCTATCAAGTATCAATAAATCCATAAATTGTCTTTTTCATTTTGACCTTTGACACATAGTTAATAGCCTTATTTTCAACTCAAGTGTAAGTCATCAACAGAATTTGTTCCATATCTATGAAATAGTAGTAATGATATTGGCCGGAAAGCATTTTTCTGCCTTCAGTAACAATGACCTTGACCTCTGAACCTGAAATTGATAGGCCTGTTCCTTATCCCATGTGTAAGGCATCCCAAATCTTTGGTAACTACAAATTTTGGGACGACAACTATTGTGCGGAAAGGTATCGGTATCAGTCAGATAGATGGTCGAACAACATCATAACCATACTCTCCTCCATAAGGCGGGCGTATAAAATTATAAACAAAGATGCCCGAAGAGTGGTTACTGTGTAAATCCTGTCAGACGAATTAAGAATACTTTTAATTGTTTTAGTGACTAACAATTCTAAAAAATAAGATAGTACCATAACCTCCTATTTATAATGTTTGATTATTAATAAAATTATTCAATCGATATTCAGTAATGATATTTCAGTTACAAGATCCAAGGATGTCGATCTTTTTAAACAAAAACGCAGCGCTACTCAAAGTTCCATAATTTAAAATTATTTTCAAAAATCAAGACTGCATGTTCCTATAAAATAAAGCAAGTCCTCAGACCCATGTGAACTTCATGAAATAGTTTGAACTTTTTAAGTCAAGTATGGATACATCGTATACGTGTATAAAAACACATCGATTTCTTTAACTATACATATCTGTATTAGTGACCCTTCGTTGAGATATGCGTTAGTTTAAGACAACGGCGTTTTATTCATCATAAAGATAGCCCATGTTTGTTAACATTTCTTCAGACAATCCCTAAACTTAACGTATAAAGCCATTGATAGAATGTCTTCAATATAAACAATTGTAACACGAGCTTAATATTTACGTCCAATATTAGTTTACTTTAGTACAAAAAACAAGCCTCAAAACCATCTATAGCATTATCAAAGAAGGTTGTATTGAAACAACTACAACTGAATCACACTTCAAAAATTTATTTGCAGAAATCAATGACAGGTAGAATTATAAAATAAACGTGGGAAACTTGACGTAGCCAATATGTGATGGACTTTAATAATAGAGTCGACTTTAGGGGTTATATAAGCAAAATAATAACATCCTAATAAAAAAATAATTAAAAGAAAAGATGGAATCATAGTTACTTGCATAGACAAATGTAAAATGGGCATGAAACATTTTTCGATGCAACTTTGCAGGACAAAAGAATATGGCTTCTAAATAGGGTGCTCATGGTGGATGGATATTTTATTAAGGCACCACGCTAGGTAGGTTCATTCAGACATCCTTGAAAACAGCAAGACAACACGGTCAAAAAAACTGTGTAAAGCAAAGACATATGCTAACAACTGCAATATTTTAACATATGCAGTCATACATTAATGTGTGTGTGTGTGTGTGTGTGTGTGTGGATTTTTTAACGAAGCTTTAACAATTTTTCAGTCATATCGTTACGATGTTGGCACTGTGCATTTTATTTTGATGTCTAGCACTGGGGCATCATGCTGCAGATATGTAGCGTGATGTCCCACCCAGTCACATTATCCTAACACTAAACTCTTAATTCTGAGCGCCAAACGAGGCAATTGTTTGTACTGTTTTTTGAGGGTTTTTTTTATATCAGTCTTTGGTATGAACCCATCAGAGGCGGCGCTCTAACCACTAGGGCACCGGAGCGGTCGTGATACATTAGATAAAAACCTGACCTTTTTTTCTTTTTATATATTTTATCCTTAGATAAACAACTCAATATATCTATGAAATGTCACTCCTTGACAAGTTATTACTATCTAATAAGACACCAAGGGCTATAAATACACTCAAGAATTGCACAACAAAATATTCATTTGCTTAATTGCTTTCGACCCCACAACGAGTATTTGTTGGAGGCTATTAAAGAACACAAACAAGACAGACAATAAACACAAAGTGTTGTACTTGCAAAACTTCACATAACTCTATGTCCAGTGGAGGTATTTAAAGAATTTAAGACGTCGCACCTAACTAGATTGAACTCCGATGATAAAATGACGCTGTTGTACGTATTGAGCACAAGATGTTGGAGGGGGATATAGGATTGTGTACCTGTAGATAATAATATTAATAATAATAATAATAATAATAATAATAATAATAATAATAATAATAATAATAATAATAATAATAATAATAATAATAATAACAATAACAAGAAGAACAAGATGAAGAACTACAAAAACAGTATTAATTTTAGGTAAGTGATTAAATAATGAACTAAATCTGCGAATTCTCTAGTTGAATAATATGGGATCGAAACGTTGATTTTATATGCGTTTGGGATAACCATTTGAGGTACCTTTTGGTCTTCTTGGTGTAAGTCTTCTGTATTCAACGTTCTGATGCGGATTTTGCAGTAAGATTCCTTTTATTTCTTGCTGTGTGTGTGTCTGTGTATGTGTGTGTGTGTGTGTGTGAGAGAGAGAGAGAGAGAGAGAGAGAGAGAGAGAGAGAGAGAGAGAGAGAGAGAGAGAGAGAGAGAGAGAGATGGGGAAAAAATCTCCATTTAATTTATTAGGTAAATGGCTAGAGGCCTACCTAAGGGAAGTGAATTTCTAGAATGAGGTGGGATTATTTGGATAATGGTCACGCCATCATCTTGCCAAGGTTCCGTAATGTGAACCCTATCTACACCTTGGCATATCGAGTAGATATTTCTGTACTTCGGGACTGTGAATTTCACTGGATGCACGACAAGCCACCGCATTCAATTAAAGTTATTTTTTCAAATTTGAACACTTATCCTATGTGATCAAGACAAGGTGAGAACACAACTTGAACGGACAGATAAATAAGCAATTTACCAGTGTCGATCCGTGTTTGCATAGATACCGTTCATTAAAATACACCTGTAATGGCTTCGCACTTATTATACATTATCATACTTTCGATGTTAGACTTTCAAAGTATCCTATTTAGGTCAATTGCCACCACCGTTTTCGGCCACGCTATTGGTTAGTTGGAATTACATACTAAGGGAGACAATACACGAATTCCAATAGATGTCGCTCGGCCAAAGCACCAGTATAGCTGTTCGATCCGCTTTGGTCAAGATAGGATTATCGGAACCGTGGCTAGTGAAGAAGTCACGGCATAGACGTGATTGTTCATCAACGTCATGGGTATAGAGATTTCCACAAATAAATATAATAACCGTGATATTAAACACTAGAGGTACGATGATTAACTCGTGTTTTTATAGGGTATGGGTAAATAAGATATTTTTTCAACGTCCGTAATTAAAACGTTATTATAAAAAAACAATTATTCCAGAAAAAGAGTAACTCTTTGTGACTGATGAAAACCCAATGACAATGACCATTCATTCAGAGGTTGCGATAACAAGATTTTCAAGATGGTCGCCGCGGCAGTTATGGTGGCGCTCTACAGTTTATTATTTTGCAGAGGGAGTTTAAACAAATACCTTGTATGTTTTCAGTATTATTAAAAGAACTTTTAATTCCATTTATTTTGTGTATGAATGATGGTTGTCGTATGGGTTTTAATGTATACAGCCTTTCTTTACTTCAGATGTTCACATGTTAAAAAAAAAAAAAACCTGCTAGCTCTGCTTGGTCATTTTTAATTCCTGGACTTCGGAGGTAACGTTTTTCTTTGTGCACTTTATATATATATATATATATATATATATATATATATATATATATATATATATATATATATATATATATATATATATATATATATATATATATATATATATATATAATTTATTCTCAGACTCTTATATTGTTTAGTCTGGCAACATTCATTTGCAATAACTACTGAATATAGTGTAATTTAAACTAATTCATGCTGATGTTTTAGCACATGAGATAAGTCATTTTGGATAGATGTGTGAGTAGATCGTGTACAGTTCTGGGTGAAATGGAGGTTAGATTTACGGCGGTTAGAATTATATATAAAATATGCCATAAATACGAAACTTTAAAAGGATTTGTTTCAAAAATTGGACGGAACCTCTTTGTCCATATAGTATGTGAGGTAATTATATTTCTAAGACACCCATTATTATGTCGCCGGAGAAGAGAACATTATGTAGGCTAAGTTCTTAAAAGGGGCATGAGAAAAATCGGCATACAGTACTGATATGATGTGTCGGGTTTTTATTGTCATGAAGTTTCGCTTATATTGCGCTATCTACGATATATAAACGTATTAAAACCCATGTCTTCATTTGATATATGCATTTTTTGAGAAGTGTAAATATACGTTATGTAATAACATTAAACTAACGAAAGTAGGCCAATTATGTACGGACATCTTTAATATATTCGTGTTTCTTCTACAAAATGTCAGACTTATCCACTCATAAAACCACCTTTGTTTCCAATGAAATTTGTAATAGCAATGAATTTCATGATCTTTCAGAAAGTTTATATGCCTTGAGAAAAGCAATTTTCGTCACATTTTGGGAAAGATTCAAAATTCTAAAACAAACAGAAAAACATGTTTCGACAGAGTTTTTATGTCCTGATTTAAGTTTATATGGGACCTTATAAAACAGGTCATTATACACAGGTGATATTTAATAAAGGTGGTCATGGTAATAGGCTTTACTGCATTTAGACACTGAGCTTCAGCTTGAAGTTTTCCTCTAAAGTTTTGGGAATATCAGGACATGATAAGTGCATATATTATTCAACTGAAAAAGTGTAAAGTATTAAAATAAAACTTTCCAGATTTTGTTTGCTATTTTGTTTTTGGACATGTATGACACTCAAAGTCAATCCTGATAGCTTGTTCAAATTGTAAAATTAAGCATGTTCTTCCCTATAAACTTAACCGTGTATGATTAAAGTCGTAAAAACTGTTTTACAGCAAGAGTAATTACAATGGGGGTATTACTAAGAACAAAAGTCTGGAGGAAGGAAAACCATGGTTCATAATATCTGTAAATGAAGTTGAAAACTAGGAGAAATTAGATCGATCTAGGGGTTGATCAATACCAAGCTGTATGATTAATTTGGTTGAAATCTAATCACCGTTGTTAAAGTTATATTGCGGAAATCAAAGTTACGAGTATGGAAAATCTGGTCCATAATTCCTGTAAATGATACTGTGGAATGTTGGAATTTGAATCCGTTATCAGCATAAGATAAAACTGCATGCCAATATTGTTTGCAATTCAACAATCCTCGACAAAGTAATACTGCGCTAACCAAAGTCTTGTAAATGATGTATTAAAAAGTAAATCCAATCAAGGCATTATAAACCTAAAGCCGTGTGCAAAATCTGGCTGTAATCCAACATTCTTTGGTAAAGTTAAGAAGCAAAAAAGGGTTATCAAGGAGGGCAATCAGGCACCTTAAGTCTCTAAATGAGGACCTATAATGCTGATTAGTGAAAATCTTTTTCGGCTTCATCAATATAAGGATGTATACCAGACTGGTGAAAATCAGGTGACGTAAATACTTTTTTTGTTGTTTTTTTTTTGTTTTTTTACAAAACTGCAAAACGGTGTATTGAAATGACTTTAAGATACATTCGGAAAACCTTGGTCATGTCATTACGCCCGCCTTCGTGGTGTATGAAGATATGCCATCCTTTATGATGTCATGCAGTTTTATTTCGATACGTGTTACACATAAATAAATTACACTCGTCATATGCTAAGTACAAGTTATGCCACTAAAGAATGTATGACATATGCTTTTTAATTTATCATACATTTAAATCAAGCAAAATTCTCTGTAATTTTCCCTGTCTCCATACACTATTAATCTAAAATAACGTTGAGATCACATTTTAACAAATTTGAATTTGTAGTACTTATAATTAGCTGAAACTTATAAATAACAATTTATCCGTCATATTGTTTGGATATCCTAAAGAATGATTAGAAATCCACAAAGCAATAGATATTGAGGTTGTACAAATAAATCTATTTGTCAGAATTATAAATGTCTGGTGTCTGATATACATAGAAGTTGTCATTATGTGGAGTGTTTTTCGGTTTCAATACGTGTTTATTTTATGAAGAAACTGATTACTTTTTAAACTGGTAAATATAATTTAACCACCTCTAAATCTGTCAGCCAGTTAACGTGCTAGTACAGTTTGAAAAAAAGCAAAACACCACAACATCTAAGCCCTATTACAGATTTAAAAATCTACAAGTCAATACTAGTGACAAATAAGTTAAAAACAAAGCAAAACGGTGTAAGTGTGATTCGTTTTCATCTCGTCTTCCTTTTCCAATAAAATTTTCCTTCATGTTTAACAACAGCAAATGCCATTTTTTAGATCAAAAACTAAGTACATCTGGTGATGCCTATTACAATTGTTCTGATCAAGTTTTGACGACCCTTACAGCACGTAACTTCACAAAGTATACTGCCTCTCAATAAGTTTGGGTGACCTATTCAAGGTTGTAAAATATCTGGTTTGAGATAATCTTTTATGTAAAGACTGTAGCGTTAGTGACGCATTCAATGTTATAAATAAACAATCAACAAAAGAAAGAATCTTCAAATTATAAGAACAATAGCGGCGACCACGCATCTTTAAAACGGTAATTACATTGATAGGTCTCCGTGACCACCAGATCTTCACTGTAAAACGATAACAATCCACCAAACAATCAAAGTACTGTAAAGTACTTACAATATATACTATGTTTGCTAATATATAACACACACCAAACTCTGAACAATATCGATCCCGATTACTACTAAGGGGCCGTGGGCTGGGCTAACTAAAATTCATACAAAATATGGGAATAATGAAACTTCACAACTTTTATATACGAATGGTATAATGGATAGCAAAATATAGAACGAGTTAATAGGTTTTATTAACAAAATTATGAAAACACTACGAGAATAGAAATATATATTTTATCAAATTTACAGAAAAGAAGAATTTTATTATACTATACGTTCATAGATACACTATGCCTGTGGGATCTTTCTAATAATTTATAGACCACAACTACATATAAAAAGAATTAGAATTTACAAGGGGAAGAACAAGGTGCGGAGCCAAAGCTACGTGACTCACGTGGGGTAGCACGGACCGAACCAGTTTTCCCCACCTCAAAGTAGCACTAAACGTTCACATTGTCTTTAATACATATACAATCTACTCTGCTATCTAACTATCTTCTTCTAACACACACTAAATACAAAGAGGTTCCAGGGATCGGGAAACCGGAACCGATCTCATATCACAACCGGTTTCCCGAATTAAAAAAACCCTAATAAAATTAAGGAACAACTTTTAAAAATTTGATCCATGCAGCCAGCACTACAAAAACACAAAACAGCGTACATAACAAATAGCAGAAGCATATACCAAACACTGGGCAACATAGATCCTTGGCAAGGATCACAGACTTTAAGTAAACTCCGGATCCAGCCTGGGATAAGGAGTCTTTTTCATAATAGAATAGGAATGGTGTAGAAACCCTAACTCAAAATTAAAAATAAAAAATGAAATTTTTAAAAAATAATACAAATAGCACACACGCCTAAAAAAAACCAAAACAATGACATATAAAAACCTTTAAACTTTTGGAACTAGGGGGTCCCTCAGATGATGAAAATTCTGAGAGGGACCACACCAATAAAACCCTTAGAGATCATTCACACATCTCACCTCTGTCCGCGTGAGTTTTAATCTCGGTTCGACCAACATGGGTATGTGAGAAAGCTAGCTGCATCCCATTGGTAGTTGGTTAATCGCGGGTTCATCCTCTACCAAATATACTGGCTGCCATGCACAGGTGACGCTCTACAGTTTCGTATTTTTGCATAGGGCTAGAATTTTAATGAAAAATATTTCCTCAAGGTTTCCTCCTTAGTTATATCTGCTATTTACAAAAAGAACTTGTGTATAGTAGGTATTGTTCAAAGAACCTTTAATTCCCTTTATTTTGATTTATCATTGATCGACTTCGGAAGTAAATTGTAAAAAATAAATTTTAAAAAAAACATGAGCCGATAACTTCTTTTTACAAATTATATATTCGGTAATTGATTCATTGCACTTTCAGAACATATATTTTCTAGTCTGGCAAAATTCTTTTCCCCTAATTTAATAACTGCTAAAGATAGTGTACTCAAGACTAATTCAGGAGGTCTAGCGATGAACATATCACCGCTAGATCTGACAACAAAAAACACAAGAAATCACGAAAAGAAATACCCATAACCCTTGTCCATTGTTTAGTCATGCAGTAGTAGATCTGAATCAAGAACTTCATATTTTGGACAATTTTGTTATCAGTAAATACGGTACATACGATCGAGATTGAAATGGACAAAAAATATACCAATAAAGACTCAATTAAATCAAGTGATGTATTAATATTCTAGTAATATGTTATTTCAAATAGAGGTTGATACGCTACTCTAGGTCAGAAAATTTTGTTGATAATAAAATCCAGCGGAGTTCAGTCCTTAACTTCCTGATAGATGTGTTTTTACTATTTGAGAATCTTTATGCATTCCTATAAACTATGCAGGCTATGTGTTTATTCTGGCATAAATAGTATTTAAAGATAATCTCAATAAAACGTGTTTATTTAACGGAAAATTCCATTTTTAGAGGTCAGTGTATGTACGTTTAAAAGAGGTAAATACATATTTTTGCCACCCGATTCATGGAAATGATATCAGGTTCGTGACGCCATGAACTATGTGACTTAAATCGCGACTTTATGATTTATTTTCTACCTAACTAAATTACAATTAATGGAAGCAAAGAATGAAAAAAAAATGATTTTAAAAATCATAAATGAAGAAAACACTTTTAAATGTATAGTATAATTCTAATAAAATATAGAAAGGTGATACTTTCATCAATAAGGATCATTATTTAGACGGCAGACTTTATGCTAACAAGGTAAAAACAAACATCGTTCCAAATTTAACCAAGGCAAAATTAACTTTGACGCATTTAATTTGCTATGAAAATAACCAATTGCTTAAAAAACATTTTATATTGATTATATTTTGTATATTAATAGTCATTCCCTATTTGTGATCTTAATTCTAATATTTCTTCATCACAGTAGAACAAGAATTTTAATGTAATAAAGCTTGTTTCCTCAAGGTTTTAGACTTCAACTTGAAATGTCTATGGATAACATGGATGCCCAAACCGTTGGATATAGAGGACGAAAGCTAAAATGTAAGAGTATCTTTCGAAATCAAATAGGGTCCACTATTCAGATATGAAGTGATGTGATGTGATTATGATTTTCAACGTAGCTTTAACAATTCATCAGTTATATCGCTACGATGTCTGCAGTGTGGCAGTTCATAGTGATGTCTAGCACTGGGACATTATGCCGCAGACATGTGGCATGATGTCCCACCCAGTCACATTATCCTGACACCAGGCCGACCAGTCCTAA